>CAWWDK010000066.1:0-600000 GCA_963942575.1 Priocnemis perturbator
ATGAAGAAATAGAACAAGTTGAGGTAAATTTTAACGAAGGTGTGAACGGAGACGAGTTTACAACGAATTTGTTGCGTTGTCATTTCACCCCTCGACAGAAAGGGCATCGCTACCTTATGTACCACCTGCCTGCCTTAATGAAATTGTAATACGCCTTCTTGGCACATACGCGGCGCTACCATCTGCTTCCGCCAAGAATTTGATAATGGTCGGATCAGCAGAAAACCATCGCGGAAGAGCAGGCGAGGATCCGTAGGGATGCCATAACCGTTACCTGAAGAGTCGGGATCAGCGACCGACTCGATTGGACCCGGGGGTACATGAGGATTACAGGAAAATCGGCGCGGAAGTTCAACTCATCGCCGCTTAGATAATCGATAATCCATTGAAATAATTGATTAAGTCAGAAAAGGAGTTTTGTTTCATCGAGACAGGAGGAACGAAATAAAGGACACTTCTTTTTCAACCACGTCATTCAACATACGTGTTTCTCCCTTTTTTCTTATGTCTACGCTAGACAGTCTACGCTACGGTTGCGCCGGTTAGATAGGCAACTTTTCGGCCATACTTTCCTGTATGGCGTGACCATCGTTATACAGGCGCCAAAAGTGTGGGACCCGGTATCCGCTGTGCGAGGGTTGATACGGACGAACAAGATCGTCCGATCGAAAGATCGATTAAGAGAGGAGTCGGAGAAAAGGAGGAAGCGACGAGGCTGATTCGAATCTGTACACTTATGAGATAAAAAGATTGTATTTTTATTTAGTTTAGGTAACAAATAAGATAAGTAAGTAAGTATTTAGGTAATGATTTAGCAAATAAGTAAGTAAGTATTTAAGTAGCAAATAAGATAAGTAAGTAAGTATTTAGGTAATGATTTAGCAAATAAGTAAGTATTTAAGTAGCAAATAAGATAAGTAAGTAAGTATTTAGGTAATAATGTAGCAAATAAGTAAGTAAGTATTTAGGTACCAAATAAGATAAGTAAGTAAGTATTAAAACAAATAAACATACGACAAAAATAAATGAAATGAAAAATTAAACTTTAACGGAACAGTCATAAAAAGTTTAGAGGACGTATTTTCAACTTTATGGCTCCGCCCATTTGAAATAATTGCACCTTCTGGCCGGAGATAAGGCGCAACCAAAGAACACTTTCCCTCGGTTAGAGCCCGTCCTCTTCACCGTGTACCTGTAAGCCAGTAACGACAGTAGCGTATTCGACTTGAGACCGTTACCGTAGAACGTCAGTGTGTACTGTTACCTCTTCACGGGTAACCGGCACGCGCACAGGACCGAGTCGGCCGGGACCGTAGGTACGTCGACGGGGGGAGGAGGAGGAGGCGGTGTTGCGGGGGCGACTACTTCTCCCACACATGTTTGCGCAGAAACGCGGGACAATTCTGCCTCCCACATAAAAAAACCGCACCCGTCCGTCCCCTTCCCGACGGAACAATTAAAGAATTTCCGGCCTAAAAACAAAAAAACATATGTAGGCGGAGATGAGCAGACGTGCGACCGAGAACAACGTATTCACCTTGGTTCGCCGTCTTCTTTGTCACCGTCAAACACCTCGACGGGCTGCCGCACAAACACGACGGCACGCGGGACCTAGGCTTCGTCATCACCGCGGGCCGCCTAATGGAGAAAGACGGCGACGCCGACGCAGCGGACGGCGACGCCGACGCAGCGGACGGCGACGCCGACGCAGCGGACGGCGACGCAGCGGACGGCGACGCCAGCGTCGCCGTCGCCGTCGCCGTCGCCGTCGGCGTCGCCCATTCAAAAAAATGACACGCCGTCACGGCTGGTTCGGGACATTTCCAAAAGTCCCGTCCTGAAAGTCGAAAGATAGGTTTTAGCGGGTCGAGACGAATAAACACGTACGATGAACGACGACGCCCTCACCCAAATTCCGTCCGGCCTTCTTCACCGTGAGGCGCCTCGCCGCTTGGCCGCAGTGGCACGTTTTGGCGGGAGCTAACTCTATATTACACTCCTGCGACGGTTTTGCGGACTCCCAGATGAGGAGGTCGCAGGCGTCCGGCACGCAACCCTGCCCACAATGTAGGATAGCCCGTCCTGCAAACACGAAAAAAGGAATGTATACGGGACGTCCGGCGACGTACGACGAACAACGAACGTTGCGATTCACCTTCGGACGATCCTTCCGCCGGCAGGATCGACCGCCTGGCAGGAATGCCACACTCGCATTCAAATTCCTTTTCCACGTGGCTGCTGAGGGGCGATCTCGAACGTTCTCGGCATCGTTCCTCCTCGCTGACGTCGGTGTCGCAAATCTAAGTATGCAAAGTGAAAGTTTATCGATAAGTAACGTACGTTTCGTATTGTCCTCGATACCGTCGTTATACCCACTTGGCGCAACGTGCGCAACACATTCGTGGTTAAATCCATCTTGTCTCCGTCACTGCGAATGCGTTGTGCCGAAGGATCACCATGGAAGACCGTTGGTATCGGCGGCGACGCCAGTGCCGGTGGAAAAAAGCGCGAACGTTAAGACGACACACACGCCCCCTTCGCTCAATGTTTGCCTATCACCGAGCGAATGGAAAAATATAATAACATTGAAACGTATGCAGTTTCAACACGAAACGTTCAATTCATCTTTTTCCGTTCCAACGGGTCCGAGACCCGAAACTGCAGTTTCCAGATTACCGACTCGCGAAGCCCATGCTACGATCGAGTAAGCGTAGGTTTTTAGAAATTAAAACCGTCGTAGGCAGAGTATAAGATTATGTATTATATAAAAAAGACATTTCGTGGTAAGCGTAAAAATGCGTTTCAGAGCATTCTGACTCGATTGAGGCAGGTCTAGGTCAGTGCCGCGAAGCGGCTTAGTGCCGCGAAGCGGCCTTTTGCCGCGAAGCGGCCTGGTGCCGCGTAGCGGCTTCTCCTCAGGAACTGGCTTTTTGCCGCGAAGCGGCTTGGTGCCGCGAAGCGGCTTAGTGCCGCGAAGCGGCCTGTTGCCGCGCAGCGGCTTCTTGCCACGAAGTGGCTCAGTGCCGCGAAGCGGCCTTTTGCCGCGAAGCGGCTTGGTGCCGCGAAGCGGCTTCTCCTCACGAAGTGGCTTTTTGCCGCGAAGCGGCTTGGTACCGCGAAGCGGCCTCTTTTTTCAAAAAAAAAAAAAATTAAAAAAAAACAACATTTCGAGGTAAGCGTAAAAATGCGTTTCAGAGCATTCTGAATCGATTGAGAGAGGTTTGTGGAGCACATTTTTGGGAAAAATTGACATTTTGTAGTAAGGTGGAAAATGCGTTTCAGAGCATTCCGAATCGATTGAGAGAGGTTTGTGGAGCACATTTTTTCCAAAAAAAAAAAAAAAAAAAAAAAAAAAAAAAGACATACGCAGTAAGCGTAAAAATGCGTTTCAGAGCATTCTGAATCGATTGAGGCAGGTCTAGGTCAGTGCCGCGAAGCGGCCTTTTGCCGCGAAGCGGCTTGGTGCCGCGAAGCGGCTTAGTGCCGCGAAGCGGCCTGTTGCCGCGCAGCGGCTTCTTGCCACGAAGTGGCTCAGTGCCGCGAAGCGGCCTTTTCCCGCGAAGCGGCTTGGTACCGCGAAGCGGCCTCTTTTTTCAAAAACAAAAAAATTAAAAAAAAAAAAATACATTTCGACGTAAGCGTAAAAATGCGTTTCAGAGCATTCTGAATCGATTGAGGCAGGTCTAGGTCAGTGCCGCGAAGCGGCTTGGTGCCGCGAAGCGGCTTCTCCTCACGAAGTGGCTTTTTGCCGCGAACCGGCTTGGTACCGCGAAGCGGCCTCTTTTAAAAAAAAAAAAAATTAAAAAAAAAAAACATTTCGAGGTAAGCGTAAAAATGCGTTTCAGAGCATTCTGAATCGATTGAGAGAGGTTTGTGGAGCACATTTTTTGGAAAAATTGACATTTTGTAGTAAGGTGGAAAATGCGTTTCAGAGCATTCCGAATCGATTGAGAGAGGTTTGTGGAGCACATTTTTTCCAAAAAAAACAAAAAAAAAAAAAAAAACAAGACATACGCAGTAAGCGTAAAAATGCGGTTCAGAGCATTCTGACTCGATTGAGGCAGGTCTAGGTCAGTGCCGCGAAGCGGCTTAGTGCCGCGAAGCGGCCTTTTGCCGCGAAGCGGCCTGGTGCCGCGCAGCGGCTTCTCCTCACGAACTGGCTTTTTGCCGCGAAGCGGCTTGGTGCCGCGAAGCGGCTTAGTGCCGCGAAGCGGCCTGTTGCCGCGCAGCGGCTTCTTGCCACGAAGTGGCTCAGTGCCGCGAAGCGGCCTTTTGCCGCGAAGCGGCTTGGTGCCGCGAAGCGGCTTCTCCTCACGAAGTGGCTTTTTGCCGCGAAGCGGCTTGGTACCGCGAAGCGGCCTCTTTTTTCAAAAAAAAAAAAAATTAAAAAAAAACAACATTTCGAGGTAAGCGTAAAAATGCGTTTCAGAGCATTCTGAATCGATTGAGAGAGGTTTGTGGAGCACATTTTTGGGAAAAATTGACATTTTGTAGTAAGGTGGAAAATGCGTTTCAGAGCATTCCGAATCGATTGAGAGAGGTTTGTGGAGCACATTTTTTCCAAAAAAAAAAAAAAAAAAAAAAAAAAAAAAAGACATACGCAGTAAGCGTAAAAATGCGTTTCAGAGCATTCTGAATCGATTGAGGCAGGTCTAGGTCAGTGCCGCGAAGCGGCCTTTTGCCGCGAAGCGGCTTGGTGCCGCGAAGCGGCTTAGTGCCGCGAAGCGGCCTGTTGCCGCGCAGCGGCTTCTTGCCACGAAGTGGCTCAGTGCCGCGAAGCGGCCTTTTCCCGCGAAGCGGCTTGGTACCGCGAAGCGGCCTCTTTTTTCAAAAACAAAAAAATTAAAAAAAAAAAAATACATTTCGACGTAAGCGTAAAAATGCGTTTCAGAGCATTCTGAATCGATTGAGGCAGGTCTAGGTCAGTGCCGCGAAGCGGCTTGGTGCCGCGAAGCGGCTTCTCCTCACGAAGTGGCTTTTTGCCGCGAACCGGCTTGGTACCGCGAAGCGGCCTCTTTTAAAAAAAAAAAAATTAAAAAAAAAAAACATTTCGAGGTAAGCGTAAAAATGCGTTTCAGAGCATTCTGAATCGATTGAGAGAGGTTTGTGGAGCACATTTTTTGGAAAAATTGACATTTTGTAGTAAGGTGGAAAATGCGTTTCAGAGCATTCCGAATCGATTGAGAGAGGTTTGTGGAGCACATTTTTTCCAAAAAAAACAAAAAAAAAAAAAAAACAAGACATACGCAGTAAGCGTAAAAATGCGGTTCAGAGAATTCTGAATCGATTGAGGGAGGTCTAGGTCAGTGCCGCGAAGCGGCCTGGTGCCGCGCAGCGGCTTCTCCTCACGAACTGGCTTTTTGCCGCGAAGCGGCTTGGTGCCGCGAAGCGGCTTGGTGCCGCGAAGCGGCTTAGTGCCGCGAAGCGGCCTGTTGCCGCGCAGCGGCTTCTTGCCACGAAGTGGCTCAGTGCCGCGAAGCGGCCTTTTGCCGCGAAGCGGCTTGGTGCCGCGAAGCGGCTTCTCCTCACGAAGTGGCTTTTTGCCGCGAAGCGGCTTGGTACCGCGAAGCGGCCTCTTTTTTCAAAAAAAAAAAAAATTAAAAAAAAACAACATTTCGAGGTAAGCGTAAAAATGCGTTTCAGAGCATTCTGAATCGATTGAGAGAGGTTTGTGGAGCACATTTTTGGGAAAAATTGACATTTTGTAGTAAGGTGGAAAATGCGTTTCAGAGCATTCCGAATCGATTGAGAGAGGTTTGTGGAGCACATTTTTTCCAAAAAAAAAAAAAAAAAAAAAAAAAAAAAAAAGACATACGCAGTAAGCGTAAAAATGCGTTTCAGAGCATTCTGAATCGATTGAGGCAGGTCTAGGTCAGTGCCGCGAAGCGGCCTTTTGCCGCGAAGCGGCTTGGTGCCGCGAAGCGGCTTAGTGCCGCGAAGCGGCCTGTTGCCGCGCAGCGGCTTCTTGCCACGAAGTGGCTCAGTGCCGCGAAGCGGCCTTTTCCCGCGAAGCGGCTTGGTACCGCGAAGCGGCCTCTTTTTTCAAAAACAAAAAAATTAAAAAAAAAAAAATACATTTCGACGTAAGCGTAAAAATGCGTTTCAGAGCATTCTGAATCGATTGAGGCAGGTCTAGGTCAGTGCCGCGAAGCGGCTTGGTGCCGCGAAGCGGCTTCTCCTCACGAAGTGGCTTTTTGCCGCGAACCGGCTTGGTACCGCGAAGCGGCCTCTTTTAAAAAAAAAAAAAATTAAAAAAAAAAAACATTTCGAGGTAAGCGTAAAAATGCGTTTCAGAGCATTCTGAATCGATTGAGAGAGGTTTGTGGAGCACATTTTTTGGAAAAATTGACATTTTGTAGTAAGGTGGAAAATGCGTTTCAGAGCATTCCGAATCGATTGAGAGAGGTTTGTGGAGCACATTTTTTCCAAAAAAAACAAAAAAAAAAAAAAAACAAGACATACGCAGTAAGCGTAAAAATGCGGTTCAGAGAATTCTGAATCGATTGAGGGAGGTCTAGGTCAGTGCCGCGAAGCGGCTTAGTGCCGCGAAGCGGCCTTTTGCCGCGAAGCGGCCTGGTGCCGCGCAGCGGCTTCTCCTCACGAACTGGCTTTTTGCCGCGAAGCGGCTTGGTGCCGCGAAGCGGCTTGGTGCCGCGAAGCGGCTTAGTGCCGCGAAGCGGCCTGTTGCCGCGCAGCGGCTTCTTGCCACGAAGTGGCTCAGTGCCGCGAAGCGGCCTTTTGCCGCGAAGCGGCTTGGTGCCGCGAAGCGGCTTCTCCTCACGAAGTGGCTTTTTGCCGCGAAGCGGCTTGGTACCGCGAAGCGGCCTCTTTTTTCAAAAAAAAAAAAAATTAAAAAAAAACAACATTTCGAGGTAAGCGTAAAAATGCGTTTCAGAGCATTCTGAATCGATTGAGAGAGGTTTGTGGAGCACATTTTTGGGAAAAATTGACATTTTGTAGTAAGGTGGAAAATGCGTTTCAGAGCATTCCGAATCGATTGAGAGAGGTTTGTGGAGCACATTTTTTCCAAAAAAAAAAAAAAAAAAAAAAAAAAAAAAAAGACATACGCAGTAAGCGTAAAAATGCGTTTCAGAGCATTCTGAATCGATTGAGGCAGGTCTAGGTCAGTGCCGCGAAGCGGCCTTTTGCCGCGAAGCGGCTTGGTGCCGCGAAGCGGCTTAGTGCCGCGAAGCGGCCTGTTGCCGCGCAGCGGCTTCTTGCCACGAAGTGGCTCAGTGCCGCGAAGCGGCCTTTTCCCGCGAAGCGGCTTGGTACCGCGAAGCGGCCTCTTTTTTCAAAAACAAAAAAATTAAAAAAAAAAAAATACATTTCGACGTAAGCGTAAAAATGCGTTTCAGAGCATTCTGAATCGATTGAGGCAGGTCTAGGTCAGTGCCGCGAAGCGGCTTGGTGCCGCGAAGCGGCTTCTCCTCACGAAGTGGCTTTTTGCCGCGAACCGGCTTGGTACCGCGAAGCGGCCTCTTTTAAAAAAAAAAAAAATTAAAAAAAAAAACATTTCGAGGTAAGCGTAAAAATGCGTTTCAGAGCATTCTGAATCGATTGAGAGAGGTTTGTGGAGCACATTTTTTGGAAAAATTGACATTTTGTAGTAAGGTGGAAAATGCGTTTCAGAGCATTCCGAATCGATTGAGAGAGGTTTGTGGAGCACATTTTTTCCAAAAAAAACAAAAAAAAAAAAAAAAACAAGACATACGCAGTAAGCGTAAAAATGCGGTTCAGAGAATTCTGAATCGATTGAGGGAGGTCTAGGTCAGTGCCGCGAAGCGGCTTAGTGCCGCGAAGCGGCCTTTTGCCGCGAAGCGGCCTGGTGCCGCGCAGCGGCTTCTCCTCACGAACTGGCTTTTTGCCGCGAAGCGGCTTGGTGCCGCGAAGCGGCTTAGTGCCGCGAAGCGGCCTGTTGCCGCGCAGCGGCTTCTTGCCACGAAGTGGCTCAGTGCCGCGAAGCGGCCTTTTGCCGCGAAGCGGCCTGGTGCCGCGTAGCGCCTTCTCCTCACGAACTGGCTTTTTGCCGCGAAGCGGCTTGGTGCCGCGAAGCGGCTTGGTGCCGCGAAGCGGCGTAGTGCCGCGAAGCGGCCTGTTGCCGCGCAGCGGCTTCTTGCCACGAAGTGGCTCAGTGCCGCGAAGCGGCCTTTTGCCGCGAAGCGGCTTGGTGCCGCGAAGCGGCTTAGTGCCGCGAAGCGGCCTGTTGCCGCGCAGCGGCTTCTTGCCACGAAGTGGCTCAGTGCCGCGAAGCGGCCTTTTGCCGCGAAGCGGCTTGGTGCCGCGAAGCGGCTTAGTGCCGCGAAGCGGCCTGTTGCCGCGCAGCGGCTTCTTGCCACGAAGTGGCTCAGTGCCGCGAAGCGGCCTTTTGCCGCGAAGCGGCTTGGTGCCGCGAAGCGGCTTCTCCTCACGAAGCGGCTTGGTACCGCGAAGCGGCCTCTTTTTCTTATAAATGACTTACCTAACCCAGACCTAACCCAGACCTAACCCAGACCTAACCCAGACCTAACCCAGACCTAACCCAGACCTAACCCAGACCTAACCCAGACCTAACCCAGACCTAACCCAGACCTAACCCAGACCTAACCCAGACCTAACCCAGACCTAACCCAGACCTTTTTTTTTTTTTTTTTGATGTCGAGGAGGAAATCTTTCAAAGACACCCCGCGGCCCAACGAGGGGGACGCGAGGTAGTGCCGGATTTCCACCGGCTAAAACCTCCCCGATGCCACGTCCCTGCTCGAGAGTGGGTGCGTTACGGGAATTTCGCGCACGAATTACGTCCGCGACGCACCCGAGGATGGCGTGAAGCGCCCAATACCTTGGAGGCCGCGAAGCGGCCCCCGAAACGGCTAGGTTACAGTCTCGGCGCCGCGAGGCGGCGCCGAGCCGCTCATCAAATAAATTGCCAAAAGGCTCTACAATGCAATAGAGTGACGATCACTCGTTTGAATTTAGAAATCTACCCTACTACTCGCGTAGATAAGACCGCTCGACCAGGCATCTGCCGAGCGGCCAAAACTCCCGAGGGCGCTCAGAGGGAGCGCCCTGGCTCGACGCGCGCGAGGAGCCCTATAAAACTACCCGGCCGACGGCGGCTACGAATCCGAAACCGCCGGCCACCGGTGATGCGGCGACCGCAGAGAGGGCAGCTCCCGACGGTCGCCCACGCGGTTATCCCCCGTCCCCCCGCACAGCGGGACGGAGGAAGGGAGGCGGAAGCCTCCTCGGACGCCGCACGCGGACCGAGTCGGGATCGCGTTCCCGCCCTCGCTCGGCAGCCTCCTTCTCGGACATGACGCCCTCGCAGAAGGAGGCGAACGCACTCCAGGACCGGTCGCTCCGGAGCATCTCGGGGAGAACGCACCGAAGAGAGAGGTCCCAGCCGCAAACGCTACGAAGGACACGGCGTTCCCGTGCCCACGCCGGGCACTCCTCGACGGTGTGCGCCGCCGTGTCCCTACCCTCCCCGCAGTGATGGCACTGCTCGGACAGTTCCCTCCCTAGGCGACACAGGTACACCCCGAAACATCCGTGTCCGGTGAGCACCTGCGTCATCCTGAAACTAAGCGCGCCCCGCGATCTGCTGACCCAATCTTCGAAGATGGGGAGCAGCGCCTCGACGAGCGTCCGGCTCTTACCGTTGGGGAGATCCGTCAGCCGATCGCGCCATGTGCCGATCGACCTTCTTCTCCCCTCACTGCGCTCGACCCGGATGGTGTTCGCCGCAACCACCGGATCGATTCGTCGCTCTCGCAGCTCGACTCGTCGCCGATGAGTCGCCGCGAGTTCGCGCGCCATAAGATCTATGGGCACGACGCCCGCGAGAGTCCTCGCCGCCTCCAAGGAGACGGTTCGGAATCCCCTTATCACCCTCAGAGCCATCAGGCGCTGGAGGGAGTCCAGCGCCCTCCAGGTGGGGGCTGACAATCTATCCGCCCATATCGGTGAGCCGTACATCACCATAGCGTGCACGACCCCCAAATACAGGCGGCGAGCACGGGCCCCGGGGCCCCCTAGATTCGGCAGCAGCCGCGCGAGTGCCGCCGCCGCGCCTTCCACCCGTGGTATCAGCTTTTTGATGTGACGATCAAATTTCCACGTCTGATCAAGGAGGAGTCCCAGATAGCGGAACCCCTCGCCCACGGGGGTTAACTCCCCATTGTCGCCGAGTCCGATGCCCGCGACCGCCGGGACGCCCCGACCGTGGAGCCTGCGGTAAAACCACATGGCCTCCGTCTTGGCCGGAGCGACGCAAAGGCCGAGAGCACGGATGCGATCGAGGACAGAGGCCAGCGCCTGGCCGGCCAGCTCGATGGCCCTCTCGCAGGAGTCCCCCCCGGCGAGGACGAGCGTGTCGTCCGCGTAGCAGACGACACTTACTCCTGGAGGCCGAGGGACCCGCAGAACCCAGTCATACGTCAGGTTCCACAAGAGTGGACCCAACACCGAGCCCTGCGGTACCCCGCGCGTAACCCGGCGCGTTTGGACGCCGCCGTCCTTTACGGTAAACGTTACCGTTCTGTCCCGCAGGTAGTCCCGGACAACGGCCTGGAGATACGGCGGAAGGCCGTAATGCTCCAACGCATCCCGAATCGCCCCCCAGGGGAGAGTGTTGAATGCATTGACGATGTCGAGGCTCACCGCCAACACCACTCCACCCCCGGTAGTCACGCCCGTCGTGAAGCCGCGCACGCGCTCCAACGCGTCGATCGTCGAGCGCCCGCGACGAAACCCGAACTGGTCGTCATCCAGGTTCGGTCCCACCCCGGACAGATGCGCATTAATCCTAGCGGCGAGCAAAGTCTCGAAGAGTTTGCCCGCCTCGTCCAGAAGGCATATGGGGCGGTAAGCGGAAGGAGAGTCCGCCGGCCGCCCCACTTTGGGGACCAGAACCAAGTTCGCCGTCTTCCACGGAGCGGGGAATATTCCTCTTCGGAGGCAATCGTCGAATATCTTCGTCAGCCTCGGGTGTAGCGCCTTGAGGGCCGGCGCGAGCACCCTACCGGGTACACCGTCGGGCCCCGGCGCGGCGGTCTTGGCGCGCATCCTATTCACCGCGAGGCTGATCTCATCTCCCGCGACGCGAAGATCTTCGTCCCATTCTGGGGAGTCGCGCGGGGCAGGTCGCGGCTCCTCTCCATCCTCGTCCGGAGGGAAGAGCGCGTCCAACACCTGCTTCAAGAACTCCGGCTCGAGTCTGCTCGTAACCGGAGGTCCCCCGTCACGCAGCTTGCGCAGCACGATCTTGTACGGGCGGCCCCATGGATCCAGTTCGACCGTCTCCACGAGTTCCGCCCACGCTGCGCTCTTCGCGCTGCGTATCGCGCTTTGGAGAGCCCGACGAGCGCAGGAGTACGCGTCGTACAGAGCGCGCTCCTCCTGCGGCGTCCCTCGTTGTCGTCGGCGACGGAAGCGGAGCAACCGGCGCCGCGCGGAGACGCAGGCGCTACGTAGCGCCGCGATCTCCGCCGACCACCAGTACACTTCCCGCTTCCCGCTGGGCTTCGTCTTGGCTCGGGGCATGGAGGCATCGCAGATTCTCGTCATCGTGCGCCGAAAGCGCACAGCCGAGTCATCCGGATGCTCCTCCTCCTCCTCTTCCCGCGAGGCGGGCGGCGGCGGTTGCGCCCAGTCCTCCATAATGATGGCTGTGGTCAGCGCGTCCTCGTCCAGCCCTCGGAGGACCCACCTACGGGCCCGGGCTCCGCGCCCGCGCTGGGGGGCGCCGGCAGGACAGCCCCCCACGCTCAGCTCGATGACGATGTAGAGGTGGTCGGAGAGAGACTCGATATGCTCCGCTACCGACCACCCCCGCACCAGGCGCGCGGCAGAAGGCGTCGCCCACGATACGTCAACGATCGAGCCGCCGTTCCACCGCACGCAGGTGCTTGCGCTTCCCACGTTGAGGAGTCGAAGTCCTCTTGGTACTGCCCATCCCTCGAGGGTTGCTCCTCTTCTGTCCGTGGTTCCGTTCCCCCATGCCGCGGACTTCGCGTTGAAGTCGCCCAGAACGAACGCACAGGCTCCCGGCAACCTGTCCAGGCGACTGCCCAGCCGCTCGAGGAACGCCTCGAAGTCAGCCAGGCGTGCATTGGGGGAGAAATAGCACCCGACGATGTGAATCCCCCCCCATTTCGCGATCGCGAACCCGTCCCCACGCTCTACGAGCGAGCACGGTGGGGAGTTTGCGACGTGCCGCTGCACGATAGCAACGGCACCGCACGCGGAGCCAATCCATCCCGGACGGTCCGGGATAGCGTATGGCTCAGATACGACGGCGAGCCCAACGCATCGCTCCATCATGCTGTGGATCAGGAGATCCTGAGCACGGGCGGAACGATTCAAATTTGCCTGGATTAAGCGGGTGAAGGCGAAGCCTCCATCGCCTCCTCCAGGCCGTCGAACATGTTTGCCGTCGGGACCGGTCCCGACGGCTCGTCGCATCTATCTAGTACCACGACGGGCACCATCGCCGGCTCAGAGGGAGCAGGGGGCGGAGCGCTCGCCGCGGTCGACCCGCTCGCGACGGATGCGGGTTCCGGCGCGGACTCGGGCGCGGACTCGGGCGCAGGCTTAGGCGCGGCCCTCGGCGCAGACGCGATCGCGACAGTGCGCGCGGGCACGACGGTTTCCACGCTGACGATGCGTGGACCTCGCGGCGCGGGGGCGTCGGTCGCGACGCCCTTGGGGGTCGAAGAGGCCGGCTTTCCGGCCCCTTTTCCCGTCTTTTTGAGAGGCGGGGCACAGGACTTACTGCCGAGCCTATGCCCCGACGGCCTCCCGAGATCCTTGCACAGCACGCAAAGCGGAGCGGCCGTGCAAGTATTCGCGCGGTGGTCGGTGCTACCGCAGTTGTAGCACCGATTGCTACGGTCCACGTCACTAGGACACGTCGCCCGGACGTGCCCCATGCGCAGACACTTGTAGCATTGTAGGGGGCGCCTCGGCAGGGCTTCCACCCTTGCGGCGGCCCATCCTACTTTGAGGTCCCTGGCCACGGAGATCTTTCGAGCCGCCATGGCAGGGCACCTCACCCATATGGTGCCCATTCTGGAGGGAGCAGCGCGCACCTCGCCAGTGCGCACCTCTCCCTCCGAGCACCCCGTCGCGGCGCAGATCGCGGCGGTGACGTCTGCCGGGGTAGCGGACGCGTCGAGCCCCAGCAGACGAACGTCTCCCGTTGGGGTGGGACGTCCGACGCGGACGCCCATCGGCCCCACCACGTCCCGAAAACGTTGGGCGAGAGCGTCGGCCAGTGCCGCGCTCTTCGCCCCGGGAATGGTAACGGCCATCCCTCCCGCGGCGGTGTATTTAAATCGAAAGCCACCGGTGATGCCGATGGCCACTAAATCAATCTCCGCGCGCGCCTTCTTCATCACTTCCGCCCACCCCTCGTAGGGTGAGTCGGGACGGCGGTGGAGCGTCACCACCGCCGCTCGCGGCTTCCTCGCGAGAGGGATGCCCGTTCCCCTCTTATCGTTAACCTTCCCGCCCCTGGACGCAGGGACGGGAGCCGCGACGCTCGCGGCTTGCTTCCGGGCCGCTTGCCCGAAAGCGCGTTTCGCCTTCTTGCCGGCGACCTGTGCCCACGACAATGGGCCAGGTTCACCGGCAACGCTCGCAGAGGGAGGGGCGTCGCCACTTACCTTAGGGGCGGCGGCTGGCGTCCCGGGAGCCGCCCCCTTTCCCTCGTCGTCCCGTCGCCGCTTCTTCCCCGGGTTCGCCGGAGTTGCAGCGGCCGAACAGGGCACAGCAGTGGCTGCAGGCTTTCTTGCAGCTCGCGGAACGGCCGGCGAAGGGGAGCGCGTCCTCTTCGGAGCCGCTTCCCGCGGCGGCTGAAGCTGCTGCTGTTGCGTAGCGGGCGGTTGGGCAGGTGCCCGAGACGCCGCCACGAGGGGCTGCACCACCGCTGTGAGGGCAACGATGGCAGCGCGTAGCCCCTCATTTTCTTCCCGGATGAGGCAGACCACCTCATTCCGGATCCTGACCGTAGGGTCGACCTCGGCGATCGGCCCCCTCCTCGCCGCCTCCAGCCTCGAGGCGGCGGTGGACGACGTCGTCGGCATCGGCGTCTTCGTCGGCGCCTTCGTCGGCGCCCTGGTGCGGTCATCCCTCGGCGGCGACGGTTCCCTCTCCTTGAGGGCCCTCCGCAGCTCCGCATTCTCACGTTGAGAGCGCGCGAGCTGCTCACGGAGCGAGGCCACCAGAAGGGCCTCCCGGTGCGATGCAGAGTCGCTGTCCACGCCCGGGTCGGCTCGGGCGAACCCGACGCTAAAAGCGGCCTCCAGAGTGTCGACCGCGCTCCTAAGGGCCCTCACGTTCTGCCCTTTGAGGTTGTTGGAGGTGGCGGCAATCCTCCAAACCTCTTCTCTCTTGAGGGCCACCACCTCCCTCAGTTCCGTCTCGGTGAGCCCTCGGAGCCATTCTCGAAGCTCCCCCCCAGAGGGGAGCGGCTCCGCAGGCGGCCGCTTCTTCTTCTTCCCCTCGACAGAGCGAGGGGAAGTCGTCCCTCCCTGGGACGGGCTACCCGGCAGAGACCTAACCCAGACCTTTTTTTTTTTTTTTTTGATGTCGAGGAGGAAATCTTTCAAAGACACCCCGCGGCCCAACGAGAGGGACGCGAGGTAGTGCCGGATTTCCACCGGCTAAAACCTCCCCGATGCCACATCCCTGCTCGAGAGTGGGTGCGTTACGGGAATTTCGCGCACGAATTACGTCCGCGACGCACCCGAGGATGGCGTGAAGCGCCCAATACCTTGGAGGCCGCGAAGCGGCCTCCGGAACAGCTAGGTTACGGACTCGGCGCCGCGAAGCGGCGCCGAGCCGCTCATCAAATAAGTTGCCAAAAGGCTCTACAATTGCAATAGAGTGACGATCACTCATCGAATTTAGAAATCTACCCAACGACTCGCGTAAATAAGACCGCTCGACCAGGCATCTGCCGAGCGGCCAAAACTCCCGAGGGCGCTCGGAGGGAGCGCCCTGGCTCGACGCGCGCGAGGAGCCCTATGAAACTACCCGGCCGACGGCGGCTACGAATCCGAAACCGTCGGCCACCGGTGATGCGGCGACCGCAGAGAGGGCAGCCCCCGACGGTCGCCCACGCGGTTATCCCCCATCCCCTCGCACAGCGGGACGGAGGAAGGGAGGCGGAAGCCTCCTCGGACGCCGCACGCGGAGCGAGTCGGGATCGCGTTCCCGCTCTCGCTCGGCAGCCTCCTTCTCGGACATGACGCCCTCGCAGAAGGAGGCGAACGCACTCCAGGACCGGTCGCTCCGGAGCATCTCGGGGAGAACGCACCGAAGAGAGAGGTCCCAGCCGCAAACGCTGCGAAGGACACGGCGTTCCCGTGCCCACGCCGGGCACTCCTCGATGGTGTGCGCCGCCGTGTCCCTACCCTCCCCGCAGTGATGGCACTGCTCGGACAGTTCCCTCCCTAGGCGACACAGGTACACCCCGAAACATCCGTGTCCGGTGAGCACCTGCGTCATCCTGAAGCTAAGCGCGCCCCGCGATCTGCTGACCCAATCTTCGAAGATGGGGAGCAGCGCCTCGACGAGCGTCCGGCTCTTACCGTTGGGGAGATCCGTCAGCCGATCGCGCCATGTGCCGATCGACCTTCTTCTCCCCTCACTGCGCTCGACCCGGATGGTGTTCGCCGCAACCACCGGATCGATTCGTCGCTCTCGCAGCTCGACTCGTCGCCGATGAGCCGCTGCGAGTTCGCGCGCCATAAGATCTATGGGCACGACGCCCGCGAGAGTCCTCGCCGCCTCCAAGGAGACGGTTCGGTATCCCCTTATCACCCTCAGAGCCATCAGGCGCTGGAGGGAGTCCAGCGCCCTCCAGGTGGGGGCTGATAATCTATCCGCCCATATCGGTGAGCCGTACATCACCATAGCGTGCACGACCCCCAAATACAGGCGGCGAGCACGGGCCCCGGCGCCCCCTAGATTCGGCAGCAGCCGCGCGAGTGCCGCCGCCGCGCCTTCCACCCGTGGTATCAGCTTTTTGATATGACGATCAAATTTCCACGTCTGATCAAGGAGGAGTCCCAGATAGCGGAACCCCTCGCCCACGGGGGTTAACTCCCCATTGTCGCCGAGTCCGATGCCCGCGACCGCCGGGACGCCCCGACCGTGGAGCCTGCGGTAAAACCACATGGCCTCCGTCTTGGCCGGAGCGACGCAAAGGCCGAGAGCACGGATGCGATCGAGGACAGAGGCCAGCGCCTGGCCGGCCAGCTCGATGGCCCTCTCGCAGGAGTCCCCCCCGGCGAGGACGAGCGTGTCGTCCGCGTAGCAGACGACACTTACTCCTGGAGGCCGAGGGACCCGCAGAACCCAGTCATACGTCAGGTTCCACAAGAGTGGACCCAACACCGAGCCCTGCGGTACCCCGCGCGTAACCCGCCGCGTTTGGACGCCGCCGTCCTTTACGGTAAACGTTACCGTTCTGTCCCGCAGGTAGTCCCGGACAACGGCCTGGAGATACGGCGGAAGGCCGTAATGCTCCAACGCATCCCGAATCGCCCCCCAGGGGAGAGTGTTGAATGCATTGACGATGTCGAGGCTCACCGCCAACACCACTCCACCCCCGGAAGTCACGCCCGTCGTGAAGCCGCGCACGCGCTCCAACGCGTCGATCGTCGAGCGCCCGCGACGAAACCCGAACTGGTCGTCATCCAGGTTCGGTCCCACCCCGGACAGATGCGCATTAATCCTAGCGGCGAGCAAAGTCTCAAAGAGTTTGCCCGCCTCGTCCAGAAGGCATATGGGGCGGTAAGCGGAAGGAGAGTCCGCCGGCCGCCCCACTTTGGGGACCAGAACCAAGTTTGCCGTCTTCCACGGAGCGGGGAATATTCCTCTTCGGAGGCAATCGTCGAATATCTTCGTCAGCCTCGGGTGTAGCGCCTTGAGGGCCGGCGCGAGCACCCTACCGGGTACACCGTCGGGCCCCGGCGCGGCGGTCTTGGCGCGCATCCTATTCACCGCGAGGCT
The DNA here is from genome assembly GCA_963942575.1 of Priocnemis perturbator. Taxonomy (NCBI): domain Eukaryota; kingdom Metazoa; phylum Arthropoda; class Insecta; order Hymenoptera; family Pompilidae; genus Priocnemis; species Priocnemis perturbator. The sequence goes on from CAWWDK010000066.1 coordinate 17,005, forward strand.
GATCTCATCTCCCGCGACGCGAAGTTCTTCGTCCCATTCTGGGGAGTCGCGCGGGGCAGGTCGCGGCTCCTCTCCATCCTCGTCCGGAGGGAAGAGCGCGTCCAACACCTGCTTCAAGAACTCCGGCTCGAGTCTGCTCGTAACCGGAGGTCCCCCGTCACGCAGCTTGCGCAGCACGATCTTGTACGGGCGGCCCCATGGATCCAGTTCGACCGTCTCCACGAGTTCCGCCCACGCTGCGCTCTTCGCGCTGCGTATCGCGCTTTGGAGAGCCCGACGAGTGCAGGAGTACGCGTCGTACAGAGCGCGCTCCTCCTGCGGCGTCCCTCGTTGTCGTCGGCGACGGAAGCGGAGCAACCGGCGTCGCGCGGAGACGCAGGCGCTACGTAGCGCCGCGATCTCCGCCGACCACCAGTACACTTCCCGCTTCCCGCTGGGCTTCGTCTTGGCTCGGGGCATGGAGGCATCGCAGATTCTCGTCATCGTGCGCCGAAAGCGCACAGCCGAGTCATCCGGATGCTCCTCCTCCTCCTCTTCCCGCGAGGCGGGCGGCGGCGGTTGCGCCCAGTCCTCCATAATGATGGCTGTGGTCAGCGCGTCCTCGTCCAGCCCTCGGAGGACCCACCTACGGGCCCGGGCTCCGCGCCCGCGCTGGGGGGCGCCGGCAGGACAGCCCCCCACGCTGAGCTCGATGACGATGTAGAGGTGGTCGGAGAGAGACTCGATATCCTCCGCTACCGACCACCCCCGCACCAGGCGCGCGGCAGAAGGCGTCGCCCACGATACGTCAACGATCGAGCCGCCGTTCCACCGCACGCAGGTGCTTGCGCTTCCCACGTTGAGGAGTCGAAGTCCTCTTGGTACTGCCCATCCCTCGAGGGTTGCTCCTCTTCGGTCCGTGGTTCCGTTCCCCCATGCCGCGGACTTCGCATTGAAGTCGCCCAGAACGAACGCACAGGCTCCCGGCAACCTGTCCAGGCGACTGCCCAGCCGCTCGAGGAACGCCTCGAAGTCAGCCAGGCGTGCATTGGGGGAGAAATAGCACCCGACGATGTGAATCCCCCCCCATTTCGCGATCGCGAACCCGTCCCCACGCTCTACGAGCGAGCACGGTGGGGAGTTTGCGACGTGCCGCTGCACGATAGCAACGGCACCGCACGCGGAGCCAATCCATCCCGGACGGTCCGGGATAGCGTATGGCTCAGATACGACGGCGAGCCCAACGCATCGCTCCATCATGCTGTGGATCAGGAGATCCTGAGCACGGGCGGAGCGATTCAAGTTTGCCTGGATTAAGCGGGTGAAGGCGAAGCCTCCATCGCCTCCTCCAGGCCGTCAAACATGTTTGCCGTCGGGACCGGTCCCGACGGCTCGTCGCATCTATCTAGTACCACGACGGGCACCATCGCCGGCTCAGAGGGAGCAGGGGGCGGAGCGCTCGCCGCGGTCGACCCGCTCGCGACGGATGCGGGTTCCGGCGCGGACTCGGGCGCGGACTCGGGCGCAGGCTTAGGCGCGGCCCTCGGCGCGGCCTTCGGCGCAGACGCGATCGCGACAGTGCGCGCGGGCACAACGGTTTCCACGCTGACGATGCGTGGACCTCGCGGCGCGGGGGCGTCGGTCGCGACGCCCTTGGGGGTCGAAGAGGCCGGCTTTCCGGCCCCTTTTCCCGTCTTTTTGAGAGGCGGGGCACAGGACTTACTGCCGAGCCTATGCCCCGACGGCCTCCCGAGATCCTTGCACAGCACGCAAAGCGGAGCGGCCGTGCAAGTATTCGCGCGGTGGTCGGTGCTACCGCAGTTGTAGCACCGATTGCTACGGTCCACGTCACTAGGACACGTCGCCCGGACGTGCCCCATGCGCAGACACTTGTAGCATTGTAGGGGGCGCCTCGGCAGGGCTTCCACCCTTGCGGCGGCCCATCCTACTTTGAGGTCCCTGGCCACGGAGATCTTTCGAGCCGCCATGGCAGGGCACCTCACCCATATGGTGCCCATTCTGGAGGGAGCAGCGCGCACCTCGCCAGTGCGCACCTCTCCCTCCGAGCACCCCGTCGCAGCGCAGATCGCGGCGGTGACGTCTGCCGGGGTAGCGGACGCGTCGAGCCCCAGCAGACGAACGTCTCCCGTTGGGGTGGGACGTCCGACGCGGACGCCCATCGGCCCCACCACGTCCCGAAAACGTTGGGCGAGAGCGTCGGCCAGTGCCGCGCTCTTCGCCCCGGGAATGGTAACGGCCATCCCTCCCGCGGCGGTGTACTTAAATCGAAAGCCACCGGTGATGCCGATGGCCACTAAATCAATCTCCGCGCGCGCCTTCTTCATCACTTCCGCCCACCCCTCGTAGGGTGAGTCGGGACGGCGGTGGAGCGTCACCACCGCCGCTCGCGGCTTCCTCGCGGGAGGGACGCCCGTCCCCCTCTTAATATTACTAATCTTCCCGCCCCCAGACGCAGGGACGGGAGCCGCGACGCTCGCGGCTTGCTTCCGAGCCGCTTGCCCGGAAGCGCGTTTCGCCTTCTTGCCGGCGACCTGCGCCCACGACAATGGGCCAGGTTCGCCGGCAACGCTCGCAGAGGGAGGGGCGTCGCCACTTACCTTAGGGGCGGCGGCTGGCGTCCCGGGAGCCGCCCCCTTTCCCTCGTCGTCCCGTCGCCGCTTCTTCCCCGGGTTCGCCGGAGTTGCAGCGGCCGAACAGGGCACAGCAGTGGCTGCAGGCTTCCTTGCAGCTCGCGGAACGGCCGGCGAAGGGGAGCGCGTCCTCTTCGGAGCCGCTTCCCGCGGCGGCTGAAGCTGCTGCTGTTGCGTAGCGGGCGGTTGGGCAGGTGCCCGAGACGCCGCCACGAGGGGCTGCACCACCGCTGTGAGGGCAACGATGGCAGCGCGCAGCCCCTCATTTTCTTCCCGGATGAGGCAGACCACCTCATTCCGGATCCTGACCATAGGGTCGACCTCGGCGATCGGCCCCCTCCTCGCCGCCTCCAGCCTCGAGGCGGCGGTGGACGACGTCGTCGGCATCGGCGTCTTCGTCGGCGCCTTCGTCGGCGCCCTGGTGCGGTCATCCCTCGGCGGCGACGGTTCCCTCTCCTTGAGGGCCCTCCGCAGCTCCGCATTCTCACGTTGAGAGCGCGCGAGCTGCTCGCGGAGCGATGCCACCAGAAGGGCCTCCCGGGGCGATGCAGAGTCGCTGTCCACGCCCGGGTCGGCTCGGGCAAACCCAACACTAAAGGCGGCCTGCAGGGTATCGACCGCGCTCCTAAGGGCCCTCACGTTTTGGCCCTTGAGGTTGTTGGAGGTGGCGGCGATCCTCCATACCTCTTCTCTCTTGAGGGCCACCACCTCCCTAAGTTCCGGCTCGGTGAGCCCTCGGAGCCAATCTTGAAGCTCCCCCCCAGAGGGGAGCGGCTCCGCAGGCGGCCGCTTCTTCTTTCTCCCCTCGACAGAGCGAGGGGAAGTCGTCCCTCCCCGGGAAGGGCTACCCGGCAGCGGGGAAGTCGCTGCCGGCCTTTTTTTGCCCGCTGCGCTCCGACGGCGCAGCGGCGACGAACAGGAAGGCGCGATGCTCGCCGAGTCGGACTCGCACTCGCGCGCAAGCGAGTCGTCCGACTCCCGCACAATCTTGGCCTTCGCGGCGGCCGCGGCCCTCCCGTAGATTATGTCGCGGATTTCGCCTTCGAGCGAACCCGCGACCGACGTGGCATCCGACACCACCACCACCGTGTCCATGTCCTCCTCGTCCGACGTCGATAGGACGTTCGGCGGACGAGATCTACCCGCACTTCTCGTCACGGGGGCCCTCGCGGGGGCGCGGTCCTTCCCCGGCGAGCGCCTTATTAGGTCCGTTATATTTTGATTTTTACACTTGGGGGAGGCTGCCCCCGACCGCAGCCCGCCCCCGCTGTCACTTCCTGCGCGCGACATACCTTGGTATGCCGCAGCGCAGCACCACACTAGTTAATGTCCAACTAAATGTCCCGGGCACTGCACACCGGCGCAACAGAAGGAAGGAAATTGGAAAAGATAGCGAGGGAGGGAGTCAAGAGGGTAGAAGAAGGAGAACAGTATAGAAGTAAGGTGAAGAGACAGAAAAAGCAAAGGAAAGTTACAGAGAGGACAGACAAGCTGGAGAAAGAGCTACCACCTGTGAAGAAATTAAGGAGAAAGCGACAGAAAAGGTTGGCGTAACCTGAAGGGTGATGAAAGAGAAAGGAGAAAGATAGGAGAAAAAGAGAGAAAGATTCTTGAACTAGAGAGTCTGTGGTACTAGAAGAGTACCAGCAGAACTATGTGGGGAAACGGGAAGCCTGGAAAACAAGAGGGAACAAAAAGAGATATTTTAGGGTTACGCAGTGCCAGAAAATGAGTTTATTAAAACTATTTGGAGAAGAAACAGAAAGGAGGGGTGCAGGGAGGAAGAGAAGAGGGGGATATAAGAGGGATAGATAGAAGGAAGATAGAAAGTGGTAAGGGAGACAGATGGAAGCAAAGAAAAAGGAAAGCGCAGAGAAGCGCAGGTGAAAATAACAGAAATACAGAAAAGAGAAAGTTAAAGCGCTTGGAGAAGAGAGAGAAGGTAAAGAGAGCAGAAAGGAGGAAGAGATAGAAGAGGGGAAACTAAGGAGAATAAGAAAGAATAGCAGGTGGAAGCAGAAAAGAAACTGCGCAGAGAAGCGCAGGAGAAAAAGTGACAGAAAAGAGGAAAGAGGCTGCGTAGAGGAAAATGCACACACGCACAGTACCCTTGGCAGTCCTTCAGCACCTGTATTATCCTAGACAGCTGTCAGGTGTTCTAGGGACGTCGCACCACACTGCACTACACTGCAGATGTCTGTAGCACAACGACAAACAGGATTTGACACGCACAAGTTTCTGTCACTTTCTGCTGCTTCCCAGCGGTCAGGGAATGCAGCAGGGATCGTCCTCGACGCGGCAGGAACACACACGAGCCCCCCGAAGGCAAAGAAGACCGACGAGAGCGTCGGGCATGCACCGCGCGCGCTGCGACGCTACCACGTGGCGCGCGAGGTTATGTCGCCACGCGGCGACCGGCGTCAATGTTTACCGAGTTCCACGCACTCGCACTTGTACCGCACAATAATCCAAGTGTTCCAGGGCGTATTCCAATGCCTCCTCGATGCACCACTGTTACACAGAGTGCCCGAATCGCGATCGCGAACGCGAAAATCGCGCGCGTCGCAACGCGGTCGTCGACGCACGAGGTTAAACGGCACGGCCGAATTCCCCGTGCGCGATTTCCGCGTTTTCGCGTGCCGGGGCGACGCGAAAACCCTACCCGGGTGTAGAGTACAGTGCAGGACCGACTCTAACACCTTACTTTAACGAAAAATCTACGAATTTATGCAAAAACTCGAAAATTCCCGGGAGCAGTCCAGACCTAACCCAGACCTAACCCAGACCTTTTTTTTTTTTTTTTTTTTTTTTTTTTTTTTTTTTTTTATTCCAGGGAGGAGGGGAAATCCTCATGGACACCCGGGCTAAGGTATTAGTCGCCCGGGTAGTGTGAGACTTCTACTCACTAAAACCCCTCCTCCCTATCGTCGCATTAGAGATAATCATCACCCTGGGCTGCCTGTCCAGCATAAGCTCAGGGTGATGATGGTATGCGAATCTGCAGAATCGTCAAGCAACGTCTTCTTGGGATGGAGGCCCACGTCGTCCTCTTCTTTCTCTCTGCCGTTCTTCGTGCTCCTTCTTCTTCATAATCGTGGTGATAAAGCCCACTACAGACCGCCACGCCTCCATAGAGGACATCATAGTTTCCACCAGGGTGGACACGCTCAACGCTACACCTGTCGTCTCCACGAGCGCTTCCCGTTCTGTGTTCCACTCTGGACAATCAAAAACCGTGTGTTTTGCGTCGTCACATGCACTGTCGCAGAACCAGCAGGAGGCCGACGGCTCCTTACCTATTTTCCACAGATAGGAGGCAAAACAGCCGTGGCCTGTCAAAGCCTGCACCAAATGGAACGTAAGTGTCCCATGTTTCCGAGTGATCCACTTCTCGAGATTGGGTAACAGGGCGTAGGTCCATCTACCCCTATGATCGCTCTCCCATCTCCTCTGCCATTCGAGTCCTATGTCTTCCTCTCCAAGTGGATCCTCTCCGTCGTCAATACACTCTCTCTGCCTCTGATCATGCGCCCGACACCTTCTGGCCACCATGAGATCAATTGGCAAAATGCCGGTAACCGCAAGAAGGGCCGGTGTAGACACGGTTCTGTAGGCAGTCGCTACTCTTAGGGCGTACTGCCTTTGGAGAGAGTCCAGGAGCCTCCTGCCCTTGGCTCTGTCCATCGCTCCGCGCCATGCCGGGCAACCATAGAGAACGATGGATTCTACGACAGAAAAGAGCAGCTTTCTTCTTGCGTGAGTTGGGCCACCAGAGTTGGGCATAAGCCTCGAAAGACAGAGGGCTGTCCTGTGTGCTTTTTGGCACGCAGAGTCAATGTGCGGGCCAAACGTGCGACGCTCATCGATGATCAGGCCCAGGTATTTTAACTGGGTGGACCGCTCGATTCTTCTACCACCAAATGAAATAGGAGGTACCAAAGCTTTCCTCCTGCCCGTTAGTTGAATCATTTCCGTCTTTTCGTGAGCCAGTTGAAGGCCCCGTTCCGCCATCCACTCATCTACCTCCGCCAGGGCGCTTTGCGTTCTCGAGAGGAGCTGATCAAGCTTATATGCCGAGACTATGATAGCCAAGTCGTCGGCGTATGCAACAAACGTGGTATCACCTGTTACGTGTCTCTTTATGAGATCGTTGTACGACACGTTCCAAAGAAACGGACCGATCACAGAACCCTGAGGGACACCCGCAAAGATGGGATGGATCGTTTCTCGCCCGCCACTCCACATACGCAGACTTCTGTCACTCAGGTACGCGTCGACAATCCTCAGTAGATACTCAGGTAGGCCCAAGTTCTTCAATGCGCTGAGAATAGTCCCCCATCGTAGTGAGTTAAACGCATTTTTGACATCTATCGTAATCAAGACTAGAAGCTTCGAGAGTCGGCTGGCTTTTGTCGCAAGGTCCAACACCCTTTGGATTGCATCGAGTGTTGATCTCCCTCGTTGGAAGCCGTATTGATTAGGGGAGAGGCCCCCCAGCTTATCTACTTCCTCCTCAAAACGGTTTAATATGAGGTACTCATATGCTTTCCCAAAGTTGTTTAGGAGACTGATGGGTCTATAAGCCTGAGTTGGAGGTCCTGGTGCTCTCGAAGGCTTTGGTATGAGGACCAGGTCTTGGACCTTCCATGCAGAAGGGAAGGCTCCTTCTAGGAGACACCGGTTATAGATATTCCTAAGTTCATACGGGGAGAACCGATATGCGAGTCTAATAGCTACGGCGGGGATTGCATCTGTCCCAGGTGCTTTTTTAAGCCCTAGTCGTTCAACTGCCTTGTCGACCTCTTCCGCAGAGAATGGTACCGATGTGCATTGCTCAGATGGACACAAAGGCCTCTCCTCCCGGAGTGGTACCATGGTAAACAGCTGTCCGGCGACTTCCTCCATTGCTTCGAGTGTAAGGGATTGGCGATTACGGCCCCGTCCGATCGCTCGTATAACCGTCCTGTAGGGCTTGCCCCAAGGGTCCTCATTGACTTGGTTACAGAAGGATAGCCAAGAGACTTCCTTGCTTCTGGCAATGAGAGCCTTTAACTCTTTACGACGTAGTCGGTACCGTTCTCGGTTCAATTGGTTTCCAGGGGCTCTCTGGCATTTTCTCCGGCACTTGCGAACCTCCACTCGGAGAGCAGCAATGTCCGGTGTCCACCAGTACTTTGCCGTAGGTCCTTGCCCGGGGCCCCTCTTTGGCATGGATCTGTTGCACGCTCGAGTCACCAGGTCGGCGTACGCCATCACCTGTCCCTCAAGGGTCGTATGGCGTGTGTTCCACTCCCTGTCCTCCAGGTCGCCCCAGATTGCAGAGAGAAAGGCGTCCTCGTCTAGGTGCCTGGTGTTCCATCCCGGTTTGGCCATTGCTCCCCCATGGCATGAAGTTGCGCCCACAGTATGCCATAAGTAACGGTGGTCAGAGGCATTGAAGTCGTCTAAAATGACTGTACTTATACCAGCCCGAAAAACTTCCGGACTGACTGCAGCTAGGTCTATGACCGAGGTCCTGTCCCCCCTGACAAAGGTCGGGGCGCCGGAACATGACGACGGCTGCAAATCCCATCGAGCGAAGAGGTCCGCAAGCAGTACGCCACGGCGATCGTTCGTTGATGACCCCCAGAGTTGGCTCTTTGCGTTAAAATCTCCAGTAATACAGTATGGCCCTGTGGCACCCCCAATTGCCTCCTCGATCTCATCGAGGGCTTGAGAAAAGATCTCCAATGAGATGTTAGGGGAAATATAACAACTCAAGGCAAACATGCCATTAACTTCGACCCCAGCACAGAATTTGCCAACAAAGCTATGCCCACTTACGCTGACGGTAGGGCTGGACCGGATCCATATAGCTGCACGGCCCTCCGTTCCCACCACCCATCCAGGGTTACTGTGGTGGAATTCGGACACTATAACAATGTCAGCACATCTCTGCATGGCCGTTTGTTCCAGCAGATCCTGTGCCAGGCGGCTATTGTTGAGATTACACTGGAGAATACGGGTGGTAGCTATGAATGTTGAGCCTTATTCGCCCATACCTTATACACATGGCATCTAACAGACCCTGCAAGGTGTCCGAGTCTGGTTTCTGGATGACCCTGCTCATGGCATAAGATGCACCTATATGGTGCTTTACACTCTTTCAGCGGGTGTCCCTCCTGTCCGCATTTGCGACAGTTCTCGGCGGCTTCCCCACCCTTCGTGCATCTACTCGCCATATGTCCGAAATGGTGGCACTTGTAGCACCTGATTACGCGAGGTGTAAATCGGATGCGGCAGTGCACGAAACCTATTCGTACCCTGCCAGTCTTCGTTAGCAACTCTTGTTGGTCGTAGGGAACAAGGACGTGCGCCGTTTTAGTCCCACCGAAGCTTTGTCTAAGGGTTTTTACTTCAACCTTCGTTCCGGGAGGGAGCAGGTTGGCAATGGCCTCCCTTACCTCCTCCTTTTCGACCAGCTCGTCGAGGTCTTTCACCTCCAGGTCGGCCTTGGGTTCAAGGATCCTAATGTCCTCCTTCTCACCCAGGGCGCGACGGAGTTCATCTCGAGCCTTGGCCAAGCCACCCTCCTTCTTGTCAACCTGTAGTAGTAGGTCTCCTGCCCCCGTACGGCGGTGGCCCGTGAACCGGACTTCCTTGAAGTTGACATTATCCCTCATTGCCTTGAGGACATCAGCGTACCTCCTGCCCTCACCCACCTTCACGGTGAGTGCCCCCGTCCATGGCCTTCTTTGACGTGAGCGAGGGCTAACTGAGGGGTAAAAACCCGTCTGGGGTTGAGTGTCGGCCCTTGCGTCAGCTGCAGTACTCATTGTGGTTTTGGCCCTCCTGGGCGGAACAAGAATCCAGGGACCCAATGCCGTGGGTTTCTGTCTCCCCCCTGTTACTTGTTCCAGCCTGCCTAGATGTTCCTCTCTCGGTGGCGGTCGGGGATCGGTCGGCGTTATTGTAGGCGCTGACGGTTGAAGAGGGGCTTCCTTAATCATCCGTCTTCTCGCTTTCCTGGCTTGAGCTCTTTCTTGGGGCGAAGAGTTTTTCCTTTTCTTGCTTTTTGCCATCTGCAGTGGTGGGGGGGCGGGTGCCCGAAAGTTCCACATGTCTACACCTGATTGGACCGCCTCACCGTCAAAAGTAATAAGGGGAGTTGTCCCCACTTCGATTAACGGTGAATTTCCCGAAGTAGCCTCTCCTTGTCCTGAGTCCTCAGCCGCCTGCCCAATGTCGTGTAGGTCGTACTGGGTGGCCCCATCTGTCGTCCTCACCGTCGGCGGTAGGGTGTGGAGTGGTATGGCATCATTTGGCTCTGTCCCCAACCCTGCCCCAGACTGAGCCGCGGGGCCAGAAGAACAAGAAGCAGAGAAGGTAGACCGGGAGGGCTGTGCCCCCACCTCCCTTAACAGTGCCGCAATGCTATTACCAATGGCCTCACGGTTCATCCTTAGGTCCCTCATATGTCCCACCAATTGAGAATGGCTATTTCTGAGTTCAGGAAGGGTCTTATTCGTTCTGATGGCTCCTGCAATGACATTCATTCTAAGTCCCATGTTGGCAATTATTTTCCTCATTTCCCCCAGGAACGATTCGACTGTTTTAATCTGTCTGTTGATTCTGGGGTTTACGGTATTATCTCCCCTCGTGAAGCTAGCTAGTCGGAAATCGGAGGTGCTATCCTCCTCGAGTTCGCTGACGTGTGCCTCAATATCAGACGTTGCCATCGTCGACGATAGACCGGGAGCAGGGGTCTCCTCGAAATCGTCTTCAAAACTCACTTCGGCAGACGAGGAGAGAAGTACGATTCCCCCAGAAGACCCTGATGCCTTCCTCACCTTGGACTTGGACTTGGCCTTGCTCACCCCAGTCTCATCCATACTCGCCTTCTTTGTCCGATCTCCATTCTTTTTTTTTTTGTCTTTTTTCGTGATTGCTTCTAATTGTTGTTGTTGTTCTTGTTTTTTTTGCAGATGTTCCATATTAAATCGTGATCAAGTCTTACGACGGTTCGGGCACTATGCCAGCCCATCCGCAGATGGGCATCTATCCCCGCCAGAAAGAAAGAAAGATTAGAGGAAAGGATGCTGAAAACCCGAGCGGGTATTATCAGGCGGCCGCACCCTATCAGCACCAAAAACACTACGGAAAAAGATTAGTACGGCATAAGTACCATAGCCTTTATGCAAAAGGTTTTACGTCACCCCTATCGTGGCGAGGAGCCCTACCAAACCGAGAGTAGGGACACGCCACCTCAGGCTAGACGGTGCTTGCCTTTTACTCCCGGCAAGCTCAGGATATGAGGAAATACCAGGCCACGATAATCCTCCACACATGCGCCCAGCAGCCAAGCTTCAACCCTCGCATTGGCTCCGTTCATGCCCGGGTAGCGGTTTTTCCACTTTTAATTCCTCCGCGGTGCAGCGCACGGCGATGCGAGACCTGCAGCACTTGCGTACTACAAGTCGCACACAGCCGCACACCACCTCCACGAAGGCCAGGTACAGACATATCCCGGGCACACGGTCGGGGGGTTTACTACTCCCCCCTTGGTTAGTCTACGGGGAATATCCGCAGAGCCGCTGACCGCATCTCATTCATACTCTCATTCACACCCTCGCTCGTCACCAACCCTCATTTTGTGGCTGCGCACGTGTACCCTTTGCAGGCAAGCCTGCGTCGGGCGACGGCACAGCGTTTGTGTGTGTGTGTGTATGTGTGTGAGCGTGCACGTGCACCCTTCGCAGGCATGCCTGCGTCGGGCGACGGCACGGTGTGTAAGTGTGGGTGTAAACCGTGCACGTGCACCCTTCGCAGGCAAGCCTGCGTCGGGCGACGGCACGGTGTGTGCATGTGTGTGATGAGGGAGAAGTGACGAGCGAGTGTTTGGTTTTCATTCGGGGTTTTCCTTCCCCTAGGACGGCGCCAGACACCTGGCTCAGGAGCCCGTCCGACCCCGCTAGCTGTCCGCGACCACTTATTCGACAGGGAAGCCCCTGCTTATTTCGTGGCTACCCTGCAAAGAACCTTGACAATGCAGGGCGTTCCCCTATCCGCAACCCGGGGACGCGCTCGGTTGCCACAGCTTGGCTTCCTCCTTGTGGTACGGGTAGCGGTGGCGCCATGCCGGTTCCGGCAGGTACAAACATATCCCACGGGCGCAGATCCACAGGAACTGCGCACCGCGGGTAGCGGTTTCCCCACACCGGGCCCGACAGGCACCCTCGCACACCACACCACTCAGAGGACCGAGAGACCTAACCCAGACCTAACCCAGACCTAACCCAGACCTAACCCAGACCTAACCCAGACCTAACCCAGACCTAACCCAGACCTAACCCAGACCTAACCCAGACCTAACCCAGACCTAACCCAGACCTAACCCAGACCTAACCCAGACCTAACCCAGACCTAACCCAGACCTAACCCAGACCTAACCCAGACCTAACCCAGACCTTTTTTTTTTTTTTTTTTTTTTTTGTTGTCGAGGAGGAAATCTTTCAAAGACACCCCGCGGCCCAACGAGGGGGACGCGAGGTAGTGCCGGATTTCCACCGGCTAAAACCTACCCCGATGCCACATCCCTGCTCGAGAGTGGGTGCGTTACGGGAATTTCGCGCGCGAATTACGTCCGCGACGCACCCGAGGATGGCGTGAAGCGCCCAATACCTTGGAGGCCGCGAAGCGGCCTCCGAAACGGCTAGGTTACAGACTCCGCGCCGCAAAGCGGCGCCGAGCCGCCCATCAATTGCCAAAAGGCTCTACAATGCAATAGAGTGACGATCACTCATTGAATTTAGAAATCTACCCTACTACTCGCGTAGATAAGACCGCTCGACCAGGCATCTGCCGAGCGGCCAAAACTCCCGAGGGCGCTCGGAGGGAGCGCCCTGGCTCGACGCGCGCGAGGAGCCCTATGAAGCTACCCGGCCGACGGCGGCTACGAGTCCGAAACCGTCGGCCACCGGTGATGCGGCGACCGCAGAGAGGGCAGCTCCCGACGGTCGCCCACGCGGTTATCCCCCGTCCCCTCGCACAGCGGGACGGAGGAAGGGAGGCGGAAGCCTCCTCGGACGCCGCACGCGGAGCGAGTCGGGATCGCGTTCCCGCTCTCGCTCGGCAGCCTCCTTCTCGGACATGACGCCCTCGCAGAAGGAGGCGAACGCACTCCAGGACCGGTCGCTCCGGAGCATCTCGGGGAGAATGCACCGAAGAGAGAGGTCCCAGCCGCAAACGCTACGAAGGACACGGCGTTCCCGTGCCCACGCCGGGCACTCCTCGACGGTGTGTGCCGCCGTGTCCCTACCCTCCCCGCAGTGATGGCACTGCTCGGACAGTTCCCTCCCTAGGCGACACAGGTACACCCCGAAACATCCGTGTCCGGTGAGCACCTGCGTCATCCTGAAGCTAAGCGCGCCCCGCGATCTGCTGACCCAATCTTCGAAGATGGGGAGCAGCGCCTCGACGAGCGTCCGGCTCTTACCGTTGGGGAGATCCGTCAGCCGATCGCGCCATGTGCCGATCGACCTTCTTCTCCCCTCACTGCGCTCGACCCGGATGGTGTTCGCCGCAACCACCGGATCGATTCGTCCCTCTCGCAGCTCGACTCGTCGCCGATGAGCCGCTGCGAGTTCGCGCGCCATAAGATCTATGGGCACGACGCCCGCGAGAGTCCTCGCCGCCTCCAAGGAGACGGTTCGGTATCCCCTTATCACCCTCAGAGCCATCAGGCGCTGGAGGGAGTCCAGCGCCCTCCAGGTGGGGGCTGATAATCTATCCGCCCACATCGGTGAGCCGTACATCACCATAGCGTGCACGACCCCCAAATACAGGCGGCGAGCACGGGCCCCGGGGCCCCCTAGATTCGGCAGCAGCCGCGCGAGTGCCGCCGCCGCGCTTTCCACCCGTGGTATCAGCTTTTTGATGTGACGATCAAATTTCCACGTCTGATCAAGGAGGAGTCCCAGATAGCGGAACCCCTCGCCCACGGGGGTTAACTCCCCATTGTCGCCGAGTCCGATGCCCGCGACCGCCGGGACGCCCCGACCGTGGAGCCTGCGGTAAAACCACATGGCCTCCGTCTTGGCCGGAGCGACGCAAAGGCCGAGAGCACGGATGCGATCGAGGACAGAGGCCAGCGCCTGGCCGGCCAGCTCGATGGCCCTCTCGCAGGAGTCCCCCCCGGCGAGGACGAGCGTGTCGTCCGCGTAGCAGACGACACTTACTCCTGGAGGCCGAGGGACCCGCAGAACCCAGTCATAAGTCAGGTTCCACAAGAGTGGACCCAACACCGAGCCCTGCGGTACCCCGCGCGTAACCCGCCGCGTTTGGACGCCGCCGTCCTTTACGGTAAACGTTACCGTTCTGTCCCGCAGGTAGTCCCGGACAACGGCCTGGAGATACGGCGGAAGGCCGTAATGCTCCAACGCATCCCGAATCGCCCCCCAGGGGAGAGTGTTGAATGCATTGACGATGTCGAGGCTCACCGCCAACACCACTCCACCCCCGGAAGTCACGCCCGTCGTGAAGCCGCGCACGCGCTCCAACGCGTCGATCGTCGAGCGCCCGCGACGAAACCCGAACTGGTCGTCATCCAGGTTCGGTCCCACCCCGGACAGATGCGCATTAATCCTACCGGCGAGCAAAGTCTCGAAGAGTTTGCCCGCCTCGTCCAGAAGGCATATGGGGCGGTAAGCGGAAGGAGAGTCCGCCGGCCGCCCCACTTTGGGGACCAGAACCAAGTTCGCCGCCTTCCACGGAGCGGGGAATATTCCTCTTCGGAGGCAAACGTCGAATATCTTCGTCAGCCTCGGGTGTAGCGTCTTGAGGGCCGGCGCGAGCACCCTACCGGGTACACCGTCGGGCCCCGGCGCGGCGGTCTTGGCGCGCATCCTATTCACCGCGAGGCTGATCTCATCTCCCGCGACGCGAAGTTCTTCGTCCCATTCTGGGGAGTCGCGCGGGGCAGGTCGCGGCTCCTCTCCATCCTCGTCCGGAGGGAAGAGCGCGTCCAACACCTGCTTCAAGAACTCCGGCTCGAGTCTGCTCGTAACCGGAGGTCCCCCGTCACGCAGCTTGCGCAGCACGATCTTGTACGGGCGGCCCCATGGATCCAGTTCGACCGTCTCCACGAGTTCCGCCCACGCTGCGCTCTTTGCGCTGCGTATCGCGCTTTGGAGAGCCTGACGAGCGCAGGAGTACGCGTCGTACAGAGCGCGCTCCTCCTGCGGCGTCCCTCGTTGTCGTCGGCGACGGAAGCGGAGCAACCGGCGCCGCGCGGAGACGCAGGCGCTACGTAGCGCCGCGATCTCCGCCGACCACCAGTACACTTCCCGCTTCCCGCTGGGCTTCGTCTTGGCTCGGGGCATGGAGGCATCGCAGATTCTCGTCATCGTGCGCCGAAAGCGCACAGCCGAGTCATCCGGATGCTCCTCCTCCTCCTCTTCCCGCGAGGCGGGCGGCGGCGGTTGCGCCCAGTCCTCCATAATGATGGCTGTGGTCAGCGCGTCCTCGTCCAGCCCTCGGAGGACCCACCTACGGGCCCGGGCTCCGCGCCCGCGCTGGGGGGCGCCGGCCGGACAGCCCCCCACGCTAAGCTCGATGACGATGTAGAGGTGGTCGGAGAGAGACTCGATATCCTCCGCTACCGACCACCCCCGCACCAGGCGCGCGGCAGAAGGCGTCGCCCACGATACGTCAACGATCGAGCCGCCGTTCCACCGCACGCAGGTGCTTGCGCTTCCCACGTTGAGAAGTCGAAGTCCTCTTGGTACTGCCCATCCCTCGAGGGTTGCTCCTCTTCGGTCCGTGGTTCCGTTCCCCCATGCCGCGGACTTCGCATTGAAGTCGCCCAGAACGAACGCACAGGCTCCCGGCAACCTGTCCAGGCGACTGCCCAGCCGCTCGAGGAACGCCTCGAAATCAGCCAGGCGTGCATTGGGGGAGAAATAGCACCCGACGATGTGAACCCCCCCCCATTTCGCGATCGCGAACCCGTCCCCACGCTCTACGAGCGAGCACGGTGGGGAGTTTGCGACATGCCGCTGCACGATAGCAACGGCACCGCACGCGGAGCCAATCCATCCCGGACGGTCCGGGATAGCGTATGGCTCAGATACGACGGCGAGCCCGACGCATCGCTCCATCATGCTGTGGATCAGGAGATCCTGAGCACGGGCGGAGCGATTCAAGTTTGCCTGGATTAAGCGGGTGAAGGCGAAGCCTCCATCGCCTCCTCCAGGCCGTCAAACATGTTTGCCGTCGGGACCGGTCCCGACGGCTCGTCGCATCTATCTAGTACCACGACGGGCACCATCGCCGGCTCAGAGGGAGCAGGGGGCGGAGCGCTCGCCGCGGTCGACCCGCTCGCGACGGATGCGGGTTCCGGCGCGGACTCGGGCGCAGGCTTAGGCGCGGCCCTCGGCGCGGCCTTCGGCGCAGACGCGATCGCGACAGTGCGCGCGGGCACGACGGTTTCCACGCTGACGATGCGTGGACCTCGCGGCGCGGGGGCGTCGGTCGCGACGCCCTTGGGGGTCGAAGAGGCCGGCTTTCCGGCCCCTTTTCCCGTCTTTTTGAGAGGCGGGGCACAGGACTTACTGCCGAGCCTATGCCCCGACGGCCTCCCGAGATCCTTGCACAGCACGCAAAGCGGAGCGGCCGTGCAAGTGTTCGCGCGATGGTCGGTGCTACCGCAATTGTAGCACCGACTGCTACGGTCCACGTCACTAGGACACGTCGCCCGGACGTGCCCCATGCGCAGACATTTGTAACACTGTAGGGGGCGCCTCGGCAGGGCTTCCACCCTTGCGGCGGCCCATCCTACTTTGAGGTCCCTGGCCACAGCGATCTTGCGAGCCGCCATGGCAGGGCACCTCACCCATATGGTGCCCATTCTGGAGGGAGCAGCGCGCACCTCGCCAGTGCGCACCTCTCCCTCCGAGCACCCCGTCGCGGCGCAGATCGCGGCGGTGACGTCTGCCGGGGTAGCGGACGCGTCGAGCCCCAGCAGACGAACGTCTCCCGTTGGGGTGGGACGTCCGACGCGGACGCCCATCGGCCCCACCACGTCCCGAAAACGTTGGGCGAGAGCGTCGGCCAGTGCCGCGCTCTTCGCCCCGGGAATGGTAACGGCCATCCCTCCCGCGGCGGTGTATTTAAATCGAAAGCCACCGGTGATGCCGATGGCCACTAAATCAATCTCCGCGCGCGCCTTCTTCATAACTTCCGCCCACCCCTCGTAGGGCGAGTCGGGACGGCGGTGGAGCGTCACCACCGCCGCTCGCGGCTTCCTCGCGGGAGGGATGCCCGTCCCCCGCTTAATATTACTAACTTTCCCGCCCCCAGACGCAGGGACGGGAGCCGCGACGCTCGCGGCTTGCTTCCGGGCCGCTTGCCCGGAAGCGCGTTTCGCCTTCTTGCCGGCGACCTGTGCCCACGACAATGGGCCAGGTTCGCCGGCAACGCTCGCAGAGGGTGGGGCGTCGCCACTTACCTTAGGGGCGGCGGCTGGCGTCCCGGGAGCCGCCCCCTTTCCCTCGTCGTCCCGTCGCCGCTTCTTCCCCGGGTTCGCCGGAGTTGCAGCGGCCGAACAGGGCACAGCAGTGGCTGCAGGCTTCCTTGCAGCTCGCGGAACGGCCGGCGAAGGGGAGCGCGTCCTCTTCGGAGCCGCTTCCCGCGGCGGCCGAAGCTGCTGCTGTTGCGTAGCGGGCGGTTGGGCAGGCGCCCGAGACGCCGCCACGAGGGGCTGCACCACCGCTGTGAGGGCAACGATGGCAGCGCGCAGCCCCTCATTTTCTTCCCGGATGAGGCAGACCACCTCGTTCCGGATCCTGACCATAGGGTCGACCTCGGCGATCGGCCCCCTCCTCGCCGCCTCCAGCCTCGAGGCGGCGGTGGACGACGTCGTCGGCATCAGCGTCTTCGTCGGCGCCTTCGTCGGCGCCCTGGCGCGGTCATCCCTCGGCGGCGACGGTTCCCTCTCCTTGAGGGCCCTCCGCAGCCCCGCATTCTCACGTTGAGAGCGCGCGAGCTGCTCACGGAGCGAGGCCACCAGAAGGGCCTCCCGGTGCGATGCAGAGTCGCTGTCCACGCCCGGGTCGGATCGGGCGAACCCGACACTAAAGGCGGCCTCCAAAGTATCGACCGCGCTCCTAAGGGCCCTCACGTTCTGCCCTTTGAGGTTGTTGGAGGTGGCGGCAATCCTCCAAACCTCTTCTCTCTTGAGGGCCACCACCTCCCTCAATTCCGTCTCGGTGAGCCCTCGGAGCCATTGTCGAAGCTCCCCCCCAGAGGGGAGCGGCTCCGCAGGCGGCCGCTTCTTCTTCTTCCCCTCGACAGAGCGAGGGGAAGTCGTCCCTCCCTGGGACGGGCTACCCGGCAGCGGGGAAATCGCTGCCGGCCTTTTCTTGCCCGCTGCGCTCCGACGGCGCAGCGGCGACGAGCAGGAAGGCGCGATGCTCGCCGAATCGGACTCGCACTCGCGCGCAAGCGAGTCGTCCGATTCCCGCACTATTTTGGCCTTCGCGGCGGCCGCGGCCCTCCCGTGGATGATGTCGCGGATCTCGCTTTCGAGCGAACCCGCGACCGACGTGGCATCCGACACCACCACCGTGTCCGTGTCTTCCTCGTCCGACGTCAACAGAACGTTCGGCGGACGAGATCTACCCGCACTTCTCGTCACGGGGGCCCTCGCGGGGGCGCGGTCCCTCCCCGGCGAGCGCCTTATTAGGTCCGTTATATTTTGATTTTTACTCTTGGGGGAGGCTGCCCCCGACCGCAGCCCGCCCCCGCTGTCACTTCCTGCGCGCGACATACCCTGGTATGCCGCAGCGCAGCACCACACTATTTAATATTCTATCAAAAGTCCCGGGCACTGCACACCGGCGCAAGAAAAGGAAGGAAATAGAACTGAGAAGGTAGGGAGGGAGGGAGACAAGAGAGTAGAAGAAGAAGAACAGTGAAGGGTAAGCTAGAAAGACAATAAAGCAAAGGAATAGTTAAGGAGAGGACAGAAAAGCTGTAGAAAGAGCAACCACCTGTCAGGAAATTGGGAGAAAGCAACAGAAAAGGAGGGCGTAACCTGGAAGGTGAAGCAAGAGAAAGGAGAAAGATATCAGAAAAAGGAAGGAAGATTATTAAACTAGAGAGTCTGCGGTACTAGAAGAGTACCAGCAGAACTGTGTGGGGAAACGGGAAGCCTAAAAGCAAGGGGAAACAAAAATAGGTAATTTTAAGGTTACGCAGTAAGGAGTGAGTTTATTTCCAAACTATTTTTGAAGAAAACAGAAAGGAAGGGTGCAGAGAGGAAGAGAAGAGGGGGATAAGGCAGGGATAGATAGAAGGAAGATAGAAAGTGGTAAGAAAGACAGATAGAAGCAAGGAAAAAGCAAGGCGCAGAGAAGCGCAAGTGAAAATGACAGAAAGACAGAAAAGAGAAGGTTAAAGAGTTAGGAGAAGAGAAAGAAGGGAAGGAGAGCAGAAAGGAGGAAAGATACAAGAGGGGAAACTAAGAAATTAAGAAAGAATAGCAGGTGGAAGTTCAAAAGAGGGTGCGCAGAGAAGCGCAGGAGAAAAGAGAAAGAAAAAGGTACGTAGGGGAAATTGCACACACGTACAGTACCGTTTGCAGTCCAGAAGCACCTGTATTATCCCAGACAGCCACTTGGTGTTCTGGGGACGTCGCACCACACTGCACTACACTGCAGAAGACCTAACCCAGACCTAACCCAGACTTTTTTTTTTTTTTTTTTTTTTTTTTTTTCCCGAGGAGGAGGGGAAATCCTCATAGGACACCCGGCCTGCGGTGTTGTTCGGCCGGGTAGTGTCGGACTTTTACCGACTAAAACCCCTCCTCCTCGTGCACCAGCCGCCCACAACCGACGCTCCCGGAATTGCCATTAGGCTCACAGCGGAAGCATAGTCTGGCGGGGCATTAAGTCCTCACGAAAGTGGGTCGTGCCATTGTATCCAGCCCGGTAAAAAGAACCAGGTCTTGGTAACAACGGCTTGCTCACCTCAACGGGTTGTTTTGCTTTCCACACACGTGTGTTCCAGTGGAATGTCCCGCTGCATGCATAAAAGTGTGCTTCTATGCCACGATTCTTACACCCAGTCGCTCTCTCTCCCTTTCAACAGTTTCCTTCTCCGTAAGTATTGATGTTACAAATTTTTCTAACAAACACCAATGTGAATAGTGCTCTAAAGTCCATCCTATGATGCAATCCGGAGACAGCACCCGGCCAGCTCTAGTGAATAGTAGGTCCCGCTCCCGTGACCACTTATTGCAGATGAAAAATGTATGTTCTGCCGAGTCCATGATCGCTGGGCAGAACCAACAGTTAGCAGATTGCTCTTTCCCAATTTGGTGTAGGTAGGTACCAAAACACCCATGTCCTGTAAGAAACTGCGTTAGCCGATAAGACAGGCAACCATGTTTCCTTGCTTTCCAGGGAGTAATGACTGGGATGAGCCGAAAGGTCCACCTTCCCTTTTTGGAGTTTGTCCACATATGCTGCCATATTGTGGTCAGCATATCATCCAGGTTATTTAGTCCATTACAAATGAAGGTGTTATCAAATGTCTCACAGCTGACTCCAATAATCGAAGCAACCTCACTCTTCATCGTCTTCCAGGCCACTTCCCAGCCCTCGACCTTCTCTATGTAAGACGCCTTTCTTTTACAGGCTTCCAGCGTGATTGGAAGCGTTGCTGAAATGACGTCAAGCGCCACGGCTGACACGGTTCTATAAGCTTTGGTTATACGGATGGCCAAAAGTCGTTGTACAGAGGTTAATTCGTCACGGGCCCATCTGTGCTTCAAAGTGTGGGCAAAAACAGGGACAGCATAAAGTAGGACAGCTCTCGGAGTGTTCATCATAACCTTTCTTACATGGTCGGAGGGTCCTCCCGTGTTAGGAAGTATCCTGTGAAGGGCCTCAACTATCCTGTTTGCCTTGATGCAAATAGTATTTATATGCATACGGAAGGTATTTTTAGAGTCCAAGGTGACGCCCAGGTATTTTAATTCACTCGAAGCGGTAATTAATTTACCATCCAGTAGGAGGCCAGGAAGCACACTCCGTCTACGTCCGGCGAGTTGTAGCACTTCCGTTTTCGAGTCCTCAATCTCAAGCTTATTCTCTTGCGTCCATCTGGAGACTCGTGCGTACGCTGCGATAGCTCTTTTTTTCATCAGGGTCTGAGTTGACGCAGAAACCAAAATGGCCAGGTCGTCAGCATATGCGATGAACCTAATCCTATTGTTGTTGTGCATGCGCACCAGCCTATCGAAGATGACATTCCAAAGAAATGGTCCTAGGATCGATCCCTGCGGGACGCCGGCGTAAATTTGGAAAGTTTGGACCGAGCCATCAATTACCACGATCTGCCTATTACTAAGGTAACTGCGAACAATATCTACAAGGTATTTATTTACACCCTTTCTGGAAAGGGTACTGATAATTAAGGACCAAGCAACGGTATTGAAGGCATTTTTAATGTCGACGGTAATCATAACCGCATCCTTATTCCCCTTTTTGGCTTCAGCAGCAAAATCTCCTACAGCTTTTAGTGCATCAATCGTGGACCTGCCTTTCCTAAATCCAAATTGATTTTCAGAGAACCCTCCAAGCGTTTCCCATTCGGCCTCCAATCGATCAAGAATGATACGCTCGAGAAGTTTGGCTGAGTTTGTAAGTAAACTAATAGGCCTATATCTGGGGTATCCGCACTCATCATTTTTTCCTTTCGGAAGTAAAACCAATTTCGAAATTTTCCACAGGTCTGGGAATTTACACTGATTGATACAAGCACCGAACATAAGTTTAAAACATAGAGGTAATAACTTGAATAATCTTTTAATAATCATGTTGGGGATCCCGTCAAGTCCAGGAGCTTTTCTAGGTCTCAATTTATTTATAGCTGCCTCAATTTCACCCAAAGTAACCTCAGTTACGGCACCGGGGTCTGTCGTAACACGGGACGGTATGCCACTGCCAGAGGAATATAAATATTGACTATCCCAAGCATCGACATTGTTAGCCGATTCCGGGGTGAGAATAAACAAAGAGTTTACGATTTCCCTAATTCTAGTCGGTGGTAGGACGGGGCGAGGTGTGTATCCCTTTATCGTCTTCATCACAGCCTTATATGGTTTTCCCCAGGGGTCCGTGTCCAAGGACTCACAAAACGTTTTCCAAGCTTTTTCCTTGGCTCGAAGGATCATTGTTTTAAAGGCTTTTTTCTTTTCATTGTAATCCTCAGTGAGTGAGTCGATTAAAATCGCACTTATGTTTCTTTGAGCACGAGCTCTCTGTAGTTTCCGCAACGCAGCAGCCGTAACCTTCTTTTTTTTATCTAGGTCTTGATTCCACCAATAAGCATTTCTACGTCGAAACGAGTGGGGACTACGTTTAATTGGCATGGCAGCATCACATGATCCTATTAGTAATTCCGACCATACCAAGGCTAGTTCCGCAACCGTATTTAAACTACTTTGGAGTATAACTTTACCGCCCTTATAAAGGGCACTATCTAGAATTTTATTATCTGTTCTGGATACATCCCAAGTGCACTCAGCTGGGTTGGCAGTATCCGCGACCGTGCTTGACTGATCAATAAGGTGAACAATATATTTGTGATCACTGGCGTTATAGGTATCCAGGACCTCTCTATATTTCACACATTCTCTAATCCTATTGGTGGCAGCAAGAAAATCAATGACCGAACTCGAACCCCTTCTGGCGAAAGTAGGTACCTTGTCAACAGCGGTTGGGAAAATGCCCATTTCGTGAAGCGCGCCGGCTAGGAAGCGTCCCCTTTTATCACTGTACGAGGATCCCCACATAGGTGATTTGGAATTAAAGTCACCAGCCAAAATCTTGTCCCCATTAAAGCTATTAAATACTGTACAAAGCTCGTTTACCGCAGTACAAAAATTACTGTAGGTCTCATTTGGCGGAAAATAGCAACTTGCCATGATTATGTTTCCCACCACCTTCGCTACGAAGCTAGTCCCGGTGATTAGTTGCCGTACTTCCTGAATTCCAACTCCAGTCCATATAGCAGATTTCCCAGCCCCATCAGAGGCCCAATCAGCTTCTAAACGATTATATTCTGAGATCATCAGAACATTTGCATCCCTAGCTGCAGCTTCTTGCATTAATAAATTTTGTGCAGTAAAACTATTGTTAAGGTTCGCCTGTATTATCTTGAGTTTGAGAGCCATTATTCAGCAATATATCTTTTCATCACAGGGCAAACAGCCGACGCCGCAATGTGACCAACCCTGTGATCTGGCATTTTTTCCTTAACACACAGCAAGCACCTGGCTTGGTTTTGACATTTGTCTATTTTATGGTCTAAGCCACCACATTTACGACACACCGCCAAGACATTTGCATCAAGTGTGCAATTAGCTGCTATATGGCCAATATTATGACATCGGAAACAGCGAGTGACAGTTGGAAGAAGTTTAATCTTGCATAAGATGAAGCCTACTTTCAGACGCCCTTCCTCAATTATTTTTCTGAGGTTTTCGTTTTCCTCGCAGGTGAAAACAGCTCTCTTCATGCCTCCGAATCCAGCACGGAAAGACAACAGCCTGAGGTTGTCAGGGCTTATACGCAAGCGAACGGCTGCAAGGACTTCTTCTTCCTCAGCAAGCGGGTCAATATCCCGGATCTCGAATGTGCACCTATTCGTGAGGGCATTTACTTCAGTCGCATTACCAAGCGCTTTTCTCAGTTCATTTCTAATCTTTGTCACTTCTTCCGTGTTAGTATTTCTGCTAAACTGCAACAGAAGATGCCCAGAAGCCGTTTTTCGGGCTGCAGTCACCTCAGCCTCCACCACACAAGTTTGTTGCTTAACTTTACGTAAGGCGTCGGCGAAACTAAGACTGTCTGAGGTATTCACCGTAACTGCCACCGGCCGATTTTTCCTCCTGAAAACGTTCTTCTTCGAAGTGGCCCCCCCGTCCTGGGGTACACTTCGATTTCTGGCCACAGTTGCATATGAGAACTCATTAGAAGAGGCAGCTTTAGTCCCCTTCGCCTTTTTTTTTCGGCCTTCAACGGTCTTCCATTCACCTGTCGAGTCTGATCCCGACTCCGCCTCCTCCGCAACACGAATCACAGCCTGATTTTTCAGGATTTTTTTTCTCTGCGCCTCATTTGGAGGCGTAGGTGAGTCTCTTGGCCTCATCCTTTTCCCAGTGTCCACTGTAGTCATGTTGCAACTGGAAGTTTTTTTTGTTTGCCTCGATTCCAGTGCCTTCTTGGAGGCCGACAGCTCAGCCTTCAGGGCCTGTTTTGCCTGTAATTCCGACTCAAAGGAGGATTCAAGCATGAAAATTCCGTCCATTGCCGACCTGATAGAATCATTGCTTACATTTTTTCCCATGGATAGGATGACTGCTTTAATGGCCGCGACCATATTCTTGATCACCCGGCTGGTGTTTTGATTCTCCGTACAGTGGGACTCCAAGGCTAGAATCTTCACTTGGAGTGAGCTCGTTTGTGACAGTACCTCTTTGGCACTGTCAAGCACCGCCTTGACCTGTCCAATTTTCCTATTAATACTCCAAGGGTCGTGTACTCCTGGGGGGTTTCGCCTCACGGGTGTATCATCTTTGCTCATTGGCCGGGGCGAGAAAAAAGCTTCCTCAGTCCCATCCTCGGAGTCCGTACGTGCAGTAGCACTTTGTACAGCGGGAGCAGATTTTGCAAATAACTCCCTCCTAACGGTTTGCGGTACACATTCATTAACATTTAAATTCTTTAATTTGTTTGTTTTGAAAGCCATTTTGATATGATTATATTCCTAAAGGCGGTTCGCCCATCATGGGAGCCCAACCATCGGCTGGGCATCTATCCCCGCCTGTTTGAAGCCCTAATTTTGGATACGGAAACCGAGAAGCGGTTTATCAGGCGGCCTCACCCTATCCGTACCTGTTGAGTCTATGAAAAATGTTAATAATTTGATGCTAAAGGTTTTACGTCACCCCTATCGTGGCGTGGAGCCCTGCCTATCCGAGAGCAGGGACACGCCACCTCAGGCTAGACGGTGCTTGCCTTTTACTCCCGGCAAGCTCAAGGATATGAGGAAATACCAGGCCACGATAATCCTCCACACATGCGCCCAGCAGCCAGGCTTCAACCCTCGCATTGGCTCCGTTCATGCCCGGGTAGCGGTCTTTCCACTTTTAATTCCTCCGTGGTGCAGCGCACGGCCATGCTAGACCTGCAGCACTTGCGTACTACAAGTCGCACACAACCGCAAACCACGCCCACGAAGGCCAGGTACAGACATATCCCGGGCACACGGTCGGGGGGTTTACTACTCCCCCCTTGGCTAGTCTACGGGGAATATCCGCAGAGCCGCTGGCCGCATCTCATTTATACTCTCATTCATACTCTCGCTCGTCACCATCCCTCATTGTGTGGCTGTGCACGTGTACCCTCTGCAGGCAAGCCTGCATCGGGCGACGGCACAGCGTTTGTGTGTGTGTGTGAACGTGAACGTGCACCCTTCGCAGGCATGCCTGCGTCGGGCGACGTCACGGTGTGTGTGTGTGTGTAACCGTGCACGTGCACCCTTCGCAGGGAACCTGCGTCGGGCGACGGCACGGTGTGTAAGTGTGTGTGTAAACCGTATATGTGTATGTGTGATGAGGGAGAGGTGACGAGCGAGTGTTTGGTTTTCATTCGGGGTTTTCCTTCCCCTAGGACGGCGCCAGACACCTGGCTTAGGAGCCCGTCCGACCCCGCTAGCTGTCCGCGACCACTTATTCGACAGGGTTGCCCCTGCTTATTTCGTGGCTACCCTGCAAAGAGCCTTGACAATGCAGGGCGTTCCCCTATCCGCAACCCGGGGACGCGCTCGGTTGCCACAGCTTGGCTTCCTCCTTGTGGAATGGGTAGCGGTGGCACCACGCCGGTTCCGGTAGGTGAAAACATATCCCACGGGCGCAGATCCACAGGAACTACGCACCGCGGGTAGCGGTTTCCCCACCGGGCCCGACAGGCACCCTCGCACACCACACCACTCGGAGGACCGAGAGACCTAACCCAGACCTTTTTTTTTTTTTTGTGTCGAGGAGGAAATCTTTCAAAGACACCCCGCGGCCCAACGAGGGGGACGCGAGGTAGTGCCGGATTTCCACCGGCTAAAACCTCCCCGATGCCACATCCCTGCTCGAGAGTGGGTGCGTTACGGGAATTTCGCGCACGAATTACGTCCGCGACGCACCCGAGGATGGCGTGAAGCGCCCAATACCTTGGAGGCCGCGAAGCGGCCCCCGAAACGGCTAGGTTACAGACTCGGCGCCGCGAAGCGGCGCCGAGCCGTTCATCAAAATAAATTGCCAAAAGGCTCTACAATGCAATAGAGTGACGATCACTCATTGAATTTAGAAATCTACCCTACTACTCGCGTAGATAAGGCCGCTCGACCAGGCATCTGCCGAGCGGCCAAAACTCCCGAGGGCGCTCAGAGGGAGCGCCCTGGCTCGACGCGCGCGAGGAGCCCTGTGAAACTACCCGGCCGACGGCGGCTACGAGTCCGAATCCGCCGGCCACCGGTGATGCGGCGACCGCAGAGAGGGCAGCTCCCGACGGTCGCCCACGCGGTTATCCCCCATCCCCTCGCACAGCGGGACGGAGGAAGGGAGGCGGAAGCCTCCTCGGACGCCGCACGCGGAGCGAGTCGGGATCGCGTTCCCGCTCTCGCTCGGCAGCCTCCTTCTCGGACATGACGTCCTCGCAGAAGGAGGCGAACGCACTCCAGGACCGGTCGCTCCGGAGCATCTCGGGGAGAATGCACCGAAGAGAGAGGTCCCAGCCGCAAACGCTGCGAAGGACACGGCGTTCCCGTGCCCACGCCGGGCACTCCTCGACGGTGTGCGCCGCCGTGTCCCTACACTCCCCGCAGTGATGACACCGCTCGGACAGTTCCCTCCCTAGGCGACACAGGTACACCCCGAAACATCCGTGTCCGGTGAGCACCTGCGTCATCCTGAAGCTAAGCGCGCCCCGCGATCTGCTGACCCAATCTTCGAAGATGGGGAGCAGCGCCTCGACGAGCGTCCGGCTCTTACCGTTGGGGAGATCCGTCAGCCGATCGCGCCATGTGCCGATCGACCTTCTTCTCCCCTCACTGCGCTCGACCCGAATGGTGTTCGCCGCAACCACCGGATCGATTCGTCCCTCTCGCAGCTCGACTCGTCGCCGATGAGCCGCTGCGAGTTCGCGCGCCATAAGATCTATGGGCACGACGCCCGCGAGAGTCCTCGCCGCCTCCAAGGAGACGGTTCGGTATCCCCTTATCACCCTCAGAGCCATCAGGCGCTGGAGGGAGTCCAGCGCCCTCCAGGTGGGGGCTGATAATCTACCCGCCCATATCGGTGAGCCGTACATCACCATAGCGTGCACGACCCCCAAATACAGGCGGCGAGCACGGGCCCCGGCGCCCCCTAGATTCGGCAGCAGCCGCGCGAGTGCCGCCGCCGCGCCTTCCACCCGTGGTATCAGCTTTTTGATATGACGATCAAATTTCCACGTCTGATCAAGGAGGAGTCCCAGATAGCGGAACCCCTCGCCCACGGGGGTTAACTCCCCATTGTCGCCGAGTCCGATGCCCGCGACCGCCGGGACGCCCCGACCGTGGAGCCTGCGGTAAAACCACATGGCCTCCGTCTTGGCCGGAGCGACGCAAAGGCCGAGAGCACGGATGCGATCGAGGACAGAGGCCAGCGCCTGGCCGGCCAGCTCGATGGCCCTCTCGCAGGAGTCCCCCCCGGCGAGGACGAGCGTGTCGTCCGCGTAGCAGACGACACTAACTCCTGGAGGCCGAGGGACCCGCAGAACCCAGTCATAAGTCAGGTTCCACAAGAGTGGACCCAACACCGAGCCCTGCGGTACCCCGCGCGTAACCCGCCGCGTTTGGACGCCGCCGTCCTTTACGGTATACGTTACCGTTCTGTCCCGCAGGTAGTCCCGGACGACGGCCTGGAGGTACGGCGGAAGGCCGTAATGCTCCAACGCATCCCGAATCGCCCCCCAGGGGAGAGTGTTGAATGCATTGACGATGTCGAGGCTCACCGCCAACACCACTCCACCCCCGGTAGTCACGCCCGTCGTGAAGCCGCGCACGCGCTCCAACGCGTCGATCGTCGAGCGCCCGCAACGAAATCCGAACTGGTCGTCATCCAGGTTCGGTCCCACCCCGGACAGATGCGCATTAATCCTAGCGGCGAGCAAAGTCTCGAAGAGTTTGCCCGCCTCGTCCAGAAGGCATATGGGGCGGTAAGCGGAAGGAGAGTCCGCCGGCCGCCCCACTTTGGGGACCAGAACCAAGTTCGCCGTCTTCCACGGAGCGGGGAATATTCCTCTTCGGAGGCACACGTCGAATATCTTCGTCAGCCTCGGGTGTAGCGTCCCGAGGGCCGGCGCGAGCACCCTACCGGGTACACCGTCGGGCCCCGGCGCGGCGGTCTTGGCGCGCATCCTATTCACCGCGAGGCTGATCTCATCTCCCGCGACGCGAAGTTCTTCGTCCCATTCTGGGGAGTCGCGCGGGGCAGGTCGCGGCTCCTCTCCATCCTCGTCCGGAGGGAAGAGCGCGTCCAACACCTGCTTCAAGAACTCCGGCTCGAGTCTGCTCGTAACCGGAGGTCCCCCGTCACGCAGCTTGCGCAGCACGATCTTGTACGGGCGGCCCCATGGATCCAGTTCGACCGTCTCCACGAGTTCCGCCCACGCTGCGCTCTTCGCGCTGCGTATCGCGCATTGGAGAGCCCGACGAGCGCAGGAGTACGCGTCGTACAGAGCGCGCTCCTCCTGCGGCGTCCCTCGTTGTCGTCGGCGACGGAAGCGGAGCAACCGGCGCCGCGCGGAGACGCAGGCGCTACGTAGCGCCGCGATCTCCGCCGACCACCAGTACACTTCCCGCTTCCCGCTGGGCTTCGTCTTGGCTCGGGGCATGGAGGCATCGCAGATTCTCGTCATCGTGCGCCGAAAGCGCACAGCCGAGTCATCCGGATGCTCCTCCTCCTCCTCTTCCCGCGAGGCGGGCGGCGGCGGTTGCGCCCAGTCCTCCATAATGATGGCTGTGGTCAGCGCGTCCTCGTCCAGCCCTCGGAGGACCCACCTACGGGCCCGGGCTCCGCGCCCGCGCTGGGGGGCGCCGGCAGGACAGCCCCCCACGCTAAGCTCGATGACGATGTAGAGGTGGTCGGAGAGAGACTCGATATCCTCCGCTACCGACCACCCCCGCACCAGGCGCGCGGCAGAAGGCGTCGCCCACGATACGTCAACGATCGAGCCGCCGTTCCACCGCACGCAGGTGCTTGCGCTTCCCACGTTGAGGAGTCGAAGTCCTCTTGGTACTGCCCATCCCTCGAGGGTTGCTCCTCTTCGGTCCGTGGTTCCGTTCCCCCACGCCGCGGACTTCGCGTTGAAGTCGCCCAGAACGAACGCACAGGCTCCCGGCAACCTGTCCAGGCGACTGCCCAGCCGCTCGAGGAACGCCTCGAAGTCAGCCAGGCGTGCATTGGGGGAGAAATAGCACCCGACGATGTGAATCCCCCCCCATTTCGCGATCGCGAACCCGTCCCCACGCTCTACGAGCGAGCACGGTGGGGAGTTTGCGACGTGCCGCTGCACGATAGCAACGGCACCGCACGCGGAGCCAATCCATCCCGGACGGTCCGGGATAGCGTATGGCTCAGATACGACGGCGAGCCCAACGCATCGCTCCATCATGCTGTGGATCAGGAGATCCTGAGCACGGGCGGAGCGATTCAAGTTTGCCTGGATTAAGCGGGTGAAGGCGAAGCCTCCATCGCCTCCTCCAGGCCGTCAAACATGTTTGCCGTCGGGACCGGTCCCGACGGCTCGTCGCATCTATCTAGTACCACGACGGGCACCATCGCCGGCTCAGAGGGAGCAGGGGGCGGAGCGCTCGCCGCGGTCGACCCGCTCGCGACGGATGCGGGTGCCGGCGCGGACTCGGGCGCGGACTCGGGCGCAGGCTTAGGCGCGGCCCTCGGCGCGGCCTTCGGCGTAGACGCGATCGCGACAGTGCGCGCGGGCACAACGGTTTCCACGCTGACGATGCGTGGACCTCGCGGCGCGGGGGCGTCGGTCGCGACGCCCTTGGGGGTCGAAGAGGCCGGCTTTCCGGCCCCTTTTCCCGTCTTTTTGAGAGGCGGGGCACAGGACTTACTGCCGAGCCTATGCCCCGACGGCCTCCCGAGATCAGACCTTTTTTTTTTTTTGTTGTCGAGGAGGAAATCTTTCAAAGACACCCCGCGGCCCAACGAGGGGGACGCGAGGTAGTGCCGGATTTCCACCGGCTAAAACCTCCCCGATGCCACATCCCTGCTCGAGAGTGGGTGCGTTACGGGAATTTCGCGCACGAATTACGTCCGCGACGCACCCGAGGATGGCGTGAAGCGCCCAATACCCGGAACGGCTAGGTTACAGACTCGGCGCCGCGAAGCGACGCCGAGCCGCTCATCAAATAAGTTGCCAAAAGGCTCTACAATTGCAATAGAGTGACGATCACTCATTGAATTTAGAAATCTACCCTACTACTCGCGTAGATAAGGCCGCTCGACCAGGCATCTGCCGAGCGGCCAAAACTCCCGAGGGCGCTCGGAGGGAGCGCCCTGGCTCGACGCGCGCGAGGAGCCCTATGAAGCTACCCGGCCGACGGCGGCTACGAATCCGAAAACGTCGGCCACCGGTGATGCGGCGACCGCAGAGAGGGCAGCTCCCGACGGTCGCCCACGCGGTTATCCCCCGTCCCCTCGCACAGCGGGACGGAGGAAGGGAGGCGGAAGCCTCCTCGGACGCCGCACGCGGAGCGAGTCGGGATCGCGTTCCCGTCCTCGCTCGGCAGCCTCCTTCTCGGACATGACGCCCTCGCAGAAGGAGGCGAACGCACTCCAGGACCGGTCGCTCCGGAGCATCTCGGGGAGAATGCACCGAAGAGAGAGGTCCCAGCCGCAAACGCTACGAAGGACACGGCGTTCCCGTGCCCACGCCGGGCACT
Organism: Priocnemis perturbator; assembly: GCA_963942575.1. Classification (NCBI taxonomy): domain Eukaryota; kingdom Metazoa; phylum Arthropoda; class Insecta; order Hymenoptera; family Pompilidae; genus Priocnemis; species Priocnemis perturbator. The sequence continues at coordinate 47,682 of CAWWDK010000066.1, forward strand.
CCTCGACGGTGTGCGCCGCCGTGTCCCTACCCTCCCCGCAGTGATGGCACTGCTCGGACAGTTCCCTCCCTAGGCGACACAGGTACACCCCGAAACATCCGTGTCCGGTGAGCACCTGCGTCATCCTGAAACTAAGCGCGCCCCGCGATCTGCTGACCCAATCTTCGAAGATGGGGAGCAGCGCCTCGACGAGCGTCCGGCTCTTACCGTTGGGGAGATCCGTCAGCCGATCGCGCCATGTGCCGATCGACCTTCTTCTCCCCTCACTGCGCTCGACCCGGATGGTGTTCGCCGCAACCACCGGATCGATCCGTCGCTCTCGCAGCTCGACTCGTCGCCGATGAGCCGCCGCGAGTTCGCGCGCCATAAGATCTATGGGCACGACGCCCGCGAGAGTCCTCGCCGCCTCCAAGGAGACGGTTCGGTATCCCCTTATCACCCTCAGAGCCATCAGGCGCTGGAGGGAGTCCAGCGCCCTCCAGGTGGGGGCTGACAATCTATCCGCCCATATCGGTGAGCCGTACATCACCATAGCGTGCACGACCCCCAAATACAGGCGGCGAGCACGGGCCCCGGGGCCCCCTAAATTCGGCAGCAGCCGCGCGAGTGCCGCCGCCGCGCCTTCCACCCGTGGTATCAGCTTTTTGATATGACGATCAAATTTCCACGTCTGATCAAGGAGGAGTCCCAGATAGCGGAACCCCTCGCCCACGGGGGTTAACTCCCCATTGTCGCCGAGTCCGATGCCCGCGACCGCCGGGACGCCCCGACCGTGGAGCCTGCGGTAAAACCACATGGCCTCCGTCTTGGCCGGAGCGACGCAAAGGCCGAGAGCACGGATGCGATCGAGGACAGAGGCCAGCGCCTGGCCGGCCAGCTCGATGGCCCTCTCGCAGGAGTCCCCCCCGGCGAGGACGAGCGTGTCGTCCGCGTAGCAGACGACACTTACTCCTGGAGGCCGAGGGACCCGCAGAACCCAGTCATACGTCAGGTTCCACAAGAGTGGACCCAACACCGAGCCCTGCGGTACCCCGCGCGTAACCCGCCGCGTTTGGACGCCGCCGTCCTTTACGGTAAACGTTACCGTTCTGTCCCGCAGGTAGTCCCGGACAACGGCCTGGAGATACGGCGGAAGGCCGTAATGCTCCAACGCATCCCGAATCGCCCCCCAGGGGAGAGTGTTGAATGCATTGACGATGTCGAGGCTCACCGCCAACACCACTCCACCCCCGGAAGTCACGCCCGTCGTGAAGCCGCGCACGCGCTCCAACGCGTCGATCGTCGAGCGCCCGCGACGAAACCCGAACTGGTCGTCATCCAGGTTCGGTCCCACCCCGGACAGATGCGCATTAATCCTACCGGCGAGCAAAGTCTCGAAGAGTTTGCCCGCCTCGTCCAGAAGGCATATGGGGCGGTAAGCGGAAGGAGAGTCCGCCGGCCGCCCCACTTTGGGGACCAGAACCAAGTTCGCCGCCTTCCACGGAGCGGGGAATATTCCTCTTCGGAGGCAAACGTCGAATATCTTCGTCAGCCTCGGGTGTAGCGTCTTGAGGGCCGGCGCGAGCACCCTACCGGGTACACCGTCGGGCCCCGGCGCGGCGGTCTTGGCGCGCATCCTATTCACCGCGAGGCTGATCTCATCTCCCGCGACGCGAAGTTCTTCGTCCCATTCTGGGGAGTCGCGCGGGGCAGGTCGCGGCTCCTCTCCATCCTCGTCCGGAGGGAAGAGCGCGTCCAACACCTGCTTCAAGAACTCCGGCTCGAGTCTGCTCGTAACCGGAGGTCCCCCGTCACGCAGCTTGCGCAGCACGATCTTGTACGGGCGGCCCCATGGATCCAGTTCGACCGTCTCCACGAGTTCCGCCCACGCTGCGCTCTTTGCGCTGCGTATCGCGCTTTGGAGAGCCCGACGAGCGCAGGAGTACGCGTCGTACAGAGCGCGCTCCTCCTGCGGCGTCCCTCGTTGTCGTCGGCGACGGAAGCGGAGCAACCGGCGCCGCGCGGAGACGCAGGCGCTACGTAGCGCCGCGATCTCCGCCGACCACCAGTACACTTCCCGCTTCCCGCTGGGCTTCGTCTTGGCTCGGGGCATGGAGGCATCGCAGATTCTCGTCATCGTGCGCCGAAAGCGCACAGCCGAGTCATCCGGATGCTCCTCCTCCTCCTCTTCCCGCGAGGCGGGCGGCGGCGGTTGCGCCCAGTCCTCCATAATGATGGCTGTGGTCAGCGCGTCCTCGTCCAGCCCTCGGAGGACCCACCTACGGGCCCGGGCTCCGCGCCCGCGCTGGGGGGCGCCGGCCGGACAGCCCCCCACGCTAAGCTCGATGACGATGTAGAGGTGGTCGGAGAGAGACTCGATATCCTCCGCTACCGACCACCCCCGCACCAGGCGCGCGGCAGAAGGCGTCGCCCACGATACGTCAACGATCGAGCCGCCGTTCCACCGCACGCAGGTGCTTGCGCTTCCCACGTTGAGAAGTCGAAGTCCTCTTGGTACTGCCCATCCCTCGAGGGTTGCTCCTCTTCGGTCCGTGGTTCCGTTCCCCCATGCCGCGGACTTCGCATTGAAGTCGCCCAGAACGAACGCACAGGCTCCCGGCAACCTGTCCAGGCGACTGCCCAGCCGCTCGAGGAACGCCTCGAAATCAGCCAGGCGTGCATTGGGGGAGAAATAGCACCCGACGATGTGAACCCCCCCCCATTTCGCGATCGCGAACCCGTCCCCACGCTCTACGAGCGAGCACGGTGGGGAGTTTGCGACATGCCGCTGCACGATAGCAACGGCACCGCACGCGGAGCCAATCCATCCCGGACGGTCCGGGATAGCGTATGGCTCAGATACGACGGCGAGCCCGACGCATCGCTCCATCATGCTGTGGATCAGGAGATCCTGAGCACGGGCGGAGCGATTCAAGTTTGCCTGGATTAAGCGGGTGAAGGCGAAGCCTCCATCGCCTCCTCCAGGCCGTCAAACATGTTTGCCGTCGGGACCGGTCCCGACGGCTCGTCGCATCTATCTAGTACCACGACGGGCACCATCGCCGGCTCAGAGGGAGCAGGGGGCGGAGCGCTCGCCGCGGTCGACCCGCTCGCGACGGATGCGGGTTCCGGCGCGGACTCGGGCGCAGGCTTAGGCGCGGCCCTCGGCGCGGCCTTCGGCGCAGACGCGATCGCGACAGTGCGCGCGGGCACGACGGTTTCCACGCTGACGATGCGTGGACCTCGCGGCGCGGGGGCGTCGGTCGCGACGCCCTTGGGGGTCGAAGAGGCCGGCTTTCCGGCCCCTTTTCCCGTCTTTTTGAGAGGCGGGGCACAGGACTTACTGCCGAGCCTATGCCCCGACGGCCTCCCGAGATCCCCGCACAGCACGCAAAGCGGAGCGGCCGTGCAAGTGTTCGCGCGATGGTCGGTGCTACCGCAATTGTAGCACCGATTGCTACGGTCCACGTCACTAGGACACGTCGCCCGGACGTGCCCCATGCGCAGACACTTGTAGCACTGCAGGGGGCGCCTCGGCAGGGCTTCCACCCTTGCGGCGGCCCATCCTACTTTGAGGTCCCTGGCCACAGCGATCTTGCGAGCCGCCATGGCAGGGCACCTCACCCATATGGTGCCCATTCTGGAGGGAGCAGCGCGCACCTCGCCAGTGCGCACCTCTCCCTCCGAGCACCCCGTCGCAGCGCAGATCGCGGCGGTGACGTCTGCCGGGGTAGCGGACGCGTCGAGCCCCAGCAGACGAACGTCTCCCGTTGGGGTGGGACGTCCGACGCGGACGCCCATCGGCCCCACCACGTCCCGAAAACGTTGGGCGAGAGCGTCGGCCAGTGCCGCGCTCTTCGCCCCGGGAATGGTAACGGCCATCCCTCCCGCTGCGGTATATTTAAAGCGGAAGCCACCGGAGATGCCGATGGCCACCAAATCGATCTCCGCGCGCGCCTTCTTCATGATATCCGCCCACCCCTCGTGGGGTGAGTCGGTACGGCGGTGGAGCGTCACCACCGCCGCTCGCGGCTTCCTCGCGGGAGGGATGCCCGTCCCCCTCTTAACATTACTACCCTTCCCGCCCCCAGACGCAGGGACGGGAGCCGCGACGCTCGCGGCTTGCTTCCGGGCCGCTTGCCCGGATGCGCGTTTCGCCTTCTTGCCGGCGACCTGTGCCCACGACAATGGGCCAGGTTCGCCGGCAACGCTCGCAGAGGGAGGGGCGTCGCCACTTACCTTAGGGGCGGCGGCTGGCGTCCCGGGAGCCGCCCCCTTTCCCTCGTCGTCCCGTCGCCGCTTCTTCCCCGGGTTCGCCGGAGTTGCAGCGGCCGAACAGGGCACAGCTGTGGCAGCAGGCTTCCTTGCAGCTCGCGGAACGGCCGGCGAAGGGGAGCGCGTCCTCTTCGGAGCCGCTTCCCGCGGCGGCCGAAGCTGCTGCTGTTGCGTAGCGGGCGGTTGGGCAGGTGCCCGAGACGCCGCCACGAGGGGCTGCACCACCGCTGTGAGGGCAACGATGGCAGCGCGCAGCCCCTCATTTTCTTCCCGGATGAGGCAGACCACCTCATTCCGGATCCGAACCATAGGGTCGACCTCGGCAATCGGCCCCCTCCTCGCCGCCTCCAGCCTCGAGGCGGCGGTGGACGACGTCGTCGGCATCGGCGTCTTCGTCGGCGCCTTCGTCGGCGCCCTGGTGCGGTCATCCCTCGGCGGCGACGGTTCCCTCTCCTTGAGGGCCCTCCGCAGCTCCGCATTCTCACGTTGAGAGCGCGCGAGCTGCTCACGGAGCGAGGCCACCAGAAGGGCCTCCCGGTGCGATGCAGAGTCGCTGTCCACGCCCGGGTCGGCTCGGGCGAACCCGACGCTAAAAGCGGCCTCCAAAGTGTCGACCGCGCTCCTAAGGGCCCTCACGTTTTGCCCTTTAAGATTATTGGAGGTAGCGGCAATTTTCCAAACCTCATCCCTCTTGAGGGCCACCACCTCCCTAAGTTCCGGCTCGGTGAGCCCCCGGAGCCAATCTTGAAGCTCCCCCCCAGAGGGGAGCGGCTCCGCAGGCGGCCGCTTCTTCTTTCTCCCCTCGACAGAGCGAGGGGAAGTCGTTCCTCCCCGGGAAGGGCTACCCGGCAGCGGGGAAGTCGCTGCCGGCCTTTTCTTGCCCGCTGCGCTCCGACGGCGCAGCGGCGACGAGCAGGAAGGCGCGATGCTCGCCGAATCGGACTCGCACTCGCGCGCAAGCGAGTCGTCCGATTCCCGCACTGTTTTGGCCTTCGCGGCGGCCGCGGCCCTCCCGTAGATTATGTCGCGGATTTCGCCCTCGAGCGAACCCGCGACCGACGTGGCATCCGACACCACCACCACCGTGTCCATGTCTTCCTCGTCCGACGTCGACAGAACGTTCGGCGGACGAGTTTTACCCGCACTTCTCGTCACGGGGGCCCTCGCGGGGGCGCGGTCCTTCCCCGGCGAGCGCCTTATTAGGTCCGTTTTAATTTGATTTTTACTCTTGGGGGAGGCTGCCCCCGACCGCAGCCCGCCCCCGCTGTCACTTCCTGCGCGCGACATACCCTGGTATGCCGCAGCGCAGCACTACACTATTTAATGTCCACTAGAAGCCGCAGGCACCACGCACCGGTGCAATAAAGAAAAACACAAGGAAAGGTAGCAGCAAAGAGGGAGAGTGACAGGAGGGAAGAGATAGGGAAAACAGATAGAGAGTAGGCAGGAGAAACAAGATTAGTAGAGAAGGAAACGAGAAAAGAGCAGAAAAGTTGAGAAAAGTGACTCTACAGAGGAGAAAAGTGATAGTAAAAGTGAGCGTATACTAAGGAATCTGGAGAGAGAATGGAGAAAGGGAGGTGAAAAAGAGAAAAAGGTTCTAAAAGGGGAGAGTCTGCTGTACTATAAAAGTGCCAGCAGAACTCAGAGGGATGAAAGTAGGGTAGAAATAGAGGGCAGTGAAAAAGGGAATAATTTGGGGTTACGCTACAGAAATGCCCACTATCTGTAGAGGGAAAGTAGAATGAAAAATAGATATAGAAAGGAAGGGAGGTAGAGTAGAGTGAGAGTGGGAGAAGGAGTGAAGAGATAATGAGGGGAAGATAGAGAGAGAGTAAAAGAGACAGGGGGAAAGGAAAGCGCAGAGGCGCGTGGACAGAATGGGCAGAAAAGTGAAAAATGAGAATAAAAGAAGTAGAGGATAGAGAAAGGAGATGAGATAGAGAGAGAGGGAGTAGGAATGGAAGAAGGAATGAAAGAAGGTAGAAGAGGAAGTAGAAATAGGGAAGAAAAGGGTAGGGCGCAGAGAAGCGCAGGAGAAAAAGTGACAGAAAAGAGGAAAGAGGCTGCGTAGAGGAAAATGCACACACGCACAGTACCTTTGGCAGTCCTTCAGCACCTGTATTATCCTAGACAGCTGTCAGGTGTTCTAGGGACGTCGCACCACACTGCACTACACTGCAGATGTCTGTAGCACAACGACAAACAGGATTTGACACGCACAAGTTTCTGTCACTTTCTGCTGCTTCCCAGCGGTCAGGGAATGCAGCAGGGATCGTCCTCGACGCGGCAGGAACACACACGAGCCCCCCGAAGGCAAAGAAGACCGACGAGAGCGTCGCGCATGCACCGCGCGCGCTGCGACGCTACCACGTGGCGCGCGAGGTTATGTCGCCACGCGGCGACCGGCGTCAATGTTTACCGAGTTCCACGCACTCGCACTTGTACCGCACAATAATCCAAGTGTTCCAGGGCGTATTCCAATGCCTCCTCGATGCACCACTGTTACACAGAGTGCCCGAATCGCGATCGCGAACGCGAAAATCGCGCGCGTCGCCACGCGGTCGTCGACGCACGAGGTTAAACGGCACGGCCGAATTTCCCCGTACGCGATTTCCGCGTTTTCGCGTGCCGGGGCGACGCGAAAACCCTACCCGGGTGTAGAGTACAGTGCAGGACCGACTCTAACACCTTACTTTAACGAAAAATTTACGAATTTATGCAAAAACTCGAAAATTCCCGGGAGCAGTCGGCGCGCACGTCTGCATCGGACCAGGGGCGCCCTAACCCAGAGACCTAACCCAGACCTTTTTTTTTTTTTTTTTTTTTGTCGAGGAGGAAATCTTTCAAAGACACCCCGCGGCCCAACGAAGGGGACGCGAGGTAGTGCCGGATTTCCACCGGCTAAAACCTCCCCGATGCCACATCCCTGCTCGAGAGTGGGTGCGTTACGGGAATTTCGCGCGCGAATTACGTCCGCGACGCACCCGAGGATGGCGTGAAGCGCCCAATACCCTGGAGGCCGCGAAGCGGCCTCCGAAACGGCTAGGTTACAGACTCGGCGCCGCGAAGCGACGCCGAGCCGCTCATCAAATAAGTTGCCAAAAGGCTCTACAATTGCAATAGAGTGACGATCACCCATTGAATTTAGAAATCTACCATACTACTCGCGTAGATAAGACCGCTCGACCAGGCATCTGCCGAGCGGCCAAAACTCCCGAGGGCGCTCAGAGGGAGCGCCCTGGCTCGACGCGCGCGAGGAGCCCTATGAAGCTACCCGGCCGACGGAGGCTACGAATCCGAAACCGTCGGCCACCGGTGATACGGCGACCGCAGAGAGGGCAGCTCCCGACGGCCGCCCACGCGGTTATCCCCCGTCCCCTCGCACAGCGGGACGGAGGAAGGGAGGCGGAAGCCTCCTCGGACGCCGCACGCGGAGCGAGTCGGGATCGCGTTCCCGTCCCCGCTCGGCAGCCTCCTTCTCGGACATGACGCCCTCGCAGAAGGAGGCGAACGCACTCCAGGACCGGTCGCTCCGGAGCATCTCGGGGAGAATGCACCGAAGAGAGAGGTCCCAGCCGCAAACGCTACGAAGGACACGGCGTTCCCGTGCCCACGCCGGGCACTCCCCGACGGTGTGCGCCGCCGTGTCCCTACCCTCCCCGCAGTGATGGCACTGCTCGGACAGTTCCCTCCCTAGGCGACACAGGTACACCCCGAAACATCCGTGTCCGGTGAGCACCTGCGTCATCCTGAAACTAAGCGCGCCCCGCGATCTGCTGACCCAATCTTCGAAGATGGGGAGCAGCGCCTCGACGAGCGTCCGGCTCTTACCGTTGGGGAGATCCGTCAGCCGATCGCGCCATGTGCCGATCGACCTTCTTCTCCCCTCACTGCGCTCGACCCGGATGGTGTTCGCCGCAACCACCGGATCGATTCGTCGCTCTCGCAGCTCGACTCGTCGCCGATGAGCCGCCGCGAGTTCGCGCGCCATGAGATCTATGGGCACGACGCCCGCGAGAGTCCTCGCCGCCTCCAAGGAGACGGTTCGGTATCCCCTTATCACCCTCAGAGCCATCAGGCGCTGGAGGGAGTCCAGCGCCCTCCAGGTGGGGGCTGATAATCTATCCGCCCATATCGGTGAGCCGTACATCACCATAGCGTGCACGACCCCCAAATACAGGCGGCGAGCACGGGCCCCGGGGCCCCCTAGATTCGGCAGCAGCCGCGCGAGTGCCGCCGCCGCGCCTTCCACCCGTGGTATCAGCTTTTTGATATGACGATCAAATTTCCACGTCTGATCAAGGAGGAGTCCCAGATAGCGGAACCCCTCGCCCACGGGGGTTAACTCCCCATTGTCGCCGAGTCCGATGCCCGCGACCGCCGGGACGCCCCGACCGTGGAGCCTGCGGTAAAACCACATGGCCTCCGTCTTGGCCGGAGCGACGCAAAGGCCGAGAGCACGGATGCGATCGAGGACAGAGGCCAGCGCCTGGCCGGCCAGCTCGATGGCCCTCTCGCAGGAGTCCCCCCCGGCGAGGACGAGCGTGTCGTCCGCGTAGCAGACGACACTTACCCCTGGAGGCCGAGGGACCCGCAGAACCCAGTCATAAGTCAGGTTCCACAAGAGTGGACCCAACACCGAGCCCTGCGGTACCCCGCGCGTAACCCGCCGCGTTTGGACGCCGCCGTCCTTTACGGTATACGTTACCGTTCTGTCCCGCAGGTAGTCCCGGACGACGGCCCGGAGATACGGCGGAAGGCCGTAATGCTCCAACGCATCCCGAATCGCCCCCCAGGGGAGAGTGTTGAATGCATTGACGATGTCGAGGCTCACCGCCAACACCACTCCACCCCCGGAAGTCACGCCCGTCGTGAAGCCGCGCACGCGCTCCAACGCGTCGATCGTCGAGCGCCCGCGACGAAACCCGAACTGGTCGTCATCCAGGTTCGGTCCCACCCCGGACAGATGCGCATTAATCCTAGCGGCGAGCAAAGTCTCAAAGAGTTTGCCCGCCTCGTCCAGAAGGCATATGGGGCGGTAAGCGGAAGGAGAGTCCGCCGGCCGCCCCACCTTGGGGACCAGAACCAAGTTCGCCGTCTTCCACGGAGCGGGGAATATTCCTCTTCGGAGGCAATCGTCGAATATCTTCGTCAGCCTCGGGTGTAGCGTCTTGAGGGCCGGCGCGAGCACCCTACCGGGTACACCGTCGGGCCCCGGCGCGGCGGTCTTGGCGCGCATCCTATTCACCGCGAGGCTGATCTCATCTCCCGCGACGCGAAGTTCTTCGTCCCATTCTGGGGAGACGCGCGGGGCAGGTCGCGGCTCCTCTCCATCCTCGTCCGGAGGGAAGAGCGCGTCCAACACCTGCTTCAAGAACTCCGGCTCGAGTCTGCTCGTAACCGGAGGTCCCCCGTCACGCAGCTTGCGCAGCACGATCTTGTACGGGCGGCCCCATGGATCCAGTTCGACCGTCTCCACGAGTTCCGCCCACGCTGCGCTCTTCGCGCTGCGTATCGCGCTTTGGAGAGCCCGACGAGCGCAGGAGTACGCGTCGTACAGAGCGCGCTCCTCCTGCGGCGTCCCTCGTTGTCGTCGGCGACGGAAGCGGAGCAACCGGCGCCGCGCGGAGACGCAGGCGCTACGTAGCGCCGCGATCTCCGCCGACCACCAGTACACTTCCCGCTTCCCGCTGGGCTTCGTCTTGGCTCGGGGCATGGAGGCATCGCAGATTCTCGTCATCGTGCGCCGAAAGCGCACAGCCGAGTCATCCGGATGCTCCTCCTCCTCCTCTTCCCGCGAGGCGGGCGGCGGCGGTTGCGCCCAGTCCTCCATAATGATGGCTGTGGTCAGCGCGTCCTCGTCCAGCCCTCGGAGGACCCACCTACGGGCCCGGGCTCCGCGCCCGCGCTGGGGGGCGCCGGCAGGACAGCCCCCCACGCTAAGCTCGATGACGATGTAGAGGTGGTCGGAGAGAGACTCGATATCCTCCGCTACCGACCACCCCCGCACCAGGCGCGCGGCAGAAGGCGTCGCCCACGATACGTCAACGATCGAGCCGCCGTTCCACCGCACGCAGGTGCTTGCGCTTCCCACGTTGAGGAGTCGAAGTCCTCTTGGTACTGCCCATCCCTCGAGGGTTGCTCCTCTTCGGTCCGTGGTTCCGTTCCCCCATGCCGCGGACTTCGCGTTGAAGTCGCCCAGAACGAACGCACAGGCTCCCGGCAACCTGTCCAGGCGACTGCCCAGCCGCTCGAGGAACGCCTCGAAGTCAGCCAGGCGTGCATTGGGGGAGAAATAGCACCCGACGATGTGAATCCCCCCCCATTTCGCGATCGCGAACCCGTCCCCACGCTCTACGAGCGAGCACGGTGGGGAGTTTGCGACGTGCCGCTGCACGATAGCAACGGCACCGCACGCGGAGCCAATCCATCCCGGACGGTCCGGGATAGCGTATGGCTCAGATACGACGGCGAGCCCAACGCATCGCTCCATCATGCTGTGGATCAGGAGATCCTGAGCACGGGCGGAACGATTCAAGTTTGCCTGGATTAAGCGGGTGAAGGCGAAGCCTCCATCGCCTCCTCCAGGCCGTCGAACATGTTTGCCGTCGGGACCGGTCCCGACGGCTCGTCGCATCTATCTAGTACCACGACGGGCACCATCGCCGGCTCAGAGGGAGCAGGGGGCGGAGCGCTCGCCGCGGTCGACCCGCTCGCGACGGATGCGGGTTCCGGCGCGGACTCGGGCGCGGACTCGGGCGCGGACTCGGGCGCAGGCTTAGGCGCGGCCCTCGGCGCGGCCTTCGGCGCAGACGCGATCGCGACAGTGCGCGCGGGCACAACGGTTTCCACGCTAACGATGCGTGGACCTCGCGGCGCGGGGGCGTCGGTCGCGACGCCCTTGGGGGTCGAAGAGACCGGCTTTCCGGCCCCTTTTCCCGTCTTTTTGAGAGGCGGGGCACAGGACTTACTGCCGAGCCTATGCCCCGACGGCCTCCCGAGATCCTTGCACAGCACGCAAAGCGGAGCGGCCGTGCAAGTATTCGCGCGGTGGTCGGTGCTACCGCAGTTGTAGCACCGATCGCTACGGTCCACGTCACTAGGACACGTCGCCCGGACGTGCCCCATGCGCAGACACTTGTAGCATTGTAGGGGGCGCCTCGGCAGGGCTTCCACCCTTGCGGCGGCCCATCCTACTTTGAGGTCCCTGGCCACGGAGATCTTTCGAGCCGCCATGGCAGGGCACCTCACCCATATGGTGCCCATTCTGGAGGGAGCAGCACGCACCTCGCCAGTGCGCACCTCTCCCTCCGAGCACCCCGTCGCGGCGCATATCGCGGCGGTGACGTCTGCCGGGGTAGCGGACGCGTCGAGCCCCAGCAGACGAATGTCTCCCGTTGGGGTGGGACGTCCGACGCGGACGCCCATCGGCCCCACCACGTCCCGAAAACGTTGGGCGAGAGCGTCGGCCAGTGCCGCGCTCTTCGCCCCGGGAATGGTAACGGCCATCCCTCCCGCGGCGGTGTATTTAAATCGAAAGCCACCGGTGATGCCGATGGCCACTAAATCAATCTCCGCGCGCGCCTTCCTCATAATTTCCGCCCACCCCTCGTAGGGTGAGTCGGGACGGCGGTGGAGCGTCACCACCGCCGCTCGCGGCTTCCTCGCGGGAGGGATGCTCGTTCCCCTCTTAACGTCGCTAGTCTTCCCGCCCCTGGACGCAGGGACGGGAGCCGCGACGCTCGCGGCTTGCTTCCGGGCCGCTTGCCCGGAAGCGCGTTTCGCCTTCTTGCCGGCGACCTGTGCCCACGACAATGGGCCAGGTTCGCCGGCAACGCTCGCAGAGGGAGGGGCGTCGCCACTTACCTTAGGGGCGGCGGCTGGCGTCCCGGCAGCCGCCCCCTTTCCCTCGTCGTCCCGTCGCCGCTTCTTCCCCGGGTTCGCCGGAGTTGCAGCGGCCGAACAGGATACAGCAGTGGCTGCAGGCTTCCTCGCAGCTCGCGGAACGGCCGGCGAAGGGGAGCGCGTCCTCTTCGGAGCCGCTTCCCGCGGCGGCTGAAGCTGCTGCTGTTGCGCAGCGGGCGGTTGGGCAGGTGCCCGAGCCGCCGCCACGAGGGGCTGCACCACCGCTGTGAGGGCAGCGATGGCAGAGCGCAGCCCCTCATTTTCTTCCCGGATGAGGCAGACCACCTCATTCCGGATCCGGACCATAGGGTCCACCTCGGCGATCGGCCCCCTCCTCGCCGCCTCCAGCCTCGAGGCGGCGGTGGACGACGTCGTCGGCATCGGCGTCTTCGTCGGCGCCTTCGTCGGCGCCCTGGTGCGGTCATCCCTCGGCGGCGACGGTTCCTTCTCCTTGAGGGCCCTCCGCAGCTCCGCATTCTCACGTTGAGAGCGCGAGAGCTGCTCACGGAGCGAGGCCACCAGAAGGGCCTCCCGGTGCGACGCAGAGTCACTGTCCACGCCCGGGTCGGCTCGGGCGAACCCGACGCTAAAAGCGGCCTCCAGAGTGTCGACCGCGCTCCTAAGGGCCCTCACGTTCTGCCCTTTGAGGTTGTTGGAGGTGGCGGCAATCCTCCAAACCTCTTCTCTCTTGAGGGCCACCACCTCCCTCAGTTCCGTTTCGGTGAGCCCTCGGAGCCATTCTCGAAGCTCCCCTCTAGAGGGGAGCGGCTCCGCAGGCGGCCGCTTCTTCTTCTTCCCCTCGACAGAGCGAGGGGAAGTCGTCCCTCCCTGGGACGGGCTACCCGGCAGCGGGGAAATCGCTGCCGGCACCTAACCCAGACCTTTTTTTTTTTTTTTTTTTGTCGAGGAGGAAATCTTTCAAAGACACCCCGCGGCCCAACGAAGGGGACGCGAGGTAGTGCCGGATTTCCACCGGCTAAAACCTCCCCGATGCCACATCCCTGCTCGAGAGTGGGCGCGTTACGGGAATTTCGCGCACGAATTACGTCCGCGACGCACCCGAGGATGGCGTGAAGCGCCCAATACCTTGGAGGCCGCTAAGCGGCCTCCGGAACGGCTAGGTTATCAACTCGGCGACACGAAGCGGCGCCGAGCTGCTCATCGAATAAATTGCCAAAAAGGCTCTAACAATTGCAATAGAGTGACGATCACTCATTGAATTTAGAAATCTACCCTACTACTCGCGTAGATAAGGCCGCTCGACCAGGCATCTGCCGAGCGGCCAAAACTCCCGAGGGCGCTCAGAGGGAGCGCCCTGGCTCGACGCGCGCGACGAGCCCTATGAAGCTACCCGGCCGACGGCGGCTACGAATCCGAAACCGTCGGCCACCGGTGATGCGGCGACCGCAGAGAGGGCAGCTCCCGACGGCCGCCCACGCGGTTATCCCCCGTCCCCTCGCACAGCGGGACGGAGGAAGGGAGGCGGAAGCCTCCTCGGACGCCGCACGCGGAGCGAGTCGGGATCGCGTTCCCGCTCTCGCTCGGCAGCCTCCTTCTCGGACATGACGCCCTCGCAGAAGGAGGCGAACGCATTCCAGGACCGGTCGCTCCGGAGCATCTCGGGGAGAACGCACCGAAGAGAGAGGTCCCAGCCGCAAACGCTACGAAGGACACGGCGTTCCCGTGCCCACGCCGGGCACTCCTCGATGGTGTGCGCCGCCGTGTCCCTACCCTCCCCGCAGTGATGGCACTGCTCGGACAGTTCCCTCCCTAGGCGACACAGGTACACCCCGAAACATCCGTGTCCGGTGAGCACCTGCGTCATCCTGAAGCTAAGCGCGCCCCGCGATCTGCTGACCCAATCTTCGAAGATGGGGAGCAGCGCCTCGACGAGCGTCCGGCTCTTACCGTTGGGGAGATCCGTCAGCCGATCGCGCCATGTGCCGATCGACCTTCTTCTCCCCTCACTGCGCTCGACCCGGATGGTGTTCGCCGCAACCACCGGATCGATTCGTCGCTCTCGCAGCTCGACTCGTCGCCGATGAGCCGCTGCGAGTTCGCGCGCCATGAGATCTATGGGCACGACGCCCGCGAGAGTCCTCGCCGCCTCCAAGGAGACAGTTCGGTATCCCCTTATCACCCTCAGAGCCATCAGGCGCTGGAGGGAGTCCAGCGCCCTCCAGGTGGGGGCTGATAATCTATCCGCCCATATCGGTGAGCCGTACATCACCATAGCGTGCACGACCCCCAAATACAGGCGGCGAGCACGGGCCCCGGGGCCCCCTAGATTCGGCAGCAGCCGCGCGAGTGCCGCCGCCGCGCCTTCCACCCGTGGTATCAGCTTTTTGATATGACGATCAAATTTCCACGTCTGATCAAGGAGGAGTCCCAGATAGCGGAACCCCTCGCCCACGGGGGTTAACTCCCCATTGTCGCCGAGTCCGATGCCCGCGACCGCCGGGACGCCCCGACCGTGGAGCCTGCGGTAAAACCACATGGCCTCCGTCTTGGCCGGAGCGACGCAAAGGCCGAGAGCACGGATGCGATCGAGGACAGAGGCCAGCGCCTGGCCGGCCAGCTCGATGGCCCTCTCGCAGGAGTCCCCCCCGGCGAGGACGAGCGTGTCGTCCGCGTAGCAGACGACACTTACTCCTGGAGGCCGAGGGACCCGCAGAACCCAGTCATACGTCAGGTTCCACAAGAGTGGACCCAACACCGAGCCCTGCGGTACCCCGCGCGTAACCCGCCGCGTTTGGACGCCGCCGTCCTTTACGGTAAACGTTACCGTTCTGTCCCGCAGGTAGTCCCGGACAACGGCCTGGAGATACGGCGGAAGGCCGTAATGCTCCAACGCATCCCGAATCGCCCCCCAGGGGAGAGTGTTGAATGCATTGACGATGTCGAGGCTCACCGCCAACACCACTCCACCCCCGGAAGTCACGCCCGTCGTGAAGCCGCGCACGCGCTCCAACGCGTCGATCGTCGAGCGCCTGCGACGAAACCCGAACTGGTCGTCATCCAGGTTCGGTCCCACCCCGGACAGATGCGCATTAATCCTAGCGGCGAGCAAAGTCTCAAAGAGCTTGCCCGCCTCGTCCAGAAGGCATATGGGGCGGTACGCGGAAGGAGAGTCCGCCGGCCGCCCCACTTTGGGGACCAGAACCAAGTTCGCCGTCTTCCACGGAGCGGGGAATATTCCTCTTCGGAGGCAATCGTCGAATATCTTCGTCAGCCTCGGGTGTAGCGCCTTGAGGGCCGGCGCGAGCACCCTACCGGGTACACCGTCGGGCCCCGGCGCGGCGGTCTTGGCGCGCATCCTATTCACCGCGAGGCTGATCTCATCTCCCGCGACGCGAAGTTCTTCGTCCCATTCTGGGGAGTCGCGCGGGGCAGGTCGCGGCTCCTCTCCATCCTCGTCCGGAGGGAAGAGCGCGTCCAACACCTGCTTCAAGAACTCCGGCTCGAGTCTGCTCGTAACCGGAGGTCCCCCGTCACGCAGCTTGCGCAGCACGATCTTGTACGGGCGGCCCCATGGATCCAGTTCGACCGTCTCCACGAGTTCCGCCCACGCTGCGCTCTTCGCGCTGCGTATCGCGCTTTGGAGAGCCCGACGAGCGCAGGAGTACGCGTCGTACAGAGCGCGCTCCTCCTGCGGCGTCCCTCGTTGTCGTCGGCGACGGAAGCGGAGCAACCGGCGCCGCGCGGACACGCAGGCGCTACGTAGCGCCGCGATCTCCGCCGACCACCAGTACACTTCCCGCTTCCCGCTGGGCTTCGTCTTGGCTCGGGGCATGGAGGCATCGCAGATTCTCGTCATCGTGCGCCGAAAGCGCACAGCCGAGTCATCCGGATGCTCCTCCTCCTCCTCTTCCCGCGAGGCGGTCGGCGGCGGTTGCGCCCAGTCCTCCATAATGACGGCTGTGGTCAGCGCGTCCTCGTCCAGCCCTCGGAGGACCCACCTACGGGCCCGGGCCACGCGCCCGCGCTGGGGGGCGCCGGCAGGACAGCCCCCCACGCTAAGCTCGATGACGATGTAGAGGTGGTCGGAGAGAGACTCGATATCCTCCGCTACCGACCACCGCCGCACCAGGCGCGCGGCAGAAGGCGTCGCCCACGATACGTCAACGATCGAGCCGCCGTTCCACCGCACGCAGGTGCTTGCGCTTCCCACGTTGAGGAGTCGAAGTCCTCTTGGTACTGCCCATCCCTCGAGGGTTGCTCCTCTTCGGTCCGTGGTTCCGTTCCCCCATGCCGCGGACTTCGCGTTGAAGTCGCCCAGAACGAACGCACAGGCTCCCGGCAACCTGTCCAGGCGACTGCCCAGCCGCTCGAGGAACGCCTCGAAGTCAGCCAGGCGTGCATTGGGGGAGAAATAGCACCCGACGATGTGAATCCCCCCCCATTTCGCGATCGCGAATCCGTCCCCACGCTCTACGAGCGAGCACGGTGGGGAGTTTGCGACATGCCGCTGCACGATAGCAACGGCACCGCACGCGGAGCCAATCCATCCCGGACGGTCCGGGATAGCGTATGGCTCAGATACGACGGCGAGCCCAACGCATCGCTCCATCATGCTGTGGATCAGGAGATCCTGAGCACGTGCGGAGCGATTCAAGTTTGCCTGAATTAAGCGGGTGAAGGCGAAGCCTCCATCGCCTCCTCCAGGCCGTCGAACATGTTTGCCGTCGGGACCGGTCCCGACGGCTCGTCGCATCTATCTAGTACCACGACGGGCACCATCGCCGGCTCAGAGGGAGCAGGGGGCGGAGCGCTCGCCGCGGTCGACCCGCTCGCGACGGATGCGGGTTCCGGCGCGGACTCGGCCGCGGACTCGGGCGCAGGCTTAGGCGCGGCCCTCGGCGCGGCCTTCGGCGCAGACGCGATCGCGACAGTGCGCGCGGGCACGACGGTTTCCACGCTAACGATGCGTGGACCTCGCGGCGCGGGGGCGTCGGTCGCGACGCCCTTGGGGGTCGAAGAGGCCGGCTTTCCGGCCCCTTTTCCCGTCTTTTTGAGAGGCGGGGCACAGGACTTACTGCCGAGCCTATGCCCCGACGGCCTCCCGAGATCCTTGCACAGCACGCAAAGCGGAGCGGCCGTGCAAGTATTCGCGCGGTGGTCGGTGCTACCGCAGTTGTAGCACCGATTGCTACGGTCCACGTCACTAGGACACGTCGCCCGGACGTGCCCCATGCGCAGACATTTGTAACACTGTAGGGGGCGCCTCGGCAGGGCTTCCACCCTTGCGGCGGCCCATCCTACTTTGAGGTCCCTGGCCACGGAGATCTTGCGAGCCGCCATGGCAGGGCACCTCACCCATATGGTGCCCATTCTGGAGGGAGCAGCCCGCACCTCGCCAGTGCGCACCTCTCCCTCCGAGCACCCCGTCGCAGCGCAGATCGCGGCGGTGACGTCTGCCGGGGTAGCGGACGCGTCGAGCCCCAGCAGACGAACGTCTCCCGTTGGGGTGGGACGTCCGATGCGGACGCCCATCGGCCCCACCACGTCCCGAAAACGTTGGGCGAGAGCGTCGGCCAGTGCCGCGCTCTTCGCCCCGGGAATGGTAACGGCCATCCCTCCCGCGGCGGTGTATTTGAAACGAAAGCCACCGGTGATGCCGATGGCCACTAAATCAATCTCCGCGCGCGCCTTCTTCATCACTTCCGCCCACCCCTCGTAGGGTGAGTCGGGACGGCGGTGGAGCGTCACCACCGCCGCTCGCGGCTTCCTCGCGGGAGGGATGCCCGTCCCCCGCTTAATATTACTAACTTTCCCGCCCCCAGACGCAGGGACGGGAGCCGCGACGCTCGCGGCTTGCTTCCGGGCCGCTTGCCCGGAAGCGCGTTTCGCCTTCTTGCCGGCGACCTGTGCCCACGACAATGGGCCAGGTTCGCCGGCAACGCTCGCAGAGGGAGGGGCGTCGCCACTTACCTTAGGGGCGGCGGCTGGCGTCCCGAGAGCCGCCCCCTTTCCCTCGTCGTCCCGTCGCCGCTTCTTCCCCGGGTTCGCCGGAGTTGCAGCGGCCGAACAGGGCACAGCAGTGGCTGCAGGCTTCCTTGCAGCTCGCGGAACGGCCGGCGAAGGGGAGCGCGTCCTCTTCGGAGCCGCTTCCCGCGGCGGCTGAAGCTGCTGCTGTTGCGTAGCGGGCGGTTGGGCAGGTGCCCGAGACGCCGCCACGAGGGGCTGCACCACCGCTGTGAGGGCAACGATGGCAGCGCGCAGCCCCTCATTTTCTTCCCGGATGAGGCAGACCACCTCATTCCGGATCCTGACCATAGGGTCGACCTCAGCGATCGGCCCCCTCCTCGCCGCCTCCAGCCTCGAGGCGGCGGTGGACGACGTCGTCGGCATCGGCGTCTTCGTCGGCGCCTTCGTCGGCGCCCTGTTGCGGTCATCCCTCGGCGGCGACGGTTCCCTCTCCTTGAGGGCCCTCCGCAGCTCCGCATTCTCACGTCGAGAGCGCGCGAGCTGCTCACGGAGCGAGGCCACCAGAAGAGCCTCCCGGGGCGATGCAGAGTCGCTGTCCACGCCCGGGTCGGCTCGGGCGAACCCAACACTAAAGGCGGCCTCCAGGGTATCGACCGCGCTCCTAAGGGCCCTCACGTTTTGGCCCTTGAGGTTGTTGGAGGTGGCGGCGATCCTCCAGACCTCTTCCCTCTTGAGAGCCACCACCTCCCTGAGTTCCGGCTCGGTGAGCCCTCGGAGCCACTCTTGAAGCTCCCCCCCAGAGGGGAGCGGCTCCGCAGGCGGCCGCCTCTTCTTCTTCCCCTCGATAGAGCGAGGGGAAGTCGTTCCTCCCTGGGAAGGGCTACCCGGCAGCGGGGAAGTCGCTGCCGGCCTTTTTTTGCCCGCTGCGCTCCGACGGCGCAGCGGCGACGAGCAGGAAGGCGCGATGCTCGCCGAGTCGGACTCGCACTCGCGCGCAAGCGAGTCATCCGACTCCCGCACTATTTTGGCCTTCGCGGCGGCCGCGGCCCTCCCGTGGATGATGTCGCGGATCTCGCTTTCGAGCGAACCCGCGACCGACGTGGCATCCGACACCACCACCGTGTCCGTGTCTTCCTCGTCCGACGTCAACAGAACGTTCGGCGGACGAGATCTACCCGCACTTCTCGTCACGGGGGCCCTCGCGGGGGCGCGGTCCCTCCCCGGCGAGCGCCTTATTAGGGCCGTTATATTTTGATTTTTACTCTTGGGGGAGGCTGCCCCCGACCGCAGCCCGCCCCCGCTGTCACTTCCTGCGCGCGACATACCTTGGTATGCCGCAGCGCAGCACTACACTATTTAATATCCCACTAAAAGTCCCGGGCACTGCACACCGGCGCAAAAGAAGGAAGGAAAATTGGAAAAGAAAGCGAGGGAGGGAGACAAGAGAGTAGAAGAAGGAGAACAGTATAGAAGTAAGGTGAAGAGACAGTAAGAGCAAAAGGAATAGTTGAAGAGAGGACAGAAAAGCTGTAGAAAGAGCAACCACCTGTGAGGAAATTAGGAGAAAGCGACAGAAAAGGTGGGCGTAACCTAGAAGGTGAAGCAAGAGAAAGGAGAAAGATATCAGAAAAAGGAAGGAAGATTATTAAACTAGAGAGTCTGCGGTACTAGAAGAGTACCAGCAGAACTGTGTGGGGAAACGGGAAGCCTAAAAGCAAGGGGAAACAAAAATAGGTAATTTTAAGGTTACGCAGTAAGGAGTGAGTTTATTTCCAAACTATTTTTGAAGAAAACAGAAAGGAAGGGTGCAGAGAGGAAGAGAAGAGGGGGATAAGGCAGGGATAGATAGAAGGAAGATAGAAAGTGGTAAGAAAGACAGATAGAAGCAAGGAAAAAGCAAGGCGCAGAGAAGCGCAAGTGAAAATGACAGAAAGACAGAAAAGAGAAGGTTAAAGAGTTAGGAGAAGAGAAAGAAGGGAAGGAGAGCAGAAAGGAGGAAAGATAGAAGAGGGGAAACTAAGAAATTAAGAAAGAATAGCAGGTGGAAGTTCAAAAGAGGGTGCGCAGAGAAGCGCAGGAGAAAAGTGAAAGAAAAAGGTACGTAGGGGAAATTGCACACACGTACAGTACCGTTTGCAGTCCAGAAGCACCTGTATTATCCCAGACAGCCACTTGGTGTTCTGGGGACGTCGCACCACACTGCACTACACTGCAGATGTCTATGGCACAACGACAAACAGGATTTGACACGCACAAGTTTCTGTCACTTTCTGTCACTTTCTGCCGCTTCCCAGCGGTCAGGGAATGCAGCAGGGATCGTCCTCGACGCGGCAGGAACACACACGAGCCCCCCGAAGGCAAAGAAGACCGACGAGAGCGTCGCGCATGCACCGCGCGCGCTGCGACGCTACCACGTGGCGCGCGAGGTTATGTCGCCACGCGGCGACCGGCGTCAATGTTTACAGAGTTCCACGCACTCGCACTTGTACCGCACAATAATCCAAGCGTTCCAGGGCGTATTCCAATGCCTCCTCGATGCACCACTGTTACACAGAGTGCCCGAATCGCGATCGCGAACGCGAAAATCGCGCGCGTCGCCACGCGGTCGTCGACGCACGAGGTTAAACGGCACGGCCGAATTCCCCCGTACGCGATTTCCGCGTTTTCGCGTGCCGGGGCGACGCGAAAACCCTACCCGGGTGTAGAGTACAGTGCAGGACCGACTCTAACACCTTACTTCAACGAAAAATCCACGAATTTATGCAAAAACTCGAAAAATTCCCGGGAGCAGTCGGCGCGCACGTCTGCATCGGACCAGGGGCGGACGAAGAACAGCACCTAACCCAGACCTTTTTTTTTTTTTTTTTTTTTTTATGTCGAGGAGGAAATCTTTCAAAGACACCCCGCGGCCCAACGAGGGGGACGCGAGGTAGTGCCGGATTTCCACCGGCTAAAACCTCCCCGATGCCACATCCCTGCTCGAGGGTGGGTGCGTTACGGGAATTTCGCGCACGAATTACGTCCGCGACGCAACCGAGGATGGCGTGAAGCGCCCAATACCTTGAAGGCCGCGAAGCGGCCTCCGGAACGACTAGGTTACAGACTCGGCGCCGCGAAGCGGCACCGAGCCGCTCATCAAATAAGTTGCCAAAAGGCTCTACAATTGCAATAGAGTGACGATCACTCATTGAATTTAGAAAACTACCCAACGACCCGCGTAGATAAGGCCGCTCGACCAGGCATCTGCCGAGCGGCCAAAACTCCCGAGGGCGCTCAGAGGGAGCGCCCTGGCTCGACGCGCGCGAGGAGCCCTGTGAAACTACCCGGCCGACGGCGGCTACGAATCCGAAACCGTCGGCCACCGGTGATGCGGCGACCGCAGAGAGGGCAGCTCCCGACGGTCGCCCACGCGGTTATCCCCCGTCCCCACGCACAGCGGGACGGAGGAAGGGAGGCGGAAGCCTCCTCGGACGCCGCACGCGGAGCGAGTCGGGATCGCGTTCCCGTCCCCGCTCGGCAGCCTCCTTCTCGGACATGACGCCCTCGCAGAAGGAGGCGAACGCACTCCAGGACCGGTCGCTCCGGAGCATCTCGGGGAGAATGCACCGAAGAGAGAGGTCCCAGCCGCAAACGCTACGAAGGACACGGCGTTCCCGTGCCCACGCCGGGCACTCCTCGACGGTGTGCGCCGCCGTGTCCCTACCCTCCCCGCAGTGATGGCACTGCTCGGACAGTTCCCTCCCTAGGCGACACAGGTACACCCCGAAACATCCGTGTCCGGTGAGCACCTGCGTCATCCTGAAGCTAAGCGCGCCCCGCGATCTGCTGACCCAATCTTCGAAGATGGGGAGCAGCGCCTCGACGAGCGTCCGGCTCTTACCGTTGGGGAGATCCGTCAGCCGATCGCGCCATGTGCCGATCGACCTTCTTCTCCCCTCACTGCGCTCGACCCGGATGGTGTTCGCCGCAACCACCGGATCGATTCGTCGCTCTCGCAGCTCGACTCGTCGCCGATGAGCCGCTGCGAGTTCGCACGCCATAAGATCTATGGGCACGACGCCCGCGAGAGCCCTCGCCGCCTCCAAGGAGACGGTTCGGTATCCCCTTATCACCCTCAGAGCCATCAGGCGCTGGAGGGAGTCCAGCGCCCTCCAGGTGGGGGCTGATAATCTATCCGCCCATATCGGTGAGCCGTACATCACCATAGCGTGCACGACCCCCAAATACAGGCGGCGAGCACGGGCCCCGGGGCCCCCTAGATTCGGCAGCAGCCGCGCGAGTGCCGCCGCCGCGCCTTCCACCCGTGGTATCAGCTTTTTGATGTGACGATCAAATTTCCACGTCTGATCAAGGAGGAGTCCCAGATAGCGGAACCCCTCGCCCACGGGGGTTAACTCCCCATTGTCGCCGAGTCCGATGCCCGCGACCACCGGCACGCCCCGACCGTGGAGCCTGCGGTAAAACCACATGGCCTCCGTCTTGGCCGGAGCGACGCAAAGGCCGAGAGCACGGATGCGATCGAGGACAGAGGCCAGCGCCTGGCCGGCCAGCTCGATGGCCCTCTCGCAGGAGTCCCCCCCGGCGAGGACGAGCGTGTCGTCCGCGTAGCAGACGACACTTACTCCTGGAGGCCGAGGGACCCGCAGAACCCAGTCATACGTCAGGTTCCACAAGAGTGGACCCAACACCGAGCCCTGCGGTACCCCGCGCGTAACCCGCCGCGTTTGGACGCCGCCGTCCTTTACGGTAAACGTTACCGTTCTGTCCCGCAGGTAGTCCCGGACAACGGCCTGGAGATACGGCGGAAGGCCGTAATGCTCCAACGCATCCCGAATCGCCCCCCAGGGGAGAGTGTTGAATGCATTGACGATGTCGAGGCTCACCGCCAACACCACTCCACCCCCGGAAGTCACGCCCGTCGTGAAGCCGCGCACGCGCTCCAACGCGTCGATCGTCGAGCGCCCGCGACGAAACCCGAACTGGTCGTCATCCAGGTTCGGTCCCACCCCGGACAGATGCGCATTAATCCTAGCGGCGAGCAAAGTCTCGAAGAGTTTGCCCGCCTCGTCCAGAAGGCATATGGGGCGGTAAGCGGAAGGAGAGTCCGCCGGCCGCCCCACTTTGGGGACCAGAACCAAGTTCGCCGCCTTCCACGGAGCGGGGAATATTCCTCTTCGGAGGCAAACGTCGAATATCTTCGTCAGCCTCGGGTGTAGCGTCTTGAGGGCCGGCGCGAGCACCCTACCGGGTACACCGTCGGGCCCCGGCGCGGCGGTCTTGGCGCGCATCCTATTCACCGCGAGGCTGATCTCATCTCCCGCGACGCGAAGTTCTTCGTCCCATTCTGGGGAGTCGCGCGGGGCAGGTCGCGGCTCCTCTCCATCCTCGTCCGGAGGGAAGAGCGCGTCCAACACCTGCTTCAAGAACTCCGGCTCGAGTCTGCTCGTAACCGGAGGTCCCCCGTCACGCAGCTTGCGCAGCACGATCTTGTACGGGCGGCCCCATGGATCCAGTTCGACCGTCTCCACGAGTTCCGCCCACGCTGCGCTCTTCGCGCTGCGTATCGCGCTTTGGAGAGCCCGACGAGCGCAGGAGTACGCGTCGTACAGAGCGCGCTCCTCCTGCGGCGTCCCTCGTTGTCGTCGGCGACGGAAGCGGAGCAACCGGCGTCGCGCGGAGACGCAGGCGCTACGTAGCGCCGCGATCTCCGCCGACCACCAGTACACTTCCCGCTTCCCGCTGGGCTTCGTCTTGGCTCGGGGCATGGAGGCATCGCAGATTCTCGTCATCGTGCGCCGAAAGCGCACAGCCGAGTCATCCGGATGCTCCTCCTCCTCCTCTTCCCGCGAGGCGGGCGGCGGCGGTTGCGCCCAGTCCTCCATCATGACGGCTGTGGTCAGCGCGTCCTCGTCCAGCCCTCGGAGGACCCACCTACGGGCCCGGGCCACGCACCCGCGCTGGGGGGCGCCGGCAGGACAGCCCCCCACGCTGAGCTCGATAACGATGTAGAGGTGGTCGGAGAGAGACTCGATATCCTCCGCTACCGACCACCCCCGCACCAGGCGCGCGGCAGAAGGCGTCGCCCACGATACGTCAACGATCGAGCCGCCGTTCCACCGCACGCAGGTGCTCGCGCTTCCCACGTTGAGGAGTCGAAGTCCTCTTGGTACTGCCCATCCCTCGAGGGTTGCTCCTCTTCGGTCCGTGGTTCCGTTCCCCCATGCCGCGGACTTCGCGTTGAAGTCGCCCAGAACGAACGCACAGGCTCCCGGCAACCTGTCCAGGCGACTGCCCAGCCGCTCGAGGAACGCCTCGAAGTCAGCCAGGCGTGCATTGGGGGAGAAATAGCACCCGACGATGTGAATCCCCCCCCATTTCGCGATCGCGAACCCGTCCCCACGCTCTACGAGCGAGCACGGTGGGGAGTTTGCGACGTGCCGCTGCACGATAGCAACGGCACCGCACGCGGAGCCAATCCATCCCGGACGGTCCGGGATAGCGTATGGCTCAGATACGACGGCGAGCCCAACGCATCGCTCCATCATGCTGTGGATCAGGAGATCCTGAGCACGGGCGGAACGATTCAAGTTTGCCTGGATTAAGCGGGTGAAGGCGAAGCCTCCATCGCCTCCTCCAGGCCGTCGAACATGTTTGCCGTCGGGACCGGTCCCGACGGCTCGTCGCATCTATCTAGTACCACGACGGGCACCATCGCCGGCTCAGAGGGAGCAGGGGGCGAAGCGCTCGCCGCGGTCGACCCGCTCGCGACGGATGCGGGTTCCGGCGCGGACTCGGGCGCGGACTCGGGCGCAGGCTTAAGCGCGGCCCTCGGCGCGGCCTTCGGCGCAGACGCGATCGCGACAGTGCGCGCGGGCACGACGGTTTCCACGCTAACGATGCGTGGACCTCGCGGCGCGGGGGCGTCGGTCGCGACGCCCTTGGGGGTCGAAGAGGCCGGCTTTCCGGCCCCTTTTCCCGTCTTTTTGAGAGGCGGGGCACAGGACTTACTGCCGAGCCTATGCCCCGACGGCCTCCCGAGATCCTTGCACAGCACGCAAAGCGGAGCGGCCGTGCAAGTATTCGCGCGGTGGTCGGTGCTACCGCAGTTGTAGCACCGATTGCTACGGTCCACGTCACTAGGACACGTCGCCCGGACGTGCCCCATGCGCAGACACTTGTAGCATTGTAGGGGGCGCCTCGGCAGGGCTTCCACCCTTGCGGCGGCCCATCCTACTTTGAGGTCCCTGGCCACAGCGATCTTGCGAGCCGCCATGGCAGGGCACCTCACCCATATGGTGCCCATTCTGGAGGGAGCAGCGCGCACCTCGCCAGTGCGCACCTCTCCCTCCGAGCACCCCGTCGCAGCGCAGATCGCGGCGGTGACGTCTGCCGGGGTAGCGGACGCGTCGAGCCCCAGCAGACGAACGTCTCCCGTTGGGGTGGGACGTCCGACGCGGACGCCCATCGGCCCCACCACGTCCCGAAAACGTTGGGCGAGAGCGTCGGCCAGTGCCGCGCTCTTCGCCCCGGGAATGGTAACGGCCATCCCTCCCGCGGCGGTGTATTTAAATCGAAAGCCACCGGTGATGCCGATGGCCACTAAATCAATCTCCGCGCGCGCCTTCTTCATCACTTCCGCCCACCCCTCGTAGGGTGAGTCGGGACGGCGGTGGAGCGTCACCACCGCCGCTCGCGGCTTCCTCGCGAGAGGGATGCCCGTTCCCCTCTTATCATTAACCTTCCCGCCCCTGGACGCAGGGACGGGAGCCGCGACGCTCGCGGCTTGCTTCCGGGCCGCTTGCCCGGATGCGCGTTTCGCCTTCTTGCCGGCGACCTGTGCCCACGACAATGGGCCAGGTTCGCCGGCAACGCTCGCAGAGGGTGGGGCGTCGCCACTTACCTTAGGGGCGGCGGCTGGCGTCCCGGGAGCCGCCCCCTTTCCCTCGTCGTCCCGTCGCCGCTTCTTCCCCGGGTTCGCCGGAGTTGCAGCGGCCGAACAGGATACAGCAGTGGCTGGAGGCTTCCTCGCAGCTCGCGGAACGGCCGGCGAAGGGGAGCGCGTCCTCTTCGGAGCCGCTTCCCGCGGCGGCTGAAGCTGCTGCTGTTGCGTAGCGGGCGGTTGGGCAGGTGCCCGAGACGCCGCCACGAGGGGCTGCACCACCGCTGTGAGGGCAACGATGGCAGCGCGCAGCCCCCCATTTTCTTCCCGGATGAGGCAGACCACCTCATTCCGGATCCTGACCATAGGGTCGACCTCGGCGATCGGCCCCCTCCTCGCCGCCTCCAGCCTCGAGGCGGCGGTGGACGACGTCGTCGGCATCGGCGTCTTCGTCGGCGCCTTCGTCGGCGCCTTCGTCGGCGCCCTGGTGCGGTCATCCCTCGGCGGCGACGGTTCCCTCTCCTTGAGGGCCCTCCGCAGCTCCGCATTCTCACGTTGAGAGCGCGCGAGCTGCTCACGGAGCGAGGCCACCAGAAGGGCCTCCCGGTGCGATGCAGAGTCGCTGTCCACGCCCGGGTCGGCTCGGGCGAACCCGACGCTAAAGGCGGCCTCCAGGGTATCGACCGCGCTCCTAAGGGCCCTCACGTTTTGCCCTTTAAGATTATTGGAGGTAGCGGCAATTTTCCACACCTCTTCCCTCTTGAGGGCCACCACCTCCCTAAGTTCCGGCTCGGTGAGCCCTCGGAGCCAATCTTGAAGCTCCCCCCCAGAGGGGAGCGGCTCCGCAGGCGGCCGCTTCTTCTTTCTCCCCTCGACAGAGCGAGGGGAAGTCGTTCCTCCCCGGGAAGGGCTACCCGGCAGCGGGGAAGTCGCTGCCGGCCTTTTTTTTCCCGCTGCGCTCCGGCGGCGCAGCGGCGACGAGCAGGAAGGCGCGATGCTCGCCGAATCGGACTCGCACTCGCGCGCAAGCGAGTCGTCCGATTCCCGCACTATTTTGGCCTTCGCGGCGGCCGCGGCCCTCCCGTGGATGATGTCGCGGATCTCGCTTTCGAGCGAACCCGCGACCGACGTGGCATCCGACACCACCACCGTGTCCGTGTCTTCCTCGTCCGACGTCAACAGAACGCTCGGCGGACGAGTCCTACCCGCACATTTCCTACCGGGCGCCATCGCGGAGGCGCGGTCCTTTCCCGGCAGGCGCCTTATCAAGTCAGTTTTACTTTTACTTTTGGGGGAGGCTGCCCCCGACCGCAGCCCGCCCCCGCTGTCACTTCCTGCGCGCGACATACCTTGGTATGCCGCAGCGCAGCACTACACTACTTAATTCGCACTAAAAGTTCCGGGCACTGCACACCGGCGCAAAAGAAGGAAGGAAAATTGGAAAAGAAAGCGAGGGAGGGAGACAAGAGGGTAGAAGAAGGAGAACAGTATAGAAGTAAGGTGAAGAGACAGAAAAAGCAAAGGAAAGTTACAGAGAGGACAGACAGACCTTTTTTTTTTTTTTTTTTTGATGTCGAGGAGGAAATCTTTCAAAGACACCCCGCGGCCCAACGAGGGGGACGCGAGGTAGTGCCGGATTTCCACCGGCTAAAACCTCCCCGATGCCACGTCCCTGCTCGAGAGTGGGTGCGTTACGGGAATTTCGCGCACGAATTACGTCCGCGACGCACCCGAGGATGGCGTGAAGCGCCCAATACCTTGGAGGCCGCGAAGCGGCCTCCGGAACGGCTAGGTTACAGACTCGCTTCGCGGCGCCGAGCCGCTCATCAAATAAATTGCCAAAAGGCTCTACAATGCAATAGAGTGACGATCACCCATTGAATTTAGAAATCTACCCTACTACTCGCGTAGATAAGGCCGCTCGACCAGGCATCTGCCGAGCGGCCAAAACTCCCGAGGGCGCTCAGAGGGAGCGCCCTGGCTCGACGCGCGCGAGGAGCCCTATGAAACTACCCGGCCGACGGCGGCTACGAATCCGAAACCGTCGGCCACCGGTGATGCGGCGACCGCAGAGAGGGCAGCTCCCGACGGTCGCCCACGCGGTTATCCCCCGTCCCCTCGCACAGCGGGACGGAGGAAGGGAGGCGGAAGCCTCCTCGGACGCCGCACGCGGAGCGAGTCGGGATCGCGTTCCCGCCCTCGCTCGGCAGCCTCCTTCTCGGACATGACGCCCTCGCAGAAGGAGGCGAACGCACTCCAGGACCGGTCGCTCCGGAGCATCTCGGGGAGAACGCACCGAAGAGAGAGGTCCCAGCCGCAAACGCTACGAAGGACACGGCGTTCCCGTGCCCACGCCGGGCACTCCCCGATGGTGTGCGCCGCCGAGAGGACAGACAGACCTAACCCAGACCTTTTTTTTTTTTTTTGATGTCGAGGAGGAAATCTTTCAAAGACACCCCGCGGCCCAACGAGGGGGACGCGAGGTAGTGCCGGATTTCCACCGGCTAAAACCTCCCCGATGCCACGTCCCTGCTCGAGAGTGGGTGCGTTACGGGAATTTCGCGCACGAATTACGTCCGCGACGCACCCGAGGATGGCGTGAAGCGCCCAATACTTTGGAGGCCGCGAAGCGGCCTCCGAAACGGCTAGGTTACAGACTCGACGCCGCAAAGCGGCGCCGAGCCGCTCATCAAATAATTTGCCAAAAGGCTCTACAATTGCAATAGAGTGACGATCACTCATTGAATTTAGAAATCTACCCTACTACTCGCGTAGATAAGACCGCTCGACCAGGCATCTGCCGAGCGGCCAAAAACTCCCGAGGGCGCTCAGAGGGAGCGCCCTGGCTCGACGCGCGCGAGGAGCCCTGTGAAACTACCCGGCCGACGGCGGCTACGAATCCGAAACCGTCGGCCACCGGTGATGCGGCGACCGCAGAGAGGGCAGCTCCCGACGGTCGCCCACGCGGTTATCCCCCGTCCCCCCGCACAGCGGGACGGAGGAAGGGAGGCGGAAGCCTCCTCGGACGCCGCACGCGGAGCGAGTCGGGATCGCGTTCCCGCCCTCGCTCGGCAGCCTCCTTCTCGGACATGACGCCCTCGCAGAAGGAGGCGAACGCACTCCAGGACCGGTCGCTCCGGAGCATCTCGGGGAGAACGCACCGAAGAGAGAGGTCCCAGCCGCAAACGCTACGAAGGACACGGCGTTCCCGTGCCCACGCCGGGCACTCCTCGACGGTGTGCGCCGCCGTGTCCCTACCCTCCCCGCAGTGATGGCACTGCTCGGACAGTTCCCTCCCTAGGCGACACAGGTACACCCCGAAACATCCGTGTCCGGTGAGCACCTGCGTCATCCTGAAACTAAGCGCGCCCCGCGATCTGCTGACCCAATCTTCGAAGATGGGGAGCAGCGCCTCGACGAGCGTCCGGCTCTTACCGTTGGGGAGATCCGTCAGCCGATCGCGCCATGTGCCGATCGACCTTCTTCTCCCCTCACTGCGCTCGACCCGGATGGTGTTCGCCGCAACCACCGGATCGATTCGTCGCTCTCGCAGCTCGACTCGTCGCCGATGAGTCGCCGCGAGTTCGCGCGCCATAAGATCTATGGGCACGACGCCCGCGAGAGTCCTCGCCGCCTCCAAGGAGACGGTTCGGAATCCCCTTATCACCCTCAGAGCCATCAGGCGCTGGAGGGAGTCCAGCGCCCTCCAGGTGGGGGCTGACAATCTATCCGCCCATATCGGTGAGCCGTACATCACCATAGCGTGCACGACCCCCAAATACAGGCGGCGAGCACGGGCCCCGGGGCCCCCTAGATTCGGCAGCAGCCGCGCGAGTGCCGCCGCCGCGCCTTCCACCCGTGGTATCAGCTTTTTGATATGACGATCAAATTTCCACGTCTGATCAAGGAGGAGTCCCAGATAGCGGAACCCCTCGCCCACGGGGGTTAACTCCCCATTGTCGCCGAGTCCGATGCCCGCGACCGCCGGGACGCCCCGACCGTGGAGCCTGCGGTAAAACCACATGGCCTCCGTCTTGGCCGGAGCGACGCAAAGGCCGAGAGCACGGATGCGATCGAGGACAGAGGCCAGCGCCTGGCCGGCCAGCTCGATGGCCCTCTCGCAGGAGTCCCCCCCGGCGAGGACGAGCGTGTCGTCCGCGTAGCAGACGACACTTACTCCTGGAGGCCGAGGGACCCGCAGAACCCAGTCATACGTCAGGTTCCACAAGAGTGGACCCAACACCGAGCCCTGCGGTACCCCGCGCGTAACCCGCCGCGTTTGGACGCCGCCGTCCTTTACGGTATACGTTACCGTTCTGTCCCGCAGGTAGTCCCGGACGACGGCCTGGAGGTACGGCGGAAGGCCGTAATGCTCCAACGCATCCCGAATCGCCCCCCAGGGGAGAGTGTTGAATGCATTGACGATGTCGAGGCTCACCGCCAACACCACTCCACCCCCGGTAGTCACGCCCGTCGTGAAGCCGCGCACGCGCTCCAACGCGTCGATGGTCGAGCGCCCGCAACGAAATCCGAACTGGTCGTCATCCAGGTTCGGTCCCACCCCGGACAGATGCGCATTAATCCTAGCGGCGAGCAAAGTCTCGAAGAGTTTGCCCGCCTCGTCCAGAAGGCATATGGGGCGGTAAGCGGAAGGAGAGTCCGCCGGCCGCCCCACTTTGGGGACCAGAACCAAGTTCGCCGTCTTCCACGGAGCGGGGAATACTCCTCTTCGGAGGCAAGCGTCGAATATCTTCGTCAGCCTCGGGTGTAGCGTCTTGAGGGCCGGCGCGAGCACCCTACCGGGTACACCGTCGGGCCCCGGCGCGGCGGT
Source organism: Priocnemis perturbator (assembly GCA_963942575.1). Taxonomy (NCBI): domain Eukaryota; kingdom Metazoa; phylum Arthropoda; class Insecta; order Hymenoptera; family Pompilidae; genus Priocnemis; species Priocnemis perturbator. Next base: position 78,482 of record CAWWDK010000066.1, read on the forward strand.
CTTGGCGCGCATCCTATTCACCGCGAGGCTGATCTCATCTCCCGCGACGCGAAGTTCTTCGTCCCATTCTGGGGAGTCGCGCGGGGCAGGTCGCGGCTCCTCTCCATCCTCGTCCGGAGGGAAGAGCGCGTCCAACACCTGCTTCAGGAACTCCGGCTCGAGTCTGCTCGTAACCGGAGGTCCCCCGTCACGCAGCTTGCGCAGCACGATCTTGTACGGGCGGCCCCATGGATCCAGTTCGACCGTCTCCACGAGTTCCGCCCACGCTGCGCTCTTCGCGCTGCGTATCGCGCTTTGGAGAGCCCGACGAGCGCAGGAGTACGCGTCGTACAGAGCGCGCTCCTCCTGCGGCGTCCCTCGTTGTCGTCGGCGACGGAAGCGGAGCAACCGGCGCCGCGCGGAGACGCAGGCGCTACGTAGCGCCGCGATCTCCGCCGACCACCAGTACACTTCCCGCTTCCCGCCGGGCTTCGTCTTGGCTCGGGGCATGGAGGCATCGCAGATTCTCGTCATCGTGCGCCGAAAGCGCACAGCCGAGTCATCCGGATGCTCCTCCTCCTCCTCTTCCCGCGAGGCGGGCGGCGGCGGCTGCGCCCAGTCCTCCATAATGATGGCTGTGGTCAGCGCGTCCTCGTCCAGCCCTCGGAGGACCCACCTACGGGCCCGGGCTCCGCGCCCGCGCTGGGGGGCGCCGGCCGGACAGCCCCCCACGCTAAGCTCGATGACGATGTAGAGGTGGTCGGAGAGAGACTCGATATCCTCCGCTACCGACCACCCCCGCACCAGGCGCGCGGCAGAAGGCGTCGCCCACGATACGTCAACGATCGAGCCGCCGTTCCACCGCACGCAGGTGCTTGCGCTTCCCACGTTGAGAAGTCGAAGTCCTCTTGGTACTGCCCATCCCTCGAGGGTTGCTCCTCTTCGGTCCGTGGTTCCGTTCCCCCATGCCGCGGACTTCGCATTGAAGTCGCCCAGAACGAACGCACAGGCTCCCGGCAACCTGTCCAGGCGACTGCCCAGCCGCTCGAGGAACGCCTCGAAGTCAGCCAGGCGTGCATTGGGGGAGAAATAGCACCCGACGATGTGAACCCCCCCCCATTTCGCGATCGCGAACCCGTCCCCACGCTCTACGAGCGAGCACGGTGGGGAGTTTGCGACATGCCGCTGCACGATAGCAACGGCACCGCACGCGGAGCCAATCCATCCCGGACGGTCCGGGATAGCGTATGGCTCAGATACGACGGCGAGCCCGACGCATCGCTCCATCATGCTGTGGATCAGGAGATCCTGAGCACGGGCGGAGCGATTCAAGTTTGCCTGGATTAAGCGGGTGAAGGCGAAGCCTCCATCGCCTCCTCCAGGCCGTCAAACATGTTTGCCGTCGGGACCGGTCCCGACGGCTCGTCGCATCTATCTAGTACCACGACGGGCACCATCGCCGGCTCAGAGGGAGCAGGGGGCGGAGCGCTCGCCGCGGTCGACCCGCTCGCGACGGATGCGGGTTCCGGCGCGGACTCGGGCGCAGGCTTAGGCGCGGCCCTCGGCGCGGCCTTCGGCGCAGACGCGATCGCGACAGTGCGCGCGGGCACGACGGTTTCCACGCTGACGATGCGTGGACCTCGCGGCGCGGGGGCGTCGGTCGCGACGCCCTTGGGGGTCGAAGAGGCCGGCTTTCCGGCCCCTTTTCCCGTCTTTTTGAGAGGCGGGGCACAGGACTTACTGCCGAGCCTATGCCCCGACGGCCTCCCGAGATCCCTGCACAGCACGCAAAGCGGAGCGGCCGTGCAGGTGTTCGCGCGATGGTCGGTGCTACCGCAATTGTAGCACCGATTGCTACGGTCCACGTCACTAGGACACGTCGCCCGGACGTGCCCCATGCGCAGACACTTGTAGCATTGTAGGGGGCGCCTCGGCAGGGCTTCCACCCTTGCGGCGGCCCATCCTACTTTGAGGTCCCTGGCCACGGAGATCTTTCGAGCCGCCATGGCAGGGCACCTCACCCATATGGTGCCCATTCTGGAGGGAGCAGCGCGCACCTCGCCAGTGCGCACCTCTCCCTCCGAGCACCCCGTCGCGGCGCAGATCGCGGCGGTGACGTCTGCCGGGGTAGCGGACGCGTCGAGCCCCAGCAGACGAACGTCTCCCGTTGGGGTGGGACGTCCGACGCGGACGCCCATCGGCCCCACCACGTCCCGAAAACGTTGGGCGAGAGCGTCGGCCAGTGCCGCGCTCTTCGCCCCGGGAATGGTAACGGCCATCCCTCCCGCGGCGGTGTATTTAAATCGAAAGCCACCGGTGATGCCGATGGCCACTAAATCAATCTCCGCGCGCGCCTTCTTCATCACTTCCGCCCACCCCTCGTAGGGTGAGTCGGGACGGCGGTGGAGCGTCACCACCGCCGCTCGCGGCTTCCTCGCGAGAGGGATGCCCGTTCCCCTCTTATCATTAACCTTCCCGCCCCTGGACGCAGGGACGGGAGCCGCGACGCTCGCGGCTTGCTTCCGGGCCGCTTGCCCGGAAGCGCGTTTCGCCTTCTTGCCGGCGACCTGTGCCCACGACAATGGGCCAGGTTCGCCGGCAACGCTCGCAGAGGGAGGGGCGTCGCCACTTACCTTAGGGGCGGCGGCTGGCGTCCCGGGAGCCGCCCCCTTTCCCTCGTCGTCCCGTCGCCGCTTCTTCCCCGGATTCGCCGGGGTTGCAGCGGCCGAGCAGGACACAGCAGTGGCTGCAGGCTTCCTCGCAGCTCGCGGAACGGCCGGCGAAGGGGAGCGCGTCCTCTTCGGGGCCGCTTCCCGCGATGGCTGAAGCTGCTGCTGTAGCGTAGCGGGTGGTTGGGCAGGTGCCCGAGACGCCGCCACGAGGGGCTGCACCATCGCTGTGAGGGCAACGATGGCAGCGCGCAGCCCCTCATTTTCTTCCCGGATGAGGCAGACCACCTCATTCCGGATTCTGACCGTAGGGTCGACCTCGGCGATCGGCCCCCTCCTCGCCGCCTCCAGCCTCGAGGCGGCGGTGGACGACGTCGTCGGCATCAGCGTCTTCGTCGGCGCCTTCGTCGGCGCCCTGGTGCGGTCATCCCTCGGCGGCGTCGGTTCCCTCTCCTTGAGGGCCCTCCGCAGCTCCGCATTCTCACGTTGAGAGCGCGCGAGCTGCTCACGGAGCGAGGCCACCAGAAGGGCCTCCCGGTGCGATGCAGAGTCGCTGTCCACGCCCGGGTCGGCTCGGGCGAACCCGACGCTAAAGGCGGCCTCCAGGGTATCGACCGCGCTCCTAAGGGCCCTCACGTTTTGCCCTTTAAGATTATTGGAGGTAGCGGCAATTTTCCACACCTCTTCCCTCTTGAGGGCCACCACCTCCCTAAGTTCCGGCTCGGTGAGCCCTCGGAGCCAATCTTGAAGCTCCCCCCCAGAGGGGAGCGGCTCCGCAGGCGGCCGCTTCTTCTTTCTCCCCTCGACAGAGCGAGGGGAAGTCGTTCCTCCCCGGGAAGGGCTACCCGGCAGCGGGGAAGTCGCTGCCGGCCTTTTTTTTCCCGCTGCGCTCCGGCGGCGCAGCGGCGACGAGCAGGAAGGCGCGATGCTCGCCGAATCGGACTCGCACTCGCGCGCAAGCGAGTCGTCCGATTCCCGCACTATTTTGGCCTTCGCGGCGGCCGCGGCCCTCCCGTGGATGATGTCGCGGATCTCGCTTTCGAGCGAACCCGCGACCGACGTGGCATCCGACACCACCACCGTGTCCGTGTCTTCCTCGTCCGACGTCAACAGAACGCTCGGCGGACGAGTCCTACCCGCACATTTCCTACCGGGCGCCATCGCGGAGGCGCGGTCCTTTCCCGGCAGGCGCCTTATCAAGTCAGTTTTACTTTTACTTTTGGGGGAGGCTGCCCCCGACCGCAGCCCGCCCCCGCTGTCACTTCCTGCGCGCGACATACCTTGGTATGCCGCAGCGCAGCACTACACTACTTAATTCGCACTAAAAGTTCCGGGCACTGCACACCGGCGCAAAAGAAGGAAGGAAAATTGGAAAAGAAAGCGAGGGAGGGAGACAAGAGGGTAGAAGAAGGAGAACAGTATAGAAGTAAGGTGAAGAGACAGAAAAAGCAAAGGAAAGTTACAGAGAGGACAGACAGACCTAACCCAGACCTTTTTTTTTTTTTTTGATGTCGAGGAGGAAATCTTTCAAAGACACCCCGCGGCCCAACGAGGGGGACGCGAGGTAGTGCCGGATTTCCACCGGCTAAAACCTCCCCGATGCCACGTCCCTGCTCGAGAGTGGGTGCGTTACGGGAATTTCGCGCACGAATTACGTCCGCGACGCACCCGAGGATGGCGTGAAGCGCCCAATACTTTGGAGGCCGCGAAGCGGCCTCCGAAACGGCTAGGTTACAGACTCGACGCCGCAAAGCGGCGCCGAGCCGCTCATCAAATAATTTGCCAAAAGGCTCTACAATTGCAATAGAGTGACGATCACTCATTGAATTTAGAAATCTACCCTACTACTCGCGTAGATAAGACCGCTCGACCAGGCATCTGCCGAGCGGCCAAAAACTCCCGAGGGCGCTCAGAGGGAGCGCCCTGGCTCGACGCGCGCGAGGAGCCCTGTGAAACTACCCGGCCGACGGCGGCTACGAATCCGAAACCGTCGGCCACCGGTGATGCGGCGACCGCAGAGAGGGCAGCTCCCGACGGTCGCCCACGCGGTTATCCCCCGTCCCCCCGCACAGCGGGACGGAGGAAGGGAGGCGGAAGCCTCCTCGGACGCCGCACGCGGAGCGAGTCGGGATCGCGTTCCCGCCCTCGCTCGGCAGCCTCCTTCTCGGACATGACGCCCTCGCAGAAGGAGGCGAACGCACTCCAGGACCGGTCGCTCCGGAGCATCTCGGGGAGAACGCACCGAAGAGAGAGGTCCCAGCCGCAAACGCTACGAAGGACACGGCGTTCCCGTGCCCACGCCGGGCACTCCTCGACGGTGTGCGCCGCCGTGTCCCTACCCTCCCCGCAGTGATGGCACTGCTCGGACAGTTCCCTCCCTAGGCGACACAGGTACACCCCGAAACATCCGTGTCCGGTGAGCACCTGCGTCATCCTGAAACTAAGCGCGCCCCGCGATCTGCTGACCCAATCTTCGAAGATGGGGAGCAGCGCCTCGACGAGCGTCCGGCTCTTACCGTTGGGGAGATCCGTCAGCCGATCGCGCCATGTGCCGATCGACCTTCTTCTCCCCTCACTGCGCTCGACCCGGATGGTGTTCGCCGCAACCACCGGATCGATTCGTCGCTCTCGCAGCTCGACTCGTCGCCGATGAGTCGCCGCGAGTTCGCGCGCCATAAGATCTATGGGCACGACGCCCGCGAGAGTCCTCGCCGCCTCCAAGGAGACGGTTCGGAATCCCCTTATCACCCTCAGAGCCATCAGGCGCTGGAGGGAGTCCAGCGCCCTCCAGGTGGGGGCTGACAATCTATCCGCCCATATCGGTGAGCCGTACATCACCATAGCGTGCACGACCCCCAAATACAGGCGGCGAGCACGGGCCCCGGGGCCCCCTAGATTCGGCAGCAGCCGCGCGAGTGCCGCCGCCGCGCCTTCCACCCGTGGTATCAGCTTTTTGATATGACGATCAAATTTCCACGTCTGATCAAGGAGGAGTCCCAGATAGCGGAACCCCTCGCCCACGGGGGTTAACTCCCCATTGTCGCCGAGTCCGATGCCCGCGACCGCCGGGACGCCCCGACCGTGGAGCCTGCGGTAAAACCACATGGCCTCCGTCTTGGCCGGAGCGACGCAAAGGCCGAGAGCACGGATGCGATCGAGGACAGAGGCCAGCGCCTGGCCGGCCAGCTCGATGGCCCTCTCGCAGGAGTCCCCCCCGGCGAGGACGAGCGTGTCGTCCGCGTAGCAGACGACACTTACTCCTGGAGGCCGAGGGACCCGCAGAACCCAGTCATACGTCAGGTTCCACAAGAGTGGACCCAACACCGAGCCCTGCGGTACCCCGCGCGTAACCCGCCGCGTTTGGACGCCGCCGTCCTTTACGGTATACGTTACCGTTCTGTCCCGCAGGTAGTCCCGGACGACGGCCTGGAGGTACGGCGGAAGGCCGTAATGCTCCAACGCATCCCGAATCGCCCCCCAGGGGAGAGTGTTGAATGCATTGACGATGTCGAGGCTCACCGCCAACACCACTCCACCCCCGGTAGTCACGCCCGTCGTGAAGCCGCGCACGCGCTCCAACGCGTCGATGGTCGAGCGCCCGCAACGAAATCCGAACTGGTCGTCATCCAGGTTCGGTCCCACCCCGGACAGATGCGCATTAATCCTAGCGGCGAGCAAAGTCTCGAAGAGTTTGCCCGCCTCGTCCAGAAGGCATATGGGGCGGTAAGCGGAAGGAGAGTCCGCCGGCCGCCCCACTTTGGGGACCAGAACCAAGTTCGCCGTCTTCCACGGAGCGGGGAATACTCCTCTTCGGAGGCAAGCGTCGAATATCTTCGTCAGCCTCGGGTGTAGCGTCTTGAGGGCCGGCGCGAGCACCCTACCGGGTACACCGTCGGGCCCCGGCGCGGCGGTCTTGGCGCGCATCCTATTCACCGCGAGGCTGATCTCATCTCCCGCGACGCGAAGTTCTTCGTCCCATTCTGGGGAGTCGCGCGGGGCAGGTCGCGGCTCCTCTCCATCCTCGTCCGGAGGGAAGAGCGCGTCCAACACCTGCTTCAGGAACTCCGGCTCGAGTCTGCTCGTAACCGGAGGTCCCCCGTCACGCAGCTTGCGCAGCACGATCTTGTACGGGCGGCCCCATGGATCCAGTTCGACCGTCTCCACGAGTTCCGCCCACGCTGCGCTCTTCGCGCTGCGTATCGCGCTTTGGAGAGCCCGACGAGCGCAGGAGTACGCGTCGTACAGAGCGCGCTCCTCCTGCGGCGTCCCTCGTTGTCGTCGGCGACGGAAGCGGAGCAACCGGCGCCGCGCGGAGACGCAGGCGCTACGTAGCGCCGCGATCTCCGCCGACCACCAGTACACTTCCCGCTTCCCGCCGGGCTTCGTCTTGGCTCGGGGCATGGAGGCATCGCAGATTCTCGTCATCGTGCGCCGAAAGCGCACAGCCGAGTCATCCGGATGCTCCTCCTCCTCCTCTTCCCGCGAGGCGGGCGGCGGCGGCTGCGCCCAGTCCTCCATAATGATGGCTGTGGTCAGCGCGTCCTCGTCCAGCCCTCGGAGGACCCACCTACGGGCCCGGGCTCCGCGCCCGCGCTGGGGGGCGCCGGCCGGACAGCCCCCCACGCTAAGCTCGATGACGATGTAGAGGTGGTCGGAGAGAGACTCGATATCCTCCGCTACCGACCACCCCCGCACCAGGCGCGCGGCAGAAGGCGTCGCCCACGATACGTCAACGATCGAGCCGCCGTTCCACCGCACGCAGGTGCTTGCGCTTCCCACGTTGAGAAGTCGAAGTCCTCTTGGTACTGCCCATCCCTCGAGGGTTGCTCCTCTTCGGTCCGTGGTTCCGTTCCCCCATGCCGCGGACTTCGCATTGAAGTCGCCCAGAACGAACGCACAGGCTCCCGGCAACCTGTCCAGGCGACTGCCCAGCCGCTCGAGGAACGCCTCGAAGTCAGCCAGGCGTGCATTGGGGGAGAAATAGCACCCGACGATGTGAACCCCCCCCCATTTCGCGATCGCGAACCCGTCCCCACGCTCTACGAGCGAGCACGGTGGGGAGTTTGCGACATGCCGCTGCACGATAGCAACGGCACCGCACGCGGAGCCAATCCATCCCGGACGGTCCGGGATAGCGTATGGCTCAGATACGACGGCGAGCCCGACGCATCGCTCCATCATGCTGTGGATCAGGAGATCCTGAGCACGGGCGGAGCGATTCAAGTTTGCCTGGATTAAGCGGGTGAAGGCGAAGCCTCCATCGCCTCCTCCAGGCCGTCAAACATGTTTGCCGTCGGGACCGGTCCCGACGGCTCGTCGCATCTATCTAGTACCACGACGGGCACCATCGCCGGCTCAGAGGGAGCAGGGGGCGGAGCGCTCGCCGCGGTCGACCCGCTCGCGACGGATGCGGGTTCCGGCGCGGACTCGGGCGCAGGCTTAGGCGCGGCCCTCGGCGCGGCCTTCGGCGCAGACGCGATCGCGACAGTGCGCGCGGGCACGACGGTTTCCACGCTGACGATGCGTGGACCTCGCGGCGCGGGGGCGTCGGTCGCGACGCCCTTGGGGGTCGAAGAGGCCGGCTTTCCGGCCCCTTTTCCCGTCTTTTTGAGAGGCGGGGCACAGGACTTACTGCCGAGCCTATGCCCCGACGGCCTCCCGAGATCCCTGCACAGCACGCAAAGCGGAGCGGCCGTGCAGGTGTTCGCGCGATGGTCGGTGCTACCGCAATTGTAGCACCGATTGCTACGGTCCACGTCACTAGGACACGTCGCCCGGACGTGCCCCATGCGCAGACACTTGTAGCATTGTAGGGGGCGCCTCGGCAGGGCTTCCACCCTTGCGGCGGCCCATCCTACTTTGAGGTCCCTGGCCACGGAGATCTTTCGAGCCGCCATGGCAGGGCACCTCACCCATATGGTGCCCATTCTGGAGGGAGCAGCGCGCACCTCGCCAGTGCGCACCTCTCCCTCCGAGCACCCCGTCGCGGCGCAGATCGCGGCGGTGACGTCTGCCGGGGTAGCGGACGCGTCGAGCCCCAGCAGACGAACGTCTCCCGTTGGGGTGGGACGTCCGACGCGGACGCCCATCGGCCCCACCACGTCCCGAAAACGTTGGGCGAGAGCGTCGGCCAGTGCCGCGCTCTTCGCCCCGGGAATGGTAACGGCCATCCCTCCCGCGGCGGTGTATTTAAATCGAAAGCCACCGGTGATGCCGATGGCCACTAAATCAATCTCCGCGCGCGCCTTCTTCATCACTTCCGCCCACCCCTCGTAGGGTGAGTCGGGACGGCGGTGGAGCGTCACCACCGCCGCTCGCGGCTTCCTCGCGAGAGGGATGCCCGTTCCCCTCTTATCATTAACCTTCCCGCCCCTGGACGCAGGGACGGGAGCCGCGACGCTCGCGGCTTGCTTCCGGGCCGCTTGCCCGGAAGCGCGTTTCGCCTTCTTGCCGGCGACCTGTGCCCACGACAATGGGCCAGGTTCGCCGGCAACGCTCGCAGAGGGAGGGGCGTCGCCACTTACCTTAGGGGCGGCGGCTGGCGTCCCGGGAGCCGCCCCCTTTCCCTCGTCGTCCCGTCGCCGCTTCTTCCCCGGATTCGCCGGGGTTGCAGCGGCCGAGCAGGACACAGCAGTGGCTGCAGGCTTCCTCGCAGCTCGCGGAACGGCCGGCGAAGGGGAGCGCGTCCTCTTCGGGGCCGCTTCCCGCGATGGCTGAAGCTGCTGCTGTAGCGTAGCGGGTGGTTGGGCAGGTGCCCGAGACGCCGCCACGAGGGGCTGCACCATCGCTGTGAGGGCAACGATGGCAGCGCGCAGCCCCTCATTTTCTTCCCGGATGAGGCAGACCACCTCATTCCGGATTCTGACCGTAGGGTCGACCTCGGCGATCGGCCCCCTCCTCGCCGCCTCCAGCCTCGAGGCGGCGGTGGACGACGTCGTCGGCATCAGCGTCTTCGTCGGCGCCTTCGTCGGCGCCCTGGTGCGGTCATCCCTCGGCGGCGTCGGTTCCCTCTCCTTGAGGGCCCTCCGCAGCTCCGCATTCTCACGTTGAGAGCGCGCGAGCTGCTCACGGAGCGAGGCCACCAGAAGGGCCTCCCGGTGCGATGCAGAGTCGCTGTCCACGCCCGGGTCGGCTCGGGCGAACCCGACGCTAAAGGCGGCCTCCAGGGTATCGACCGCGCTCCTAAGGGCCCTCACGTTTTGCCCTTTAAGATTATTGGAGGTAGCGGCAATTTTCCACACCTCTTCCCTCTTGAGGGCCACCACCTCCCTAAGTTCCGGCTCGGTGAGCCCTCGGAGCCAATCTTGAAGCTCCCCCCCAGAGGGGAGCGGCTCCGCAGGCGGCCGCTTCTTCTTTCTCCCCTCGACAGAGCGAGGGGAAGTCGTTCCTCCCCGGGAAGGGCTACCCGGCAGCGGGGAAGTCGCTGCCGGCCTTTTTTTTCCCGCTGCGCTCCGGCGGCGCAGCGGCGACGAGCAGGAAGGCGCGATGCTCGCCGAATCGGACTCGCACTCGCGCGCAAGCGAGTCGTCCGATTCCCGCACTATTTTGGCCTTCGCGGCGGCCGCGGCCCTCCCGTGGATGATGTCGCGGATCTCGCTTTCGAGCGAACCCGCGACCGACGTGGCATCCGACACCACCACCGTGTCCGTGTCTTCCTCGTCCGACGTCAACAGAACGCTCGGCGGACGAGTCCTACCCGCACATTTCCTACCGGGCGCCATCGCGGAGGCGCGGTCCTTTCCCGGCAGGCGCCTTATCAAGTCAGTTTTACTTTTACTTTTGGGGGAGGCTGCCCCCGACCGCAGCCCGCCCCCGCTGTCACTTCCTGCGCGCGACATACCTTGGTATGCCGCAGCGCAGCACTACACTACTTAATTCGCACTAAAAGTTCCGGGCACTGCACACCGGCGCAAAAGAAGGAAGGAAAATTGGAAAAGAAAGCGAGGGAGGGAGACAAGAGGGTAGAAGAAGGAGAACAGTATAGAAGTAAGGTGAAGAGACAGAAAAAGCAAAGGAAAGTTACAGAGAGGACAGACAGACCTAACCCAGACCTAACCCAGACCTTTTTTTTTTTTTTTTTTTTTTTTTTTTTTTTACCGAGGAGGGGAAATGCAGTTTACGCATACCCGGCCTTTCGGCCGGGTTATGTGGGACTCACCACCCTGATAATACGGCTCAAGGCCACCTGGATGGCATACCCACTAAAACCCCTCCTCGCCCTCAGTCGGAGGGACGATGACGCCGCCCGGAACTACTATGTACTGCATCGTTTGGCGTCACCCGCTGCATCTGCAGCAAAGCCCCTTACACAAACACATATCTCCTCAAGCAATACCTCGCAAAGTCCGTTCATCGAACCGCCATCTTGACGGGCATCGCGTGCCCTAACAGCCCAAACACCCTTAGAGTTCACTACAAACGAGCTCGCTCACAAATCCGCTCACCAGCCGCAAAAAGACATAACTTAACAATACGCTCAAACAAAACACAGCGCAAATTGACACACAAATAATATCGACAATAATAATATTCAAATAAACATATAAATAAATATATAAGTTAGAACATACAAGCACACAACAAACAGAACCAATATTCATAATAAGGCCGCATAATATTAGGACGGCATCCATCACTCAAAACCAGACTTATCCAACCAACAGATACAGGGTTGATCAGCCAAAATTGAACAAAGTAGTCCTTATTAACTAACGAACAAATACAATAAATTCATAAGGAACACCAGAAGACCATATCATGACATAACGCAAAGCCCGCGACCGCCCGCCATCCTGGCATATAAACACAAATTAAACAGACCATCAATTAGCGATCCGCAATGAACTGATGAAAACACAACTGAACAACACACTCAAACACTAAAGCAGCACACCTTACTAACAATACAGATAAATAAAATAAACTTGACTAAAGGAACGCTCACCGGCCGCCATCTTGCCGAGCTTCAAGCACTCAGGCAGCCCTCCAATCATCGCGTCGGATTTAGCTCCGTTTTTATCGCCTCTAAACTCGCTTTACTAGGGACCTCCATCGGCCGCCATCTTGGCATGCACCATACATATGTACATCTTATCAATCATCGCTTACCGCCCAACTCAACTAGATTCGGGCTCGACAGATCGAAAATAACACTACGAGACCGTATTACAAGGTCCAACAGAAAGAACGTTCAGCGGCCGCCATCTTGTCGAACTTCAAGCCCTCGGGCTGCCCTCCAAACATCCCGCCTGGTTTAGCTCCGTTTCTGACGCCTCTAAACCCGCTTTACTAAGGCCATCTATTGGGCGCCATCTTGGCATGCATCATGCGTATAAACATCCTACCAATCATCGCTTACCGTCTAACTCAACTGGATTCAGGCTCAATCAATTCGTAAATAACACTACAAGTCCGTATTATACAGTCCAACAGAAAATACGTTCACCGGCCGCCATATTGTCGAGCTTCAAGCACTCAGGCAGCCCTCCAATCATCGCGTCGGATTTAGCTCCGTTTTTATCGCCTCTAAACTCGCTTTACTAGGGACCTCCATCGGCCGCCATCTTGGCATGCACCATACATATGTACATCTTATCAATCATCGCTTACCGCCCAACTCAACTAGATTCGGGCTCGACAGATCGAAAATAACACTACGAGACCGTATTACAAGGTCCAACAGAAAGAACGTTCAGCGGCCGCCATCTTGTCGAACTTCAAGCCCTCGGGCTGCCCACCAAACATCCCGCCTGGTTTAGCTCCGTTTCTGACGCCTCTAAACCCGCTTTACTAAGGCCATCTATTGGGCGCCATCTTGGCATGCATCATGCGTATAAACATCCTACCAATCATCGCTTACCGTCTAACTCAACTGGATTCAGGCTCAATCAATTCGTAAATAACACTACAAGTCCGTATTATACGGTCCAACAGAAAATACGTTCACCGGCCGCCATATTGTCGAGCTTCAAGCACTCAGGCAGCCCTCCAATCATCGCGTCGGATTTAGCTCCGTTTTTATCGCCTCTAAACTCGCTTTACTAGGGACCTCCATCGGCCGCCATCTTGGCAAGCGCCGTGCACGCAAGCAATCAACCAATCACGGCCCACCGCACGACGCAACTCAATCCGGGCCAATCAGAGCCCCGCGCAACACCAGACAGCGTTCCACAGCGTAGCAGGTTTCTCCACTAGCATCCCACAGTTTATGGACCTCTCTTAACACTGAGTCGCACGCTCTATGGCCTAATAGTCTGTGGTTGTTCACATGAGGACACGCCGATGCGCGGCACATCGCACACCATGCTACAGACATATTCGCAGTTCCAGTTCAATGTAACCTGTTATAACATTACTCACAACCGAACATTAATACGGTACAATAAATATATTGACACCCAATCATCAGGTAATCCCAACTGGATCGCAGCACGCATGCAACACAACAAAGCGCCGCCACCCAGATTGCCGGCAGACATTTTTGAGGTTAGCCAGGATAATGACAGCATAAATGGAGCAGCCTCATCTGCACAATTTCTTTTTCAGATACCGCACACAGTTTCGAGACGCCAGAAATGACTCCTGGATGTCATGCCCATTGGCACACAAGCAACAATACGAGACCACCTCAACCAGTGACAGGTAAGCCATAATACAGAGAAAACAATTCATACTTCACGCTTATCCAGACTCCCCCAGTTACAAAGAATTTGACCACTCAGGAACATAACCCCGCTTCCATTTATTCCACACAGCCTCAGGACCGAGCCTCCCTCTCTTTCTCTTTTTCCATGGACTGTCTTTCCCTCATGACTTCTCGGGAGAAATCTCTAAAGAGGCCCCAGTTTGCGGGAGTTTTGGTGATAATTTCAATAAGGTTCTGTCTCGATAAAGAACAGCCCAAAGCTTCCTGCAGCTGCTTCCTCCTCGCTATCCATCTGGGGCAATGAAATGTGACGTGCTCCACGTTGTCTGGGGAGTGTCCGCAATTCCAGCAATTATCATTAATGGACTTTCCAATTCTTTGTCGGAAGGAATTAAAAATACCGTGATTGGTCAGTAGCTGCATGGAATAATGATCCAGGAATACGTTGTGTCTTCTGTCATACAAGAGCATAGGGTCCCTGACAATGATACGTGTCCAATTGCCATCACTGTACCCATCCCAACACAGCTTCCACTCCTTCCAGGCATCATCAGTCACCTCAACGATATAATCCTTCCATTTTTTAATTTCAACCTTCTTAACCGCATCTTCATAATTTGAACTATTTACTCTCCTTATCTCTCTCCTGGCCTTGTACAGCTTTCCTCTCACCTCAAGACGGGTTTCAATGGGTAGTCTCCCTGATAGAGCACACAGCGCATACCTCGAGACAGATCGGTACGCAGTAGTTGTTTTTATCAAGATATTTCTTTGTGATTGTCTCAACATTTTCCGATTAACTTCTAGACTTAATGCACATGTCCAAACCGGGGAGGCGTACGTGACAATGGACTCCCAAACATTATAAAACAGATCCCTACATTTCCTGACAGGACCATTGACATTTGGTAAAAGTGGCGCAATTGCCGCCGTAAACTTATACGCCTTATTTGTAGCTATCTCAATATGCTCTTTGTATGTACGTCTACAATCAATCCAAATTCCCAAATATCTAGCACAATCCTTAGTTGTTATTATTTTAGACCTCCCGATGTCTAAGGAGATAATCTTGGGCACTCTTTTGCCAGTGATAAGTATAATTTCCGTTTTGTCTGCGGCAATGTCAAGTTCAGTTTTGTCGAACCAGGAATAAATCTTCTCCATACACCGCGACAACAAGGCCTGTAACTCAATTTCATTCTTTGCAGAGAGGACTAATGCCAGGTCATCTGCATAAGCAAAAGCCGCCGTCTGGGGAGCACCGTTCAAAGTCATCAATATGCCGTCATACACCAAATTCCAGAGAAGAGGGCCCAGGACAGAGCCTTGAGGGACTCCCGCAAAAAATTCGTACGATATCTCACCCTCAATAGTATGTAAAACAATCTTTCTATTAGACAAATAGTCCTCCATGATAGCCAATAGCGAGCCAGAAATCCCACGATCATATAGGTTATTCAAAATTACCCGCCACTGAAGAGTATTAAACGCATTTTTAACATCCAACAGCACCAGAGCGCATAATCTACCTTTTTTCCTACAGATATCAGCGAAATCCGTGACCGCACTGATGGCCTCAATAGTACCACAATGTCGGCGAAAACCAAACTGACATGAATGGAAAGGGTCATCTCCCAACTGGTTCTCAATTTCTGCCTTAGCTAAATGCTCCCAGATCTTAGACCAGGCCGGCAACATGCTGATCGGCCTGTACGATCCTGGCTCCTTGGGGTCCTTACCAGGTTTAGGAATTAAAATTAAGCGAGCCTCCCTCCACAGGTCAGGCAGTTTTCCCGACTTAAGCGTTTCATTGAACATGTCAACAATGAATTCAGGGTCCGACTTGGCAATAATCGCTGCTATTTCAGAGGGTATTCCATCCATACCAGTGGCCTTCCCAGATTTCAAGCGATCAACGACCTCCAGCACGTCCGCCGGCCCGATGGATGAGCCTGTAAGATAATCACCGTCCACACGAAGCCTTTTTGTATAATGCTGCGGAGTTAGGACAAAGAGCTTGGAGACAGCATCCCTGGCAAAGTTCGTTGACATTGACGTATTTGCAGAACTTTTTACTTTCTTCAATTTTGAAACAGCCCACTTGTAAGGGCGACCCCATGGATCCTGATCCAGAGACCGACAAAACTCCTTCCATTTGGCCTCCTTGCTCTTGGTTATCGCCAGTTGTAAGTCCCTTCGCTT
Organism: Priocnemis perturbator; assembly: GCA_963942575.1. Taxonomy (NCBI): domain Eukaryota; kingdom Metazoa; phylum Arthropoda; class Insecta; order Hymenoptera; family Pompilidae; genus Priocnemis; species Priocnemis perturbator. The sequence continues at coordinate 93,977 of CAWWDK010000066.1, forward strand.
GTCCTGAAAAGCCTGCAATTTAACCGAGAGGTCATCGGCATTCCTTTTGCGAGCTCTCAGATAGAGGCGCCGGAGTCTAATGGTTTCACTTCTCAAGTCTCTAATCTCGTCAGACCACCAGGGATTAGGTTTCTTTGAGGTATTATCCAACCGTTTTCTTTTCAATTCATTTTTACAAATGATTTCAGTGATTGACTGGAGCTTACCTGCAATCTCCGGATTATGCATAGTAGAGTCCGCCAATTCAGAATTTTTTAATTTTTTATATTCTCTAATAATTTTTTTAATAGGGACATCCTTACAAAGGTACGGCGCCCATCCCGATGAACTCGATTGGGAGACAGGATCCAAAAAAGAGTGTACAACGTACCTATGGTCGGAAGCCGTATATTCGTCAAGAATATTGCTGGAGTAATGCCAATTCATGGAGTCCCTGGATACGGAGGCAATGTCAATGAACGACCGGGCGTTACCCCTTTCAAATGTAAATCCCTTCCTAATTCTTATAGGCATAATATTTGCCCTCTCAAACGAGTCAAGCAGCAAGACTCCTCTATTGTCGGTCTTATTACCTCCCCAAGCCGGATGCTTGGCATTAAAGTCGCCCATTATAATGAGTTTCTTACCCGATACAGCTTTTAGACAAAGGACTGCTTCCAGGCTTTCAATCGAGTCCTCAAAATCACTGAGAGTAGTATTCGGGGAGAAGTAAGCGCTCGCCAGAATGAAGGAGGGCAGCTCACCAAGAGCGACCCCCAATACTGACTCTGAAGAGCCCACAACCAGTTTCTGTTGGTGGAATCCAGTAATCCATAAGGCAGCCTTACCGTCCGAACTACTTATCCAGTCAGGACATATGATGTAGGGCTCCGAGATGAATACAGCATCAGGACGCAAGGTATTGACATTTTGTATAAGCAAGCAATGAGCAAGCTTACAGTGGTTTAGATTGATTTGTAGGAGATTAAGCATAGTAGACCCTTTCCTGGTTTAACAAGCTCCGATAGACAGGACAATTGAGTGCTGCAGTGATATGCTTAGAATTAAGGGGACGAGCCCCTTCACGAGTACAAAGCCGACAGCTAGGTGAGCCGGTGCAATCATTGATTTGGTGTCCCTCCGAACCGCACTTCCTGCAGAGCGCTGTAATGTGAGCAGGTAGGTCGCATTCTGAACTAATATGGCCAATCAAATGACACCTGAAACAGCGAGGAATGGAGGGAAGTATTCTAACATACGCCAAGGTGAGGCCCACTCTAATTTTCTTCGACTCCACGTCACGGGGAACGTCCAGGGAAGTGAGCTTGACAATCGCCGATTGCGTACCGTTCGCGGAGACCCTCATGGACTTGATTGATACGAGAGCCGATGCAGGCATCTTTAGTGCCGCTCTAATATTATATTCCAGATCTTCCTTGGAAGCCAGTGGATCGATATTCAGGATCTGTAGGGTGACGAATGTCTGAAGCGGAATAAGCTCCAATTTCTCGCCTAAGCTGTCCTTCAGGGTAGCGACCAAAAGCTCAGCTCTCGAAGAAGCAGCAAGCTCCAGAAGGACATAGCCCTGTCTAGTTCTCCTGACACTTTTGACGGCATCAAGGGACTGTCTAGCTCGAAGCACTAGCTCCTTATAGGTGTCCAGGAAGGCCGGCTCTCCTTTATTTTTAACCAAAATCGCATCCGGTCTCTTTTTAAATTTGGCCCGGAGATTCGAAGCCTTTACCACTCCCTGTCGTGGAGGCCGCTCCAATCGATCGTCCACAGGATCCCTGCCATTGGGCACAGCCGAAGGACGCCCGGGCACCATGGGCCCCCCCCGAGGACCGTGTCCACGAGACATGCTATCCCGGGACAAAGACCTTTCCAAATTTCTAGAACCCGTCAGACCCCTAACGGGTGGAGAGGCCACCGAGCCTCTCCTCACAGAATTAATTGGAGGAAGAAAACTCGAACGAGACCCCCCAAAAGGAGAGGCAGACCGAAGCGAGCGAGGGAGCCCAGAAGCAGAGCCCCCCATGTGAGTGGCCAAAGAAGCACGCTCCCCGTGCACCGACCAGGCACCACTCGGTGCACCTTTGAGTGTAACGTCCTCGATGATCTGCGGTTTAGCCGTCGATGAGGTCTTCGCTTTCCTATGAAACTCAAGGATGCTGTCCAAGATTATACGTGTATCCTCAACTTGTTTTATCGTGTTTTGCGATAGCACCTGCGTTTTAGGGGCGATATTTTTATCTGCAATCACCGACTCGGCAAATGCCTTACAGGTATCTAATAGTTTAAAGTTCGCCGCGCAAAGGGCCCTAACCATGTCTTCCAGAGAAGACGTCCCCTGAGACGTCAAGAGTTCATCCTGAGTAACAGGTAGTTTATTTAGCTTATCATCACATGAGAGTGACATTTTTTTATCAATCTGGCCACATTCGATGGAGTCATCACCCGAGACCGTGTCCGATAACTTGTCAATTTTCCTTTTCTTACCCAGATCGCCTGGGCGGGTCATAGGGACAAACTCTAGGTCACTGTCGATGTCGGCGTCCTGACTACTCTTACCCAACAGCCAGGCAGATGTCTTCTTATCCGAAGCCGCCCTATCCTCCGGGGAGGGACTGGGAGCGGCACTACTCTGTTCAGTCGACTCAATGACTATGGGTTCAACCTCCATTGAGGAGTCATATCGTGTAGAGGCATCGCTTTTATCCAAGCCCTCACTAGAGGGATGCCTTGAGGAAGCAGGAGAGGGAGGAGGGGAACCAGATGAACACTTCTTGGGTCTTGCCACCCCCCCCTTCCGAGGGGAGCGAGACTTCTTGATTTTCACCGCTATGTTCTTTGTTTTATTCATTTTGCCTCTTGTTTATTTATTATCTATTTAGTAGTTAACAACACGTTAGAATAGTATTACAAATTTTAGAGGCCTGACTCCCTGCAGGCAGCTGCAATCACAACAAGAAGTAGTCGCACCGAGCCCGGAGGCCACGTAGTTTGACCCCTAAGTCGAACTAAAACAAAAGCAAAAGCACAAAAAATCAAATTCGAAACCCATCCATACCCAACAAGCTTATTCTAGCAGGACGGAGTGGCCAAGACAGAATGCTGTACTTAAAGTTCGCGCCACTCTCCCTTAAGGACCCTCGTTATTATTCGTTGTCATAGAAACACACATCCGGTGGCCAATAAGCTGTCGCGGAAATCGAAGAAGATTGACCCAATTGGTCAATGATTCACACCGAAAAACGCATACAATTTCGTCACAACATACAAATGGAGCACACCACCGCCGGAGTCAATTAAATACAGCTACACCTAACAATTTATAATAAGGCAACGCAAGCCAACTCTTAACTGAACTTAGAGGTAACGTATTCACTCAGGTAGGCACTGATCGCTGTTATTGGACCTCACCGCAGCAACGCGCTATTGTCAGCCAATGAGGGACGCGGAAATTGAGGAAGATGGCCCCTATTGGTTAGCGACTCTGAATACTATTGACAGAGCGTTTACCGTACTCTAACACAAAAACGTTTACAGAGGCCGTTTGTCCGACACACGATGTACAGAGGGAACCGAAACACACCCGCACATACCCATTATGTTACACAGAACAGCTCCGTGCTGAAAATTACGACTAAAGTTAATGTTAACACAAGACGAGTCACTGTTCACTACCATTGGTCGTTACCATAGTCACCCGCAAATGTTAGCCAATGAGGATCGAGGAAACTGAGGAAGAAGGCCCCTATTGGCTGACGACTCTGAATACTATACCGGAGCGTATTTACCGAGATCCGTCACACAGCGCTTACAAACACCGCTTATCCGACGTACAACGAATGGAGAGTATTAAATCACAACCGCACATGTCAGTAAAGATGCGCAGGGCAGTTTTAAATCGAAAATTACACTCAGAACAATGCTAGCACCCGTGGAGTCACCGATCATCGCCATTGGTCGCGGCCATAACACCGCACGACTGTCCGCGAATGAGCGATCGGGATAACCGTAGAAGATGGCTCCTATTGGCTAACGACTGTGAATACTATGCCGGATCATAGCAAACCGACATCGAGCAAATAAACGGAAATACTAATTACCACAGCCAGATACCGCACTCCAGGCTCAAAATGAAAGTTAAACTGACCACGCGACCGCGAGACACCCACACTGAGCACCCAAACCTTTGATGACTGCAGGCGCTGCTCCGAACGGCAAGATGAGAGAGCCTCAGACCGCCGCCATTATCCAAATCCCAGCAAGGCCGTCATAGATGAAGGGGCTCCAAAACAACCAGATTATCAGCCACAAATGCACTCACCGTTGCAATATTACTCTCACTAGCTAGCTGACACCGAGCACTCGTTCACCATGCACATCCAAAGACCTGTTTACCGACAAGGCTCCAAAAAACAACGAATGAAGTCACTCATAGGGAGGACAAAAAGGACGCTACGCCGCACGACATTTTCCTATGTTATTAGGCTGGAATTTTCACACTTGACACGAAGCAGAGAACTAATACACATCCGAGAACCATCGAACACACATGAGAAGCAGAGACTCGCTTTTAAAACATTACACCCACTCACTATCGCACCTCATACCGAATCAAGGCCACGGCGGCACGCCATACAGCGACGCGCAACGCGCTCCGAAACTTCAGATGCTATTAAATCAAGAAAATGAACATTTAACGATTAAAGAACCACACACACTGCAACACAACACACTAGCAAACTATATTTTCGCACTTTAGGCTTAGAATAACCATCAATCGCACAAAACGGGCGCTATAGGAGCACAGCTCAGCGGGAGCGACTCGCGACACGTCCGCACGCTACGGCGTCCAAAGAGGGAATGACCTAACCCAGACCTAACCCAGACCTAACCCAGACCTTTTTTTTTTTTTTTTTTTTTTTTATTTTACCGAGGAGGGGAAATGCAGTTTACGCATACCCGGCCTTTCGGCCGGGTTATGTGGGACTCACCACCCTGATGTTACGGCTCAAGGCCACCTGGGTGGCATACCCACTAAAACCCCTCCTCGCGCCCCGTTAGGGGAGGCTGGTGCGCCGCGGAACCGCTGTTAGCTTTACTTCACGGCGCACCACCGCGGCAAGCCGCGGACGCCTCTTCACACCTCATTCCTCCATCACGTCTCCACCCGAGACACCCACCCAGACATAACCCAAACAACCCCCACTCACGCACACACATCTCGCTCCATCCCCCATCACGTCTCTACCCGAGACACCCACCCAGACCTAACCCAAACAACCCCCACTCACTCACTCACACTCACTCACACCCACGCATTCCCACCCCCACACACACGCACACACATCCCGCCCCGTCCTCCAACACGTCTCTACCCGAGACACCCACCCAGACCTAACCCAAACAACCCCACTCACTCACACCCACACACTCACACCCCCACCCACACTCACACACATCCCGCTCCGTCCCCCATCACGTCTCTACCCGAGACACCCACCCAGACCTAACCCGAACGGCCTCCACCCACTCACTCCCACACCACTCGCACCCCCACACACACGCACATACATCCCGCTCCGTCCCCTATCACGTCTCTACCCGAGACACCCACCCAGACCCAACCCAACAACCCCCACTCACTCACACTCACTCACACCCACGCACTCACACCCCCACACACACGCACACACATCCCGCTCCGTCCCCCATCACGTCTCCACCCGAGACACCCACCCAGACCCAACCCAAACAGCCCCCACTCACTCACTCCCACACCACTCGCACCCGCACTCAAAATGCCACAGTGGCCACTCAATCCACCCAACACCCATCTCCGTCCGCCCTTAACTTAATTTAATTTAACTTAATTTAACTTAATTTAACTTATACCTACGCCCACGCACGAGCTCACCTCCACACATAAACCCGAACGCCCCAAATACCCCTCGGCCCACACCAGCACACCCCCGTTCCATCCCTCATCAAGTCCCGCTTGAGGCACACAATCACCAACCACCCCAATCCGTCGTCCGTTCGCATCTCAAACACCCTCCTCCCCCTCCAGTGTCACTCCAATCTCCAGCAGTCCAATTGGCCATCAGCATCGCGCCAGTATCGCGCACCCACACCCTCCGTCCGTCTGCACCCGTCGTCGCACGTGGCTCACCAATCACAGCGCCTCGCTCGTGCAGGAGCCCACGCTGTCCTCCCATTGGCTCGCGCCTCGCCCGCACCGTCCGCCAATCACCGTACTCCATCCATGCAGCAGCTCGCGCTGTCCTCCCATTGGCCCGCATCGCCGCGCCAACAGCCGCCAATCACCGCGCTTTGTTCACGCACTAACTCGCGCTCTCCTCTCATTGGCTCGCGCCTCGCCCGCACCATCCGCCAATCACCGCACTCCATCCATACAGCAGCTCGCGCTGCCTTCCCATTGGTCCGCGTCACCGCGTGAACGTCCACCAATCACAGCGCCTCATTCGCGCGCCAACTCGCGCCCTCCTCCCATTGGCCCGCGCTACCGCGCGAAGCGGCCAGCCGCCATCTTGTGTCGGGCCGCGCGCGCGAGCCCGCCAACCTTATGTAAATCCGCCTTCAGTGCGGGTCCGCCTTATGCCTCTCTTGACAGGCGGCCATCTTGATGCAGTCCTATGTACACAACAACAATACCCGGACGTCTCGCACACCCGTCACCGACACTTCTCGCAGGGACGCACGAGAGTAGTCGTTCAGATATGTCTATTATTACTCATGCCTATGATTACGAGTTCCGTCCAGATTAACCCACTAATTCCCCTATCCGTTTCAGGCCCTCCTTCTACAGCGCCCAACCACACCAACCTCCATCAACACCGCCACACAATTTTATCCCTCCCCACTCAGGTTCCACTTTATAATTAGGAATTTCTCTAGCTTCTTCTTATTTGTTCCAGGTTCTTTGCTTGAAATTCCCTCTGAATTGACTTCGTTCGACTCTCCTTATCTGGCCCGCCTTCTCATAACCGATTCGGGTAAGTACGCATCTCTCCTTTGACATGCTTTATTATTAGAAATCTTTTTCTTTCTTTTTACTTCCAGGTGCCTTGCTTTGGGGTTCCTCCATGTTAGTTTGTTCATCTCTTCTTATCTCCTTTATTTTATTTTATTTCCAGGTCTGCAGAACTCAACGCAGTACATTTGATTGCTGTCGCCTACCAGATTCCAACAGCTGACGCTACCACACTTGTCAAAGTACTCCTTTCATCTCTTGACAAGCCCCAGATCAGCCAGCCTCGTTGCCGCTTTACTTTGAGATTCCCTTTTATATTGGTAGTTTCTTTAACTTCTTCTTGTTCATTTCCAGATACTCGCTTCGAAATTCCCTCTAGGTTAGTTACGCTCATCTTTCCTTATCTGATTCCGGTTAGGTATTTACTATTTATCCATTCCAGGTTAAGTATTTAGTCTTTTGATTTTAATTTTAATTTTAATTTTAATTTTAATTTTAATTTTAATTTTAATTTTAATTTTAATTTTAATTTTAATTTAATTTGTTTTATCTCTAAAGTCTCCTCGAGATTAACTTTTCTTTATTTTATTTCCAGGTCTTCCCTTGCTTCAAGGTTTCCTCTAGGTTAACTTGGTTCATCTCTTCTTACCTAATTCCGGTTAAGTATTTATTATCTAATTTTACTTTGCTTGGTCTCTAAAGTTTCATCCAATTAACTTCTCCTTATTTCATTTCCAGATCTTCAGTTGACAACACCGCACATCTGATTGCCATTTCCTACCAGATTCCAGCAACTGGCACTTTCCATCTCGATTAACTTCCTTCAACTTTCTTGTCTGTTCCAGATTAAGTACCCGTTCCTGCTAGACTAGCTTTACTCATCCACTCTTACCCGATTCAAGCTAAGTACATGTCTATTTATCTTGCTTTATAATTAGAAGTTCTTTAGCTTCTTTAACTTCTTCTTATTTATTTCAGGTTCTATACTTGGGATTCCTTCTGGGTTGACTTCGTTCAATTCTTCTTGCCTTATTTGTTTCCAGGCCTTCGTCTCACGATGCAGCACTTCTGATTACCGTTTCCTGCCAGATTCCAACTACTGACCCTTTCCATCTGGGTTAACTTCGCTCAACTCTTCTTGCCCGCTTCAAAATTAAGTACTCGCTCCCCAGGACTACACAGGTACGCGTACCACAGTTAATACCGGCTCCAGTCCAACTTGAAATGCTATTTCGTTTATCATTTCTTTAGACAATGACGCCGCCAACCCCATGCCCCCAGATCTCCCTTGGGCTACTCCATGTACGTCTCGTTTGGTTTAAAATTCGAATCCGATAAATTATTTTAATTTAACTTGCATTTTATTCCAATTATTTGTTTTATTGCAATTTTATTCAAATTAACCCCTTTCATTCTCTTTCAGGTCTCGTGCCTCATGTTACAGCTCCAGGTCACGCTTTCTTCTGTCCATCCACCCACAATAAATCCAGATAATATACTAAGTCACTTGTCATTCCTTTCAGATACTACCTCCGGCCCGACACCTTACCGGTACCGCAATCCAGGGCTTCCCTTACCTGCTCTCTGTTGCCTTCGATTAGCAGTAAGTTTGACTTTAAATCTAGATCTATCCCAGTTTAAGAACTGGAATTTCGCCCAGGATTAACTCCATTCCTTCCCTTTTCCAGGTCTTCATTGCAGCTCCGGATCGCGCCCTCCTTTACCTGTCCTTTTATATTAAATCCATGCTTCCTCATTCTATTACTCTTTCGGGTGCAGTTTGTCCAAATTATTTCCTTTTCACTCCCTTCCGGGACTCATACTCTAGCTCCAAATCGCGCTTTCCTCTACCCCTCAGCACACGCAGTTTGTTCAAATTACACAAGGTAATTCCTTCCACCCTCCCCGCCAATTCTTTCATATCGGGTCCGCATCCTGCCCATATCTTGCCGCTCTTTCGGTTTCTTTTTCTTTCTTCCTTCTGTCCTCCATAAGCGTCCTTGCAAATTTCTGAAACTCCTTCCAGTTCTCTCGAGTCCTGGTAATGACCGTGATCACATTATCCGCCGTCAACGTCTCCCCCAACCTTGTCTCCAACCCATCCCTTTCATCCCTCCACCTTACGCAATCCAAGAGCAGATGCTCGGCGTCGTCCTGCGCCGCACCACAATCCCAACAAACCTCAACCTCCGACTTCCCTATTCTATGTCTGTATTTATTGAAAATTCCATGCCCCGTCATCAACTGCATCGTGCCATACTCGATATTCAGATTACGTCTGTTGTCCCTGAAGTTCCGAAGTATCTCCCGACTGTTGAGCAACCTTCTCGTCCAGTTAGTCGGGTCGAACTGCATCCATCCCTCCTCCCATCGATTCCAAGCCTCGCCCTCTATTTCCTTTTTCCGAACCTCGAAATCCTTCACGTGGTCCGCTCGTTCACCATCCGTGAGTTCCTCCCCCAGTGCATTCCTTAGCCCAATCTTGGCTTCATACGCCTCCTGTCTCATCTCTATTTTATTTTCCACTGGCATCCTACCTGTCAGAGCACAAAGTGCGAATCTAGCCGTCGTCCTATATGCCGTGGTGACCCTAATTAGTGCTTGTCTCTGAGCCACTCTTAACTTAGTCCTGTTCGCAGAGAGGGTCAGCCCCCCCGCCCATACGGGTGCTCCATATAAGATTATTGATTCCCATACGTTATAGTACAAGTCTCTACATTTTCTTGCTGGCCCACGCATATTGGGAAGGAGCGACGCAAGCGCACCCATCACCTTGTATGCACGATTCGTGCAGTCCTCGATTTGCTCCTTATATGTTCTTCTTATGTCCAATTTTATGCCCAAATACCTGACTGCTTCCTTCGTCATTATCCTTGTACCCAACACGTCAACCTCGATTATCCTCGGAATCCTCTTCCTTGTCAGAAGCATCACCTCCGTTTTCTCCTTTGCCATTTCTAGCTTGTTCTCCCCGAACCACACCTCCGCCACCCCCATCACCACGCCCATCCGCTCCCTCAGGCCCTCCACATCCCCCGCCGACACCACGACCGCCAAATCGTCCGCATACGCCACGGCCGTTGCCCCCGCGATCCCGCAGACCCTACCTATCACCGCATCATATACTAGGTTCCACAGAAACGGCCCAAGGACCGATCCCTGCGGAACCCCCGCATGCACCGCCTTCGTCAGAGGCCCCTCCGCCGTGTGCATTACCACTCGGCGTCCGCTAAAATAGTTCTCCATCACCGTCACTACCGGTCCGGGGACAGCCCTTCTACTCAGCTCCTCGAGAATGAGATGCCACTGCAGGCAATTGAAGGCGTTCCTTACGTCAATTAATATAAGCGCGCACACCTCCCTGGAACTCCGAGCACCCTCCGCCAAGCGGATCACTTCCGCAACAGCCTCCAACGTCCCCACCCCTCTCCTAAATCCCTTCTGGTTGTGGTGAAACGGATCCTTCCCTATTGCATTCTCTATTACCAATTTTAGCATGTGCTCCCATATCTTGCTCCAGGCAGGGAGCATACTAATTGGTCGAAACGCTGAGGGGACGTTTTGCTCCCTGCCTGGCTTGGGCAACAGGACCAACCGCCCCACCTTCCACCCCTCCGGGAGGATTCCCGTTCTCATCGTGCTCTGAAACATTCGCACCACCTGCCCCGGGTTCGAGCACGCAATCACGACCGCAATCTCATTTGGGATGGCATCCAGACCGGGGGCCTTCCCGCTCTTCATCCTCTTCCCAATCTCCAGCACGTCCGCCTCGCACACCCATACACCCTCCTGCTCGCCCGCCACCGCCCCCGTCACCTGCGGCCGTCGAAGAACCGGAGGAGCGGTAACGAAGAGGCCCTCTATAATCCTGTCCGCCCGCTCCCTCGTTAGGCTAGTTTTGTAGTCCCTTGTCTTGGCCGCCTTCAACTTCCGCATCACCGCGTGATAGGGCCTACCCCACGGGTCCGCGTTCAGGGTGCTGCAGAAATCCGCCCAGTTCCGCTCCTTGGCCCTCCATATTCCCCTTTGAAATTCTTTTCTTTTCTTCTTATATTCCTCCATCCGCTCCGCAACGTCGGGGGAACCCTTTCCCATGGCCCGCTGGTATAATCTCCGCAACCTGTTTACCTCCCTCTGCATTTCAGCCAACCCGTCGCACCACCACGAGTTCGGCTTCCGGCTACCTCGGGGCACAGGTTTCTTCCTTAACCTATTCCTGCACGTCAATTCGGTGCATTGCTGCATCCTATCCGCTTCAGAGACAGCCGCCCGCCCCTCCTCTCTCTCCGCCAGGCGCGACCACTTGCTGTACTCCTTGACAATATCCTCCATCTTTGCGTCTTTCAGCGAGTACGGTCTCCAATCCGCCCGCTCCCTCGGTACCACGTACTGGAACTCGTGTTCCACATAGTAGTGGTCCGAGGCCGAGTACCGCCGCAGCACCCGCCCCTGCACGTGCCGACCGCGGAGACCCCCCGACACCGACATGAGGTCGATGAATGAGTAACCCCCATTCCTGAAGAACGAGTAGTTCGCCTCCACTCGTACGGGAAAAATACCAGATCTACACAGCATTGCGAGCAGGATCGAACCCCTTCTGTTATTTTTAGCCCCGCCCCAGGACGGGTCCTGAGCATTGAAATCCCCAGCAACCATAAAATCAGCGTAGCCATTCCTCTTATCCGCGATCATCTCTTCCAGGTTATCCACGAGGCGAGCATACTCCCCGTCCGTGATATTAGGCGACCAGTACGCGCCAATGACCACAATACCGTCTATCACCGCCAGCACGACACCTGGGCCAGACTCCGCCGAGCCATGCGTAACATGCCTCGCGTTGAAGCCCGTTACCCAGAGCGACGACCCTCCAGCTGTATCGTTCATCCAGTTATTCAATTGTCTATAGGGCTCCGCAATGAAGACCACATCCACACTCTTCCTGCACGCCTCCTGGACCAGTAGGTCCTGTGCCAATCTACAGTGATTGGCATTAAGTTGTAATGTCCGGAGGGGCCTATCCGTCATTGTTCCTTAGTTGAGTGACCAGCCTCCGATACTCAAAACATCCCAAACCCGCCATAATATGTCGGCTTCCCTCAGCCCCCCGCCCCGCCCGCAGACACAGGCGGCACGACGGCACGCCCTGACACTCATCTATGCTGTGGCCGCTCACCCCACACTTCCTGCACACCTCATCCCCGGCTACCATACCGCAATCCATGCTAATGTGCCCCAACTCCTGGCACCTATAGCATCTTACGATGTTAGGGAGAATTCTAATGTAGGCCGTCGTGAGGCCTAGCTTGACCCTCCTCGACTCCACGTTCCTCGGCAGCTCCAGCGATGACGCCCTCACCACCGCCGACTGGGTCCCATCCGGCGCGGTCCTCAACGCGCCCACCATAACCTCGGCCGTTACCGGCAGCTCCAACACCTCTCTAAATCCCCTCTCAAGGTCCTCCGAGGTGGCGATGGGGTCAATATTTCGTACCTCCATCGCCACCCGGGTCTGCAACGGGGTCACCCTGAACCCCTCCCCGAGCAGATCGGCCAGGGCACAGGCCAGGGGCGCCGCCCTATCTCCCTTCCCCAATTCTAGTAAAACCTCCCCCTTCCTTGTCCTCCTCACCGCCCTCACCTTTTCCAGGCCATGCCCAGCCCTCTTCACCAGATCCCTGTAGACTTCCACAAACGGCTCTTCACCAACTTTACTGACCAACAGGGCCTCCGGTCTCTTCTTAAATCCAGCTCCTCGATTCCCCTCACGTCCCCGTTCCTGTCCCCGTACCGCCTCCCGGCGTCCCTCCCCCTCCGTCTCCATCGCGTTCCAGGGTCCACCGTGTCCCGATTCCCCCTTTATCCGCCCGGGTGAGTATTCCCCGTATTCCAGCTCCGCCGCCCTCCTGCTTCTCTTCAGTCTTCCCGATTCCTCCGTAGGCGAAAGTTCCTTCCTCTTCATGTTTTCCCTTCCATCTTCTAGTGGACTTAAGCTTACATTTACTATTTCTCTCTTTCTTTCAGGACCCGATGCCCGCACCACCGCCCGAAGCGGCCTCCACTCGGACGCTGCAACTCCAGCCTTCATAGGGAACCTCCCCGCTTCGCTGAGTAGACGCTCCACGTCCATCCTCCCCGCTCCCTTCAGCGGAATGTCCTCCAATATTCTCGCTTTGGCCCTCTGAGCCTCCCTTATTCTCGGGATCATCCCCCTAATCTCCCGCACCAACCCCATTGCTCTGTCCATTTTCCGCGTCGCCTTCATCGCGATTCCTCTCGTGGTCGGCGACACATCCTTTTCCTTCCTTAGATTGCCATTAAGCTCTCCAACCACCTCTACCAAACCACACGCCATAAGACACAGGGCCTCCATGATGTCACCCACCCTGTCCTCACTCCATCTTCCCTCCTCCCCACCGTTGCGGTAGCTCGCAAGGTGCTCCTCCTCCTCCCTTCGCTTGCTCTGGGCGCTCGAGATCGATATGTGCCCCTCTGACACCGCCGACGCCGGAACTTCAACGATCTCACGCCCCTGCGTCTCCGGGGCCAGCACGTCCTCCAGCGGCATGCGCCCACTAGGCCGAATCTCGCTACCCTCATCCTCAAACACTGACGGGCTAATGGCCTTCCTCTTATCCGGTTCCCCACCCCCGGGCACCACTCCTCCCCCTCCAGGGCCCCTATTCCCCCTGCTCTCCTCCGGGCTGTTACTCACCACGCTGGGTGAGCCTCGAGGACTCTTGATTCCTCCCTCGGAGCGACCCCGCTCCAATGAGTCCGGAGATTTCGGGGACTTGTCTCCCGCCCCCTTCACTCCCCCCCGATGCTTCTTACCCGTCATATCCCAGATCCCAAATTATACTTCACTTACAATTAATAAAGGTTAAGGTTTTTTTACGATTTTAGATTTAAGATTTAACTAAATTTAGGTTAAGCTTACGAACATACGGGTCGAAAGACCTCCCTATGTATTTTACTTAATAAATAAACAAACAGATAAGCAACTAAAAGAGTCCTATTTTCTCCCCATCCCAAAAATATCCCACACCCTCAAATTCCCGGCCCACTGGTAGCTACGCCCTTGGGCGCCCGAACGCACGCTGCCAAGCCAGTGGCGCAGACTCAGATTATCCACCACGCTCACTATTGCGCAATATTGCGCAATCTTGCGCAACCCCCAAAATTTGCCGCAAACACACCCCACCGCAACCCTTACAGTCTCGCTTATAAAGAACTATATCTATTACTTCACCAGGCCTCCTCCCCGTCCGCAACCCTCAGTCCAAGTCCCAAAAATGCAGCAATGGCAATCCTCGAATGTCCACGCAATATCGCGAGCAGTTCAGGTCAATATCCAATGTCATACACTAATCAGCACTGGTTGTCCTTCACCGGCAACGACAACCCCTCCGCCCACAACACACCGTCGCACCTCCACCCTCCGGCAACGCCACGCCACCCCTATATTATTCGTTCTCTCACGTCAAGCACGTCACCCGCGCCACGCGGCCGTGAGGTTAGAAAACTTTAAGCACTCGTATTTCCGAAAATTACTCGATTAATCACAAACTAATTATAGATTCATGAATCGCGTCACTCACTCTATTGATCCCCCAATTTTCTCAAACTTCAATTGCTAATTACGCGCACACAAACGAAAAACTCTCAGAGCGTCTCCGGCACACGTCCGCACACAATCGATGCTCAAGAAGCTCCCCAGACCTAACCCAGACCTTTTTTTTTTTTTTTTTTTTTTTTTTGATGTCGAGGAGGAAATCTTTCAAAGACACCCCGCGGCCCAACGAGAGGGACGCGAGGTAGTGCCGGATTTCCACCGGCTAAAACCTCCCCGATGCCACATCCCTGCTCGAGAGTGGGTGCGTTACGGGAATTTCGCGCACGAATTACGTCCGCGACGCACCCGAGGATGGCGTGAAGCGCCCAATACCTTGGAGGCCGCGAAGCGGCCTCCGGAACAGCTAGGTTACGGACTCGGCGCCGCGAAGCGGCGCCGAGCCGCTCATCAAATAAGTTGCCAAAAGGCTCTACAATTGCAATAGAGTGACGATCACTCATCGAATTTAGAAATCTACCCAACGACTCGCGTAAATAAGACCGCTCGACCAGGCATCTGCCGAGCGGCCAAAACTCCCGAGGGCGCTCGGAGGGAGCGCCCTGGCTCGACGCGCGCGAGGAGCCCTATGAAACTACCCGGCCGACGGCGGCTACGAATCCGAAACCGTCGGCCACCGGTGATGCGGCGACCGCAGAGAGGGCAGCTCCCGACGGTCGCCCACGCGGTTATCCCCCATCCCCTCGCACAGCGGGACGGAGGAAGGGAGGCGGAAGCCTCCTCGGACGCCGCACGCGGAGCGAGTCGGGATCGCGTTCCCGCTCTCGCTCGGCAGCCTCCTTCTCGGACATGACGCCCTCGCAGAAGGAGGCGAACGCACTCCAGGACCGGTCGCTCCGGAGCATCTCGGGGAGAACGCACCGAAGAGAGAGGTCCCAGCCGCAAACGCTGCGAAGGACACGGCGTTCCCGTGCCCACGCCGGGCACTCCTCGATGGTGTGCGCCGCCGTGTCCCTACCCTCCCCGCAGTGATGGCACTGCTCGGACAGTTCCCTCCCTAGGCGACACAGGTACACCCCGAAACATCCGTGTCCGGTGAGCACCTGCGTCATCCTGAAGCTAAGCGCGCCCCGCGATCTGCTGACCCAATCTTCGAAGATGGGGAGCAGCGCCTCGACGAGCGTCCGGCTCTTACCGTTGGGGAGATCCGTCAGCCGATCGCGCCATGTGCCGATCGACCTTCTTCTCCCCTCACTGCGCTCGACCCGGATGGTGTTCGCCGCAACCACCGGATCGATTCGTCGCTCTCGCAGCTCGACTCGTCGCCGATGAGCCGCTGCGAGTTCGCGCGCCATAAGATCTATGGGCACGACGCCCGCGAGAGTCCTCGCCGCCTCCAAGGAGACGGTTCGGTATCCCCTTATCACCCTCAGAGCCATCAGGCGCTGGAGGGAGTCCAGCGCCCTCCAGGTGGGGGCTGATAATCTATCCGCCCATATCGGTGAGCCGTACATCACCATAGCGTGCACGACCCCCAAATACAGGCGGCGAGCACGGGCCCCGGCGCCCCCTAGATTCGGCAGCAGCCGCGCGAGTGCCGCCGCCGCGCCTTCCACCCGTGGTATCAGCTTTTTGATATGACGATCAAATTTCCACGTCTGATCAAGGAGGAGTCCCAGATAGCGGAACCCCTCGCCCACGGGGGTTAACTCCCCATTGTCGCCGAGTCCGATGCCCGCGACCGCCGGGACGCCCCGACCGTGGAGCCTGCGGTAAAACCACATGGCCTCCGTCTTGGCCGGAGCGACGCAAAGGCCGAGAGCACGGATGCGATCGAGGACAGAGGCCAGCGCCTGGCCGGCCAGCTCGATGGCCCTCTCGCAGGAGTCCCCCCCGGCGAGGACGAGCGTGTCGTCCGCGTAGCAGACGACACTTACTCCTGGAGGCCGAGGGACCCGCAGAACCCAGTCATACGTCAGGTTCCACAAGAGTGGACCCAACACCGAGCCCTGCGGTACCCCGCGCGTAACCCGCCGCGTTTGGACGCCGCCGTCCTTTACGGTAAACGTTACCGTTCTGTCCCGCAGGTAGTCCCGGACAACGGCCTGGAGATACGGCGGAAGGCCGTAATGCTCCAACGCATCCCGAATCGCCCCCCAGGGGAGAGTGTTGAATGCATTGACGATGTCGAGGCTCACCGCCAACACCACTCCACCCCCGGAAGTCACGCCCGTCGTGAAGCCGCGCACGCGCTCCAACGCGTCGATCGTCGAGCGCCCGCGACGAAACCCGAACTGGTCGTCATCCAGGTTCGGTCCCACCCCGGACAGATGCGCATTAATCCTAGCGGCGAGCAAAGTCTCAAAGAGTTTGCCCGCCTCGTCCAGAAGGCATATGGGGCGGAAAGCGGAAGGAGAGTCCGCCGGCCGCCCCACTTTGGGGACCAGAACCAAGTTTGCCGTCTTCCACGGAGCGGGGAATATTCCTCTTCGGAGGCAATCGTCGAATATCTTCGTCAGCCTCGGGTGTAGCGCCTTGAGGGCCGGCGCGAGCACCCTACCGGGTACACCGTCGGGCCCCGGCGCGGCGGTCTTGGCGCGCATCCTATTCACCGCGAGGCTGATCTCATCTCCCGCGACGCGAAGTTCTTCGTCCCATTCTGGGGAGTCGCGCGGGGCAGGTCGCGGCTCCTCTCCATCCTCGTCCGGAGGGAAGAGCGCGTCCAACACCTGCTTCAAGAACTCCGGCTCGAGTCTGCTCGTAACCGGAGGTCCCCCGTCACGCAGCTTGCGCAGCACGATCTTGTACGGGCGGCCCCATGGATCCAGTTCGACCGTCTCCACGAGTTCCGCCCACGCTGCGCTCTTCGCGCTGCGTATCGCGCTTTGGAGAGCCCGACGAGTGCAGGAGTACGCGTCGTACAGAGCGCGCTCCTCCTGCGGCGTCCCTCGTTGTCGTCGGCGACGGAAGCGGAGCAACCGGCGTCGCGCGGAGACGCAGGCGCTACGTAGCGCCGCGATCTCCGCCGACCACCAGTACACTTCCCGCTTCCCGCTGGGCTTCGTCTTGGCTCGGGGCATGGAGGCATCGCAGATTCTCGTCATCGTGCGCCGAAAGCGCACAGCCGAGTCATCCGGATGCTCCTCCTCCTCCTCTTCCCGCGAGGCGGGCGGCGGCGGTTGCGCCCAGTCCTCCATAATGATGGCTGTGGTCAGCGCGTCCTCGTCCAGCCCTCGGAGGACCCACCTACGGGCCCGGGCTCCGCGCCCGCGCTGGGGGGCGCCGGCAGGACAGCCCCCCACGCTGAGCTCGATGACGATGTAGAGGTGGTCGGAGAGAGACTCGATATCCTCCGCTACCGACCACCCCCGCACCAGGCGCGCGGCAGAAGGCGTCGCCCACGATACGTCAACGATCGAGCCGCCGTTCCACCGCACGCAGGTGCTTGCGCTTCCCACGTTGAGGAGTCGAAGTCCTCTTGGTACTGCCCATCCCTCGAGGGTTGCTCCTCTTCGGTCCGTGGTTCCGTTCCCCCATGCCGCGGACTTCGCATTGAAGTCGCCCAGAACGAACGCACAGGCTCCCGGCAACCTGTCCAGGCGACTGCCCAGCCGCTCGAGGAACGCCTCGAAGTCAGCCAGGCGTGCATTGGGGGAGAAATAGCACCCGACGATGTGAATCCCCCCCCATTTCGCGATCGCGAACCCGTCCCCACGCTCTACGAGCGAGCACGGTGGGGAGTTTGCGACGTGCCGCTGCACGATAGCAACGGCACCGCACGCGGAGCCAATCCATCCCGGACGGTCCGGGATAGCGTATGGCTCAGATACGACGGCGAGCCCAACGCATCGCTCCATCATGCTGTGGATCAGGAGATCCTGAGCACGGGCGGAGCGATTCAAGTTTGCCTGGATTAAGCGGGTGAAGGCGAAGCCTCCATCGCCTCCTCCAGGCCGTCAAACATGTTTGCCGTCGGGACCGGTCCCGACGGCTCGTCGCATCTATCTAGTACCACGACGGGCACCATCGCCGGCTCAGAGGGAGCAGGGGGCGGAGCGCTCGCCGCGGTCGACCCGCTCGCGACGGATGCGGGTTCCGGCGCGGACTCGGGCGCGGACTCGGGCGCAGGCTTAGGCGCGGCCCTCGGCGCGGCCTTCGGCGCAGACGCGATCGCGACAGTGCGCGCGGGCACAACGGTTTCCACGCTGACGATGCGTGGACCTCGCGGCGCGGGGGCGTCGGTCGCGACGCCCTTGGGGGTCGAAGAGGCCGGCTTTCCGGCCCCTTTTCCCGTCTTTTTGAGAGGCGGGGCACAGGACTTACTGCCGAGCCTATGCCCCGACGGCCTCCCGAGATCCTTGCACAGCACGCAAAGCGGAGCGGCCGTGCAAGTATTCGCGCGGTGGTCGGTGCTACCGCAGTTGTAGCACCGATTGCTACGGTCCACGTCACTAGGACACGTCGCCCGGACGTGCCCCATGCGCAGACACTTGTAGCATTGTAGGGGGCGCCTCGGCAGGGCTTCCACCCTTGCGGCGGCCCATCCTACTTTGAGGTCCCTGGCCACGGAGATCTTTCGAGCCGCCATGGCAGGGCACCTCACCCATATGGTGCCCATTCTGGAGGGAGCAGCGCGCACCTCGCCAGTGCGCACCTCTCCCTCCGAGCACCCCGTCGCAGCGCAGATCGCGGCGGTGACGTCTGCCGGGGTAGCGGACGCGTCGAGCCCCAGCAGACGAACGTCTCCCGTTGGGGTGGGACGTCCGACGCGGACGCCCATCGGCCCCACCACGTCCCGAAAACGTTGGGCGAGAGCGTCGGCCAGTGCCGCGCTCTTCGCCCCGGGAATGGTAACGGCCATCCCTCCCGCGGCGGTGTACTTAAATCGAAAGCCACCGGTGATGCCGATGGCCACTAAATCAATCTCCGCGCGCGCCTTCTTCATCACTTCCGCCCACCCCTCGTAGGGTGAGTCGGGACGGCGGTGGAGCGTCACCACCGCCGCTCGCGGCTTCCTCGCGGGAGGGACGCCCGTCCCCCTCTTAATATTACTAATCTTCCCGCCCCCAGACGCAGGGACGGGAGCCGCGACGCTCGCGGCTTGCTTCCGAGCCGCTTGCCCGGAAGCGCGTTTCGCCTTCTTGCCGGCGACCTGCGCCCACGACAATGGGCCAGGTTCGCCGGCAACGCTCGCAGAGGGAGGGGCGTCGCCACTTACCTTAGGGGCGGCGGCTGGCGTCCCGGGAGCCGCCCCCTTTCCCTCGTCGTCCCGTCGCCGCTTCTTCCCCGGGTTCGCCGGAGTTGCAGCGGCCGAACAGGGCACAGCAGTGGCTGCAGGCTTCCTTGCAGCTCGCGGAACGGCCGGCGAAGGGGAGCGCGTCCTCTTCGGAGCCGCTTCCCGCGGCGGCTGAAGCTGCTGCTGTTGCGTAGCGGGCGGTTGGGCAGGTGCCCGAGACGCCGCCACGAGGGGCTGCACCACCGCTGTGAGGGCAACGATGGCAGCGCGCAGCCCCTCATTTTCTTCCCGGATGAGGCAGACCACCTCATTCCGGATCCTGACCATAGGGTCGACCTCGGCGATCGGCCCCCTCCTCGCCGCCTCCAGCCTCGAGGCGGCGGTGGACGACGTCGTCGGCATCGGCGTCTTCGTCGGCGCCTTCGTCGGCGCCCTGGTGCGGTCATCCCTCGGCGGCGACGGTTCCCTCTCCTTGAGGGCCCTCCGCAGCTCCGCATTCTCACGTTGAGAGCGCGCGAGCTGCTCGCGGAGCGATGCCACCAGAAGGGCCTCCCGGGGCGATGCAGAGTCGCTGTCCACGCCCGGGTCGGCTCGGGCAAACCCAACACTAAAGGCGGCCTGCAGGGTATCGACCGCGCTCCTAAGGGCCCTCACGTTTTGGCCCTTGAGGTTGTTGGAGGTGGCGGCGATCCTCCATACCTCTTCTCTCTTGAGGGCCACCACCTCCCTAAGTTCCGGCTCGGTGAGCCCTCGGAGCCAATCTTGAAGCTCCCCCCCAGAGGGGAGCGGCTCCGCAGGCGGCCGCTTCTTCTTTCTCCCCTCGACAGAGCGAGGGGAAGTCGTCCCTCCCCGGGAAGGGCTACCCGGCAGCGGGGAAGTCGCTGCCGGCCTTTTTTTGCCCGCTGCGCTCCGACGGCGCAGCGGCGACGAACAGGAAGGCGCGATGCTCGCCGAGTCGGACTCGCACTCGCGCGCAAGCGAGTCGTCCGACTCCCGCACAATCTTGGCCTTCGCGGCGGCCGCGGCCCTCCCGTAGATTATGTCGCGGATTTCGCCTTCGAGCGAACCCGCGACCGACGTGGCATCCGACACCACCACCACCGTGTCCATGTCCTCCTCGTCCGACGTCGATAGGACGTTCGGCGGACGAGATCTACCCGCACTTCTCGTCACGGGGGCCCTCGCGGGGGCGCGGTCCTTCCCCGGCGAGCGCCTTATTAGGTCCGTTATATTTTGATTTTTACACTTGGGGGAGGCTGCCCCCGACCGCAGCCCGCCCCCGCTGTCACTTCCTGCGCGCGACATACCTTGGTATGCCGCAGCGCAGCACCACACTAGTTAATGTCCAACTAAATGTCCCGGGCACTGCACACCGGCGCAACAGAAGGAAGGAAATTGGAAAAGATAGCGAGGGAGGGAGTCAAGAGGGTAGAAGAAGGAGAACAGTATAGAAGTAAGGTGAAGAGACAGAAAAAGCAAAGGAAAGTTACAGAGAGGACAGACAAGCTGGAGAAAGAGCTACCACCTGTGAAGAAATTAAGGAGAAAGCGACAGAAAAGGTTGGCGTAACCTGAAGGGTGATGAAAGAGAAAGGAGAAAGATAGGAGAAAAAGAGAGAAAGATTCTTGAACTAGAGAGTCTGTGGTACTAGAAGAGTACCAGCAGAACTATGTGGGGAAACGGGAAGCCTGGAAAACAAGAGGGAACAAAAAGAGATATTTTAGGGTTACGCAGTGCCAGAAAATGAGTTTATTAAAACTATTTGGAGAAGAAACAGAAAGGAGGGGTGCAGGGAGGAAGAGAAGAGGGGGATATAAGAGGGATAGATAGAAGGAAGATAGAAAGTGGTAAGGGAGACAGATGGAAGCAAAGAAAAAGGAAAGCGCAGAGAAGCGCAGGTGAAAATAACAGAAATACAGAAAAGAGAAAGTTAAAGCGCTAGGAGAAGAGAGAGAAGGTAAAGAGAGCAGAAAGGAGGAAGAGATAGAAGAGGGGAAACTAAGGAGAATAAGAAAGAATAGCAGGTGGAAGCAGAAAAGAAACTGCGCAGAGAAGCGCAGGAGAAAAAGTGACAGAAAAGAGGAAAGAGGCTGCGTAGAGGAAAATGCACACACGCACAGTACCCTTGGCAGTCCTTCAGCACCTGTATTATCCTAGACAGCTGTCAGGTGTTCTAGGGACGTCGCACCACACTGCACTACACTGCAGATGTCTGTAGCACAACGACAAACAGGATTTGACACGCACAAGTTTCTGTCACTTTCTGCTGCTTCCCAGCGGTCAGGGAATGCAGCAGGGATCGTCCTCGACGCGGCAGGAACACACACGAGCCCCCCGAAGGCAAAGAAGACCGACGAGAGCGTCGGGCATGCACCGCGCGCGCTGCGACGCTACCACGTGGCGCGCGAGGTTATGTCGCCACGCGGCGACCGGCGTCAATGTTTACCGAGTTCCACGCACTCGCACTTGTACCGCACAATAATCCAAGTGTTCCAGGGCGTATTCCAATGCCTCCTCGATGCACCACTGTTACACAGAGTGCCCGAATCGCGATCGCGAACGCGAAAATCGCGCGCGTCGCAACGCGGTCGTCGACGCACGAGGTTAAACGGCACGGCCGAATTCCCCGTGCGCGATTTCCGCGTTTTCGCGTGCCGGGGCGACGCGAAAACCCTACCCGGGTGTAGAGTACAGTGCAGGACCGACTCTAACACCTTACTTTAACGAAAAATCTACGAATTTATGCAAAAACTCGAAAATTCCCGGGAGCAGTCGGCGCGCACGTCTGCATCGGACCAGGGGCGGACGAAGAAGAGACCTAACCCAGACCTTTTTTTTTTTTTTTTTTTGATGTCGAGGAGGAAATCTTTCAAAGACACCCCGCGGCCCAACGAGGGGGACGCGAGGTAGTGCCGGATTTCCACCGGCTAAAACCTCCCCGATGCCACATCCCTGCTCGAGAGTGGGTGCGTTACGGGAATTTCGCGCACGAATTACGTCCGCGACGCACCCGAGGATGGCGTGAAGCGCCCAATACCTTGGAGGCCGCGAAGCGGCCTCCGAAACGGCTAGGTTACAGACTCGGCGCCGCGAAGCGGCTCCGAGCCGCTCATCAAATAAATTGCCAAAAGGCTCTACAATCGCAATAGAGTGACGATCACTCATTGAATTTAGAAATCTACCCTACTACTCGCGTAGATAAGGCCGCTCGACCAGGCATCTGCCGAGCGGCCAAAACTCCCGAGGGCGCTCGGAGGGAGCGCCCTGGCTCGACGCGCGCGAGGAGCCCTATGAAACTACCCGGCCGACGGCGGCTACGAGTCCGAATCCGTCGGCCACCGGTGATGCGGCGACCGCAGAGAGGGCAGCTCCCGACGGTCGCCCACGCGGTTATCCCCCGTCCCCTCGCACAGCGGGACGGAGGAAGGGAGGCGGAAGCCTCCTCGGACGCCGCACGCGGAGCGAGTCGGGATCGCGTTCCCGCTCTCGCTCGGCAGCCTCCTTCTCGGACATGACGCCCTCGCAGAAGGAGGCGAACGCACTCCAGGACCGGTCGCTCCGGAGCATCTCGGGGAGAACGCACCGAAGAGAGAGGTCCCAGCCGCAAACGCTACGAAGGACACGGCGTTCCCGTGCCCACGCCGGGCACTCCTCGATGGTGTGCGCCGCCGTGTCCCTACCCTCCCCGCAGTGATGGCACTGCTCGGACAGTTCCCTCCCTAGGCGACACAGGTACACCCCGAAACATCCGTGTCCGGTGAGCACCTGCGTCATCCTGAAGCTAAGCGCGCCCCGCGATCTGCTGACCCAATCTTCGAAGATGGGGAGCAGCGCCTCGACGAGCGTCCGGCTCTTACCGTTGGGGAGATCCGTCAGCCGATCGCGCCATATGCCGATCGACCTTCTTCTCCCCTCACTGCGCTCGACCCGGATGGTGTTCGCCGCAACCACCGGATCGATACGTCGCTCTCGCAGCTCGACTCGTCGCCGATGAGCCGCTGCGAGTTCGCGCGCCATAAGATCTATGGGCACGACGCCCGCGAGAGCCCTCGCCGCCTCCAAGGAGACGGTTCGGTATCCCCTTATCACCCTCAGAGCCATCAGGCGCTGGAGGGAGTCCAGCGCCCTCCAGGTGGGGGCTGATAATCTATCCGCCCATATCGGTGAGCCGTACATCACCATAGCGTGCACGACCCCCAAATACAGGCGGCGCGCACGGGCCCCGGCGCCCCCTAGATTCGGCAGCAGCCGCGCGAGTGCCGCCGCCGCGCCTTCCACCCGTGGTATCAGCTTTTTGATATGACGATCAAATTTCCACGTCTGATCAAGGAGGAGTCCCAGATAGCGGAACCCCTCGCCCACGGGGGTTAACTCCCCATTGTCGCCGAGTCCGATGCCCGCGACCGCCGGGACGCCCCGGCCGTGGAGCCTGCGGTAAAACCACATGGCTTCCGTCTTGGCCGGAGCGACGCAAAGGCCGAGAGCACGGATGCGATCGAGGACAGAGGCCAGCGCCTGGCCGGCCAGCTCGATGGCCCTCTCGCAGGAGTCCCCCCCGGCGAGGACGAGCGTGTCGTCCGCGTAGCAGACGACACTTACTCCTGGAGGCCGAGGGACCCGCAGAACCCAGTCATAAGTCAGGTTCCACAAGAGTGGACCCAACACCGAGCCCTGCGGTACCCCGCGCGTAACCCGCCGCGTTTGGACGCCGCCGTCCTTTACGGTATACGTTACCGTTCTGTCCCGCAGGTAGTCCCGGACAACGGCCTGGAGATACGGCGGAAGGCCGCAATGCTCCAACGCATCCCGAATCGCCCCCCAGGGGAGAGTGTTGAATGCATTGACGATGTCGAGGCTCACCGCCAACACCACTCCACCCCCGGAAGTCACGCCCGTCGTGAAGCCGCGCACGCGCTCCAACGCGTCGATCGTCGAGCGCCCGCGACGAAACCCGAACTGGTCGTCATCCAGGTTCGGTCCCACCCCGGACAGATGCGCATTAATCCTAGCGGCGAGCAAAGTCTCAAAGAGTTTGCCCGCCTCGTCCAGAAGGCATATGGGGCGGTACGCGCAAGGAGAGTCCGCCGGCCGCCCCACTTTGGGGACCAGAACCAAGTTCGCCGTCTTCCACGCAGCGGGGAATATTCCTCTTCGGAGGCAATCGTCGAATATCTTCGTCAGCCTCGGGTGTAGCGTCTTGAGGGCCGGCGCGAGCACCCTACCGGGTACACCGTCGGGCCCCGGCGCGGCGGTCTTGGCGCGCATCCTATTCACCGCGAGGCTGATCTCATCTCCCGCGACGCGAAGTTCTTCCTCCCATTCTGGGGAGTCGCGCGGGGCAGGTCGCGGCTCCTCTCCATCCTCGTCCGGAGGGAAGAGCGCGTCCAACACCTGCTTCAAGAACTCCGGCTCGAGTCTGCTCGTAACCGGAGGTCCCCCGTCACGCAGCTTGCGCAGCACGATCTTGTACGGGCGGCCCCATGGATCCAGTTCGACCGTCTCCACGAGTTCCGCCCACGCTGCGCTCTTCGCGCTGCGTATCGCGCTTTGGAGAGCCCGACGAGCGCAGGAGTACGCGTCGTACAGAGCGCGCTCCTCCTGCGGCGTCCCTCGTTGTCGTCGGCGACGGAAGCGGAGCAACCGGCGCCGCGCGGAGACGCAGGCGCTACGTAGCGCCGCGATCTCCGGCGACCACCAGTACACTTCCCGCCTCCCGCCGGGCTTCGTCTTGGCTCGGGGCATGGAGGCATCGCAGATTCTCGTCATCGTGCGCCGAAAGCGCACAGCCGAGTCATCCGGATGCTCCTCCTCCTCCTCTTCCCGCGAGGCGGGCGGCGGCGGTTGCGCCCAGTCCTCCATAATGACGGCTGTGGTCAGCGCGTCCTCGTCCAGCCCTCGGAGGACCCACCTACGGGCCCGGGCTCCGCGCCCGCGCTGGGGCGCGCCGGCAGGACAGCCCCCCACGCTCAGCTCGATGACGATGTAGAGGTGGTCGGAGAGAGACTCGATATCCTCCGCTACCGACCACCCCCGCACCAGGCGCGCGGCAGAAGGCGTCGCCCACGATACGTCAATGATCGAGCCGCCGTTCCACCGCACGCAGGTGCTTGCGCTTCCCACGTTGAGGAGTCGAAGTCCTCTTGGTACTGCCCATCCCTCGAGGGTTGCTCCTCTTCGGTCCGTGGTTCCGTTCCCCCATGCCGCGGACTTCGCATTGAAGTCGCCCAGAACGAACGCACAGGCTCCCGGCAACCTGTCCAGGCGACTGCCCAGCCGCTCGAGGAACGCCTCGAAGTCAGCCAGGCGTGCATTGGGGGAGAAATAGCACCCGACGATGTGAACCCCCCCCCATTTCGCGATCGCGAACCCGTCCCCACGCTCTACGAGCGAGCACGGTGGGGAGTTTGCGACATGCCGCTGCACGATAGCAACGGCACCGCACGCGGAGCCAATCCATCCCGGACGGTCCGGGATAGCGTATGGCTCAGATACGACGGCGAGCCCAACGCATCGCTCCATCATGCTGTGGATCAGAAGATCCTGAGCACGGGCGGAGCGATTCAAGTTTGCCTGGATTAAGCGGGAGAAGGCGAAGCCTCCATCGCCTCCTCCAGGCCGTCAAACATGTTTTCCGTCGGGACCGGTCCCGACGGCTCGTCGCATCTATCTAGTGCCACGACGGGCACCATCGCCGGCTCAGAGGGAGCAGGGGGCGGAGCGCTCGCCGCGGTCGACCCGCTCGCGACGGATGCGGGTTCCGGCGCGGACTCGGGCGCGGACTCGGGCGCAGGCTTAGGCGCGGCCCTCGGCGCGGCCTTCGGCGCAGACGCGATCGCGACAGTGCGCGCGGGCACAACGGTTTCCACGCTAACGATGCGTGGACCTCGCGGCGCGGGGGCGTCGGTCGCGACGCCCTTGGGGGTCGAAGAGGCCGGCTTTCCGGCCCCTCTACCCGTCTTTTTGAGAGGCGGGGCACAGGACTTACTGCCGAGCCTATGCCCCGACGGCCTCCCGAGATCCCTGCACAGCACGCAAAGCGGAGCGGCCGTGCAAGTATTCGCGCGGTGATCGGTGCTACCGCAGTTGTAGCACCGATTGCTACGGTCCACGTCACTAGGACACGTCGCCCGGACGTGCTCCATGCGCAGACACTTGTAGCACTGCAGGGGGCGCCTCGGCAGGGCTTCCACCCTTGCGGCGGCCCATCCTACCTTGAGGTCCCTGGCCACAGCGATCTTGCGAGCCGCCATGGCAGGGCACCTCACCCAAATGGTGCCCATTCTGGAGGGAGCAGCGCGCACCTCGCCAGTGCGCACCTCTCCCTCCGAGCACCCCGTCGCGGCGCAGATCGCGGCGGTGACGTCTGCCGGGGTAGCGGACGCGTCGAGCCCCAACAGACGAACGTCTCCCGTTGGGGTGGGACGTCCGACGCGGACGCCCATCGGCCCCACCACGTCCCGAAAACGTTGGGCGAGAGCGTCGGCCAGTGCCGCGCTCTTCGCCCCGGGAATGGTAACGGCCATCCCTCCCGCGGCGGTGTATTTGAAACGAAAGCCACCGGTGATGCCGATGGCCACTAAATCAATCTCCGCGCGCGCCTTCTTCATCACTTCCGCCCACCCCTCGTAGGGTGAGTCGGGACGGCGGTGGAGCGTCACCACCGCCGCTCGCGGCTTCCTCGCGGGAGGGATGCCCGTCCCCCGCTTAATATTACTAACTTTCCCGCCCCCAGACGCAGGGACGGGAGCCGCGACGCTCGCGGCTTGCTTCCGGGCCGCTTGCCCGGAAGCGCGTTTCGCCTTCTTGCCGGCGACCTGTGCCCACGACAATGGGCCAGGTTCGCCGGCAACGCTCGCAGAGGGAGGGGCGTCGCCACTTACCTTAGGGGCGGCGGCTGGCGTCCCGGGAGCCGCCCCCTTTCCCTCGTCGTCCCGTCGCCGCTTCTTCCCCGGGTTCGCCGGAGTTGCAGCGGCCGAACAGGGCACAGCAGTGGCTGCCGGCTTCCTTGCAGCTCGCGGGACGGCCGGCGAAGGGGAGCGCGTCCTCTTCGGAGCCGCTTCCCGCGGCGGCTGAAGCTGCTGCTGTTGCGCAGCGGGCGGTTGGGCAGGTGCCCGTGACGCCGCCACGAGGGGCTGCACCACCGCTGTGAGGGCAACGATGGCAGCGCGCAGCCCCTCATTTTCCTCCCGGATGAGGCAGACCACCTCATTCCGGATCCTGACCGCAGGGTCGACCTCGGCGATCGGCCCCCTCCTCGCCGCCTCCAGCCTCGAGGCGGCGGTGGACGACGTAGTCGGCATCGGCGTCTTCGTCGGCGCCTTCGTCGGCGCCCTGGTGCGGTCATCCCTCGGCGGCGACGGTTCCCTCTCCTTGAGGGCCCTCCGCAGCTCCGCATTCTCGCGTTGAGAGCGCGCGAGCTGCTCACGGAGCGAGGCCACCAGAAGGGCCTCCCGGTGCGATGCAGAGTCGCTGTCCACGCCCGGGTCGGTTCGGGCGAACCCGACGCTAAAAGCGGCCTCCAAAGTGTCGACCGCGCTCCTAAGGGCCCTCACGTTTTGCCCTTTAAGATTATTGGAGGTAGCGGCAATTTTCCAAACCTCATCCCTCTTGAGGGCCACCACCTCCCTAAGTTCCGGCTCGGTGAGCCCCCGGAGCCAATCTTGAAGCTCCCCCCCAGAGGGGAGCGGCTCCGCAGGCGGCCGCTTCTTCTTTCTCCCCTCGACAGAGCGAGGGGAAGTCGTTCCTCCCCGGGAAGGGCTACCCGGCAGCGGGGAAGTCGCTGCCGGCCTTTTTTTTCCCGCTGCGCTCCGGCGGCGCAGCGGCGACGAACATGAAGGCGCGATGCTCGCCGAGTCGGACTCGCACTCGCGCGCAAGCGAGTCGTCCGACTCCCGCACAGTCTTGGCCTTCGCGGCGGCCGCGGCCCTCCCGTAAATTATGTCGCGGATCTCGCTTTCGAGCGAACCCGCGACCGACGTGGCATCAGACACCACCACCACTGTGTCCGCGTCCTCCTCGTCCGACGTCGAGAGGACGTTCGGCAGACGAGTCCTACCCGCACATTTCCTACCGGGCGCCATCGCAGAGGCGCGGTCCTTTCCCGGCAGGCGCCTTATTAGGTCCTTTTCACCTTGTTTTTTACTTTTGGGGGAGGCTGCCCCCGACCGCAGCCCGCCCCCGCTGTCACTTCCTGCGTGCGACATACCTCAGTATGCCGCAACGCAGCACTAACACGACTTAAAGTCCCTAAGAGTCCCGGGCACCACGTACGGGCACAACAAGAAGGAAGATAGGAGAGCAGGATGGGAGAAAGTGGGGGAGGAGAGAGCCAAGAAAGTAGGAGGGCAAAGAACAGTATAAGAGTAGGCTAAGAAGACAGTAGGAGCAAAGAAAAAGTTAAAGGGGGGACAGAAAAGCTGGGGATAGTGCTTCTACACAGGAAGAAATCAAGGAAAGGTGGAAGAAAAGGTGGGCGTAAACTGAGGGATGGGAAGAGAGAAGGGAGAAAGATAGGAGGAAAAGAAAGAAAGAATCTTAAACTAGAGAGTCTGCGGTACTAGAGGAGTACCAGCAGAACTGTGTGGGGGAACGGGAAGCCTGGAAAACAAGAGGGAACAAAAAGAGGAAAATTGGGGTTACGCAGCCACAGGAAATAATTTTAGAAGGTAGCTAGGAGAGAATTGGGAAAGACGCCACCAGGGAGGAATAGTAAAGGGGAATACGATAGGGGTAGGTAAAGGGAGGATAGAAAGTGGGAAGGGAGGGAAGTAGAAGCAAGGAAAAGTAAAGCGCAGAGAGGCGCAGGTGGAAATAACAGAAGAAACAGAAAATTGAGAATTAAAGTATTAGAGGAAGAGAAAGAGGGAAGGTAGAGAGAGAGGGAGAAGCAGTACAGGAGGGGAAAGTAAAGAACGAGAGATAGAATAGAAGATAGATGTGGAAATAGGTAGGGCGCAGAGAAGCGCAGACAGAAAAGAAAAGAAAGCAGGGAAAGGAAAGAGCGGAGAGAAAATATGCACACGCACACAGTACCTTTGCCGTCCTGAACACGAGAGAGCTATCCCAGACAGCGTGGCACAGTCCTGAGGCGTCGCACTGCACCACACAGCACTAAAAGTACGCAGGGCGTACGCCTCACAATATTCGTCCCCAGCACCGTTTTTAACGCGTTGCAGCGTTGCCCCACAGTCCCAGGACAACACAGCCACTAATCCCGACACGGCAGGAACGCGCACAGTCACCAGAAGGCGAAGGAACGTCACCTGTAGCGCGTCGCGTACCGCGCGCGCCCCGACGCTACCGCGTGGCGCGCGAGGTTATGTCGCCACGTGGCGACCGGCGTCAATGTTCGCACAGTCACACGCACTTGCACTTTAATCCTGGAGTATCCCACGAAGCAAGGCGCGATCCCGGCACAACTAATCGTCCTTAAACACCGTCTGCACAACCGCACCGTGCAGGAACGCGAACGCGAACGCGAAAATCGCGCGCGTCGCCACGCGGTCGTCGACGCACGAGGTTAAACGGCACGGCCGAATTCCCCCGTACGTGATTTCCGCGTTTTCGCGTGCCGGGGCGACGCGAAAACCCTACCCGGGTGTAGAGTACAGTGCAGGACCGACTCTAACACCTTACTTCAACGAAAAATCTACGAATTTATGGAAAAACTCGAAAATTCCCGGGAGCAGTCGGCGCGCACGTCTGCATCGGACCAGGGGCGGACGAAGAGCAGACCTAACCCAGACCTGACCCAGACCTTTTTTTTTTTTTTTTTTTGTCGAGGAGGAAATCTTTCAAAGACACCCCGCGGCCCAACGAAGGGGACGCGAGGTAGTGCCGGATTTCCACCGGCTAAAACCTCCCCGATGCCACATCCCTGCTCGAGAGTGGGTGCGTTACGGGAATTTCGCGCACGAATTACGTCCGCGACGCACCCGAGGATGGCGTGAAGCGCCCAATACTTTGGAGGCCGCGAAGCGGCCTCCGAAACGGCTAGGTTACAGACTCGGCGCCGCGAAGCGACGCCGAGCCGCTCATCAAATAAGTTGCCAAAAGGCTCTACAAATGCAATAGAGTGACGATCACTCATTGAATTTAGAAATCTACCCTACTACTCGCGTGGATAAGGCCGCTCGACCAGGCATCTGCCGACCGGCCAAAACTCCCGAGGGCGCTCAGAGGGAGCGCCCTGGCTCGACGCGCGCGAGGAGCCCTATGAAGCTACCCGGCCGACGGCGGCTACGAGTCCGAAACCGTCGGCCACCGGTGATGCGGCGACCGCAGAGAGGGCAGCTCCCGACGGTCGCCCACGCGGTTATCCCCCGTCCCCACGCACAGCGGGACGGAGGAAGGGAGGCGGAAGCCTCCTCGGACGCCGCACGCGGAGCGAGCCGGGATCGCGTTCCCGTCCTCGCTCGGCAGCCTCCTTCTCGGACATGACGCCCTCGCAGAAGGAGGCGAACGCACTCCAGGACCGGTCGCTCCGGAGCATCTCGGGGAGAATGCACCGAAGAGAGAGGTCCCAGCCGCAAACGCTACGAAGGACACGGCGTTCCCGTGCCCACGCCGGGCACTCCTCGACGGTGTGCGCCGCCGTGTCCCTACCCTCCCCGCAGTGATGGCACTGCTCGGACAGTTCCCTCCCTAGGCGACACAGGTACACCCCGAAACATCCGTGTCCGGTGAGCACCTGCGTCATCCTGAAACTAAGCGCGCCCCGCGATCTGCTGACCCAATCTTCGAAGATGGGGAGCAGCGCCTCGACGAGCGTCCGGCTCTTACCGTTGGGGAGATCCGTCAGCCGATCGCGCCATGTGCCGATCGACCTTCTTCTCCCCTCACTGCGCTCGACCCGAATGGTGTTCGCCGCAACCACCGGGTCGATTCGTCCCTCTCGCAGCTCGACTCGTCGCCGATGAGCCGCTGCGAGTTCGCGCGCCATAAGATCTATGGGCACGACGCCCGCGAGAGTCCTCGCCGCCTCCAAGGAGACGGTTCGGTATCCCCTTATCACCCTCAGAGCCATCAGGCGCTGGAGGGAGTCCAGCGCCCTCCAGGTGGGGGCTGATAATCTATCCGCCCATATCGGTGAGCCGTACATCACCATAGCGTGCACGACCCCCAAATACAGGCGGCGAGCACGGGCCCCGGGGCCCCCTAGATTCGGCAGCAGCCGCGCGAGTGCCGCCGCCGCGCCTTCCACCCGTGGTATCAGCTTTTTGATATGACGATCAAATTTCCACGTCTGATCAAGGAGGAGTCCCAGATAGCGGAACCCCTCGCCCACGGGGGTTAACTCCCCATTGTCGCCGAGTCCGACGCCCGCGACCACCGGGACGCCCCGACCGTGGAGCCTGCGGTAAAACCACATGGCCTCCGTCTTGGCCGGAGCGACGCAAAGGCCGAGAGCACGGATGCGATCGAGGACAGAGGCCAGCGCCTGGCCGGCCAGCTCGATGGCCCTCTCGCAGGAGTCCCCCCCGGCGAGGACGAGCGTGTCGTCCGCGTAGCAGACGACACTTACTCCTGGAGGCCGAGGGACCCGCAGAACCCAGTCATAAGTCAGGTTCCACAAGAGTGGACCCAACACCGAGCCCTGCGGTACCCCGCGCGTAACCCGCCGCGTTTGGACGCCGCCGTCCTTTACGGTATACGTTACCGTTCTGTCCCGCAGGTAGTCCCGGACAACGGCCTGGAGATACGGCGGAAGGCCGTAATGCTCCAACGCATCCCGAATCGCCCCCCAGGGGAGAGTGTTGAATGCATTGACGATGTCGAGGCTCACCGCCAACACCACTCCACCCCCGGAAGTCACGCCCGTCGTGAAGCCGCGCACGCGCTCCAACGCGTCGATCGTCGAGCGCCCGCGACGAAACCCGAACTGGTCGTCATCCAGGTTCGGTCCCACCCCGGACAGATGCGCATTAATCCTAGCGGCGAGCAAAGTCTCAAAGAGTTTGCCCGCCTCGTCCAGAAGGCATATGGGGCGGTAAGCGGAAGGAGAGTCCGCCGGCCGCCCCACTTTGGGGACCAGAACCAAGTTCGCCGTCTTCCACGGAGCGGGGAATATTCCTCTTCGGAGGCAAACGTCGAATATCTTCGTCAGCCTCGGGTGTAGCGTCTTGAGGGCCGGCGCGAGCACCCTACCGGGTACACCGTCGGGCCCCGGCGCGGCGGTCTTGGCGCGCATCCTATTCACCGCGAGGCTGATCTCATCTCCCGCGACGCGAAGTTCTTCGTCCCATTCTGGGGAGTCGCGCGGGGCAGGTCGCGGCTCCTCTCCATCCTCGTCCGGAGGGAAGAGCGCGTCCAACACCTGCTTCAAGAACTCCGGCTCGAGTCTGCTCGTAACCGGAGGTCCCCCGTCACGCAGCTTGCGCAGCACGATCTTGTACGGGCGGCCCCATGGATCCAGTTCGACCGTCTCCACGAGTTCCGCCCACGCTGCGCTCTTCGCGCTGCGTATCGCGCTTTGGAGAGCCCGACGAGCGCAGGAGTACGCGTCGTACAGAGCGCGCTCCTCCTGCGGCGTCCCTCGTTGTCGTCGGCGACGGAAGCGGAGCAACCGGCGCCGCGCGGAGACGCAGGCGCTACGTAGCGCCGCGATCTCCGCCGACCACCAGTACACTTCCCGCTTCCCGCTGGGCTTCGTCTTGGCTCGGGGCATGGAGGCATCGCAGATTCTCGTCATCGTGCGCCGAAAGCGCACAGCCGAGTCATCCGGATGCTCCTCCTCCTCCTCTTCCCGCGAGGCGGGCGGCGGCGGTTGCGCCCAGTCCTCCATAATGACGGCTGTGGTCAGCGCGTCCTCGTCCAGCCCTCGGAGGACCCACCTACGGGCCCGGGCTCCGCGCCCGCGCTGGGGGGCGCCGGCAGGACAGCCCCCCACGCTAAGCTCGATGACGATGTAGAGGTGGTCGGAGAGAGACTCGATGTCCTCCGCTACCGACCACCCCCGCAACAGGCGCGCGGCAGAAGGCGTCGCCCACGATACGTCAACGATCGAGCCGCCGTTCCACCGCACGCAGGTGCTTGCGCTTCCCACGTTGAGGAGTCGAAGTCCTCTTGGTACTGCCCATCCCTCGAGGGTTGCTCCTCTTCGGTCCGTGGTTCCGTTCCCCCATGCCGCGGACTTCGCATTGAAGTCGCCCAGAACGAACGCACAGGCTCCCGGCAACCTGTCCAGGCGACTGCCCAGCCGCTCGAGGAACGCCTCGAAGTCAGCCAGGCGTGCATTGGGGGAGAAATAGCACCCGACGATGTGAACCCCCCCCCATTTCGCGATCGCGAACCCGTCCCCACGCTCTACGAGCGAGCACGGTGGGGAGTTTGCGACATGCCGCTGCACGATAGCAACGGCACCGCACGCGGAGCCAATCCATCCCGGACGGTCCGGGATAGCGTATGGCTCAGATACGACGGCGAGCCCAACGCATCGCTCCATCATGCTGTGGATCAGGAGATCCTGAGCACGGGCGGAGCGATTCAAGTTTGCCTGGATTAAGCGGGTGAAGGCGAAGCCTCCATCGCCTCCTCCAGGCCGTCGAACATGTTTGCCGTCGGGACCGGTCCCGACGGCTCGTCGCATCTATCTAGTACCACGACGGGCACCATCGCCGGCTCAGAGGGAGCAGGGGGCGGAGCGCTCGCCGCGGTCGACCCGCTCGCGACGGATGCGGGTTCCGGCGCGGCCCTCGGCGCGGCCTTCGGCGCAGACGCGATCGCGACAGTGCGCGCGGGCACGACGGTTTCCACGCTAACGATGCGTGGACCTCGCGGCGCGGGGGCGTCGGTCGCGACGCCCTTGGGGGTCGAAGAGGCCGGCTTTCCGGCCCCTTTTCCCGTCTTTTTGAGAGGCGGGGCACAGGACTTACTGCCGAGCCTATGCCCCGACGGCCTCCCGAGATCCTTGCACAGCACGCAAAGCGGAGCGGCCGTGCAAGTATTCGCGCGGTGGTCGGTGCTACCGCAGTTGTAGCACCGATTGCTACGGTCCACGTCACTAGGACACGTCGCCCGGACGTGCCCCATGCGCAGACACTTGTAGCATTGCAGGGGGCGCCTCGGCAGGGCTTCCACCCTTGCGGCGGCCCAACCTACTTTGAGGTCCCTGGCCACAGCGATCTTGCGAGCCGCCATGGCAGGGCACCTCACCCAAATGGTGCCCATTCTGGAGGGAGCAGCACGCACCTCGCCAGTGCGCACCTCTCCCTCCGAGCACCCCGTCGCAGCGCAGATCGCGGCGGTGACGTCTGCCGGGGTAGCGGACGCGTCGAGCCCCAGCAGACGAACGTCTCCCGTTGGGGTGGGACGTCCGACGCGGACGCCCATCGGCCCCACCACGTCCCGAAAACGTTGGGCGAGAGCGTCGGCCAGTGCCGCGCTCTTCGCCCCGGGAATGGTAACGGCCATCCCTCCCGCGGCGGTATATTTAAAGCGGAAGCCACCGGAGATGCCGATGGCCACCAAATCGATCTCCGCGCGCGCCTTCCTCATGATCTCCGCCCACCCCTCGTAGGGTGAGTCGGGACGGCGGTGGAGCGTCACCACCGCCGCTCGCGGCTTCCTCGCGGGAGGGATGCCCGTCCCCCTCTTAATATTACTAATCTTCCCGCCCCCAGACGCAGGGACGGGAGCCGCGACGCTCGCGGCTTGCTTCCGGGCCGCTTGCCCGGAAGCGCGTTTCGCCTTCTTGCCGGCGACCTGCGCCCACGACAATGGGCCAGGTTCGCCGGCAACGCTCGCAGAGGGTGGGGCGTCGCCACTTACCTTAGGGGCGGCGGCTGGCGTCCCGCGAGCCGCCCCCTTTCCCTCGTCGTCCCGTCGCCGCTTCTTCCCCGGGTTCGCCGGAGTTGCAGCAGCCGAACAGGATACAGCAGTGGCTGGAGGCTTCCTCGCAGCTCGCGGAACGGCCGGCGAAGGGGAGCGCGTCCTCTTCGGAGCCGCTTCCCGCGGCGGCTGAAGCTGCTGCTGTTGCGTAGCGGGCGGTTGGGCAGGTGCCCGAGACGCCGCCACGAGGGGCTGCACCACCGCTGTGAGGGCAACGATGGCAGCGCGCAGCCCCTCATTTTCTTCCCGGATGAGGCAGACCACCTCATTCCGGATCCTGACCATAGGGTCGACCTCGGCGATCGGCCCCCTCCTCGCCGCCTCCAGCCTCGAGGCGGCGGTGGACGACGTCGTCGGCATCAGCGTCTTCGTCGGCGCCTTCGTCGGCGCCCTGGTGCGGTCATCCCTCGGCGGCGACGGTTCCCTCTCCTTGAGGGCCCTCCGCAGCTCCGCATTCTCACGTTGAGAGCGCGCGAGCTGCTCACGGAGCGAGGCCACCAGAAGGGCCTCCCGGTGCGATGCAGAGTCGCTGTCCACGCCCGGGTCGGCTCGGGCGAACCCAACACTAAATGCGGCCTCCAGGGTATCGACCGCGCTCCTAAGGGCCCTCACGTTCTGCCCTTTGAGGTTGTTGGAGGTGGCGGCAATCCTCCAAACCTCTTCTCTCTTGAGGGCCACCACCTCCCTCAGTTCCGTCTCGGTGAGCCCTCGGAGCCATTCTCGAAGCTCCCCCCCAGAGGGGAGCGGCTCCGCAGGCGGCCGCTTCTTCTTCTTCCCCTCGACAGAGCGAGGGGATGTCGTCCCTCCCTGGGACGGGCTACCCGGCAGCGGGGAAATCGCTGCCGGCCTTTTCTTGCCCGCTGCGCTCCGACGGCGCAGCGGCGACGAGCAGGAAGGCGCGATGCTCGCCGAATCGGACTCGCACTCGCGCGCAAGCGAGTCGTCCGATTCCCGCACTATTTTGGCCTTCGCGGCGGCCGCGGCCCTCCCGTGGATGATGTCGCGGATCTCGCTTTCGAGCGAACCCGCGACCGACGTGGCATCCGACACCACCACCGTGTCCGTGTCTTCCTCGTCCGACGTCAACAGAACGTTCGGCGGACGAGTTTTACCCGCACTTCTCCTACCGGGCGCCCTCGCGGGGGCGCGGTCGTTTCCCGGCAGGCGCCTTATCACGTCAGTTTTAGTTTTGATTTTACCTTTAGGGGAGGCTGCCCCCGACCGCAGCCCGCCCCCGCCATCATTTCCTGCGTGCGACATACTTTGGTATGCCGCAACGCAGCACTACACTATTTAATGTCCACTAGAAGCCGCAGGCACCACGCACCGGTGCAATAAAGAAAAACAGAAGGAAAGGTAGCAGCAAAGAGGGAGAGTGACAGGAGGGAAGAGATAGGGAAAACAGATAGAGAGTAGGCAGGAGAAACAAGATTAGTAGAGAAGGAAACGAGAAAAGAGCAGAAAAGTTGAGAAAAGTGACTCTACAGAGGAGAAAAGTGATAGTAAAAGTGAGCGTATACTAAGGAATCTGGAGACAGAATGGAGAAAGGGAGGTGAAAAAGAGAAAAAGGTTCTAAAAGGGGAGAGTCTGCTGTACTATAAAAGTGCCAGCAGAACTCAGAGGGATGAAAGTAGGGTAGAAATAGAGGGCAGTGAAAAACGGAATAATTTGGGGTTACGCTACAGAAATGCCCACTATCTGTAGAGGGAAAGTAGAATGAAAAATAGATATAGAAAGGAAGGGAGGTAGAGTAGAGTGAGAGTGGGAGAAGGAGTGAAGAAATAATGAGGGGAAGATAGAGAGAGAGTAAAAGAGACAGGGGGAAAGGAAAGCGCAGAGGCGCGTGGACAGAATGGGCAGAAAAGTGAAAAATGAGAATAAAAGAAGTAGAGGATAGAGAAAGGAGATGAGATAGAGAGAGAGGGAGTAGGAATGGAAGAAGGAATGAAAGAAGGTAGAAGAGGAAGTAGAAATAGGGAAGAAAAGGGTAGGGCGCAGAGAAGCGCAGGAGAAAAAGTGACAGAAAAGAGGAAAGAGGCTGCGTAGAGGAAAATGCACACACGCACAGTACCTTTGGCAGTCCTTCAGCACCTGTATTATCCTAGACAGCTGTCAGGTGTTCTAGGGACGTCGCACCACACTGCACTACACTGCAGATGTCTGTAGCACAACGACAAACAGGATTTGACACGCACAAGTTTCTGTCACTTTCTGCTGCTTCCCAGCGGTCAGGGAATGCAGCAGGGATCGTCCTCGACGCGGCAGGAACACACACGAGCCCCCCGAAGGCAAAGAAGACCGACGAGAGCGTCGCGCATGCACCGCGCGCGCTGCGACGCTACCACGTGGCGCGCGAGGTTATGTCGCCACGCGGCGACCGGCGTCAATGTTTACCGAGTTCCACGCACTCGCACTTGTACCGCACAATAATCCAAGTGTTCCAGGGCGTATTCCAATGCCTCCTCGATGCACCACTGTTACACAGAGTGCCCGAATCGCGATCGCGAACGCGAAAATCGCGCGCGTCGCCACGCGGTCGTCGACGCACGAGGTTAAACGGCACGGCCGAATTCCCCGTACGCGATTTCCGCGTTTTCGCGTACCGGGGCGACGCGAAAACCCTACCCGGGTGTAGAGTACAGTGCAGGACCGACTCTAACACCTTACTTTAACGAAAAATCTACGAATTTATGCAAAAACTCGAAAATTCCCGGGAGCAGTCGGCGCGCACGTCTGCATCGGACCAGGGGCGGACGAAGGACCAGACCTTTTTTTTTTTTTTTTTTTTTGATGTCGAGGAGGAAATCTTTCAAAGACACCCCGCGGCCCAACGAGGGGGACGCGAGGTAGTGCCGGATTTCCACCGGCTAAAACCTCCCCGATGCCACATCCCTGCTCGAGAGTGGGTGCGTTACGGGAATTTCGCGCACGAATTACGTCCGCGACGCACCCGAGGATGGCGTGAAGCGCCCAATACCTTGGAGGCCGCGAAGCGGCCTCCGAAACGGCTAGGTTACAGACTCGGCGCCGCGAAGCGGCTCCGAGCCGCTCATCAAATAAATTGCCAAAAGGCTCTACAATCGCAATAGAGTGACGATCACTCATTGAATTTAGAAATCTACCCTACTACTCGCGTAGATAAGGCCGCTCGACCAGGCATCTGCCGAGCGGCCAAAACTCCCGAGGGCGCTCAGAGGGAGCGCCCTGGCTCGACGCGCGCGAGGAGCCCTATAAAACTACCCGGCCGACGGCGGCTACGAATCCGAAACCGCCGGCCACCGGTGATGCGGCGACCGCAGAGAGGGCAGCTCCCGACGGTCGCCCACGCGGTTATCCCCCGTCCCCCCGCACAGCGGGACGGAGGAAGGGAGGCGGAAGCCTCCTCGGACGCCGCACGCGGACCGAGTCGGGATCGCGTTCCCGCCCTCGCTCGGCAGCCTCCTTCTCGGACATGACGCCCTCGCAGAAGGAGGCGAACGCACTCCAGGACCGGTCGCTCCGGAGCATCTCGGGGAGAACGCACCGAAGAGAGAGGTCCCAGCCGCAAACGCTACGAAGGACACGGCGTTCCCGTGCCCACGCCGGGCACTCCTCGACGGTGTGCGCCGCCGTGTCCCTACCCTCCCCGCAGTGATGGCACTGCTCGGACAGTTCCCTCCCTAGGCGACACAGGTACACCCCGAAACATCCGTGTCCGGTGAGCACCTGCGTCATCCTGAAACTAAGCGCGCCCCGCGATCTGCTGACCCAATCTTCGAAGATGGGGAGCAGCGCCTCGACGAGCGTCCGGCTCTTACCGTTGGGGAGATCCGTCAGCCGATCGCGCCATGTGCCGATCGACCTTCTTCTCCCCTCACTGCGCTCGACCCGGATGGTGTTCGCCGCAACCACCGGATCGATTCGTCGCTCTCGCAGCTCGACTCGTCGCCGATGAGTCGCCGCGAGTTCGCGCGCCATAAGATCTATGGGCACGACGCCCGCGAGAGTCCTCGCCGCCTCCAAGGAGACGGTTCGGAATCCCCTTATCACCCTCAGAGCCATCAGGCGCTGGAGGGAGTCCAGCGCCCTCCAGGTGGGGGCTGACAATCTATCCGCCCATATCGGTGAGCCGTACATCACCATAGCGTGCACGACCCCCAAATACAGGCGGCGAGCACGGGCCCCGGGGCCCCCTAGATTCGGCAGCAGCCGCGCGAGTGCCGCCGCCGCGCCTTCCACCCGTGGTATCAGCTTTTTGATGTGACGATCAAATTTCCACGTCTGATCAAGGAGGAGTCCCAGATAGCGGAACCCCTCGCCCACGGGGGTTAACTCCCCATTGTCGCCGAGTCCGATGCCCGCGACCGCCGGGACGCCCCGACCGTGGAGCCTGCGGTAAAACCACATGGCCTCCGTCTTGGCCGGAGCGACGCAAAGGCCGAGAGCACGGATGCGATCGAGGACAGAGGCCAGCGCCTGGCCGGCCAGCTCGATGGCCCTCTCGCAGGAGTCCCCCCCGGCGAGGACGAGCGTGTCGTCCGCGTAGCAGACGACACTTACTCCTGGAGGCCGAGGGACCCGCAGAACCCAGTCATACGTCAGGTTCCACAAGAGTGGACCCAACACCGAGCCCTGCGGTACCCCGCGCGTAACCCGGCGCGTTTGGACGCCGCCGTCCTTTACGGTAAACGTTACCGTTCTGTCCCGCAGGTAGTCCCGGACAACGGCCTGGAGATACGGCGGAAGGCCGTAATGCTCCAACGCATCCCGAATCGCCCCCCAGGGGAGAGTGTTGAATGCATTGACGATGTCGAGGCTCACCGCCAACACCACTCCACCCCCGGTAGTCACGCCCGTCGTGAAGCCGCGCACGCGCTCCAACGCGTCGATCGTCGAGCGCCCGCGACGAAACCCGAACTGGTCGTCATCCAGGTTCGGTCCCACCCCGGACAGATGCGCATTAATCCTAGCGGCGAGCAAAGTCTCGAAGAGTTTGCCCGCCTCGTCCAGAAGGCATATGGGGCGGTAAGCGGAAGGAGAGTCCGCCGGCCGCCCCACTTTGGGGACCAGAACCAAGTTCGCCGTCTTCCACGGAGCGGGGAATATTCCTCTTCGGAGGCAATCGTCGAATATCTTCGTCAGCCTCGGGTGTAGCGCCTTGAGGGCCGGCGCGAGCACCCTACCGGGTACACCGTCGGGCCCCGGCGCGGCGGTCTTGGCGCGCATCCTATTCACCGCGAGGCTGATCTCATCTCCCGCGACGCGAAGATCTTCGTCCCATTCTGGGGAGTCGCGCGGGGCAGGTCGCGGCTCCTCTCCATCCTCGTCCGGAGGGAAGAGCGCGTCCAACACCTGCTTCAAGAACTCCGGCTCGAGTCTGCTCGTAACCGGAGGTCCCCCGTCACGCAGCTTGCGCAGCACGATCTTGTACGGGCGGCCCCATGGATCCAGTTCGACCGTCTCCACGAGTTCCGCCCACGCTGCGCTCTTCGCGCTGCGTATCGCGCTTTGGAGAGCCCGACGAGCGCAGGAGTACGCGTCGTACAGAGCGCGCTCCTCCTGCGGCGTCCCTCGTTGTCGTCGGCGACGGAAGCGGAGCAACCGGCGCCGCGCGGAGACGCAGGCGCTACGTAGCGCCGCGATCTCCGCCGACCACCAGTACACTTCCCGCTTCCCGCTGGGCTTCGTCTTGGCTCGGGGCATGGAGGCATCGCAGATTCTCGTCATCGTGCGCCGAAAGCGCACAGCCGAGTCATCCGGATGCTCCTCCTCCTCCTCTTCCCGCGAGGCGGGCGGCGGCGGTTGCGCCCAGTCCTCCATAATGATGGCTGTGGTCAGCGCGTCCTCGTCCAGCCCTCGGAGGACCCACCTACGGGCCCGGGCTCCGCGCCCGCGCTGGGGGGCGCCGGCAGGACAGCCCCCCACGCTCAGCTCGATGACGATGTAGAGGTGGTCGGAGAGAGACTCGATATGCTCCGCTACCGACCACCCCCGCACCAGGCGCGCGGCAGAAGGCGTCGCCCACGATACGTCAACGATCGAGCCGCCGTTCCACCGCACGCAGGTGCTTGCGCTTCCCACGTTGAGGAGTCGAAGTCCTCTTGGTACTGCCCATCCCTCGAGGGTTGCTCCTCTTCTGTCCGTGGTTCCGTTCCCCCATGCCGCGGACTTCGCGTTGAAGTCGCCCAGAACGAACGCACAGGCTCCCGGCAACCTGTCCAGGCGACTGCCCAGCCGCTCGAGGAACGCCTCGAAGTCAGCCAGGCGTGCATTGGGGGAGAAATAGCACCCGACGATGTGAATCCCCCCCCATTTCGCGATCGCGAACCCGTCCCCACGCTCTACGAGCGAGCACGGTGGGGAGTTTGCGACGTGCCGCTGCACGATAGCAACGGCACCGCACGCGGAGCCAATCCATCCCGGACGGTCCGGGATAGCGTATGGCTCAGATACGACGGCGAGCCCAACGCATCGCTCCATCATGCTGTGGATCAGGAGATCCTGAGCACGGGCGGAACGATTCAAATTTGCCTGGATTAAGCGGGTGAAGGCGAAGCCTCCATCGCCTCCTCCAGGCCGTCGAACATGTTTGCCGTCGGGACCGGTCCCGACGGCTCGTCGCATCTATCTAGTACCACGACGGGCACCATCGCCGGCTCAGAGGGAGCAGGGGGCGGAGCGCTCGCCGCGGTCGACCCGCTCGCGACGGATGCGGGTTCCGGCGCGGACTCGGGCGCGGACTCGGGCGCAGGCTTAGGCGCGGCCCTCGGCGCAGACGCGATCGCGACAGTGCGCGCGGGCACGACGGTTTCCACGCTGACGATGCGTGGACCTCGCGGCGCGGGGGCGTCGGTCGCGACGCCCTTGGGGGTCGAAGAGGCCGGCTTTCCGGCCCCTTTTCCCGTCTTTTTGAGAGGCGGGGCACAGGACTTACTGCCGAGCCTATGCCCCGACGGCCTCCCGAGATCCTTGCACAGCACGCAAAGCGGAGCGGCCGTGCAAGTATTCGCGCGGTGGTCGGTGCTACCGCAGTTGTAGCACCGATTGCTACGGTCCACGTCACTAGGACACGTCGCCCGGACGTGCCCCATGCGCAGACACTTGTAGCATTGTAGGGGGCGCCTCGGCAGGGCTTCCACCCTTGCGGCGGCCCATCCTACTTTGAGGTCCCTGGCCACGGAGATCTTTCGAGCCGCCATGGCAGGGCACCTCACCCATATGGTGCCCATTCTGGAGGGAGCAGCGCGCACCTCGCCAGTGCGCACCTCTCCCTCCGAGCACCCCGTCGCGGCGCAGATCGCGGCGGTGACGTCTGCCGGGGTAGCGGACGCGTCGAGCCCCAGCAGACGAACGTCTCCCGTTGGGGTGGGACGTCCGACGCGGACGCCCATCGGCCCCACCACGTCCCGAAAACGTTGGGCGAGAGCGTCGGCCAGTGCCGCGCTCTTCGCCCCGGGAATGGTAACGGCCATCCCTCCCGCGGCGGTGTATTTAAATCGAAAGCCACCGGTGATGCCGATGGCCACTAAATCAATCTCCGCGCGCGCCTTCTTCATAACTTCCGCCCACCCCTCGTAGGGTGAGTCGGGACGGCGGTGGAGCGTCACCACCGCCGCTCGCGGCTTCCTCGCGGGAGGGATGCCCGTCCCCCGCTTAATATTACTAACTTTCCCGCCCCCAGACGCAGGGACGGGAGCCGCGACGCTCGCGGCTTGCTTCCGGGCCGCTTGCCCGGAAGCGCGTTTCGCCTTCTTGCCGGCGACCTGTGCCCACGACAATGGGCCAGGTTCGCCGGCAACGCTCGCAGAGGGTGGGGCGTCGCCACTTACCTTAGGGGCGGCGGCTGGCGTCCCGGGAGCCGCCCCCTTTCCCTCGTCGTCCCGTCGCCGCTTCTTCCCCGGGTTCGCCGGGGTTGCAGCGGCCGAACAGGATGCAGCAGTGGCTGCAGGCTTCCTCGCAGCTCGCGGAACGGCCGGCGAAGGGGAGCGCGTCCTCTTCGGAGCCGCTTCCCGCGGTGGCTGAAGCTGCTGCTGTTGCGTAGCGGGCAGTTGGGCAGGTGCCCGAGACGCCGCCACGAGGGGCTGCACCACCGCTGTGAGGGCAACGATGGCAGCGCGCAGCCCCTCATTTTCTTCCCGGATGAGGCAGACCACCTCATTCCGGATCCGGACCATAGGGTCGACCTCGGCGATCGGCCCCCTCCTCGCCGCCTCCAGCCTCGAGGCGGCGGTGGACGACGTCGTCGGCATCGGCGTCTTCGTCGGCGCCTTCGTCGGCGCCCTGGTGCGGTCATCCCTCGGCGGCGACGGTTCCCTCTCCTTGAGGGCCCTCCGCAGCTCCGCATTCTCACGTTGAGAGCGCGCGAGCTGCTCACGGAGCGAGGCCACCAGAAGGGCCTCCCGGTGCGATGCAGAGTCGCTGTCCACGCCCGGGTCGGCTCGGGCGAACCCGACACTAAAAGCGGCCTCCAAGGTATCAACCGCGCTCCTAAGGGCCCTCACGTTTTGGCCCTTGAGGTTGTTGGAGGTGGCGGCAATCCTCCAAACCTCTTCTCTCTTGAGAGCCACCACCTCCCTAAGTTCCGGCTCGGTGAGCCCTCGGAGCCAATCTTGAAGCTCCCCCCCAGAGGGGAGCGGCTCCGCAGGCGGCCGCTTCTTCTTTCTCCCCTCGACAGAGCGAGGGGAAGTCGTCCCTCCCCGGGAAGGGCTACCCGGCAGCGGGGAAGTCGCTGCCGGCCTTTTTTTGCCCGCTGCGCTCCGACGGCGCAGCGGCGACGAGCAGGAAGGCGCGATGCTCGCCGAGTCGGACTCGCATTCGCACGCAAGCGAGTCGTCCGACTCCCGCACAGTCTTGGCCTTCGCGGCGGCCGCGGCCCTCCCGTAGATAATGTCGCGGATCTCGCTTTCGAGCGAACCCGCGACCGACGTGGCATCCGACACCACCACCACCGTGTCCGTGTCCTCCTCGTCCGACGTCGATAGGACGTTCGGCGGACGAGATCTACCCGCACATTTCCTACCGGGCGCCATCGCAGAGGCGCGGTCCTTTCCCGGCAGGCGCCTTATTAGGTCCGTTTCACTTTGAATTTTACTTTTGGGGGAGGCTGCCCCCGACCGCAGCCCGCCCCCGCTGTCACTTCCTGCGCGCGACATACCTTGGTAAACCTAACCCAGACCTTTTTTTTTTTTTTTTTTTTTTTTTGTCGAGGAGGAAATCTTTCAAAGACACCCCGCGGCCCAACGAGGGGGACGCGGGGTAGTGCCGGATTTCCACCGGCTAAAACCTCCCCGATGCCACATCCCTGCTCGAGAGTGGGTGCGTTACGGGAATTTCGCGCACGAATTACGTCCGCGACGCACCCGAGGATGGCGTGAAGCG
Source organism: Priocnemis perturbator (assembly GCA_963942575.1). Lineage (NCBI taxonomy): Eukaryota > Metazoa > Arthropoda > Insecta > Hymenoptera > Pompilidae > Priocnemis > Priocnemis perturbator. Next base: position 138,951 of record CAWWDK010000066.1, read on the forward strand.
CCCAATACCTTGGAGGCCGCGAAGCGGTCTCCGAAACGGCTAGGTTACAGACTCGGCGCCGCGAAGCGGCGCCAAGCCGCTCATCAATTGCCAAAAGGCTCTACAATGCAATAGAGTGACGATCACTCATTGAACTTAGAACTCTACCCTACTACTCGCGTGGATAAGACCGCTCGACCAGGCATCTGCCGAGCGGCCAAAACTCCCGAGGACGCTCAGAGGGAGCGCCCTGGCTCGACGCGCGCGAGGAGCCCTGTGAAACTACCCGGCCGACGGCGGCTACGAATCCGAAACCGTCGGCCACCGGTGATGCGGCGACCGCAGAGAGGGCAGCTCCCGACGGTCGCCCACGCGGTTATCCCCCGTCCCCACGCACAGCGGGACGGAGGAAGGGAGGCGGAAGCCTCCTCGGACACCGCACGCGGAGCGAGTCGGGATCGCGTTCCCGCTCTCGCTCGGCAGCCTCCTTCTCGGACATGACGCCCTCGCAGAAGGAGGCGAACGCACTCCAGGACCGGTCGCCCCGGAGCATCTCGGGGAGAATGCACCGAAGAGAGAGGTCCCAGCCGCAAACGCTACGAAGGACACGGCGTTCCCGTGCCCACGCCGGGCACTCCTCGACGGTGTGCGCCGCCGTGTCCCTACCCTCCCCGCAGTGATGGCACTGCTCGGACAGTTCCCTCCCTAGGCGACACAGGTACACCCCGAAACATCCGTGTCCGGTGAGCACCTGCGTCATCCTGAAACTAAGCGCGCCCCGCGATCTGCTGACCCAGTCTTCGAAGATGGGGAGCAGCGCCTCGACGAGCGTCCGGCTCTTACCGTTGGGGAGATCCGTCAGCCGATCGCGCCATGTGCCGATCGACCTTCTTCTCCCCTCACTGCGCTCAACCCGGATGGTGTTCGCCGCAACCACCGGATCGATTCGTCGCTCTCGCAGCTCGACTCGTCGCCGATGAGCCGCCGCGAGTTCGCGCGCCATAAGATCTATGGGCACGACGCCCGCGAGAGTCCTCGCCGCCTCCAAGGAGACGGTTCGGTATCCCCTTATCACCCTCAGAGCCATCAGGCGCTGGAGGGAGTCCAGCGCCCTCCAGGTGGGGGCTGACAATCTATCCGCCCATATCGGTGAGCCGTACATCACCATAGCGTGCACGACCCCCAAATACAGGCGGCGAGCACGGGCCCCGGGGCCCCCTAGATTCGGCAGCAGCCGCGCGAGTGCCGCCGCCGCGCCTTCCACCCGTGGTATCAGCTTTTTGATGTGTCGATCAAATTTCCACGTCTGATCAAGGAGGAGTCCCAGATAGCGGAACCCCTCGCCCACGGGGGTTAACTCCCCATTGTCGCCGAGTCCGATGCCCGCGACCGCCGGGACGCCCCGACCGTGGAGCCTGCGGTAAAACCACATGGCCTCCGTCTTGGCCGGAGCGACGCAAAGGCCGAGAGCACGGATGCGATCGAGGACAGAGGCCAGCGCCTGGCCGGCCAGCTCGATGGCCCTCTCGCAGGAGTCCCCCCCGGCGAGGACGAGCGTGTCGTCCGCGTAGCAGACGACACTTACTCCTGGAGGCCGAGGGACCCGCAGAACCCAGTCATAAGTCAGGTTCCACAAGAGTGGACCCAACACCGAGCCCTGCGGTACCCCGCGCGTAACCCGCCGCGTTTGGACGCCGCCGTCCTTTACGGTAAACGTTACCGTTCTGTCCCGCAGGTAGTCCCGGACGACGGCCTGGAGGTACGGCGGAAGGCCGTAATGCTCCAACGCATCCCGAATCGCCCCCCAGGGGAGAGTGTTGAATGCATTGACGATGTCGAGGCTCACCGCCAACACCACTCCACCCCCGGTAGTCACGCCCGTCGTGAAGCCGCGCACGCGCTCCAACGCGTCGATCGTCGAGCGCCCGCGACGAAACCCGAACTGGTCGTCATCCAGGTTCGGTCCCACCCCGGACAGATGCGCATTAATCCTAGCGGCGAGCAAAGTCTCAAAGAGTTTGCCCGCCTCGTCCAGAAGGCATATGGGGCGGTACGCGGAAGGAGAGTCCGCCGGCCGCCCCACTTTGGGGACCAGAACCAAGTTCGCCGTCTTCCACGGAGCGGGGAATATTCCTCTTCGGAGGCAAGCGTCGAATATCTTCGTCAGCCTCGGGTGCAGCGTCTTGAGGGCCGGCGCGAGCACCCTACGGGGTACACCGTCGGGCCCCGGCGCGGCGGTCTTGGCGCGCATCCTATTCACCGCGAGGCTGATCTCATCTCCCGCGACGCGAAGTTCTTCGTCCCATTCTGGGGAGTCGCGCGGGGCAGGTCGCGGCTCCTCTCCATCCTCGTCCGGAGGGAAGAGCGCGTCCAACACCTGCTTCAGGAACTCCGGCTCGAGTCTGCTCGTAACCGGAGGTCCCCCGTCACGCAGCTTGCGCAGCACGATCTTGTACGGGCGGCCCCATGGATCCAGCTCGACCGTCTCCACGAGTTCCGCCCACGCTCTGCTCTTCGCGCTGCGTATCGCGCTTTGGAGAGCCCGACGAGCGCAGGAGTACGCGTCGTACAGAGCGCGCTCCTCCTGCGGCGTCCCTCGTTGTCGTCGGCGACGGAAGCGGAGCAACCGGCGTCGCGCGGAGACGCAGGCGCTACGTTGCGCCGCGATCTCCGCCGACCACCAGTACACTTCCCGCTTCCCGCTGGGCTTCGTCTTGGCTCGGGGCATGGAGGCATCGCAGATTCTCGTCATCGTGCGCCGAAAGCGCACAGCCGAGTCATCCGGATGCTCCTCCTCCTCCTCTTCCCGCGAGGCGGGCGGCGGTGGTTGCGCCCAGTCCTCCATAATGACGGCTGTGGTCAGCGCGTCCTCGTCCAGCCCTCGGAGGACCCACCTACGGGCCCGGGCCACGCACCCGCGCTGGGGGGCGCCGGCAGGACAGCCCCCCACGCTGAGCTCGATAACGATGTAGAGGTGGTCGGAGAGAGACTCGATATCCTCCGCTACCGACCACCCCCGCACCAGGCGCGCGGCAGAAGGCGTCGCCCACGATACGTCAACGATCGAGCCGCCGTTCCACCGCACGCAGGTGCTCGCGCTTCCCACGTTGAGGAGTCGAAGTCCTCTTGGTACTGCCCATCCCTCGAGGGTTGCTCCTCTTCGGTCCGTGGTTCCGTTCCCCCATGCCGCGGACTTCGCGTTGAAGTCGCCCAGAACGAACGCACAGGCTCCCGGCAACCTGTCCAGGCGACTGCCCAGCCGCTCGAGGAACGCCTCGAAGTCAGCCAGGCGTGCATTGGGGGAGAAATAGCACCCGACGATGTGAATCCCCCCCCATTTCGCGATCGCGAACCCGTCCCCACGCTCTACGAGCGAGCACGGTGGGGAGTTTGCGACGTGCCGCTGCACGATAGCAACGGCACCGCACGCGGAGCCAATCCATCCCGGACGGTCCGGGATAGCGTATGGCTAAACCTAACCCAGACCTAACCCAGACCTTTTTTTTTTTTTTTTTTTTTTTTTTTTTTTTACCGAGGAGGAGGGGAAATCCTCATAGGACACCCGGCCTAGATGTTAGTCGACCGGGTAGTGTCGGACTTTTACCGACTAAAACCCCTCCTCCTCACAGTTGCACTATTAGCGATCACTCCTCTGGACTGCCTGTTCAGCATATGTCCAAAGTCAGTGTCGAGTGCTGCACATCACGTTGCCCAGATAGTCGGGTAATAAAAATAAGCTATTCTCTTACTGCTCAACTATTATCTATTTCCTAATGGTGCGCTCTCTCGCCCGTTCTTCAGTTTCTTTAATCTTCAGAATCTCAGTAATGAAGTCCGTCACAAGTCGCCAGCTCTCCTCATCCGCTAGCATAGTATCGACCATGTTTCCTTCGGTGATTGTAGTTCCTACCCTGAGGTTAAGTGAGACCCTCTGAGGGCTCCATTCCGGGCATGCAAAGATGGTGTGTTTTGCATTATCGCACGCGTCGCTGCAGTACCAGCAGGCAGCGGTTGCCTCTTTGCGTATTCTATGCAGGTACGACCCGAAACATCCATGCCCAGTAAGTGCCTGTACGAGGTGGTAAGTAAGGTTGCCGTGCCTTCTGGCAGAGAATTTCTTTACGTTTGGGATCAGTGTATGGGTCCACCTCGCCCTCGAATCATGGTCCCATCTTTCTTGCCAGACCATGTCTATATCCTTGTCCGTTTCTTGCCTCCCTGAGGGCGCTCCCACCGCACTAGTTTCGTTGGGACTTTCCAGTCTGGCCCAGTACATTTTCCGCCTACGTGTCGCCATCAGATCAATCGGGAGAATACCGGTGATGGCCAGGAGCGCGGGTGTCGAAACCGTCCGATACGCGCACGCAATACGTAGCAGGTATTGTCGTTGGAGTGTCGAAAGCCTCTGTTGGTTTGCTGCTTTCTCCAATGCGCCGCACCAGATCGGGCAGGCGTACAGTACGATAGACTCCACTACCGAAAACAGGAGTTTTCTCTTACTACTACTCGGGCCCCCTAAGTTTGGCATAAGCCTAGCTAGGCAGGATGCGGTTTTGTGGGCCTTCAGACATGCGGCCTCCAGGTGGGCGCCGAAAGAACGGCGCTCATCGATGATCACACCCAAATATTTAATTTGGGGGCGGGGTATAATTTCCTGGCCATCAAACCTTATATTAGGTATCCTACCCTTGCGCCTACCGGTCAGCTGGATGACCTCCGTCTTTTCCCGTGCAAGCTGTAGTCCGTGTTCCTTCATCCATGTGTCTATCTCGAGGAGCGTTGTTTGGACGGTTTCCATTACTTTATCCATCTTGTACCCTGTTACAATTGCCGCGAGGTCATCAGCGTACGCCACAAAGGTGACATTTCCCACCTCGTGCTTCCTGACCAGGTCATCATAGACAACGTTCCATAGGAACGGGCCAAGGACTGATCCCTGCGGGACGCCGGCGTATATGGAAAGTCGACTTTCACGCCCATCGCTCCAAATAGCGAGTCGCCTTTCATCCAGGTAGCTGGTGATCAACCTTAAAATATCCGATGGACAATCATTTCTCGCAAGAGCCCGAATTATGACATCCCACGGGAGAGTGTTGAATGCATTTTTAACATCCACCGTAATCATTACTGTAAACTTGCAGAGCCGTCCAGCCTTCTGTGTGATCTCCAAGACCTTGCCAATTGCGTCGATAGTTGATCTCCCGCTCCGGAAGCCGTATTGGTTCTTACTGAGCCCTCCTGCCTTTTCCATAGCTTCCTCGAGCCGCGCCAGAACGAGGTATTCAAAAACTTTACCTAGGGTATTGAGAAGGCTGATTGGCCTGTAAGAAACCTCCTGTTGTATTGCGCCAGCCTTGGCAGGCTTCGGTATCAGGACCAAATCCTGGACCTTCCATGCCGCGGGAAAGACGCCCTTTGCGTAACACTCGTTGTAGAGGTCCTTAAGTATATCCGGAAAAAACAGATGGGTTACCCTAATAGCCTTTGCAGGTATGGCATCCGGACCCGGCGCTTTGCCCACGCTAAGTCTTCTGACCGCCCTATCCAGCTCGTCAGAGGAGAAAGGACGGGTGGAGACATCCCCGACAGGGTCAAATCTACGAGGCTCCGATGGATGCTGGAGAGTAAATAGCTGGGCCGCTGTCCTCTCAATGCTCTCTCTTGGCAACGTTGGCCTCGACGCCCGCTTGATAGTACGCATGACCGTTCTATACGGCCTGCCCCACGGGTCCCTTTCTACGGAATTGCAGAAATCTCTCCAAGAGCTGTCCTTGCTCCTGGCTATCGTACACTTCAACATTTTGCGTAAGCTCTTATAAGCCTCTTCGTGCGCGGTATTATGAGGGGCTCTCGAGAATCTTCTTCGCGCCTTCTTAACCTCAGTTCTAAGAGCAGCTATTTCAGGGGTCCACCAGTATTTAGCGTTTGGCCTAGGGTTGTCTCTTCTTTTGGGCATCGCCGAGTCGCATGCACACGTGATGGCTGCTGTACAATCGGCCACGTAGGTGCCCAGAGACGTCCTGGAAGCAGCTTCCGAGAGTGCAGGTGCATGGGACCAAAGGGTAGTGATGAACGCGTCCTCATTAAAACGTCTGGAGTTCCAGCCAATCCTTCTGCCAGAGAGGGTTGTATTTGCCATTCTGCCAATGGAATGCCACAGATATCGGTGGTCTGATGCATTGAATTCATCCAAGATGTCCGTGTTTATACCTAGCTGGAAGAGGTCAACGCTAACAGCCGCTAGGTCGATGACTGATGTTCTACCGCATCTGTTAAAGGTGGGTATCCCCGTGCAACTAGTTGGGCACAGGTTCCAACGAGCCAGCAGATCTCCAAGCATAGAGCCGCGTTTGTCGTCAGTTGATGATCCCCACAGTGCTGATTTAGCATTGAAGTCTCCCGCAAGGCACTTTGGCTTCGCCGTAGACGCCAAGGCAGTCTCCATCTCTACAAGTGCTGCAGCATACGTTGCCAGATCGATGTTTGGTGATATGTAACAACTAACAATAAATATCCCGTTGACCAGAGCTCCGCAGCAGAAGTGGCCAATGAACCTATGGTCATCAATAATCACCGATGCACCTGGCCTTATCCAGAGTGCGGCACCTCCTCCAAGACCAACTAGCCAGTCTGGGTTAGCATGGTGGAACTCAGAGAGTATGACTACATCAGCCCCTTTTTGCATAGCAGTTTGCTCTACCAGGTCTTGTGCCAACCGACAATGGTTAAGATTCACCTGCAGGATCTTTAGAGGGGCGGTGAATGCTAAGCCGTGGTAACCCCTTGTTTCTCCAATCTTGTCACAGTTTTTAGGGACCTCCCTTGAAGCATCCCTTGGTGTTGTGGGCAGCGAGTTGACCCTGCCATGTGCCTTCTTTTTTCCACGGGTAGGCCGGCATCTACACAGAGCAGACAATCCATCTGGGCCAGGCAGTCTTTGCTGAAGTGCCCTTCTTTCCCGCACCTTCTGCAAAGAAGCACACCTTCCTTTGTGTTGGCGCAGCTTGACGCCACGTGCCCAAGACGGTGGCATTTGAAACACCGTAACACTCGTTGGACCACTCTTACCCGACAAGAGACCCATCCTATTTTGATTCGGCCTTGCTCCGCCAAGGCGGTAGCTGCTTTTGCAGGGAGTGTAATGCCCGCACACTGCATCCCAGCAAATCCCGTGCGCAAGTAGCGCAGGTGGACTTCCTCGACCTTAAGCTCCGGTTGAGCCTCTATCATTGCCTTAATAATGTCCTCTTTGACAGTGACTTCATCAAGATCCCGTATTTCAAGGTCCAGTTTAGGCTGAAGCCTCCTCACGCCAGAGTCGGCACCTAGGGCAAGTTTAAGCGCCTCTTGAACTCGTGCTGCTGTCTTAGCGCCAGGGAGAAACTGAATTAGAAGGTCCCCGACCTTGGTACGCCTGACAGCCGTGATGCTTCCAACTTGCTCAAGACTGGTCTTCTCCTTCGCCTTGCGCAGTATCTCTGCATAGGAAGTACCCTGCCCAACAGGGATGAGTATGGCCTCGGACTTGGGCACCCGGGGAACTGTGTTTGTCGCTCTGCGCCTGGCGTTTCTTGCCCCTTGCACATCAGGAGGACCGCTTTGGTCCCTATACAAGTCACCCCGAGAGGTCCTTCTGGGTAACACAGTCGTCCATGCAACAGTAGAGGTGGAGGGGGCATTGCCCCCCTGCGCTTTCAGGGACGGAGGACAGATTGCCCTAGCTCGCTCTGGGTCCACTTCCTCAGTTCCAGCAGTTCCAGCAGTAGTAGGAAAACTTACTTTTGGGTTGTTAAGGTTGGTAGGAACCGTGAAGATGGAAGAGGTGTAAGAGAAGGGAGTGGTCTTTACGTTCCTTTTCCTCCTCTTCCGCACAATTCTCGCTTCAGGCGAGATTTCTTTCCGTTTCTTTTCAGCCTCGGGTAAATTCTCCATTGCTGTCTGGATGCCCACATCTACTCTGGGCATGGAGTCTTTCTCGTTTGTTTTCAGCCACACCTCGATGTCTGCTGCCGTCGGCGTCTGGGGTTCGGATGAAGCCTCAGTCGGCACCGAACGTGCTTGGCGGGGGCAATCCAAGTGAAGAGATACGGGCTCCGTCTGGGTCGCTGCCTCCACGCCTCGGCTAACGCAACAGTCTTTCCCAAGAGTGTTCTCAGTCTCCGTCTCTCCCTCTTTCGAAATGGGGCGTAGCCCTTCCCCCGAGGTGGGTGCGTGATCGGTCGCCATTTTAGCTAGAAACTCGTCAGCAATCTCCTTATCCACCGCACGTCTCTGGGTTCGGGAGGCGGTGAGAGCATCACACATCTTCATCCAGAGATCACTGGTGGTTTTCGCGATCCTTCTAGCGTCCGGGTTGGCATTTTTGTCGCTCAAATAGGAGTTACGCAACTTTCGTGCCAACTTGTTCATCTTACTGACGGCAAGGGCCTCATCACGATCCCTTTCCGCCAACTGCTCCCTTGCCCGTCTAGCACGAGGCCCAAGGACGAGGGCAAGGCGATCAGTTTCCTTCCTAACCGTCTCCTCCCTTCCCTCTGCTGCAGCACTCTGGGGGGTAGTGCTCCCCGAATGGGAAACATCTTCCAGTTCCTCGACTTCACCAGAGGAAGTACTGGCAGGAGAGCTCTCTATGCAAACTTGGTGTTCCTTCGATTTTGATTTTGTTTTATTGGTTTTTACGTGTGCCATATTATAGTGGAGTTAGATTATCGACAGTTCGCGCATCATGCGAGACCAGCCACGACTGGTCTACTATCCCTGCCGGTTGAAAATCCTAGTGACGGGTACGAAAGCCGAGAAGCGGCTTATCAGGCGGCCCCACCCTATCCGTACCAGATGACTCTATGAAAAAGGTTGGTAATTTGATGCTAAAGGTTTTACGTCACCCCTATCGTGGCGAGGAGCCCTACCAAACCGAGAGTAGGGACACGCCACCTCAGGCTAGACGGTGCTTGCCTTTTACTCCCGGCAAGCTCAGGATATGAGGAAATACCAGGCCACGATAATCCTCCACACATGCGCCCAGCAGCCAAGCTTCAACCCTCGCATTGGCTCCGTTCATGCCCGGGTAGCGGTTTTTCCACTTTTAATTCCTCCGTGGTGCAGCGCACGGCGATGCGAGACCTGCAGCACTTGCGTACTACAAGTCGCACACAACCGCACACCACCTCCACGAAGGCCAGGTACAGACATATCCCGGGCACACGGTCGGGGGGTTTACTACTCCCCCCTTGGCTAGTCTACGGGGAATATCCGCAGAGCCGCTGGCCGCATCTCATACATGCTCTCATTCATACTCTCGCTCGTCACCATCCCTCATTGTGTGGCTGTGCACGTGTACCCTTTGCAGGCAAGCCTGCATCGGGCGACGGCACAGCGTTTGTGTATGTGTGTGTGTGTGACCGTGCACGTGCACCCTTCGCAGGCATGCCTGCGTCGGGCGACGGCACGGTGAGTGTGTGTGTGTGTGTGTGAACGTGAACGTGCACCCTTCGCAGGTATGCCTGCGTCGGGCGACGGCACGGTGTGTAAGTGTGGGTGTACACCGCGCACGTACACCCTTCGCAGGCAAGCCTGCGTCGGGCGACGGCTCGGTGTGTGCGTGTGTGTGATGAGGGAGAAGTGACGAGCGAGTATATGGTTTTCATTCGGGGTTTTCCTTCCCCTAGGACGGCGCCAGACATCTGGCTCAGGAGCCCGTCCAACCCCGCTAGCTGTCCGCGACCACTTATTCGACAGGGTTGCCCCTGCTTATTTCGTGGCTGCCCTGCAAAGAACCTTGACAATGCAGGGCGTTCCCCTATCCGCAACCCGGGGACGCGCTCGGTTGCCACAGCTTGGCTTCCTCCTTGTGGAATGGGTAGCAGTGGCACCACGCCGGTCCCGGTAAGTGCAAACATATCCCACGGGCGCAGATCCACAGGAACTACGCACCGCGGGTAGCGGTTTCCCCACACCGGGCCCGACAGGCACCCCCGCACACCACACCACTCGGAGGCCCGAGAGACCTAACCCAGACCTAACCCAGACCTTTTTTTTTTTTTTTTTTTTTTTTTTTTTTTTTTTTTTTTTTTCGAGGAGGAAATCTTTCAAAGACACCCCGCGGCCCAACGAGGGGACGCGAGGTAGTGCCGGATTTCCACCGGCTAAAACCTCCCCGATGCCACATCCCTGCTCGAGAGTGGGTGCGTTACGGGAATTTCGCGCACGAATTACGTCCGCGACGCACCCGAGGATGGCGTGAAGCGCCCAATACCTTGGAGGCCGCGAAGCGGTCTCCGAAACGGCTAGGTTACAGACTCGGCGCCGCAAAGCGACGCCGAGCCGCTCATCAAATAAATTGCCAAAAGGCTCTACAATCGCAATAGTGACGATCACTCATTGAATTTAGAAATCTACCCTACTACTCGCGTAGATAAGACCGCTCGACCAGGCATCTGCCGAGCGGCCAAAACTCCCGAGGGCGCTCGGAGGGAGCGCCCTGGCTCGACGCGCGCGAGGAGCCCTATGAAGCTACCCGGCCGACGGCGGCTACGAGTCCGAAACCGTCGGCCAAGACCTAACCCAGACCTTTTTTTTTTTTTTTTTGTTGTCGAGGAGGAAATCTTTCAAAGACACCCCGCGGCCCAACGAGGGGGACGCGGGGTAGTGCCGGATTTCCACCGGCTAAAACCTCCCCGATGCCACATCCCTGCTCGAGAGTGGGTGCGTTACGGGAATTTCGCGCACGAATTACGTCCGCGACGCACCCGAGGATGGCGTGAAGCGCCCAATACTTTGGAGGCCGCGAAGCGGCCTCCGGAACGGCTAGGTTATCAACTCGGCGACACGAAGCGGCGCCGAGCTGCTCATCAAATAAATTGCCAAAAGGCTCTACAATTGCGATAGAGTGACGATCACTCATTGAATTTAGACATCTACCCTACTACTCGCGTAGATAAGACCGCTCGACCAGGCATCTGACGAGCGGCCAAAACTCCCGAGGGCGCTCAGAGGGAGCGCCCTGGCTCAACGCGCGCGAGGAGCCCTATGAAACTACCCGGCCGACGGCGGCTACGAGTCCGAATCCGTCGGCCACCGGTGATGCGGCGACCGCAGAGAGGGCAGCTCCCGACGGTCGCCCACGCGGTTATCCCCCGTCCCCACGCACAGCGGGACGGAGGAAGGGAGGCGGAAGCCTCCTCGGACGCCGCACGCGGAGCGAGTCGGGATCGCGTTCCCGCTCTCGCTCGGCAGCCTCCTTCTCGGACATGACGCCCTCGCAGAAGGAGGCGAACGCACTCCAGGACCGGTCGCTCCGGAGCATCTCGGGGAGAATGCACCGAAGAGAGAGGTCCCAGCCGCAAACGCTACGAAGGACACGGCGTTCCCGTGCCCACGCCGGGCACTCCTCGATGGTGTGCGCCGTCGTGTCCCTACCCTCCCCGCAGTGATGGCACTGCTCGGACAGTTCCCTCCCTAGGCGACACAGGTACACCCCGAAACATCCGTGTCCGGTGAGCACCTGCGTCATCCTGAAACTAAGCGCGCCCCGCGACCCGGTGACCCAATCTTCGAAGATGGGGAGCAGCGCCTCGACGAGCGTCCGGCTCTTACCGTTGGGGAGATCCGTCAGCCGATCGCGCCATGTGCCGATCGACCTTCTTCTCCCCTCACTGCGCTCGACCCGGATGGTGTTCGCCGCAACCACCGGATCGATACGTCGCTCTCGCAGCTCGACTCGTCGCCGATGAGCCGCTGCGAGTTCGCGCGCCATAAGATCTATGGGCACGACGCCCGCGAGAGCCCTCGCCGCCTCCAAGGAGACGGTTCGGTATCCCCTTATCACCCTCAGAGCCATCAGGCGCTGGAGGGAGTCCAGCGCCCTCCAGGTGGGGGCTGATAATCTATCCGCCCATATCGGTGAGCCGTACATCACCATAGCGTGCACGACCCCCAAATACAGGCGGCGCGCACGGGCCCCGGCGCCCCCTATATTCGGCAGCAGCCGCGCGAGTGCCGCCGCCGCGCCTTCCACCCGTGGTATCAGCTTTTTGATATGACGATCAAATTTCCACGTCTGATCAAGGAGGAGTCCCAGATAGCGGAACCCCTCGCCCACGGGGGTTAACTCCCCATTGTCGCCGAGTCCGATGCCCGCGACCGCCGGGACGCCCCGGCCGTGGAGCCTGCGGTAAAACCACATGGCTTCCGTCTTGGCCGGAGCGACGCAAAGGCCGAGAGCACGGATGCGATCGAGGACAGAGGCCAGCGCCTGGCCGGCCAGCTCGATGGCCCTCTCGCAGGAGTCCCCCCCGGCGAGGACGAGCGTGTCGTCCGCGTAGCAGACGACACTTACTCCTGGAGGCCGAGGGACCCGCAGAACCCAGTCATAAGTCAGGTTCCACAAGAGTGGACCCAACACCGAGCCCTGCGGTACCCCGCGCGTAACCCGCCGCGTTTGGACGCCGCCGTCCTTTACGGTATACGTTACCGTTCTGTCCCGCAGGTAGTCCCGGACGACGGCCTGGAGATACGGCGGAAGGCCGTAATGCTCCAACGCATCCCGAATCGCCCCCCAGGGGAGAGTGTTGAATGCATTGACGATGTCGAGGCTCACCGCCAACACCACTCCACCCCCGGAAGTCACGCCCGTCGTGAAGCCGCGCACGCGCTCCAACGCGTCGATCGTCGAGCGCCCGCGACGAAACCCGAACTGGTCGTCATCCAGGTTCGGTCCCACCCCGGACAGATGCGCATTAATCCTAGCGGCGAGCAAAGTCTCGAAGAGTTTGCCCGCCTCGTCCAGAAGGCATATGGGGCGGTAAGCGGAAGGAGAGTCCGCCGGCCGCCCCACTTTGGGGACCAGAACCAAGTTCGCCGTCTTCCACGGAGCGGGGAATATTCCTCTTCGGAGGCAAACGTCGAATATCTTCGTCAGCCTCGGGTGTAGCGTCTTGAGGGCCGGCGCGAGCACCCTACCGGGTACACCGTCGGGCCCCGGCGCGGCGGTCTTGGCGCGCATCCTATTCACCGCGAGGCTGATCTCATCTCCCGCGACGCGAAGCTCTTCGTCCCATTCTGGGGAGTCGCGCGGGGCAGGTCGCGGCTCCTCTCCATCCTCGTCCGGAGGGAAGAGCGCGTCCAACACCTGCTTCAAGAACTCCGGCTCGAGTCTGCTCGTAACCGGAGGTCCCCCGTCACGCAGCTTGCGCAGCACGATCTTGTACGGGCGGCCCCATGGATCCAGTTCGACCGTCTCCACGAGTTCCGCCCACGCTGCGCTCTTCGCGCTGCGTATCGCGCTTTGGAGAGCCCGACGAGCGCAGGAGTACGCGTCGTACAGAGCGCGCTCCTCCCGCGGCGTCCCTCGTTGTCGTCGGCGACGGAAGCGGAGCAACCGGCGCCGCGCGGAGACGCAGGCGCTACGTAGCGCCGCGATCTCCGCCGACCACCAGTACACTTCCCGCTTCCCGCCGGGCTTCGTCTTGGCTCGGGGCATGGAGGCATCGCAGATTCTCGTCATCGTGCGCCGAAAGCGCACAGCCGAGTCATCCGGATGCTCCTCCTCCTCCTCTTCCCGCGAGGCGGGCGGCGGCGGTTGCGCCCAGTCCTCCATAATGATGGCTGTGGTCAGCGCGTCCTCGTCCAGCCCTCGGAGGGCCCACCTACGGGCCCGGGCTCCGCGCCCGCGCTGGGGGGCGCCGGCAGGACAGCCCCCCATGCTAAGCTCGATGACGATGTAGAGGTGGTCGGAGAGAGACTCGATATCCTCCGCTACCGACCACCCCCGCACCAGGCGCGCGGCAGAAGGCGTCGCCCACGATACGTCAACGATCGAGCCGCCGTTCCACCGCACGCAGGTGCTTGCGCTTCCCACGTTGAGGAGTCGAAGTCCTCTTGGTACTGCCCATCCCTCGAGGGTTGCTCCTCTTCGGTCCGTGGTTCCGTTCCCCCATGCCGCGGACTTCGCGTTGAAGTCGCCCAGAACGAACGCACAGGCTCCCGGCAACCTGTCCAGGCGACTGCCCAGCCGCTCGAGGAACGCCTCGAAGTCAGCCAGGCGTGCATTGGGGGAGAAATAGCACCCGACGATGTGAATCCCCCCCCATTTCGCGATCGCGAACCCGTCCCCACGCTCTACGAGCGAGCACGGTGGGGAGTTTGCGACGTGCCGCTGCACGATAGCAACGGCACCGCACGCGGAGCCAATCCATCCCGGACGGTCCGGGATAGCGTATGGCTCAGATACGACGGCGAGCCCAACGCATCGCTCCATCATGCTGTGGATCAGGAGATCCTGAGCACGGGCGGAACGATTCAAGTTTGCCTGGATCAAGCGGGTGAAGGCGAAGCCTCCATCGCCTCCTCCAGGCCGTCGAACATGTTTGCCGTCGGGACCGGTCCCGACGGCTCGTCGCATCTATCTAGTACCACGACGGGCACCATCACCGGCTCAGAGGGAGCAGGGGGCGGAGCGCTCGCCGCGGTCGACCCGCTCGCGACGGATGCGGGTTCCGGCGCGGACTCGGGCGCGGACTCGGGCGCAGGCTTAGGCGCGGCCCTCGGCGCGGCCTTCGGCGCAGACGCGATCGCAACAGTGCGCGCGGGCACGACGGTTTCCACGCTAACGATGCGTGGACCTCGCGGCGCGGGGGCGTCGGTCGCGACGCCCTTGGGGGTCGAAGAGGCCGGCTTTCCGGCCCCTTTTCCCGTCTTTTTGAGAGGCGGGGCACAGGACTTACTGCCGAGCCTATGCCCCGACGGCCTCCCGAGATCCTTGCACAGCACGCAAAGCGGAGCGGCCGTGCAAGTATTCGCGCGGTGGTCGGTGCTACCGCAGTTGTAGCACCGATTGCTACGGTCCACGTCACTAGGACACGTCGCCCGGACGTGCCCCATGCGCAGACACTTGTAGCATTGTAGGGGGCGCCTCGGCAGGGCTTCCACCCTTGCGGCGGCCCATCCTACTTTGAGGTCCCTGGCCACAGCGATCTTGCGAGCCGCCATGGCAGGGCACCTCACCCATATGGTGCCCATTCTGGAGGGAGCAGCGCGCACCTCGCCAGTGCGCACCTCTCCCTCCGAGCACCCCGTCGCGGCGCAGATCGCGGCGGTGACGTCTGCCGGGGTAGCGGACGCGTCGAGCCCCAGCAGACGAACGTCTCCCGTTGGGGTGGGACGTCCGACGCGGACGCCCATCGGCCCCACCACGTCCCGAAAACGTTGGGCGAGAGCGTCGGCCAGTGCCGCGCTCTTCGCCCCGGGAATGGTAACGGCCATCCCTCCCGCGGCGGTGTATTTAAATCGAAAGCCACCGGTGATGCCGATGGCCACTAAATCAATCTCCGCGCGCGCCTTCCTCATAATTTCCGCCCACCCCTCGTAGGGTGAGTCGGGACGGCGGTGGAGCGTCACCACCGCCGCTCGCGGCTTCCTCGCGAGAGGGATGCCCGTTCCCCTCTTATCATTAACCTTCCCGCCCCTGGACGCAGGGACGGGAGCCGCGACGCTCGCGGCTTGCTTCCGGGCCGCTTGCCCGGAAGCGCGTTTCGCCTTCTTGCCGGCGACCTGTGCCCACGACAATGGGCCAGGTTTGCCGGCAACGCTCGCAGAGGGAGGGGCGTCGCCACTTACCTTAGGGGCGGCGGCTGGCGTCCCGGGAGCCGCCCCCTTTCCCTCGTCGTCCCGTCGCCGCTTCTTCCCCGGGTTCGCCGGAGTTGCAGCGGCCGAACAGGGCACAGCAGTGGCTGCAGGCTTCCTTGCAGCTCGCGGAACGGCCGGCGAAGGGGGGCGCGTCCTCTTCGGAGCCGCTTCCCGCGGCGGCTGAAGCTGCTGCTGTTGCGTAGCGGGCGGTTGGGCAGGTGCCCGAGACGCCGCCACGAGGGGCTGCACCACCGCTGTGAGGGCAACGATGGCAGCGCGCAGCCCCTCATTTTCTTCCCGGATGAGGCAGACCACCTCATTCCGGATCCTGACCATAGGGTCGACCTCGGCGATCGGCCCCCTCCTCGCCGCCTCCAGCCTCGAGGCGGCGGTGGACGACGTCGTCGGCATCGGCGTCTTCGTCGGCGCCTTCGTCGGCGCCCTGTTGCGGTCATCCCTCGGCGGCGACGGTTCCCTCTCCTTGAGGGCCCTCCGCAGCTCCGCACTCTCACGTCGAGATCGCGCGAGCTGCTCACGGAGCGAGGCCACCAGAAGAGCCTCCCGGGGCGATGCAGAGTCGCTGTCCACGCCCGGGTCGGCTCGGGCGAACCCAACACTAAAGGCGGCCTCCAGGGTATCGACCGCGCTCCTAAGGGCCCTCACGTTTTGGCCCTTGAGGTTGTTGGAGGTGGCGGCGATCCTCCAGACCTCTTCCCTCTTGAGAGCCACCACCTCCCTGAGTTCCGGCTCGGTGAGCCCTCGGAGCCACTCTTGAAGCTCCCCCCCAGAGGGGAGCGGCTCCGCAGGCGGCCGCCTCTTCTTCTTCCCCTCGATAGAGCGAGGGGAAGTCGTTCCTCCCCGGGAAGGGCTACCCGGCAGCGGGGAAGTCGCTGCCGGCCTTTTTTTGCCCGCTGCGCTCCGACGGCGCAGCGGCGACGAGCAGGAAGGCGCGATGCTCGCCGAGTCGGACTCGCAGTCGCGCGCAAGCGAGTCGTCCGACTCCCGCACTATTTTGGCCTTCGCGGCGGCCGCGGCCCTCCCGTGGATGATGTCGCGGATCTCGCTTTCGAGCGAACCCGCGACCGACGTGGCATCCGACACCACCACCGTGTCCGTGTCTTCCTCGTCCGACGTCAACAGAACGTTCGGCGGACGAGATCTACCCGCACTTCTCGTCACGGGGGCCCTCGCGGGGGCGCGGTCCCTCCCCGGCGAGCGCCTTATTAGGTCCGCTTTATTTGTACTTTTACTTTTGGGGGAGGCTGCCCCCGACCGCAGCCCGCCCCCGCTGTCACTTCCTGCGCGCGACATACTTTGGTATGCCGCAGCGCAGCACTACACTATTTAATGTCCACTAGAAGCCGCAGGCACCACGCACCGGTGCAATAAAGAAAAACAGAAGGAAAGGTAGCAGCAAAGAGGGAGAGTGACAGGAGGGAAGAGATAGGGAAAACAGATAGAGAGTAGGCAGGAGAAACAAGATTAGTAGAGAAGGAAACGAGAAAAGAGCAGAAAAGTTGAGAAAAGTGACTCTACAGAGGAGAAAAGTTATAGTAAAAGTGAGCGTATACTAAGGAATCTGGAGAGAGAATGGAGAAAGGGAGGTGAAAAAGAGAAAAAGGTTCTAAAAGGGGAGAGTCTGCTGTACTATAAAAGTGCCAGCAGAACTCAGAGGGATGAAAGTAGGGTAGAAATAGAGGGCAGTGAAAAAGGGAATAATTTGGGGTTACGCTACAGAAATGCCCACTATCTGTAGAGGGAAAGTAGAAAGAAAAATAGATATAGAAAGGAAGGGAGGTAGAGTAGAGTGAGAGTGGGAGAAGGAGTGAAGAGATAATGAGGGGAAGATAGAGAGAGAGTAAAAGAGACAGGGGGAAAGGAAAGCGCAGAGGCGCGTGGACAGAATGGGCAGAAAAGTGAAAAATGAGAATAAAAGAAGTAGAGGATAGAGAAAGGAGATGAGATAGAGAGAGAGGGAGTAGGAATGGAAGAAGGAATGAAAGAAGGTAGAAGAGGAAGTAGAAATAGGGAAGAAAAGGGTAGGGCGCAGAGAAGCGCAGGAGAAAAAGTGACAGAAAAGAGGAAAGAGGCTGCGTAGAGGAAAATGCACACACGCACAGTACCTTTGGCAGTCCTTCAGCACCTGTATTATCCTAGACAGCTGTCAGGTGTTCTAGGGACGTCGCACCACACTGCACTACACTGCAGATGTCTGTAGCACAACGACAAACAGGATTTGACACGCACAAGTTTCTGTCACTTTCTGCTGCTTCCCAGCGGTCAGGGAATGCAGCAGGGATCGTCCTCGACGCGGCAGGAACACACACGAGCCCCCCGAAGGCAAAGAAGACCGACGAGAGCGTCGCGCATGCACCGCGCGCGCTGCGACGCTACCACGTGGCGCGCGAGGTTATGTCGCCACGCGGCGACCGGCGTCAATGTTTACCGAGTTCCACGCACTCGCACTTGTACCGCACAATAATCCAAGTGTTCCAGGGCGTATTCCAATGCCTCCTCGATGCACCACTGTTACACAGAGTGCCCGAATCGCGATCGCGAACGCGAAAATCGCGCGCGTCGCCACGCGGTCGTCGACGCACGAGGTTAAACGGCACGGCCGAATTCCCCGTACGCGATTTCCGCGTTTTCGCGTGCCGGGGCGACGCGAAAACTCTACCCGGGTGTAGAGTACAGTGCAGGACCGACTCTAACACCTTACTTTAACGAAAAATCTACGAATTTATTCAAAAACTCGAAAATTCCCGGGAGCAGTCGGCGCGCACGTCTGCATCGGACCAGGGGCGGACGAAGAACAGACCTAACCCAGACCTAACCCAGACCTTTTTTTTTTTTTTTTTTTTTTTTTTTTATCCCACCAATCCACCGCTCTCTGTCCCCCGGACCTGACGCTAACGCATTTCCACAGGGGACAGCACTGTACGCACCGCCAGTGTACCTACCCCTACGTCCTCTCCCAGACCGGAAGGGTCCGGGGCGAGGTTCGGGGCTGGTCCGCGACAGCTGCGGCACCCAATCCAGAAACGACGTGGTCTCCAGACGGGGCACCGCAGTGTATGACTCTACCGCGCCGCATTGGGTGGGCTGGACCCCAAAGAGGTCCCCCACCCTGGTCCGTTTCGTCATAGCCCCGTCCACGCCGTAACGTGGAGGTTCATGACTACTTCCAGACCCGCCTCCTGTCCGCCATCCGCAAGGATGGCCCTCGTTCCAGGGTGCGAATGCTCCCCCTCCCCCTCAATCAATCACCCGCTTGCCCCGCCGCCACTCTCGCGTTATGACGGTCGATTATGGCCCTCTCCTTCTCCCGTTCGTCGGACTCCTTCTTCGTTATGACGACCCGTGCGAAGTCCTTAAACGCCTTCCATTTACCCGCGTCACCGTTCACCAAACCCCGCAGCCTGTCCAGCGACAGCGGTGCTGGGGTGTTGGTGTCTGCCAGGAGGCTCATCCTCGCGTCATTCCACTCGGGGCACGCCAGTACGGTGTGTTCTGCGTCGTCCACCTCCTCGTCACAGTACGGGCAGGCCGCCGATTCTCTCTTGCCTATTCCGTGCAGGTAACTCCCAAAGCTGCCGTGTCCGGACAGGAGTTGCGTGGTCTCATACGTAGACGACTTTTTTCCACTGACCACGCCTCCAGCCCAGCGCACCACATCCGGGATGACGGACCTCGTCCAGACCCCCTTGACGCTGGTAGTCCACCATCGTTGCCACTTGGCTTCCATCTCCTCGTCCAGGCGCGGATCGTCCTCGATCGCCCTCATAGTCCTAGCCCCCGCCGCACAGCCGGGCGGTTGATCACGGCGCCACTCTCGGTAGTGGTCGTACTCCCTTCTTCTTTTTTCCGCCACCAGCTCGAGAGGCGGTATCCCCGCAATAGCCAGCGCCGCCTCGCGAGAGACGGTGCGGTAAGCTCTAACCGTTCTCAGGGCACACCGCCGCTGGATCCCGGCCACCTCGCGAAGCGTTGTCCCCACCCGCAGCGCCTCCGCCCATATAGGTGCCCCATACGCGAGAATGGAAAGTATCATTCCAGCGTACAGCCTCCTCCTCCCCTGGCTCGGTCCACCGACGTTAGGCATGATCCGACTCAGCGCCGCCACCGCCGCACCTGCCTTCCGGGCTACGTACTTCATGTGGTCCCGGTACGACAGCCTCCTGTCCAGTACTATTCCCAAGTACTTGATTACCTTCCCAGTAGAGACCGCTACTCCCCTCAGCGTAAACACCAACTGAGGGTAGAGCCTTTTCCTGGTGAGAACGATCGCCTCCGTCTTCTCCGGTGCGACCTGTAGTCCCTTCCGGTCCAGCCATTCCACCACCGTCCCCAGTGCGCAATTCATTCCCTCCACGATTCCTGCCGGGGTGACCTAACCCAGACCTTTTTTTTTTTTTTTTGTTGTCGAGGAGGAAATCTTTCAAAGACACCCCGCGGCCCAACGAGGGGGACGCGAGGTAGTGCCGGATTTCCACCGGCTAAAACCTCCCCGATGCCACATCCCTGCTCGAGAGTGGGTGCGTTACGGGAATTTCGCGCACGAATTACGTCCGCGACGCACCCGAGGATGGCGTGAAGCGCCTAATACCTTGGAGGCCGCGAAGCGGCCTCCGAAACGGCTAGGTTACAGACTCGGCGCCGCGAAGCGACGCCGAGCCGCTCATCAAATAAATTGCCAAAAGGCTCTACAATCGCAATAGTGACGGTCACTCATTGAATTTAGAAATCTACCCTACTACTCGCGTAGATAAGACCGCTCGACCAGGCATCTGCCGAGCGGCCAAAACTCCCGAGGGCGCTCAGAGGGAGCGCCCTGGCTCGACGCGCGCGAGGAGCCCTGTGAAACTACCCGGCCGACGGCGGCTACGAGTCCGAAACCGTCGGCCACCGGTGATGCGGCGACCGCAGAGAGGGCAGCTCCCGACGGTCGCCCACGCGGTTATCCCCCGTCCCCTCGCACAGCGGGACGGAGGAAGGGAGGCGGAAGCCTCCTCGGACGCCGCACGCGGAGCGAGTCGGGATCGCGTTCCCGCCCTCGCTCGGCAGCCTCCTTCTCGGACATGACGCCCTCGCAGAAGGAGGCGAACGCACTCCAGGACCGGTCGCTCCGGAGCATCTCGGGGAGAATGCACCGAAGAGAGAGGTCCCAGCCGCAAACGCTACGAAGGACACGGCGTTCCCGTGCCCACGCCGGGCACTCCTCGACGGTGTGCGCCGCCGTGTCCCTACCCTCCCCGCAGTGATGGCACTGCTCGGACAGTTCCCTCCCTAGGCGACACAGGTACACCCCGAAACATCCGTGTCCGGTGAGCACCTGCGTCATCCTGAAGCTAAGCGCGCCCCGCGATCTGCTGACCCAATCTTCGAAGATGGGGAGCAGCGCCTCGACGAGCGTCCGGCTCTTACCGTTGGGGAGATCCGTCAGCCGATCGCGCCATGTGCCGATCGACCTTCTTCTCCCCTCACTGCGCTCGACCCGAATGGTGTTCGCCGCAACCACCGGATCGATTCGTCCCTCTCGCAGCTCGACTCGTCGCCGATGAGCCGCTGCGAGTTCGCGCGCCATAAGATCTATGGGCACGACGCCCGCGAGAGTCCTCGCCGCCTCCAAGGAGACGGTTCGGTATCCCCTTATCACCCTCAGAGCCATCAGGCGCTGGAGGGAGTCCAGCGCCCTCCAGGTGGGGGCTGATAATCTATCCGCCCATATCGGTGAGCCGTACATCACCATAGCGTGCACGACCCCCAAATACAGGCGGCGAGCACGGGCCCCGGCGCCCCCTAGATTCGGCAGCAGCCGCGCGAGTGCCGCCGCCGCGCCTTCCACCCGTGGTATCAGCTTTTTGATATGACGATCAAATTTCCACGTCTGATCAAGGAGGAGTCCCAGATAGCGGAACCCCTCGCCCACGGGGGTTAACTCCCCATTGTCGCCGAGTCCGACGCCCGCGACCGCCGGGACGCCCCGACCGTGGAGCCTGCGGTAAAACCACAAGGCCTCCGTCTTGGCCGGAGCGACGCAAAGGCCGAGAGCACGGATGCGATCGAGGACAGAGGCCAGCGCCTGGCCGGCCAGCTCGATGGCCCTCTCGCAGGAGTCCCCCCCGGCGAGGACGAGCGTGTCGTCCGCGTAGCAGACGACACTTACTCCTGGAGGCCGAGGGACCCGCAGAACCCAGTCATACGTCAGGTTCCACAAGAGTGGACCCAACACCGAGCCCTGCGGTACCCCGCGCGTAACCTGCCGCGTTTGGACACCGCCGTCCTTTACGGTAAACGTTACCGTTCTGTCCCGCAGGTAGTCCCGGACGACGGCCTGGAGATACGGCGGAAGGCCGTAATGCTCCAACGCATCCCGAATCGCCCCCCAGGGGAGAGTGTTGAATGCATTGACGATGTCGAGGCTCACCGCCAACACCACTCCACCCCCGGAAGTCACGCCCGTCGTGAAGCCGCGCACGCGCTCCAACGCGTCGATCGTCGAGCGCCCGCGACGAAACCCGAACTGGTCGTCATCCAGGTTCGGTCCCACCCCGGACAGATGCGCATTAATCCTAGCGGCGAGCAAAGTCTCAAAGAGTTTGCCCGCCTCGTCCAGAAGGCATATGGGGCGGTAAGCGGAAGGAGAGTCCGCCGGCCGCCCCACTTTGGGGACCAGAACCAAGTTCGCCGTCTTCCACGGAGCGGGGAATATTCCTCTTCGGAGGCAAGCGTCGAATATCTTCGTCAGCCTCGGGTGCAGCGTCTTGAGGGCCGGCGCGAGCACCCTACCGGGTACACCGTCGGGCCCCGACGCGGCGGTCTTGGCGCGCATCCTATTCACCGCGAGGCTGATCTCATCTCCCGCGACGCGAAGTTCTTC
Organism: Priocnemis perturbator; assembly: GCA_963942575.1. Classification (NCBI taxonomy): domain Eukaryota; kingdom Metazoa; phylum Arthropoda; class Insecta; order Hymenoptera; family Pompilidae; genus Priocnemis; species Priocnemis perturbator. The sequence goes on from CAWWDK010000066.1 coordinate 161,434, forward strand.
GTCCCATTCTGGGGAGACGCGCGGGGCAGGTCGCGGCTCCTCTCCATCCTCGTCCGGAGGGAAGAGCGCGTCCAACACCTGCTTCAAGAACTCCGGCTCGAGTCTGCTCGTAACCGGAGGTCCCCCGTCACGCAGCTTGCGCAGCACGATCTTGTATGGGCGGCCCCATGGATCCAGTTCGACCGTCTCCACGAGTTCCGCCCACGCTGCGCTCTTCGCGCTGCGTATCGCGCTTTGGAGAGCCCGACGAGCGCAGGAGTACGCGTCGTACAGAGCGCGCTCCTCCTGCGGCGTCCCTCGTTGTCGTCGGCGACGGAAGCGGAGCAACCGGCGCCGCGCGGAGACGCAGGCGCTACGTAGCGCCGCGATCTCCGCCGACCACCAGTACACTTCCCGCTTCCCGCTGGGCTTCGTCTTGGCTCGGGGCATGGAGGCATCGCAGATTCTCGTCATCGTGCGCCGAAAGCGCACAGCCGAGTCATCCGGATGCTCCTCCTCCTCCTCTTAGACCTAACCCAGACCTTTTTTTTTTTTTTTTGTTGTCGAGGAGGAAATCTTTCAAAGACACCCCGCGGCCCAACGAGGGGGACGCGAGGTAGTGCCGGATTTCCACCGGCTAAAACCTCCCCGATGCCACATCCCTGCTCGAGAGTGGGTGCGTTACGGGAATTTCGCGCACGAATTACGTCCGCGACGCACCCGAGGATGGCGTGAAGCGCCCAATACCTTGGAGGCCGCGAAGCGGCCTCCGGAACGGCTAGGTTACAGACTCGGCGCCGCGAAGCGACGCCGAGCCGCTCATCAAATAAGTTGCCAAAAGGCTCTACAATTGCAATAGAGTGACGATCACTCATTGAATTTAGAAATCTACCCTACTACTCGCGTAGATAAGACCGCTCGACCAGGCATCTGCCGGGCGACCAAAACTCCCGAGGGCGCTCAGAGGGAGCGCCCTGGCTCGACGCGCGCGAGGAGCCCTGTGAAACTACCCGGCCGACAGCGGCTACGAATCCGAAACCGTCGGCCACCGGTGATGCGGCGACCGCAGAGAGGGCAGCTCCCGACGGTCGCCCACGCGGTTATCCCCCGTCCCCACGCACAGCGGAACGGAGGAAGGGAGGCGGAAGCCTCCTCGGACGCCGCACGCGGAGCGAGTCGGGATCGCGTTCCCGTCCTCGCTCGGCAGCCTCCTTCTCGGACATGACGTCCTCGCAGAAGGAGGCGAACGCACTCCAGGACCGGTCGCTCCGGAGCATCTCGGGGAGAATGCACCGAAGAGAGAGGTCCCAGCCGCAAACGCTGCGAAGGACACGGCGTTCCCGTGCCCACGCCGGGCACTCCTCGACGGTGTGCGCCGCCGTGTCCCTACCCTCCCCGCAGTGATGGCACTGCTCGGACAGTTCCCTCCCTAGGCGACACAGGTACACCCCGAAACATCCGTGTCCGGTGAGCACCTGCGTCATCCTGAAGCTAAGCGCGCCCCGCGATCTGCTGACCCAATCTTCGAAGATGGGGAGCAGCGCCTCGACGAGCGTCCGGCTCTTACCGTTGGGGAGATCCGTCAGCCGATCGCGCCATGTGCCGATCGACCTTCTTCTCCCCTCACTGCGCTCGACCCGGATGGTGTTCGCCGCAACCACCGGATCGATTCGTCGCTCTCGCAGCTCGACTCGTCGCCGATGAGCCGCCGCGAGTTCGCGCGCCATAAGATCTATGGGCACGACGCCCGCGAGAGTCCTCGCCGCCTCCAAGGAGACGGTTCGGTATCCCCTTATCACCCTCAGAGCCATCAGGCGCTGGAGGGAGTCCAGCGCCCTCCAGGTGGGGGCTGATAATCTATCCGCCCATATCGGTGAGCCGTACATCACCATAGCGTGCACGACCCCCAAATACAGGCGGCGAGCACGGGCCCCGGGGCCCCCTAGATTCGGCAGCAGCCGCGCGAGTGCCGCCGCCGCGCCTTCCACCCGTGGTATCAGCTTTTTGATATGTCGATCAAATTTCCACGTCTGATCAAGGAGGAGTCCCAGATAGCGGAACCCCTCGCCCACGGGGGTTAACTCCCCATTGTCGCCGAGTCCGATGCCCGCGACCGCCGGGACGCCCCGACCGTGGAGCCTGCGGTAAAACCACATGGCCTCTGTCTTGGCCGGAGCGACGCAAAGGCCGAGAGCACGGATGCGATCGAGGACAGAGGCCAGCGCCTGGCCGGCCAGCTCGATGGCCCTCTCGCAGGAGTCCCCCCCGGCGAGGACGAGCGTGTCGTCCGCGTAGCAGACGACACTTACTCCTGGAGGCCGAGGGACCCGCAGAACCCAGTCATACGTCAGGTTCCACAAGAGTGGACCCAACACCGAGCCCTGCGGTACCCCGCGCGTAACCCGCCGCGTTTGGACGCCGCCGTCCTTTACGGTAAACGTTACCGTTCTGTCCCGCAGGTAGTCCCGGATAACGGCCTGGAGATACGGCGGAAGGCCGTAATGCTCCAACGCATCCCGAATCGCCCCCCAGGGGAGAGTGTTGAATGCATTGACGATGTCGAGGCTCACCGCCAACACCACTCCACCCCCGGAAGTAGACCTAACCCAGACCTAACCCAGACCTTTTTTTTTTTTTTTTTTTTGTCGAGGAGGAAATCTTTCAAAGACACCCCGCGGCCCAACGAGGGGGACGCGAGGTAGTGCCGGATTTCCACCGGCTAAAACCTCCCCGATGCCACATCCCTGCTCGAGAGTGGGTGCGTTACGGGAATTTCGCGCGCGAATTACGTCCGCGACGCACCCGAGGATGGCGTGAAGCGCCCAATACCTTGGAGGCCGCGAAGCGGCCCCCGAAACGGCTAGGTTACAGACTCGGCGCCGCCAAGCGGCGCCGAGCCGCTCATCAAATAAATTGCCAAATGGCTCTACAATGCACTAGAGTGACGATCACTCATTGAATTTAGAAATCTACCCTACTACTCGCGTAGATAAGGCCGCTCGACCAGGCATCTGCCGAGCGGCCAAAACTCCCGAGGGCGCTCAGAGGGAGCGCCCTGGCTCGACGCGCGCGAGGAGCCCTATGAAACTACCCGGCCGACGGCGGCTACGAATCCGAAACCGTCGGCCACCGGTGATGCGGCGGCCGCAGAGAGGGCAGCTCCCGGCGGTCGCCCACGCGGTTATCCCCCGTCCCCACGCACAGCGGGACGGAGGAAGGGAGGCGGAAGCCTCCTCGGACGCCGCACGCGGAGCGAGTCGGGATCGCGTTCCCGTCCTCGCTCGGCAGCCTCCTTCTCGGACATGACGCCCTCGCAGAAGGAGGCGAACGCACTCCAGGACCGGTCGCTCCGGAGCATCTCGGGGAGAACGCACCGAAGAGAGAGGTCCCAGCCGCAAACGCTACGAAGGACACGGCGTTCCCGTGCCCACGCCGGGCACTCCTCGACGGTGTGCGCCGCCGTGTCCCTACCCTCCCCGCAGTGATGGCACTGCTCGGACAGTTCCCTCCCTAGGCGACACAGGTACACCCCGAAACATCCGTGTCCGGTGAGCACCTGCGTCATCCTGAAGCTAAGCGCGCCCCGCGATCTGCTGACCCAATCTTCGAAGATGGGGAGCAGCGCCTCGACGAGCGTCCGGCTCTTACCGTTGGGGAGATCCGTCAGCCGATCGCGCCATATGCCGATCGACCTTCTTCTCCCCTCACTGCGCTCGACCCGGATGGTGTTCGCCGCAACCACCGGATCGATTCGTCGCTCTCGCAGCTCGACTCGTCGCCGATGAGCCGCTGCGAGTTCGCACGCCATAAGATCTATGGGCACGACGCCCGCGAGAGCCCTCGCCGCCTCCAAGGAGACGGTTCGGTATCCCCTTATCACCCTCAGAGCCATCAGGCGCTGGAGGGAGTCCAGCGCCCTCCAGGTGGGGGCTGATAATCTATCCGCCCATATCGGTGAGCCGTACATCACCATAGCGTGCACGACCCCCAAATACAGGCGGCGCGCACGGGCCCCGGCGCCCCCTAGATTCGGCAGCAGCCGCGCGAGTGCCGCCGCCGCGCCTTCCACCCGTGGTATCAGCTTTTTGATATGACGATCAAATTTCCACGTCTGATCAAGGAGGAGTCCCAGATAGCGGAACCCCTCGCCCACGGGGGTTAACTCCCCATTGTCGCCGAGTCCGATGCCCGCGACCGCCGGGACGCCCCGACCGTGGAGCCTGCGGTAAAACCACATGGCCTCCGTCTTGGCCGGAGCGACGCAAAGGCCGAGAGCACGGATGCGATCGAGGACAGAGGCCAGCGCCTGGCCGGCCAGCTCGATGGCCCTCTCGCAGGAGTCCCCCCCGGCGAGGACGAGCGTGTCGTCCGCGTAACAGACGACACTTACTCCTGGAGGCCGAGGGACCCGCAGAACCCAGTCATACGTCAGGTTCCACAAGAGTGGACCCAACACCGAGCCCTGCGGTACCCCGCGCGTAACCCGCCGCGTTTGGACGCCGCCGTCCTTTACGGTAAACGTTACCGTTCTGTCCCGCAGGTAGTCCCGGATAACGGCCTGGAGATACGGCGGAAGGCCGTAATGCTCCAACGCATCCCGAATCGCCCCCCAGGGGAGAGTGTTGAATGCATTGACGATGTCGAGGCTCACCGCCAACACCACTCCACCCCCGGTAGTCACGCCCGTCGTGAAGCCGCGCACGCGCTCCAACGCGTCGATCGTCGAGCGCCCGCAACGAAATCCGAACTGGTCGTCATCCAGGTTCGGTCCCACCCCGGACAGATGCGCATTAATCCTAGCGGCGAGCAAAGTCTCGAAGAGTTTGCCCGCCTCGTCCAGAAGGCATATGGGGCGGTAAGCGGAAGGAGAGTCCGCCGGCCGCCCCACTTTGGGGACCAGAACCAAGTTCGCCGTCTTCCACGGAGCGGGGAATATTCCTCTTCGGAGGCAAGCGTCGAATATCTTCGTCAGCCTCGGGTGCAGCGTCTTGAGGGCCGGCGCGAGCACCCTACCGGGTACACCGTCGGGCCCCGGCGCGGCGGTCTTGGCGCGCATCCTATTCACCGCGAGGCTGATCTCATCTCCCGCGACGCGAAGTTCTTCGTCCCATTCTGGGGAGTCGCGCGGGGCAGGTCGCGGCTCCTCTCCATCCTCGTCCGGAGGGAAGAGCGCGTCCAACACCTGCTTCAAGAACTCCGGCTCGAGTCTGCTCGTAACCGGAGGTCCCCCGTCACGCAGCTTGCGCAGCACGATCTTGTACGGGCGGCCCCATGGATCCAGTTCGACCGTCTCCACGAGTTCCGCCCACGCTGCGCTCTTCGCGCTGCGTATCGCGCTTTGGAGAGCCCGACGAGCGCAGGAGTACGCGTCGTACAGAGCGCGCTCCTCCTGCGGCGTCCCTCGTTGTCGTCGGCGACGGAAGCGGAGCAACCGGCGCCGCGCGGAGACGCAGGCGCTACGTAGCGCCGCGATCTCCGCCGACCACCAGTACACTTCCCGCCTCCCGCTGGGCTTCGTCTTGGCTCGGGGCATGGAGGCATCGCAGATTCTCGTCATCGTGCGCCGAAAGCGCACAGCCGAGTCATCCGGATGCTCCTCCTCCTCCTCTTCCCGCGAGGCGGGCGGCGGCGGTTGCGCCCAGTCCTCCATTATGATGGCTGTGGTCAGCGCGTCCTCGTCCAGCCCTCGGAGGACCCACCTACGGGCCCGGGCTCCGCGCCCGCGCTGGGGGGCGCCGGCAGGACAGCCCCCCACGCTAAGCTCGATGACGATGTAGAGGTGGTCGGAGAGAGACTCGATATCCTCCGCTACCGACCACCTCCGCACCAGGCGCGCGGCAGAAGGCGTCGCCCACGATACGTCAACGATCGAGCCGCCGTTCCACCGCACGCAGGTGCTTGCGCTTCCCACGTTGAGGAGTCGAAGTCCTCTTGGTACTGCCCATCCCTCGAGGGTTGCTCCTCTTCGGTCCGTGGTTCCGTTCCCCCATGCCGCGGACTTCGCATTGAAGTCGCCCAGAACGAACGCACAGGCTCCCGGCAACCTGTCCAGGCGACTGCCCAGCCGCTCGAGGAACGCCTCGAAGTCAGCCAGGCGTGCATTGGGGGAGAAATAGCACCCGACGATGTGAATCCCCCCCCATTTCGCGATCGCGAACCCGTCCCCACGCTCTACGAGCGAGCACGGTGGGGAGTTTGCGACATGCCGCTGCACGATAGCAACGGCACCGCACGCGGAGCCAATCCATCCCGGACGGTCCGGGATAGCGTATGGCTCAGATACGACGGCGAGCCCAACGCATCGCTCCATCATGCTGTGGATCAGGAGATCCTGAGCACGGGCGGAGCGATTCAAGTTTGCCTGGATTAAGCGGGTGAAGGCGAAGCCTCCATCGCCTCCTCCAGGCCGTCAAACATGTTTGCCGTCGGGACCGGTCCCGACGGCTCGTCGCATCTATCTAGTACCACGACGGGCACCATCGCCGGCTCAGAGGGAGCAGGGGGCGGAGCGCTCGCCGCGGTCGACCCGCTCGCGACGGATGCGGGTTCCGGCGCGGACTCGGGCGCGGTCTCGGGCGCAGGCCTAGGCGTGGCCCTCGACGCGGCCTTCGGCGCAGACGCGATCGCGACAGTGCGCGCGGGCACAACGGTTTCCACGCTAACGATGCGTGGACCTCGCGGCGCGGGGGCGTCGGTCGCGACGCCCTTGGGGGTCGAAGAGGCCGGCTTTCCGGCCCCTTTACCCGTCTTTTTGAGAGGCGGGGCACAGGACTTACTGCCGAGCCTATGCCCCGACGGCCTCCCGAGATCCTTGCACAGCACGCAAAGCGGAGCGGCCATGCAAGTATTCGCGCGGTGATCGGTGCTACCGCAGTTGTAGCACCGATTGCTACGGTCCACGTCACTAGGACACGTCGCCCGGACGTGCCCCATGCGCAGACACTTGTAGCACTGCAGGGGGCGCCTCGGCAGGGCTTCCACCCTTGCGGCGGCCCATCCTACTTTGAGGTCCCTGGCCACAGCGATCTTGCGAGCCGCCATGGCAGGGCACCTCACCCATATGGTGCCCATTCTGGAGGGAGCGGCGCGCACCTCGCCAGTGCGCACCTCTCCCTCCGAGCACCCCGTCGCAGCGCAGATCGCGGCGGAGACGTCTGCCGGGGTAGCGGACGCGTCGAGCCCCAGCAGACGAACGTCTCCCGTTGGGGTGGGACGTCCGACGCGGACGCCCATCGGCCCCACCACGTCCCGAAAACGTTGGGCGAGAGCGTCGGCCAGTGCCGCGCTCTTCGCCCCGGGAATGGTAACGGCCATCCCTCCCGCGGCGGTATATTTAAAGCGGAAGCCACCGGAGATGCCGATGGCCACCAAATCGATCTCCGCGCGCGCCTTCCTCATGATCTCCGCCCACCCCTCGTAGGGTGAGTCGGGACGGCGGTGGAGCGTCACCACCGCCGCTCGCGGCTTCCTCGCGGGAGGGATGCCCGTCCCCCTCTTAATATTACTAATCTTCCCGCCCCCAGACGCAGGGACGGGAGCCGCGACGCTCGCGGCTTGCTTCCGGGCCGCTTGCCCGGAAGCGCGTTTCGCCTTCTTGCCGGCGACCTGCGCCCACGACAATGGGCCAGGTTCGCCGGCAACGCTCGCAGAGGGAGGGGCGTCGCCACTTACCTTAGGGGCGGCGGCTGGCGTCCCGGGAGCCGCCCCCTTTCCCTCGTCGTCCCGTCGCCGCTTCTTCCCCGGGTTCGCCGGAGTTGCAGCGGCCGAACAGGGCACAGCAGTGGCTGCAGGCTTCCTTGCAGCTCGCGGAACGGCCGGCGAAGGGGAGCGCGTCCTCTTCGGAGCCGCTTCCCGCGGCGGCCGAAGCTGCTGCTGTTGCGCAGCGGGCGGTTGGGCAGGTGCCCGAGACGCCGCCACGAGGGGCTGCACCACCGCTGTGAGGGCAACGATGGCAGCGCGCAGCCCCTCATTTTCTTCCCGGATGAGGCAGACCACCTCATTCCGGATCCTGACCGTAGGGTCGACCTCGGCGATCGGCCCCCTCCTCGCCGCCTCCAGCCTCGAGGCGGCGGTGGACGACGTCGTCGGCATCAGCGTCTTCGTCGGCGCCTTCGTCGGCGCCCTGGTGCGGTCATCCCTCGGCGGCGACGGTTCCCTCTCCTTGAGGGCCCTCCGCAGCTCCGCATTCTCACGTTGAGAGCGCGCGAGCTGCTCACGGAGCGAGGCCACCAGAAGGGCCTCCCGGTGCGATGCAGAGTCGCTGTCCACGCCCGGGTCGGCTCGGGCGAACCCAACACTAAAGGCGGCCTCCAGGGTATCGACCGCGCTCCTAAGGGCCCTCACGTTCTGCCCTTTGAGGTTGTTGGAGGTGGCGGCAATCCTCCAAACCTCTTCTCTCTTGAGGGCCACCACCTCCCTCAGTTCCGTCTCGGTGAGCCCTCGGAGCCATTCTCGAAGCTCCCCCCCAGAGGGGAGCGGCTCCGCAGGCGGCCGCTTCTTCTTCTTCCCCTCGACAGAGCGAGGGGAAGTCGTCCCTCCCTGGGACGGGCTACCCGGCAGCGGGGAAATCGCTGCCGGCCTTTTCTTGCCCGCTGCGCTCCGACGGCGCAGCGGCGACGAGCAGGAAGGCGCGATGCTCGCCGAATCGGACTCGCACTCGCGCGCAAGCGAGTCGTCCGATTCCCGCACTATTTTGGCCTTCGCGGCGGCCGCGGCCCTCCCGTGGATGATGTCGCGGATCTCGCTTTCGAGCGAACCCGCGACCGACGTGGCATCCGACACCACCACCGTGTCCGTGTCTTCCTCGTCCGACGTCAATAGAACGTTCGGCGGACGAGTCCTACCCGCACATTTCCTACCGGGCGCCATCGCGGAGGCGCGGTCCTTTCCCGGCAGGCGCCTTATAAGGTCAGTTTTACTTTTACTATTACTTTTGGGGGAGGCTGCCCCCGACCGCAGCCCGCCCCCGCTGTCACTTCCTGCGCGCGACATACCTTGGTATGCCGCAGCGCAGCACTACACTATTTAATATCCCACTAAAAGTCCCGGGCACTGCACACCGGCGCAACAGAAGGAAGGAAATTGGAAAAGATAGCGTGGGAGGGAGTCAAGAGGGTAGAAGAAGGAGAGCAGAATAGAAGTAAGGTGAAGAGACAGTAGAAGCAAAAGGAAAGTTAAAGGGAGGATAGAAAAGCTGGAGAAAAAGCTGCCACCTGAGAAGAAATTAGGAGAAAGCGACAGAAAAGGAGGGCGTAACCTGGAAGGTGAAGCAATAGAAAGGAGAAAGATAGCAGAAAAAGGAAGACAGATTCTTAAACTAGAGAGTCTGCGGTACTAGAAGAGTACCAGCAGAACTGTGTGGGGAAACGGGAAGCCTAAAAACAAGGGGAAACAAAAATAGGTAATTTTAAGGTTACGCAGAGAAAGAGTGAATTTATTTCCAAACTATTTGGGAAGAAAACAGTAAGGAGGAGTGCAGAGAGGAAGAGTAGAGGGGGATATGGCAGGGATAGACAGTAGGAAGATAGAAAGTGATAAGGGAGAGAGATAGAAGCAAAGAAAAAGGAAAGCGCAGAGAAGCGCAGGTGAAAATAACAGAAAGACAGAAAAGAGAAAGTTAAAGCGCTTGGAGAAGAGAGAGGAGGTAAAGAGAGCAGAAAGGAGGAAGAGATAGAAGAGGGGAAACTAAGGAGAATAAGAAAGAATAGCAGGTGGAAGCAGAAAAGAAACTGCGCAGAGAAGCGCAGGAGAAAAAGTGACAGAAAAGAGGAAAGAGGCTGCGTAGAGGAAAATGCACACACGCACAGTACCCTTGGCAGTCCTTCAGCACCTGTATTATCCTAGACAGCTGTCAGGTGTTCCAGGGACGTCGCACTACACTGCACTACACTGCAGATGTCTGTAGAACAACGCCAAACAGGGCTTGACACTCACAAGTGTCTGTCACTTTCTGCTGCTTCCCAGCGGTCAGGGAATGCAGCAGGGATCGTCCTCGACGCGGCAGAAACACACACGAGCCCCCCGAAGGCAACGAAGACCGACGAGAGCGTCGCGCATGCACCGCGCGCGCTGCGACGCTACCACGTGGCGCGCGAGGTTATGTCGCCACGCGGCGACCGGCGTCAATGTTTACCGAGTTCCACGCACTCGCACTTGTACCGCACAATAATCCAAATGTTCCAGGGCGTATTTCAATGCCTCCTCGATGCACCACTGTTACACAGAGTGCCCGAATCGCGATCGCGAACGCGAAAATCGCGCGCGTCGCCACGCGGTCGTCGACGCACGAGGTTAAACGGCACGGCCGAATTCCCCCGTACGCGATTTCCGCGTTTTCGCGTGCCGGGGCGACGCGAAAACCCTACCCGGGTGTAGAGTACAGTGCAGGACCGACTCTAACACCTCACTTTATCGAAAAATCTACGAATTTAAGCAAAAACTCGAGAATTCCCGGGAGCAGTCGGCGCGCACGTCTGCATCGGACCAGGGGCGGACGGAGAAAAGAGACCTAACCCAGACCTTTTTTTTTTTTTTTTGTTGTCGAGGAGGAAATCTTTCAAAGACACCCCGCGGCCCAACGAAGGGGACGCGAGGTAGTGCCGGATTTCCACCGGCTAAAACCTCCCCGATGCCACATCCCTGCTCGAGAGTGGGTGCGTTACGGGAATTTCGCGCACGAATTACGTCCGCGACGCACCCGAGGATGGCGTGAAGCGCCCAATACCTTGGAGGCCGCAAAGCGGCCTCCGGAACGGCTAGGTTACAGACTCGGCGCCGCGAAGCGACGCCGAGCCGCTCATCAAATAAGTTGCCAAAAGGCTCTACAATTGCAATAGAGTGACGATCACTCATTGAATTTAGAAATCTACCCTACTACTCGCGTAGATAAGGCCGCTCGACCAGGCATCTGCCGAGCGGCCAAAACTCCCGAGGGCGCTCGGAGGGAGCGCCCTGGCTCGACGCGCGCGAGGAGCCCTGTGAAACTACCCGGCCGACAGCGGCTACGAATCCGAAACCGTCGGCCACCGGTGATGCAGCGACCGCAGAGAGGGCAGCTCCCGACGGTCGCCCACGCGGTTATCCCCCGTCCCCACGCACAGCGGGACGGAGGAAGGGAGGCGGAAGCCTCCTCGGACGCCGCACGCGGAGCGAGTCGGGATCGCGTTCCCGTCCTCGCTCGGCAGCCTCCTTCTCGGACATGACGTCCTCGCAGAAGGAGGCGAACGCACTCCAGGACCGGTCGCTCCGGAGCATCTCGGGGAGAATGCACCGAAGAGAGAGGTCCCAGCCGCAAACGCTGCGAAGGACACGGCGTTCCCGTGCCCACGCCGGGCACTCCTCGACGGTGTGCGCCGCCGTGTCCCTACCCTCCCCGCAGTGATGGCACTGCTCGGACAGTTCCCTCCCTAGGCGACACAGGTACACCCCGAAACATCCGTGTCCGGTGAGCACCTGCGTCATCCTGAAGCTAAGCGCGCCCCGCGATCTGCTGACCCAATCTTCGAAGATGGGGAGCAGCGCCTCGACGAGCGTCCGGCTCTTACCGTTGGGGAGATCCGTCAGCCGATCGCGCCATGTGCCGATCGACCTTCTTCTCCCCTCACTGCGCTCGACCCGAATGGTGTTCGCCGCAACCACCGGATCGATTCGTCCCTCTCGCAGCTCGACTCGTCGCCGATGAGCCGCTGCGAGTTCGCGCGCCATAAGATCTATGGGCACGACGCCCGCGAGAGTCCTCGCCGCCTCCAAGGAGACGGTTCGGTATCCCCTTATCACCCTCAGAGCCATCAGGCGCTGGAGGGAGTCCAGCGCCCTCCAGGTGGGGGCTGATAATCTATCCGCCCATATCGGTGAGCCGTACATCACCATAGCGTGCACGACCCCCAAATACAGGCGGCGAGCACGGGCCCCGGCGCCCCCTAGATTCGGCAGCAGCCGCGCGAGTGCCGCCGCCGCGCCTTCCACCCGTGGTATCAGCTTTTTGATATGACGATCAAATTTCCACGTCTGATCAAGGAGGAGTCCCAGATAGCGGAACCCCTCGCCCACGGGGGTTAACTCCCCATTGTCGCCGAGTCCGATGCCCGCGACCACCGGCACGCCCCGACCGTGGAGCCTGCGGTAAAACCACATGGCCTCCGTCTTGGCCGGAGCGACGCAAAGGCCGAGAGCACGGATGCGATCGAGGACAGAGGCCAGCGCCTGGCCGGCCAGCTCGATGGCCCTCTCGCAGGAGTCCCCCCCGGCGAGGACGAGCGTGTCGTCCGCGTAGCAGACGACACTTACTCCTGGAGGCCGAGGGACCCGCAGAACCCAGTCATACGTCAGGTTCCACAAGAGTGGACCCAACACCGAGCCCTGCGGTACCCCGCGCGTAACCCGCCGCGTTTGGACGCCGCCGTCCTTTACGGTAAACGTTACCGTTCTGTCCCGCAGGTAGTCCCGGACAACGGCCTGGAGATACGGCGGAAGGCCGTAATGCTCCAACGCATCCCGAATCGCCCCCCAGGGGAGAGTGTTGAATGCATTGACGATGTCGAGGCTCACCGCCAACACCACTCCACCCCCGGAAGTCACGCCCGTCGTGAAGCCGCGCACGCGCTCCAACGCGTCGATCGTCGAGCGCCCGCGACGAAACCCGAACTGGTCGTCATCCAGGTTCGGTCCCACCCCGGACAGATGCGCATTTATCCTAGCGGCGAGCAAAGTCTCGAAGAGTTTGCCCGCCTCGTCCAGAAGGCATATGGGGCGGTAAGCGGAAGGAGAGTCCGCCGGCCGCCCCACTTTGGGGACCAGAACCAAGTTCGCCGTCTTCCACGGAGCGGGGAATATTCCTCTTCGGAGGCAAGCGTCGAATATCTTCGTCAGCCTCGGATGTAGCGTCTTGAGGGCCGGCGCGAGCACCCTACCGGGTACACCGTCGGGTCCCGGCGCGGCGGTCTTGGCGCGCATCCTATTCACCGCGAGGCTGATCTCATCTCCCGCGACGCGAAGTTCTTCGTCCCATTCTGGGGAGACGCGCGGGGCAGGTCGCGGCTCCTCTCCATCCTCGTCCGGAGGGAAGAGCGCGTCCAACACCTGCTTCAAGAACTCCGGCTCGAGTCTGCTCGTAACCGGAGGTCCCCCGTCACGCAGCTTGCGCAGCACGATCTTGTACGGGCGGCCCCATGGATCCAGTTCGACCGTCTCCACGAGTTCCGCCCACGCTGCGCTCTTCGCGCTGCGTATCGCGCTTTGGAGAGCCCGACGAGCGCAGGAGTACGCGTCGTACAGAGCGCGCTCCTCCTGCGGCGTCCCTCGTTGTCGTCGGCGACGGAAGCGGAGCAACCGGCGCCGCGCGGAGACGCAGGCGCTACGTAGCGCCGCGATCTCCGGCGACCACCAGTACACTTCCCGCCTCCCGCCGGGCTTCGTCTTGGCTCGGGGCATGGAGGCATCGCAGATTCTCGTCATCGTGCGCCGAAAGCGCACAGCCGAGTCATCCGGATGCTCCTCCTCCTCCTCTTCCCGCGAGGCGGGCGGCGGCGGTTGCGCCCAGTCCTCCATAATGACGGCTGTGGTCAGCGCGGCCTCGTCCAGCCCTCGGAGGACCCACCTACGGGCCCGGGCTCCGCGCCCGCGCTGGGGGGCGCCGGCAGGACAGCCCCCCACGCTCAGCTCGATGACGATGTAGAGGTGGTCGGAGAGAGACTCGATATCCTCCGCTACCGACCACCCCCGCACCAGGCGCGCGGCAGAAGGCGTCGCCCACGATACGTCAACGATCGAGCCGCCGTTCCACCGCACGCAGGTGCTTGCGCTTCCCACGTTGAGGAGGCGAAGTCCTCTTGGTACTGCCCATCCCTCGAGGGTTGCTCCTCTTCGGTCCGTGGTTCCGTTCCCCCATGCCGCGGACTTCGCATTGAAGTCGCCCAGAACGAACGCACAGGCTCCCGGCAACCTGTCCAGGCGACTGCCCAGCTGCTCGAGGAACGCCTCGAAGTCAGCCAGGCGTGCATTGGGGGAGAAATAGCACCCGACGATGTGAATCCCCCCCCATTTCGCGATCGCGAACCCGTCCCCACGCTCTACGAGCGAGCACGGTGGGGAGTTTGCGACGTGCCGCTGCACGATAGCAACGGCACCGCACGCGGAGCCAATCCATCCCGGACGGTCCGGGATAGCGTATGGCTCAGATACGACGGCGAGCCCAACGCATCGCTCCATCATGCTGTGGATCAGGAGATCCTGAGCACGGGCGGAGCGATTCAAGTTTGCCTGGATTAAGCGGGTGAAGGCGAAGCCTCCATCGCCTCCTCCAGGCCGTCAAACATGTTTGCCGTCGGGACCGGTCCCGACGGCTCGTCGCATCTATCTAGTACCACGACGGGCACCATCGCCGGCTCAGAGGGAGCAGGGGGCGGAGCGCTCGCCGCGGTCGACCCGCTCGCGACGGATGCGGGTTCCGGCGCGGACTCGGGCGCGGACTCGGGCGCAGGCTTAGGCGCGGCCCTCGGCGCGGCCTTCGGCGCAGACGCGATCGCGACAGTGCGCGCGGGCACGACGGTTTCCACGCTGACGATGCGTGGACCTCGCGGCGCGGGGGCGTCGGTCGCGACGCCCTTGGGGGTCGAAGAGGCCGGCTTTCCGGCCCCTTTTCCCGTCTTTTTGAGAGGCGGGGCACAGGACTTACCGCCGAGCCTATGCCCCGACGGCCTCCCGAGATCCTTGCACAGCACGCAAAGCGGAGCGGCCGTGCAAGTGTTCGCGCGATGGTCGGTGCTACCGCAATTGTAGCACCGATTGCTACGGTCCACGTCACTAGGACACGTCGCCCGGACGTGCCCCATGCGCAGACATTTGTAACACTGTAGGGGGCGCCTCGGCAGGGCTTCCACCCTTGCGGCGGCCCATCCTACTTTGAGGTCCCTGGCCACAGCGATCTTGCGAGCCGCCATGGCAGGGCACCTCACCCATATGGTGCCCATTCTGGAGGGAGCAGCGCGCACCTCGCCAGTGCGCACCTCTCCCTCCGAGCACCCCGTCACGGCGCAGATCGCGGCGGTGACGTCTGCCGGGGTAGCGGACGCGTCGAGCCCCAGCAGACGAACGTCTCCCGTTGGGGTGGGACGTCCGACGCGGACGCCCATCGGCCCCACCACGTCCCGAAAACGTTGGGCGAGAGCGTCGGCCAGTGCCGCGCTCTTCGCCCCGGGAATGGTAACGGCCATCCCTCCCGCGGCGGTGTATTTAAATCGAAAGCCACCGGTGATGCCGATGGCCACTAAATCAATCTCCGCGCGCGCCTTCTTCATAACTTCCGCCCACCCCTCGTAGGGTGAGTCGGGACGGCGGTGGAGCGTCACCACCGCCGCTCGCGGCTTCCTCGCGAGAGGGATGCCCGTTCCCCTCTTATCATTAACCTTCCCGCCCCTGGACGCAGGGACGGGAGCCGCGACGCTCGCGGCTTGCTTCCGGGCCGCTTGCCCGGAAGCGCGTTTCGCCTTCTTGCCGGCGACCTGTGCCCACGACAATGGGCCAGGTTCGCCGGCAACGCTCGCAGAGGGAGGGGCGTCGCCACTTACCTTAGGGGCGGCGGCAGGCGTCCCGGGAGCCGCCCCCTTTCCCTCGTCGTCCCGTCGCCGCTTCTTCCCCGGGTTCGCCGGAGTTGCAGCGGCCGAACAGGGCACAGCTGTGGCTGCAGGCTTCCTTGCAGCTCGCGGAACGGCCGGCGAAGGGGAGCGCGTCCTCTTCGGAGCCGCTTCCCGCGGTGGCCGAAGCTGCTGCTGTTGCGTAGCGGGCGGTTGGGCAGGTGCCCGAGACGCCGCCACGAGGGGCTGCACCACCGCTGTGAGGGCAACGATGGCAGCGCGCAGCCCCTCATTTTCTTCCCGGATGAGGCAGACCACCTCATTCCGGATCCGAACCATAGGGTCGACCTCGGCAATCGGCCCCCTCCTCGCCGCCTCCAGCCTCGAGGCGGCGGTGGACGACGTCGTCGGCATCGACGTCTTCGTCGGCGCCTTCGACGGCGCCCTGGTGCGGTCATCCCTCGGCGGCGACGGTTCCCTCTCCTTGAGGGCCCTCCGCAGCTCCGCATTCTCACGTTGAGAGCGCGCGAGCTGCTCACGGAGCGAGGCCACCAGAAGGGCCTCCCGGTGCGATGCAGAGTCGCTGTCCACGCCCGGGTCGGCTCGGGCGAACCCAACACTAAAGGCGGCCTCCAGGGTATCGACCGCGCTCCTAAGGGCCCTCACGTTCTGCCCTTTGAGGTTGTTGGAGGTGGCGGCAATCCTCCAAACCTCTTCTCTCTTGAGGGCCACCACCTCCCTCAGTTCCGTCTCGGTGAGCCCTCGGAGCCATTCTCGAAGCTCCCCCCCAGAGGGGAGCGGCTCCGCAGGCGGCCGCTTCTTCTTCTTCCCCTCGACAGAGCGAGGGGAAGTCGTCCCTCCCTGGGACGGGCTACCCGGCAGCGGGGAAATCGCTGCCGGCCTTTTCTTGCCCGCTGCGCTCCGACGGCGCAGCGGCGACGAGCAGGAAGGCGCGATGCTCGCCGAATCGGACTCGCACTCGCGCGCAAGCGAGTCGTCCGATTCCCGCACTATTTTGGCCTTCGCGGCGGCCGCGGCCCTCCCGTGGATGATGTCGCGGATCTCGCTTTCAGACCTAACCCAGACCTAACCCAGACCTTTTTTTTTTTTTTTTTTTTTTTTTTTTTTTTTTTTTTTTTTTTTTCAGGGAGGAGGGGAAATCCTCATGGACACCCGGGCTAAGGTATTAGTCGCCCGGGTAGTGTGAGACTTCTACTCACTAAAACCCCTCCTCCCTATCGTCGCATTAGAGATAATCATCACCCTGGGCTGCCTGTCCAGCATAAGCTCAGGGTGATGATGGTATGCGAATCTGCAGAATCGTCAAGCAACGTCTTCTTGGGATGGAGGCCCACGTCGTCCTCTTCTTTCTCTCTGCCGTTCTTCGTGCTCCTTCTTCTTCATAATCGTGGTGATAAAGCCCACTACAGACCGCCACGCCTCCATAGAGGACATCATAGTTTCCACCAGGGTGGACACGCTCAACGCTACACCTGTCGTCTCCACGAGCGCTTCCCGTTCTGTGTTCCACTCTGGACAATCAAAAACCGTGTGTTTTGCGTCGTCACATGCACTGTCGCAGAACCAGCAGGAGGCCGACGGCTCCTTACCTATTTTCCACAGATAGGAGGCAAAACAGCCGTGGCCTGTCAAAGCCTGCACCAAATGGAACGTAAGTGTCCCATGTTTCCGAGTGATCCACTTCTCGAGATTGGGTAACAGGGCGTAGGTCCATCTACCCCTATGATCGCTCTCCCATCTCCTCTGCCATTCGAGTCCTATGTCTTCCTCTCCAAGTGGATCCTCTCCGTCGTCAATACACTCTCTCTGCCTCTGATCATGCGCCCGACACCTTCTGGCCACCATGAGATCAATTGGCAAAATGCCGGTAACCGCAAGAAGGGCCGGTGTAGACACGGTTCTGTAGGCAGTCGCTACTCTTAGGGCGTACTGCCTTTGGAGAGAGTCCAGGAGCCTCCTGCCCTTGGCTCTGTCCACCGCTCCGCGCCATGCCGGGCAACCATAGAGAACGATGGATTCTACGACAGAAAAGAGCAGCTTTCTTCTTGCGTGAGTTGGGCCACCAGAGTTGGGCATAAGCCTCGAAAGACAGAGGGCTGTCCTGTGTGCTTTTTGGCACGCAGAGTCAATGTGCGGGCCAAACGTGCGACGCTCATCGATGATCAGGCCCAGGTATTTTAACTGGGTGGACCGCTCGATTCTTCTACCACCAAATGAAATAGGAGGTACCAAAGCCTTCCTCCTGCCCGTTAGTTGAATCATTTCCGTCTTTTCGTGAGCCAGTTGAAGGCCCCGTTCCGCCATCCACTCATCTACCTCCGCCAGGGCGCTTTGCGTTCTCGAGAGGAGCTGATCAAGCTTATATGCCGAGACTATGATAGCCAAGTCGTCGGCGTATGCAACAAACGTGGTATCACCTGTTACGTGTCTCTTTATGAGATCGTTGTACGACACGTTCCAAAGAAACGGACCGATCACAGAACCCTGAGGGACACCCGCAAAGATGGGATGGATCGTTTCTCGCCCGCCACTCCACATACGCAGACTTCTGTCACTCAGGTACGCGTCGACAATCCTCAGTAGATACTCAGGTAGGCCCAAGTTCTTCAATGCGCTGAGAATAGTCCCCCATCGTAGTGAGTTAAACGCATTTTTGACATCTATCGTAATCAAGACTAGAAGCTTCGAGAGTCGGCTGGCTTTTGTCGCAAGGTCCAACACCCTTTGGATTGCATCGAGTGTTGATCTCCCTCGTTGGAAGCCGTATTGATTAGGGGAGGGGCCCCCCAGCTTATCTACTTCCTCCTCAAAACGGTTTAATATGAGGTACTCATATGCTTTCCCAAAGTTGTTTAGGAGACTGATGGGTCTATAAGCCTGAGTTGGAGGTCCTGGTGCTCTCGAAGGCTTTGGTATGAGGACCAGGTCTTGGACCTTCCATGCAGAAGGGAAGGCTCCTTCTAGGAGACACCGGTTATAGATATTCCTAAGTTCATACGGGGAGAACCGATATGCGAGTCTAATAGCTACGGCGGGGATTGCATCTGTCCCAGGTGCTTTTTTAAGCCCTAGTCGTTCAACTGCCTTGTCGACCTCTTCCGCAGAGAATGGTACCGATGTGCATTGCTCAGATGGACACAAAGGCCTCTCCTCCCGGAGTGGTACCATGGTAAACAGCTGTCCGGCGACTTCCTCCATTGCTTCGAGTGTAAGGGATTGGCGATTACGGCCCCGTCCGATCGCTCGTATAACCGTCCTGTAGGGCTTGCCCCAAGGGTCCTCATTGACTTGGTTACAGAAGGATAGCCAAGAGACTTCCTTGCTTCTGGCAATGAGAGCCTTTAACTCTTTACGACGTAGTCGGTACCGTTCTCGGTTCAATTGGTTTCCAGGGGCTCTCTGGCATTTTCTCCGGCACTTGCGAACCTCCACTCGGAGAGCAGCAATGTCCGGTGTCCACCAGTACTTTGCCGTAGGTCCTTGCCCGGGGCCCCTCTTTGGCATGGATCTGTTGCACGCTCGAGTCACCAGGTCGGCGTACGCCATCACCTGTCCCTCAAGGGTCGTATGGCGTGTGTTCCACTCCCTGTCCTCCAGGTCGCCCCAGATTGCAGAGAGAAAGGCGTCCTCGTCTAGGTGCCTGGTGTTCCATCCCGGTTTGGCCATTGCTCCCCCATGGCATGAAGTTGCGCCCACAGTATGCCATAAGTAACGGTGGTCAGAGGCATTGAAGTCGTCTAAAATGACTGTACTTATACCAGCCCGAAAAACTTCCGGACTGACTGCAGCTAGGTCTATGACCGAGGTCCTGTCCCCCCTGACAAAGGTCGGGGCGCCGGAACATGACGACGGCTGCAAATCCCATCGAGCGAAGAGGTCCGCAAGCAGTACGCCACGGCGATCGTTCGTTGATGACCCCCAGAGTTGGCTCTTTGCGTTAAAATCTCCAGTAATACAGTATGGCCCTGTGGCACCCCCAATTGCCTCCTCGATCTCATCGAGGGCTTGAGAAAAGATCTCCAATGAGATGTTAGGGGAAATATAACAACTCAAGGCAAACATGCCATTAACTTCGACCCCAGCACAGAATTTGCCAACAAAGCTATGCCCACTTACGCTGACGGTAGGGCTGGACCGGATCCATATAGCTGCACGGCCCTCCGTTCCCACCACCCATCCAGGGTTACTGTGGTGGAATTCGGACACTATAACAATGTCAGCACATCTCTGCATGGCCGTTTGTTCCAGCAGATCCTGTGCCAGGCGGCTATTGTTGAGATTACACTGGAGAATACGGGTGGTAGCTATGAATGTTGAGCCTTATTCGCCCATACCTTATACACATGGCATCTAACAGACCCTGCAAGGTGTCCGAGTCTGGTTTCTGGATGACCCTGCTCATGGCATAAGATGCACCTATATGGTGCTTTACACTCTTTCAGCGGGTGTCCCTCCTGTCCGCATTTGCGACAGTTCTCGGCGGCTTCCCCACCCTTCGTGCATCTACTCGCCATATGTCCGAAATGGTGGCACTTGTAGCACCTGATTACGCGAGGTGTAAATCGGATGCGGCAGTGCACGAAACCTATTCGTACCCTGCCAGTCTTCGTTAGCAACTCTTGTTGGTCGTAGGGAACAAGGACGTGCGCCGTTTTAGTCCCACCGAAGCTTTGTCTAAGGGTTTTTACTTCAACCTTCGTTCCGGGAGGGAGCAGGTTGGCAATAGCCTCCCTTACCTCCTCCTTTTCGACCAGCTCGTCGAGGTCTTTCACCTCCAGGTCGGCCTTGGGTTCAAGGATCCTAATGTCCTCCTTCTCACCCAGGGCGCGACGGAGTTCATCTCGAGCCTTGGCCAAGCCACCCTCCTTCTTGTCAACCTGTAGTAGTAGGTCTCCTGCCCCCGTACGGCGGTGGCCCGTGAACCGGACTTCCTTGAAGTTGACATTATCCCTCATTGCCTTGAGGACATCAGCGTACCTCCTGCCCTCACCCACCTTCACGGTGAGTGCCCCCGTCCATGGCCTTCTTTGACGTGAGCGAGGGCTAACTGAGGGGTAAAAACCCGTCTGGGGTTGAGTGTCGGCCCTTGCGTCAGCTGCAGTACTCATTGTGGTTTTGGCCCTCCTGGGCGGAACAAGAATCCAGGGACCCAATGCCGTGGGTTTCTGTCTCCCCCCTGTTACTTGTTCCAGCCTGCCTAGATGTTCCTCTCTCGGTGGCGGTCGGGGATCGGTCGGCGTTATTGTAGGCGCTGACGGTTGAAGAGGGGCTTCCTTAATCATCCGTCTTCTCGCTTTCCTGGCTTGAGCTCTTTCTTGGGGCGAAGAGTTTTTCCTTTTCTTGCTTTTTGCCATCTGCAGTGGTGGGGGGGCGGGTGCCCGAAAGTTCCACATGTCTACACCTGATTGGACCGCCTCACCGTCAAAAGTAATAAGGGGAGTTGTCCCCACTTCGATTAACGGTGAATTTCCCGAAGTAGCCTCTCCTTGTCCTGAGTCCTCAGCCGCCTGCCCAATGTCGTGTAGGTCGTACTGGGTGGCCCCATCTGTCGTCCTCACCGTCGGCGGTAGGGTGTGGAGTGGTATGGCATCATTTGGCTCTGTCCCCAACCCTGCCCCAGACTGAGCCGCGGGGCCAGAAGAACAAGAAGCAGAGAAGGTAGACCGGGAGGGCTGTGCCCCCACCTCCCTTAACAGTGCCGCAATGCTATTACCAATGGCCTCACGGTTCATCCTTAGGTCCCTCATATGTCCCACCAATTGAGAATGGCTATTTCTGAGTTCAGGAAGGGTCTTATTCGTTCTGATGGCTCCTGCAATGACATTCATTCTAAGTCCCATGTTGGCAATTATTTTCCTCATTTCCCCCAGGAACGATTCGACTGTTTTAATCTGTCTGTTGATTCTGGGGTTTACGGTATTATCTCCCCTCGTGAAGCTAGCTAGTCGGAAATCGGAGGTGCTATCCTCCTCGAGTTCGCTGACGTGTGCCTCAATATCAGACGTTGCCATCGTCGACGATAGACCGGGAGCAGGGGTCTCCTCGAAATCGTCTTCAAAACTCACTTCGGCAGACGAGGA
Organism: Priocnemis perturbator; assembly: GCA_963942575.1. Taxonomy (NCBI): domain Eukaryota; kingdom Metazoa; phylum Arthropoda; class Insecta; order Hymenoptera; family Pompilidae; genus Priocnemis; species Priocnemis perturbator. The sequence goes on from CAWWDK010000066.1 coordinate 183,083, forward strand.
GAGAAGTACGATTCCCCCAGAAGACCCTGATGCCTTCCTCACCTTGGACTTGGACTTGGCCTTGCTCACCCCAGTCTCATCCATACTCGCCTTCTTTGTCCGATCTCCATTCTTTTTTTTGTCTTTTTTCGTGATTGCTTCTAATTGTTGTTGTTCTTGTTTTTTTTGCAGATGTTCCATATTAAGTCGTGATCAAGTCTTACGACGGTACGGGCACTATGCCAGCCCATCCGCAGATGGGCATCTATCCCCGCCAGAAAGAAAGAAAGATTAGAGGAAAGGATGCTGAAAACCCGAGCGGGTATTATCAGGCGGCCGCACCCTATCAGCACCAAAAACACTACGGAAAAAGATTAGTACGGCATAAGTACCATAGCCTTTATGCAAAAGGTTTTACGTCACCCCTATCGTGGCGAGGAGCCCTACCAAACCGAGAGTAGGGACACGCCACCTCAGGCTAGACGGTGCTTGCCTTTTACTCCCGGCAAGCTCAGGATATGAGGAAATACCAGGCCACGATAATCCTCCACACATGCGCCCAGCAGCCAAGCTTCAACCCTCGCATTGGCTCCGTTCATGCCCGGGTAGCGGTTTTTCCACTTTTAATTCCTCCGTGGTGCAGCGCACGGCGATGCGAGACCTGCAGCACTTGCGTACTACAAGTCGCACACAGCCGCACACCACCTCCACGAAGGCCAGGTACAGACATATCCCGGGCACACGGTCGGGGGGTTTACTACTCCCCCCTTGGTTAGTCTACGGGGAATATCCGCAGAGCCGCTGACCGCATCTCATTCATACTCTCATTCACACCCTCGCTCGTCACCAACCCTCATTTTGTGGCTGCGCACGTGTACCCTTTGCAGGCAAGCCTGCGTCGGGCGACGGCACAGCGTTTGTGTGTATGTGTGTATGTGTGTGAGCGTGCACGTGCACCCTTCGCAGGCATGCCTGCGTCGGGCGACGGCACGGTGTGTAAGTGTGGGTGTAAACCGTGCACGTGCACCCTTCGCAGGCAAGCCTGCGTCGGGCGACGGCACGGTGTGTGCATGTGTGTGATGAGGGAGAAGTGACGAGCGAGTGTTTGGTTTTCATTCGGGGTTTTCCTTCCCCTAGGACGGCGCCAGACACCTGGCTCAGGAGCCCGTCCGACCCCGCTAGCTGTCCGCGACCACTTATTCGACAGGGAAGCCCCTGCTTATTTCGTGGCTACCCTGCAAAGAACCTTGACAATGCAGGGCGTTCCCCTATCCGCAACCCGGGGACGCGCTCGGTTGCCACAGCTTGGCTTCCTCCTTGTGGTACGGGTAGCGGTGGCGCCATGCCGGTTCCGGCAGGTACAAACATATCCCACGGGCGCAGATCCACAGGAACTGCGCACCGCGGGTAGCGGTTTCCCCACACCGGGCCCGACAGGCACCCTCGCACACCACACCACTCAGAGGACCGAGAGACCTAACCCAGACCTAACCCAGACCTAACCCAGACCTAACCCAGACCTAACCCAGACCTTTTTTTTTTTTTTTTTTGTTGTCGAGGAGGAAATCTTTCAAAGACACCCCGCGGCCCAACGAGGGGGACGCGAGGTAGTGCCGGATTTCCACCGGCTAAAACCTCCCCGATGCCACATCCCTGCTCGAGAGTGGGTGCGTTACGGGAATTTCGCGCACGAATTACGTCCGCGACGCACCCGAGGATGGCGTGAAGCGCCTAATACCTTGGAGGCCGCGAAGCGGCCTCCGAAACGGCTAGGTTACAGACTCGGCGCCGCGAAGCGACGCCGAGCCGCTCATCAAATAAATTGCCAAAAGGCTCTACAATCGCAATAGTGACGGTCACTCATTGAATTTAGAAATCTACCCTACTACTCGCGTAGATAAGACCGCTCGACCAGGCATCTGCCGAGCGGCCAAAACTCCCGAGGGCGCTCAGAGGGAGCGCCCTGGCTCGACGCGCGCGAGGAGCCCTGTGAAACTACCCGGCCGACGGCGGCTACGAGTCCGAAACCGTCGGCCACCGGTGATGCGGCGACCGCAGAGAGGGCAGCTCCCGACGGTCGCCCACGCGGTTATCCCCCGTCCCCTCGCACAGCGGGACGGAGGAAGGGAGGCGGAAGCCTCCTCGGACGCCGCACGCGGAGCGAGTCGGGATCGCGTTCCCGCCCTCGCTCGGCAGCCTCCTTCTCGGACATGACGCCCTCGCAGAAGGAGGCGAACGCACTCCAGGACCGGTCGCTCCGGAGCATCTCGGGGAGAATGCACCGAAGAGAGAGGTCCCAGCCGCAAACGCTACGAAGGACACGGCGTTCCCGTGCCCACGCCGGGCACTCCTCGACGGTGTGCGCCGCCGTGTCCCTACCCTCCCCGCAGTGATGGCACTGCTCGGACAGTTCCCTCCCTAGGCGACACAGGTACACCCCGAAACATCCGTGTCCGGTGAGCACCTGCGTCATCCTGAAGCTAAGCGCGCCCCGCGATCTGCTGACCCAATCTTCGAAGATGGGGAGCAGCGCCTCGACGAGCGTCCGGCTCTTACCGTTGGGGAGATCCGTCAGCCGATCGCGCCATGTGCCGATCGACCTTCTTCTCCCCTCACTGCGCTCGACCCGAATGGTGTTCGCCGCAACCACCGGATCGATTCGTCCCTCTCGCAGCTCGACTCGTCGCCGATGAGCCGCTGCGAGTTCGCGCGCCATAAGATCTATGGGCACGACGCCCGCGAGAGTCCTCGCCGCCTCCAAGGAGACGGTTCGGTATCCCCTTATCACCCTCAGAGCCATCAGGCGCTGGAGGGAGTCCAGCGCCCTCCAGGTGGGGGCTGATAATCTATCCGCCCATATCGGTGAGCCGTACATCACCATAGCGTGCACGACCCCCAAATACAGGCGGCGAGCACGGGCCCCGGCGCCCCCTAGATTCGGCAGCAGCCGCGCGAGTGCCGCCGCCGCGCCTTCCACCCGTGGTATCAGCTTTTTGATATGACGATCAAATTTCCACGTCTGATCAAGGAGGAGTCCCAGATAGCGGAACCCCTCGCCCACGGGGGTTAACTCCCCATTGTCGCCGAGTCCGACGCCCGCGACCGCCGGGACGCCCCGACCGTGGAGCCTGCGGTAAAACCACATGGCCTCCGTCTTGGCCGGAGCGACGCAAAGGCCGAGAGCACGGATGCGATCGAGGACAGAGGCCAGCGCCTGGCCGGCCAGCTCGATGGCCCTCTCGCAGGAGTCCCCCCCGGCGAGGACGAGCGTGTCGTCCGCGTAGCAGACGACACTTACTCCTGGAGGCCGAGGGACCCGCAGAACCCAGTCATACGTCAGGTTCCACAAGAGTGGACCCAACACCGAGCCCTGCGGTACCCCGCGCGTAACCCGCCGCGTTTGGACGCCGCCGTCCTTTACGGTAAACGTTACCGTTCTGTCCCGCAGGTAGTCCCGGATAACGGCCTGGAGATACGGCGGAAGGCCGTAATGCTCCAACGCATCCCGAATCGCCCCCCAGGGGAGAGTGTTGAATGCATTGACGATGTCGAGGCTCACCGCCAACACCACTCCACCCCCGGAAGTCACGCCCGTCGTGAAGCCGCGCACGCGCTCCAACGCGTCGATCGTCGAACGCCCGCAACGAAATCCGAACTGGTCGTCATCCAGGTTCGGTCCCACCCCGGACAGATGCGCACTAATCCTAGCGGCGAGCAAAGTCTCGAAGAGTTTGCCCGCCTCGTCCAGAAGGCATATGGGGCGGTAAGCGGAAGGAGAGTCCGCCGGCCGCCCCACTTTGGGGACCAGAACCAAGTTCGCCGTCTTCCACGGAGCGGGGAATATTCCTCTTCGGAGGCAAGCGTCGAATATTTTCGTCAGCCTCGGGTGTAGCGTCTTGAGGGCCGGCGCGAGCACCCTACCGGGTACACCGTCGGGCCCCGGCGCGGCGGTCTTGGCGCGCATCCTATTCACCGCGAGGCTGATCTCATCTCCCGCGACGCGAAGTTCTTCGTCCCATTCTGGGGAGTCGCGCGGGGCAGGTCGCGGCTCCTCTCCATCCTCGTCCGGAGGGAAGAGCGCGTCCAACACCTGCTTCAGGAACTCCGGCTCGAGTCTGCTCGTAACCGGAGGTCCCCCGTCACGCAGCTTGCGCAGCACGATCTTGTACGGGCGGCCCCATGGATCCAGTTCGACCGTCTCCACGAGTTCCGCCCACGCTGCGCTCTTCGCGCTGCGTATCGCGCTTTGGAGAGCCCGACGAGCGCAGGAGTACGCGTCGTACAGAGCGCGCTCCTCCTGCGGCGTCCCTCGTTGTCGTCGACGACGGAAGCGGAGCAACCGGCGCCGCGCGGAGACGCAGGCGCTACGTAGCGCCGCGATCTCCGCCGACCACCAGTACACTTCCCGCTTCCCGCTGGACTTCGTCTTGGCTCGGGGCATGGAGGCATCGCAGATTCTCGTCATCGTGCGCCGAAAGCGCACAGCCGAGTCATCCGGATGCTCCTCCTCCTCCTCTTCCCGCGAGGCGGGCGGCGGCGGTTGCGCCCAGTCCTCCATAATGACGGCTGTGGTCAGCGCGTCCTCGTCCAGCCCTCGGAGGACCCACCTACGGGCCCGGGCTCCGCGCCCGCGCTGGGGGGCGCCGGCAGGACAGCCCCCCACGCTAAGCTCGATGACGATGTAGAGGTGGTCGGAGAGAGACTCGATATCCTCCGCTACCGACCACCCCCGCACCAGGCGCGCGGCAGAAGGCGTCGCCCACGATACGTCAACGATCGAGCCGCCGTTCCACCGCACGCAGGTGCTTGCGCTTCCCACGTTGAGGAGTCGAAGTCCTCTTAGTACTGCCCATCCCTCGAGGGTTGCTCCTCTTCGGTCCGTGGTTCCGTTCCCCCATGCCGCGGACTTCGCATTGAAGTCGCCCAGAACGAACGCACAGGCTCCCGGCAACCTGTCCAGGCGACTGCCCAGCCGCTCGAGGAACGCCTCGAAGTCAGCCAGGCGTGCATTGGGGGAGAAATAGCACCCGACGATGTGAACCCCCCCCCATTTCGCGATCGCGAACCCGTCCCCACGCTCTACGAGCGAGCACGGTGGGGAGTTTGCGACATGCCGCTGCACGATAGCAACGGCACCGCACGCGGAGCCAATCCATCCCGGACGGTCCGGGATAGCGTATGGCTCAGATACGACGGCGAGCCCAACGCATCGCTCCATCATGCTGTGGATCAGGAGATCCTGAGCACGGGCGGAGCGATTCAAGTTTGCCTGGATTAAGCGGGTGAAGGCGAAGCCTCCATCGCCTCCTCCAGGCCGTCAAACATGTTTGCCGTCGGGACCGGTCCCGACGGCTCGTCGCATCTATCTAGTACCACGACGGGCACCATCGCCGGCTCAGAGGGAGCAGGGGGCGGAGCGCTCGCCGCGGTCGACCCGCTCGCGACGGATGCGGGTTCCGGCGCGGACTCGGGCGCGGACTCGGGCGCAGGCTTAGGCGCGGCCCTCGGCGCGGCCTTCGGCGCAGACGCGATCGCGACAATGCGCGCGGGCACGACGGTTTCCACGCTGACGATGCGTGGACCTCGCGGCGCGGGGGCGTCGGTCGCGACGCCCTTGGGGGTCGAAGAGGCCGGCTTTCCGGCCCCTTTTCCCGTCTTTTTGAGAGGCGGGGCACAGGACTTACTGCCGAGCCTATGCCCCGACGGCCTCCCGAGATCCTTGCACAGCACGCAAAGCGGAGCGGCCATGCAAGTATTCGCGCGGTGATCGGTGCTACCGCAGTTGTAGCACCGATTGCTACGGTCCACGTCACTAGGACACGTCGCCCGGACGTGCCCCATGCGCAGACACTTGTAGCACTGCAGGGGGCGCCTCGGCAGGGCTTCCACCCTTGCGGCGGCCCATCCTACTTTGAGGCCCCTGGCCACAGCGATCTTGCGAGCCGCCATGGCAGGGCACCTCACCCATATGGTGCCCATTCTGGAGGGAGCAGCGCGCACCTCGCCAGTGCGCACCTCTCCCTCCGAGCACCCCGTCGCAGCGCAGATCGCGGCGGTGACGTCTGCCGGGGTAGCGGACGCGTCGAGCCCCAGCAGACGAACGTCTCCCGTTGGGGTGGGACGTCCGACGCGGACGCCCATCGGCCCCACCACGTCCCGAAAACGTTGGGCGAGAGCGTCGGCCAGTGCCGCGCTCTTCGCCCCGGGAATGGTAACGGCCATCCCTCCCGCGGCGGTGTATTTAAATCGAAAGCCACCGGTGATGCCGATGGCCACTAAATCAATCTCCGCGCGCGCCTTCTTCATAACTTCCGCCCACCCCTCATAGGGTGAGTCGGGACGGCGGTGGAGCGTCACCACCGCCGCTCGCGGCTTCCTCGCGAGAGGGATGCCCGCTCCCCTCTTATCATTAACCTTCCCGCCCCTGGACGCAGGGACGGGAGCCGCGACGCTCGCGGCTTGCTTCCGGGCCGGTTGCCCGGAAGCGCGTTTCGCCTTCTTGCCGGCGACCTGTGCCCACGACAATGAGCCAGGTTCGCCGGCAACGCTCGCAGAGGGAGGGGCGTCGCCACTTACCTTAGGGGCGGCGGCTGGCGTCCCGGGAGCCGCCCCCTTTCCCTCGTCGTCCCGTCGCCGCTTCTTCCCCGGGTTCGCCGGAGTTGCAGCGGCCGAACAGGATACAGCAGTGGCTGGAGGCTTCCTCGCAGCTCGCGGAACGGCCGGCGAAGTGGAGCGCGTCCTCTTCGGAGCCGCTTCCCGCGGCGGCTGAAGCTGCTGCTGTTGCGTAGCGGGCGGTTGGACAGGTGCCCGAGACGCCGCCACGAGGGGCTGCACCACCGCTGTGAGGGCAACGATGGCAGCGCGCAGCCCCTCATTTTCTTCCCGGATGAGGCAGACCACCTCATTCCGGATCCTGACCATAGGGTCGACCTCGGCGATCGGCCCCCTCCTCGCCGCCTCCAGCCTCGAGGCGGCGGTGGACGACGTCGTCGGCATCGGCGTCTTCGTCGGCGCCTTCGCCGGCGCTCTGGTGCGGTCATCCCTCAGCGGCGACGGTTCCCTCTCCTTGAGGGCCCTCCGCAGCTCCGCATTCTCGCGTTGAGAGCGCGCGAGCTGCTCACGGAGCGAGACCTAACCCAGACCTAACCCAGACCTTTTTTTTTTTTTTTTTTTTTTTTTGTCGAGGAGGAAATCTTTCAAAGACACCCCGCGGCCCAACGAAGGGGACGCGAGGTAGTGCCGGATTTCCACCGGCTAAAACCTCCCCGATGCCACATCCCTGCTCGAGAGTGGGTGCGTTACGGGAATTTCGCGCGCGAATTACGTCCGCGACGCACCCGAGGATGGCGTGAAGCGCCCAATGCCCTGGAGGCCGCGAAGCGGCCTCCGAAACGGCTAGGTTACAGACTCGGCGCCGCGAAGCGGCGCCGAGCCGCTCATCAAATAAATTGCCAAAAGGCTCTACAATGCAATAGAGTGACGATCACTCATTGAATTTAGAAATCTACCCTACTACTCGCGTAGATAAGGCCGCTCGACCAGGCATCTGCCGAGCGGCCAAAACTCCCGAGGGCGCTCAGAGGGAGCGCCCTGGCTCGACGCGCGCGAGGAGCCCTATGAAACTACCCGGCCGACGGCGGCTACGAATCCGAAACCGTCGGCCACCGGTGATGCGGCGACCGCAGAGAGGGCAGCTCCCGACGGTCGCCCACGCGGTTATCCCCCGTCCCCTCGCACAGCGGGACGGAGGAAGGGAGGCGGAAGCCTCCTCGGACGCCGCACGCGGAGCGAGTCGGGATCGCGTTCCCGCCCTCGCTCGGCAGCCTCCTTCTCGGACATGACGCCCTCGCAGAAGGAGGCGAACGCACTCCAGGACCGGTCGCTCCGGAGCATCTCGGGGAGAATGCACCGAAGAGAGAGGTCCCAGCCGCAAACGCTACGAAGGACACGGCGTTCCCGTGCCCACGCCGGGCACTCCTCGACGGTGTACGCCGCCGTGTCCCTACCCTCCCCGCAGTGATGGCACTGCTCGGACAGTTCCCTCCCTAGGCGACACAGGTACACCCCGAAACATCCGTGTCCGGTGAGCACCTGCGTCATCCTGAAACTAAGCGCGCCCCGCGATCTGCTGACCCAATCTTCGAAGATGGGGAGCAGCGCCTCGACGAGCGTCCGGCTCTTACCGTTGGGGAGATCCGTCAGCCGATCGCGCCATGTGCCGATCGACCTTCTTCTCCCCTCACTGCGCTCGACCCGGATGGTGTTCGCCGCAACCACCGGATCGATTCGTCGCTCTCGCAGCTCGACTCGTCGCCGATGAGCCGCCGCGAGTTCGCGCGCCATAAGATCTATGGGCACGACGCCCGCGAGAGTCCTCGCCGCCTCCAAGGAGACGGTTCGGTATCCCCTTATCACCCTCAGAGCCATCAGGCGCTGGAGGGAGTCCAGCGCCCTCCAGGTGGGGGCTGATAATCTATCCGCCCATATCGGTGAGCCGTACATCACCATAGCGTGCACGACCCCCAAATACAGGCGGCGCGCACGGGCCCCGGGGCCCCCTAGATTCGGCAGCAGCCGCGCGAGTGCCGCCGCCGCGCCTTCCACCCGTGGTATCAGCTTTTTGATATGACGATCAAATTTCCACGTCTGATCAAGGAGGAGTCCCAGATAGCGGAACCCCTCGCCCACGGGGGTTAACTCCCCATTGTCGCCGAGTCCGATGCCCGCGACCGCCGGGACGCCCCGACCGTGGAGCCTGCGGTAAAACCACATGGCCTCCGTCTTGGCCGGAGCGACGCAAAGGCCGAGAGCACGGATGCGATCGAGGACAGAGGCCAGCGCCTGGCCGGCCAGCTCGATGGCCCTCTCGCAGGAGTCCCCCCCGGCGAGGACGAGCGTGTCGTCCGCGTAGCAAACGACACTTACTCCTGGAGGCCGAGGGACCCGCAGAACCCAGTCATACGTCAGGTTCCACAAGAGTGGACCCAACACCGAGCCCTGCGGTACCCCGCGCGTAACCCGCCGCGTTTGGACGCCGCCGTCCTTTACGGTATACGTTACCGTTCTGTCCCGCAGGTAGTCCCGGACGACGGCCTGGAGATACGGCGGAAGGCCGTAATGCTCCAACGCATCCCGAATCGCCCCCCAGGGGAGAGTGTTGAATGCATTGACGATGTCGAGGCTCACCGCCAACACCACTCCACCCCCGGTAGTCACGCCCGTCGTGAAGCCGCGCACGCGCTCCAACGCGTCGATCGTCGAGCGCCCGCAACGAAATCCGAACTGGTCGTCATCCAGGTTCGGTCCCACCCCGGACAGATGCGCATTAATCCTAGCGGCGAGCAAAGTCTCGAAGAGTTTGCCCGCCTCGTCCAGAAGGCATATGGGGCGGTAAGCGGAGGGAGAGTCCGCCGGCCGCCCCACTTTGGGGACCAGAACCAAGTTCGCCGTCTTCCACGGAGCGGGGAATATTCCTCTTCGGAGGCAAACGTCGAATATCTTCGTCAGCCTCGGGTGTAGCGTCTTGAGGGCCGGCGCGAGCACCCTACCGGGTACACCGTCGGGCCCCGGCGCGGCGGTCTTGGCGCGCATCCTATTCACCGCGAGGCTGATCTCATCTCCCGCGACGCGAAGTTCTTCGTCCCATTCTGGGGAGTCGCGCGGGGCAGGTCGCGGCTCCTCTCCATCCTCGTCCGGAGGGAAGAGCGCATCCAACACCTGCTTCAAGAACTCCGGCTCGAGTCTGCTCGTAACCGGAGGTCCCCCGTCACGCAGCTTGCGCAGCACGATCTTGTACGGGCGGCCCCATGGATCCAGTTCGACCGTCTCCACGAGTTCCGCCCACGCCGCGCTCTTCGCACTGCGTATCGCGCTTTGGAGAGCCCGACGAGCGCAGGAGTACGCGTCGTACAGAGCGCGCTCCTCCTGCGGCGACCCTCGTTGTCGTCGCCGACGGAAGCGGAGCAACCGGCGCCGCGCGGAGACGCAGGCGCTACGTAGCGCCGCGATCTCCGCCGACCACCAGTACACTTCCCGCTTCCCGCTGGGCTTCGTCTTGGCTCGGGGCATGGAGGCATCGCAGATTCTCGTCATCGTGCGCCGAAAGCGCACAGCCGAGTCATCCGGATGCTCCTCCTCCTCCTCTTCCCGCGAGGCGGGCGGCGGCGGTTGCGCCCAGTCCTCCATAATGATGGCTGTGGTCAGCGCGTCCTCGTCCAGCCCTCGGAGGACCCACCTACGGGCCCGGGCTCTGCGCCCGCGCTGGGGGGCGCCGGCAGGACAGCCCCCCACGCTGAGCTCGATGACGATGTAGAGGTGGTCGGAGAGAGACTCGATATCCTCCGCTACCGACCACCCCCGCACCAGGCGCGCGGCAGAAGGCGTCGCCCACGATACGTCAACGATCGAGCCGCCGTTCCACCGCACGCAAGTGCTTGCGCTTCCCACATTGAGGAGTCGAAGTCCTCTTGGTACTGCCCATCCCTCGAGGGTTGCTCCTCTTCGGTCCGTGGTTCCGTTCCCCCATGCCGCGGACTTCGCGTTGAAGTCGCCCAGAACGAACGCACAGGCTCCCGGCAAAAAAAGGTGAGCCGCCTCCTGGGCGCGAACCTCTGACAAATGTCTCTAACGATGTCGCAGGCGGGTGTAGCTTAACCAACGAGCTACTCGTCCTGACCTAACCCAGACCTTTTTTTTTTTTTTTTTTTTTTTTTTTTTTTTTATTTTACCGAGGAGGGGAAATGCAGTTTACGCATACCCGGCCTTTCGGCCGGGTTATGTGGGACTCACCACCCTGATGTTACGGCTCAAGGCCACCTGGGTGGCATACCCACTAAAACCCCTCCTCGCGCCCCATTAGGGGAGGCTGGTGTGCCGCGGAACTACCGACAGGCTTTACTTCACGCCACACCACCGCGGCAAGCCACGGACGCCTCTCGCACTCCAATTCCTCTATATGTAGCCGGGACATACGCCCACGACAGCAGACCTAACCCAACATACAAACACTCAAACACACGCCCACGACAGCAGACCTAACCCAAACATACAAACAATCAAACATACGCCCACGACAGCAGACCTAACCCAAACATACCAACGATCAAACATACGCCCACAACAGCAGACCTAACCCAAACATACAAACACTCAGACATACACCCATGACAGCAGACCTAACCCAAACATACAAACACTCCGACACATACCATGACAGCAGACCTAACCCACACATATAAACAATCAAACAAACAATGGACATGAAAGCACATGCGAACAACAGGCACACAACAGACAAGAAACAACGGACCAAAGACAAAAGACAAAACCCACCCCCTCCCTCCCGAGATCCTCAAACACAAGCACACGATCAGACAACAACAGACAGGACAACAGACCACAAACAAACCAGCAAACAAACAACAAACAAACAAACAGACAACAAACAACAAACAAACAACCCAACACCCACCCCCACGATCCCGAGATCCTGTATCCTTGGATACCGCAAAGACCTAACCCAGACCTAACCCAGACCTAACCCAGACCTAACCCAGACCTAACCCAGACCTAACCCAGACCTAACCCAGACCTAACCCAGACCTAACCCAGACCTAACCCAGACCTAACCCAGACCTTTTTTTTTTTTTTTGTCGAGGAGGAAATCTTTCAAAGACACCCCGCGGCCCAACGAGGGGGACGCGAGGTAGTGCCGGATTTCCACCGGCTAAAACCTCCCCAATGCCACGTCCCTGCTCGAGAGTGGGTGCGTTACGGGAATTTCGCGCACGAATTACGTCCGCGACGCACCCGAGGATGGCGTGAAGCGCCCAATACCTTGGAGGCCGCAAAGCGGCCCCCGAAACGGCTAGGTTACAGACTCGGCGCCGCGAAGCAGCGCCGAGCCGCTCATCAAATAAGTTGCCAAAAGGCTCTACAATTGCAATAGAGTGACGATCACTCATTGAATTTAGAAATCTACCCTACTACTCGCGTAGATAAGGCCGCTCGACCAGGCATCTGCCGAGCGGCCAAAACTCCCGAGGGCGCTCAGAGGGAGCGCCCTGGCTCGACGCGCGCGAGGAGCCCTAAGAAACTACCCGGCCGACGGCGGCTACGAGTCCGAATCCGTCGGCCACCGGTGATGCGGCGACCGCAGAGAGGGCAGCTCCCGGCGGTCGCCCACGCGGTTATCCCCCGTCCCCACGCACAGCGGGACGGAGGAAGGGAGGCGGAAGCCTCCTCGGACGCCGCACGCGGAGCGAGTCGGGATCGCGTTCCCGTCCTCGCTCGGCAGCCTCCTTCTCGGACATGACGCCCTCGCAGAAGGAGGCGAACGCACTCCAGGACCGGTCGCTCCGGAGCATCTCGGGGAGAATGCACCGAAGAGAGAGGTCCCAGCCGCAAACGCTACGAAGGACACGGCGTTCCCGTGCCCACGCCGGGCACTCCTCGACGGTGTGCGACGCCGTGTCCCTACCCTCCCCGCAGTGATGGCACTGCTCGGACAGTTCCCTCCCTAGGCGACACAGGTACACCCCGAAACATCCGTGTCCGGTGAGCACCTGCGTCATCCTGAAACTAAGCGCGCCCCGCGATCTGCTGACCCAATCTTCGAAGATGGGGAGCAGCGCCTCGACGAGCGTCCGGCTCTTACCGTTGGGGAGATCCGTCAGCCGATCGCGCCATGTGCCGATCGACCTTCTTCTCCCCTCACTGCGCTCGACCCGGATGGTGTTCGCCGCAACCACCGGATCGATTCGTCGCTCTCGCAGCTCGACTCGTCGCCGATGAGCCGCCGCGAGTTCGCGCGCCATGAGATCTATGGGCACGACGCCCGCGAGAGTCCTCGCCGCCTCCAAGGAGACAGTTCGGTATCCCCTTATCACCCTCAGAGCCATCAGGCGCTGGAGGGAGTCCAGCGCCCTCCAGGTGGGGGCTGATAATCTATCCGCCCATATCGGTGAGCCGTACATCACCATAGCGTGCACGACCACCAAATACAGGCGGCGAGCACGGGCCCCGGGGCCCCCTAGATTCGGCAGCAGCCGCGCGAGTGCCGCCGCCGCGCCTTCCACCCGTGGTATCAGCTTTTTGATATGACGATCAAATTTCCACGTCTGATCAAGGAGGAGTCCCAGATAGCGGAACCCCTCGCCCACGGGGGTTAACTCCCCATTGTCGCCGAGTCCGATGCCCGCGACCGCCGGGACGCCCCGACCGTGGAGCCTGCGGTAAAACCACATGGCCTCCGTCTTGGCCGGAGCGACGCAAAGGCCGAGAGCACGGATGCGATCGAGGACAGAGGCCAGCGCCTGGCCGGCCAGCTCGATGGCCCTCTCGCAGGAGTCCCCCCCGGCGAGGACGAGCGTGTCGTCCGCGTAGCAGACGACACTTACTCCTGGAGGCCGAGGGACCCGCAGAACCCAGTCATACGTCAGGTTCCACAAGAGTGGACCCAACACCGAGCCCTGCGGTACCCCGCGCGTAACCCGCCGCGTTTGGACGCCGCCGTCCTTTACGGTAAACGTTACCGTTCTGTCCCGCAGGTAGTCCCGGACAACGGCCTGGAGATACGGCGGAAGGCCGTAATGCTCCAACGCATCCCGAATCGCCCCCCAGGGGAGAGTGTTGAATGCATTGACGATGTCGAGGCTCACCGCCAACACCACTCCACCCCCGGAAGTCACGCCCGTCGTGAAGCCGCGCACGCGCTCCAACGCGTCGATCGTCGAGCGCCCGCGACGAAACCCGAACTGGTCGTCATCCAGGTTCGGTCCCACCCCGGACAGATGCGCATTAATCCTAGCGGCGAGCAAAGTCTCAAAGAGTTTGCCCGCCTCGTCCAGAAGGCATATGGGGCGGTAAGCGGAAGGAGAGTCCGCCGGCCGCCCCACTTTGGGGACCAGAACCAAGTTCGCCGTCTTCCACGGAGCGGGGAATATTCCTCTTCGGAGGCAAACGTCGAATATCTTCGTCAGCCTCGGGTGTAGCGTCTTGAGGGCCGGCGCGAGCACCCTACCGGGTACACCGTCGGGCCCCGGCGCGGCGGTCTTGGCGCGCATCCTATTCACCGCGAGGCTGATCTCATCTCCCGCGACGCGAAGTTCCTCGTCCCATTCTGGGGAGTCGCGCGGGGCAGGTCGCGGCTCCTCTCCATCCTCGTCCGGAGGGAAGAGCGCGTCCAATACCTGCTTCAAGAACTCCGGCTCGAGTCTGCTCGTAACCGGAGGTCCCCCGTCACGCAGCTTGCGCAGCACGATCTTGTACGGGCGGCCCCATGGATCCAGCTCGACCGTCTCCACGAGTTCCGCCCACGCCGCGCTCTTCGCGCTGCGTATCGCGCTTTGGAGAGCCCGACGAGCGCAGGAGTACGCGTCGTACAGAGCGCGCTCCTCCTGCGGCGTCCCTCGTTGTCGTCGGCGACGGAAGCGGAGCAACCGGCGCCGCGCGGAGACGCAGGCGCTACGTAGCGCCGCGATCTCCGCCGACCACCAGTACACTTCCCGCTTCCCGCTGGGCTTCGTCTTGGCTCGGGGCATGGAGGCATCGCAGATTCTCGTCATCGTGCGCCGAAAGCGCACAGCCGAGTCATCCGGATGCTCCTCCTCCTCCTCTTCCCGCGAGGCGGGCGGCGGCGGTTGCGCCCAGTCCTCCATAATGATGGCTGTGGTCAGCGCATCCTCGTCCAGCCCTCGGAGGACCCACCTACGGGCCCGGGCTCCGCGCCCGCGCTGGGGGGCGCCGGCAGGACAGCCCCCCACGCTGAGCTCGATGACGATGTAGAGGTGGTCGGAGAGAGACTCGATATCCTCCGCTACCGACCACCCCCGCACCAGGCGCGCGGCAGAAGGCGTCGCCCACGATACGTCAACGATCGAGCCGCCGTTCCACCGCACGCAGGTGCTTGCGCTTCCCACGTTGAGGAGTCGAAGTCCTCTTGGTACTGCCCATCCCTCGAGGGTTGCTCCTCTTCGGTCCGTGGTTCCGTTCCCCCATGCCGCGGACTTCGCATTGAAGTCGCCCAGAACGAACGCACAGGCTCCCGGCAACCTGTCCAGGCGACTGCCCAGCCGCTCGAGGAACGCCTCGAAGTCAGCCAGGCGTGCATTGGGGGAGAAATAGCACCCGACGATGTGAATCCCCCCCCATTTCGCGATCGCGAACCCGTCCCCACGCTCTACGAGCGAGCACGGTGGGGAGTTTGCGACATGCCGCTGCACGATAGCAACGGCACCGCACGCGGAGCCAATCCATCCCGGACGGTCCGGGATAGCGTATGGCTCAGATACGACGGCGAGCCCAACGCATCGCTCCATCATGCTGTGGATCAGGAGATCCTGAGCACGGGCGGAGCGATTCAAGTTTGCCTGGATTAAGCGGGTGAAGGCGAAGCCTCCATCGCCTCCTCCAGGCCGTCAAACATGTTTGCCGTCGGGACCGGTCCCGACGGCTCGTCGCATCTATCTAGTACCACGACGGGCACCATCGCCGGCTCAGAGGGAGCAGGGGGCGGAGCGCTCGCCGCGGTCGACCCGCTCGCGACGGATGCGGGTTCCGGCGCGGACTCGGGCGCAGGCTTAGGCGCGGCCCTCGGCGCGGCCTTCGGCGCAGACGCGATCGCGACAGTGCGCGCGGGCACGACGGTTTCCACGCTAACGATGCGTGGACCTCGTGGCGCGGGGGCGTCGGTCGCGACGCCCTTGGGGGTCGAAGAGGCCGGCTTT
This sequence comes from Priocnemis perturbator, assembly GCA_963942575.1. Taxonomy (NCBI): domain Eukaryota; kingdom Metazoa; phylum Arthropoda; class Insecta; order Hymenoptera; family Pompilidae; genus Priocnemis; species Priocnemis perturbator. Next base: position 198,787 of record CAWWDK010000066.1, read on the forward strand.
CCGGCCCCTTTTCCCGTCTTTTTGAGAGGCGGGGCACAGGACTTACTGCCGAGCCTATGCCCCGACGGCCTCCCGAGATCCTTGCACAGCACGCAAAGCGGAGCGGCCGTGCAAGTGTTCGCGCGATGGTCGGTGCTACCGCAATTGTAGCAGCGATTGCTACGGTCCACGTCACTAGGACACGTCGCCCGGACGTGCCCCATGCGCAGACATTTGTAACACTGTAGGGGGCGCCTCGGCAGGGCTTCCACCCTTGCGGCGGCCCATCCTACTTTGAGGTCCCTGGCCACAGCGATCTTGCGAGCCGCCATGGCAGGGCACCTCACCCATATGGTGCCCATTCTGGAGGGAACAGCGCGCACCTCGCCAGTGCGCACCTCTCCCTCCGAGCACCCCGTCGCAGCGCAGATCGCGGTGGTGACGTCTGCCGGGGTAGCGGACGCGTCGAGCCCCAGCAGACGAACGTCTCCCGTTGGGGTGGGACGTCCGACGCGGACGCCCATCGGCCCCACCACGTCCCGAAAACGTTGGGCGAGAGCGTCGGCCAGTGCCGCGCTCCTCGCCCCGGGAATGGTAACGGCCATCCCTCCCGCGGCGGTGTATTTAAATCGAAAGCCACCGGTGATGCCGATGGCCACTAAATCAATCTCCGCGCGCGCCTTCTTCATAACTTCCGCCCACCCCTCGTAGGGTGAGTCGGGACGGCGGTGGAGCGTCACCACCGCCGCTCGCGGCTTCCTCGCGGGAGGGATGCCCGTCCCCCGCTTAATATTACTAACTTTCCCGCCCCCAGACGCAGGGACGGGAGCCGCGACGCTCGCGGCTTGCTTCCGGGCCGCTTGCCCGGAAGCGCGTTTCGCCTTCTTGCCGGCGACCTGTGCCCACGACAATGGGCCAGGTTCGCCGGCAACGCTCGCAGAGGGTGGGGCGTCGCCACTTACCTTAGGGGCGGCGGCTGGCGTCCCGGGAGCCGCCCCCTTTCCCTCGTCGTCCCGTCGCCGCTTCTTCCCCGGGTTCGCCGGAGTTGCAGCGGCCGAACAGGATACAGCAGTGGCTGGAGGCTTCCTCGCAGCTCGCGGAACGGCCGGCGAAGGGGAGCGCGTCCTCTTCGGAGCCGCTTCCCGCGGCGGCTGAAGCTGCTGCTGTTGCGTAGCGGGCGGTTGGGCAGGTGCCCGAGACGCCGCCACGAGGGGCTGCACCACCGCTGTGAGGGCAACGATGGCAGCGCGCAGCCCCTCATTTTCTTCCCGGATGAGGCAGACCACCTCATTCCGGATCCTGACCATAGGGTCGACCTCGGCGATCGGCCCCCTCCTCGCCGCCTCCAGCCTCGAGGCGGCGGTGGACGACGTCGTCGGCATCGGCGTCTTCGTCGGCGCCTTCGTCGGCGCCTTCGTCGGCGCCCTGGTGCGGTCATCCCTCGGCGGCGACGGTTCCCTCTCCTTGAGGGCCCTCCGCAGCTCCGCATTCTCACGTTGAGAGCGCGCGAGCTGCTCACGGAGCGAGGCCACCAGAAGGGCCTCCCGGTGCGATGCAGAGTCGCTGTCCACGCCCGGGTCGGCTCGGGCGAACCCGACGCTAAAGGCGGCCTCCAGGGTATCGACCGCGCTCCTAAGGGCCCTCACGTTTTGGCCCTTGAGGTTGTTGGAGGTGGCGGCGATCCTCCAGACCTCTTCTCTCTTGAGAGCCACCACCTCCCTCAGTTCCGTCTCGGTGAGCCCTCGGAGCCATTCTCGAAGCTCCCCCCCAGAGGGGAGCGGCTCCGCAGGCGGCCGCTTCTTCTTCTTCCCCTCGACAGAGCGAGGGGAAGTCGTCCCTCCCTGGGACGGGCTACCCGGCAGTGGGGAAATCGCTGCCGGCCTTTTCTTGCCCGCTGCGCTCCGACGGCGCAGCGGCGACGAGCAGGAAGGCGCGATGCTCGCCGAATCGGACTCGCACTCGCGCGCAAGCGAGTCGTCCGAATCCCGCACTATTTTGGCCTTCGCGGCGGCCGCGGCCCTCCCGTGGATGTTGTCGCGGATCTCGCTTTCGAGCGAACCCGCGACCGACGTGGCATCCGACACCACCACCGTGTCCGTGTCTTCCTCGTCCGACGTCAATAGAACGTTCGGCGGACGAGTCCTACCCGCACATTTCCTACCGGGCGCCATCGCGGAGGCGCGGTCCTTTCCCGGCAGGCGTCTTATAAGGTCAGTTTTACTTTTACTTTTACTTTTGGGGGAGGCTGCCCCCGACCGCAGCCCGCCCCCGCTGTCACTTCCTGCGCGCGACATACCTTGGTATGCCGCAACGCAGCACTACACTATTTAATGTCCACTAGAAGCCGCAGGCACCACGCACCGGTGCAATAAAGAAAAACAGAAGGAAAGGTAGCAGCAAAGAGGGAGAGTGACAGGAGGGAAGAGATAGGGAAAACAGATAGAGAGTAGGCAGGAGAAACAAGATTAGAAGAGAGGGAAACGAGAAAAGAGCAGAAAAGTTGAGAAAAGTGACTCTACAGAGGAGAAAAGTGATAGTAAAAGTGAGCGTATACTAAGGAATGTGGAGAGAGAATGGAGAAAGGGAGGTGAAAAAGAGAAGAAGGTTCTAAAAGGGGAGAGTCCGCTGTACTATAAAAGTGCCAGCAGAACTCAGAAGACCTTTTTTTTTTTTTTTTTGTTGTCGAGGAGGAAATCTTTCAAAGACACCCCGCGGCCCAACGAGGGGGACGCGAGGTAGTGCCGGATTTCCACCGGCTAAAACCTCCCCGATGCCACATCCCTGCTCGAGAGTGGGTGCGTTACGGGAATTTCGCGCACGAATTACGTCCGCGACGCACCCGAGGATGGCGTGAAGCGCCTAATACCTTGGAGGCCGCGAAGCGGCCTCCGAAACGGCTAGGTTACAGACTCGGCGCCGCGAAGCGACGCCGAGCCGCTCATCAAATAAATTGCCAAAAGGCTCTACAATCGCAATAGTGACGGTCACTCATTGAATTTAGAAATCTACCCTACTACTCGCGTAGATAAGACCGCTCGACCAGGCATCTGCCGAGCGGCCAAAACTCCCGAGGGCGCTCAGAGGGAGCGCCCTGGCTCGACGCGCGCGAGGAGCCCTGTGAAACTACCCGGCCGACGGCGGCTACGAGTCCGAAACCGTCGGCCACCGGTGATGCGGCGACCGCAGAGAGGGCAGCTCCCGACGGTCGCCCACGCGGTTATCCCCCGTCCCCTCGCACAGCGGGACGGAGGAAGGGAGGCGGAAGCCTCCTCGGACGCCGCACGCGGAGCGAGTCGGGATCGCGTTCCCGCCCTCGCTCGGCAGCCTCCTTCTCGGACATGACGCCCTCGCAGAAGGAGGCGAACGCACTCCAGGACCGGTCGCTCCGGAGCATCTCGGGGAGAATGCACCGAAGAGAGAGGTCCCAGCCGCAAACGCTACGAAGGACACGGCGTTCCCGTGCCCACGCCGGGCACTCCTCGACGGTGTGCGCCGCCGTGTCCCTACCCTCCCCGCAGTGATGGCACTGCTCGGACAGTTCCCTCCCTAGGCGACACAGGTACACCCCGAAACATCCGTGTCCGGTGAGCACCTGCGTCATCCTGAAGCTAAGCGCGCCCCGCGATCTGCTGACCCAATCTTCGAAGATGGGGAGCAGCGCCTCGACGAGCGTCCGGCTCTTACCGTTGGGGAGATCCGTCAGCCGATCGCGCCATGTGCCGATCGACCTTCTTCTCCCCTCACTGCGCTCGACCCGAATGGTGTTCGCCGCAACCACCGGATCGATTCGTCCCTCTCGCAGCTCGACTCGTCGCCGATGAGCCGCTGCGAGTTCGCGCGCCATAAGATCTATGGGCACGACGCCCGCGAGAGTCCTCGCCGCCTCCAAGGAGACGGTTCGGTATCCCCTTATCACCCTCAGAGCCATCAGGCGCTGGAGGGAGTCCAGCGCCCTCCAGGTGGGGGCTGATAATCTATCCGCCCATATCGGTGAGCCGTACATCACCATAGCGTGCACGACCCCCAAATACAGGCGGCGAGCACGGGCCCCGGCGCCCCCTAGATTCGACAGCAGCCGCGCGAGTGCCGCCGCCGCGCCTTCCACCCGTGGTATCAGCTTTTTGATATGACGATCAAATTTCCACGTCTGATCAAGGAGGAGTCCCAGATAGCGGAACCCCTCGCCCACGGGGGTTAACTCCCCATTGTCGCCGAGTCCGACGCCCGCGACCGCCGGGACGCCCCGACCGTGGAGCCTGCGGTAAAACCACATGGCCTCCGTCTTGGCCGGAGCGACGCAAAGGCCGAGAGCACGGATGCGATCGAGGACAGAGGCCAGCGCCTGGCCGGCCAGCTCGATGGCCCTCTCGCAGGAGTCCCCCCCGGCGAGGACGAGCGTGTCGTCCGCGTAGCAGACGACACTTACTCCTGGAGGCCGAGGGACCCGCAGAACCCAGTCATACGTCAGGTTCCACAAGAGTGGACCCAACACCGAGCCCTGCGGTACCCCGCGCGTAACCTGCCGCGTTTGGACACCGCCGTCCTTTACGGTAAACGTTACCGTTCTGTCCCGCAGGTAGTCCCGGACGACGGCCTGGAGATACGGCGGAAGGCCGTAATGCTCCAACGCATCCCGAATCGCCCCCCAGGGGAGAGTGTTGAATGCATTGACGATGTCGAGGCTCACCGCCAACACCACTCCACCCCCGGAAGTCACGCCCGTCGTGAAGCCGCGCACGCGCTCCAACGCGTCGATCGTCGAGCGCCCGCGACGAAACCCGAACTGGTCGTCATCCAGGTTCGGTCCCACCCCGGACAGATGCGCATTAATCCTAGCGGCGAGCAAAGTCTCAAAGAGTTTGCCCGCCTCGTCCAGAAGGCATATGGGGCGGTAAGCGGAAGGAGAGTCCGCCGGCCGCCCCACTTTGGGGACCAGAACCAAGTTCGCCGTCTTCCACGGAGCGGGGAATATTCCTCTTCGGAGGCAAGCGTCGAATATCTTCGTCAGCCTCGGGTGCAGCGTCTTGAGGGCCGGCGCGAGCACCCTACCGGGTACACCGTCGGGCCCCGACGCGGCGGTCTTGGCGCGCATCCTATTCACCGCGAGGCTGATCTCATCTCCCGCGACGCGAAGTTCTTCGTCCCATTCTGGGGAGACGCGCGGGGCAGGTCGCGGCTCCTCTCCATCCTCGTCCGGAGGGAAGAGCGCGTCCAACACCTGCTTCAAGAACTCCGGCTCGAGTCTGCTCGTAACCGGAGGTCCCCCGTCACGCAGCTTGCGCAGCACGATCTTGTATGGGCGGCCCCATGGATCCAGTTCGACCGTCTCCACGAGTTCCGCCCACGCTCTGCTCTTCGCGCTGCGTATCGCGCTTTGGAGAGCCCGACGAGCGCAGGAGTACGCGTCGTACAGAGCGCGCTCCTCCTGCGGCGTCCCTCGTTGTCGTCGGCGACGGAAGCGGAGCAACCGGCGCCGCGCGGAGACGCAGGCGCTACGTAGCGCCGCGATCTCCGCCGACCACCAGTACACTTCCCGCTTCCCGCTGGGCTTCGTCTTGGCTCGGGGCATGGAGGCATCGCAGATTCTCGTCATCGTGCGCCGAAAGCGCACAGCCGAGTCATCCGGATGCTCCTCCTCCTCCTCTTCCCGCGAGGCGGGCGGCGGCGGTTGCGCCCAGTCCTCCATAATGATGGCTGTGGTCAGCGCGTCCTCGTCCAGCCCTCGGAGGACCCACCTACGGGCCCGGGCTCCGCGCCCGCGCTGGGGGGCGCCGGCAGGACAGCCCCCCACGCTGAGCTCGATGACGATGTAGAGGTGGTCGGAGAGAGACTCGATATCCTCCGCTACCGACCACCCCCGCACCAGGCGCGCGGCAGAAGGCGTCGCCCACGATACGTCAACGATCGAGCCGCCGTTCCACCGCACGCAGGTGCTTGCGCTTCCCACGTTGAGGAGTCGAAGTCCTCTTGGTACTGCCCATCCCTCGAGGGTTGCTCCTCTTCGGTCCGTGGTTCCGTTCCCCCATGCCGCGGACTTCGCATTGAAGTCGCCCAGAACGAACGCACAGGCTCCCGGCAACCTGTCCAGGCGACTGCCCAGCCGCTCGAGGAACGCCTCGAAGTCAGCCAGGCGTGCATTGGGGGAGAAATAGCACCCGACGATGTGAATCCCCCCCCATTTCGCGATCGCGAACCCGTCCCCACGCTCTACGAGCGAGCACGGTGGGGAGTTTGCGACATGCCGCTGCACGATAGCAACGGCACCGCACGCGGAGCCAATCCATCCCGGACGGTCCGGGATAGCGTATGGCTCAGATACGACGGCGAGCCCAACGCATCGCTCCATCATGCTGTGGATCAGGAGATCCTGAGCACGGGCGGAGCGATTCAAGTTTGCCTGGATTAAGCGGGTGAAGGCGAAGCCTCCATCGCCTCCTCCAGGCCGTCAAACATGTTTGCCGTCGGGACCGGTCCCGACGGCTCGTCGCATCTATCTAGTACCACGACGGGCACCATCGCCGGCTCAGAGGGAGCAGGGGGCGGAGCGCTCGCCGCGGTCGACCCGCTCGCGACGGATGCGGGTTCCGGCGCGGACTCGGGCGCGGACTCGGGCGCAGGCTTAGGCGCGGCCCTCGGCGCGGCCTTCGGCGCAGACGCGATCGCGACAGTGCGCGCGGGCACGACGGTTTCCACGCTGACGATGCGTGGACCTCGCGGCGCGGGGGCGTCGGTCGCGACGCCCTTGGGGGTCGAAGAGGCCGGCTTTCCGGCCCCTTTTCCCGTCTTTTTGAGAGGCGGGGCACAGGACTTACTGCCGAGCCTATGCCCCGACGGCCTCCCGAGATCCTTGCACAGCACGCAAAGCGGAGCGGCCGTGCAAGTGTTCGCGCGGTGGTCGGTGCTACCGCAGTTGTAGCACCGATTGCTACGGTCCACGTCACTAGGACACGTCGCCCGGACGTGCCCCATGCGCAGACATTTGTAACATTGTAGGGGGCGCCTCGGCAGGGCTTCCACCCTTGCGGCGGCCCATCCTACTTTGAGGTCCCTGGCCACAGCGATCTTGCGAGCCGCCATGGCAGGGCACCTCACCCATATGGTGCCCATTCTGGAGGGAGCAGCGCGCACCTCGCCAGTGCGCACCTCTCCCTCCGAGCACCCCGTCGCAGCGCAGATCGCGGCGGTGACGTCTGCCGGGGTAGCGGACGCGTCGAGCCCCAGCAGACGAACGTCTCCCGTTGGGGTGGGACGTCCGACGCGGACGCCCATCGGCCCCACCACGTCCCGAAAACGTTGGGCGAGAGCGTCGGCCAGTGCCGCGCTCTTCGCCCCGGGAATGGTAACGGCCATCCCTCCCGCGGCGGTATATTTAAAGCGGAAGCCACCGGAGATGCCGATGGCCACCAAATCGATCTCCGCGCGCGCCTTCCTCATGATCTCCGCCCACCCCTCGTAGGGTGAGTCGGGACGGCGGTGGAGCGTCACCACCGCCGCTCGCGGCTTCCTCGCGGGAGGGATGCCCGTCCCCCTCTTAATATTACTAATCTTCCCGCCCCCAGACGCAGGGACGGGAGCCGCGACGCTCGCGGCTTGCTTCCGGGCCGCTTGCCCGGAAGCGCGTTTCGCCTTCTTGCCGGCGACCTGCGCCCACGACAATGGGCCAGGTTCGCCGGCAACGCTCGCAGAGGGAGGGGCGTCGCCACTTACCTTAGGGGCGGCGGCTGGCGTCCCGGGAGCCGCCCCCTTTCCCTCGTCGTCCCGTCGCCGCTTCTTCCCCGGGTTCGCCGGAGTTGCAGCGGCCGAACAGGGCACAGCAGTGGCTGCAGGCTTCCTTGCAGCTCGCGGAACGGCCGGCGAAGGGGAGCGCGTCCTCTTCGGAGCCGCTTCCCGCGGCGGCTGAAGCTGCTGCTGTTGCGCAGCGGGCGGTTGGGCAGGTGCCCGAGACGCCGCCACGAGGGGCTGCACCACCGCTGTGAGGGCAACGATGGCAGCGCGCAGCCCCTCATTTTCTTCCCGGATGAGGCAGACCACCTCATTCCGGATCCTGACCGTAGGGTCGACCTCGGCGATCGGCCCCCTCCTCGCCGCCTCCAGCCTCGAGGCGGCGGTGGACGACGTCGTCGGCATCAGCGTCTTCGTCGGCGCCTTCGTCGGCGCCCTGGTGCGGTCATCCCTCGGCGGCGACGGTTCCCTCTCCTTGAGGGCCCTCCGCAGCTCCGCATTCTCACGTTGAGAGCGCGCGAGCTGCTCACGGAGCGAGGCCACCAGAAGGGCCTCCCGGTGCGATGCAGAGTCGCTGTCCACGCCCGGGTCGGCTCGGGCGAACCCAACACTAAAGGCGGCCTCCAGGGTATCGACCGCGCTCCTAAGGGCCCTCACGTTTTGGCCCTTGAGGTTGTTGGAGGTGGCGGCAATCCTCCAGACCTCTTCTCTCTTGAGAGCCACCACCTCCCTCAGTTCCGGCTCGGTGAGCCCTCGGAGCCAATCTTGAAGCTCCCCCCCAGAGGGGAGCGGCTCCGCAGGCGGCCGCTTCTTCTTTCTCCCCTCGACACAGCGAGGGGAAGTCGTCCCTCCCCGGGAAGGGCTACCCGGCAGCGGGGAAGTCGCTGCCGGCCTTTTCTTGCCCGCTGCGCTCCGACGGCGCAGCGGCGACGAGCAGGAAGGCGCGATGCTCGCCGAATCGGACTCGCACTCGCGCGCAAGCGAGTCGTCCGATTCCCGCACTGTTTTGGCCTTCGCGGCGGCCGCGGCCCTCCCGTAGATTATGTCGCGGATTTCGCCTTCGAGCGAACCCGCGACCGACGTGGCATCCGACACCACCACCACCGTGTCCATGTCTTCCTCGTCCGACGTCGACAGAACGTTCGGCGGACGAGTTTTACCCGCACTTCTCGTCACGGGGGCCCTCGCGGGGGCGCGGTCCTTCCCCGGCGAGCGCCTTATTAGGTCCGTTTTAATTTGATTTTTACTCTTGGGGGAGGCTGCCCCCGACCGCAGCCCGCCCCCGCTGTCACTTCCTGCGCGCGACATACCTTGGTAACCCAGACCTTTTTTTTTTTTTTTTTGATGTCGAGGAGGAAATCTTTCAAAGACACCCCGCGGCCCAACGAGGGGGACGCGAGGTAGTGCCGGATTTCCACCGGCTAAAACCTCCCCGATGCCATATCCCTGCTCGAGAGTGGGTGCGTTACGGGAATTTCGCGCACGAATTACGTCCGCGACGCACCCGAGGATGGCGTGAAGCGCCCAATACCATGGAGGCCGCGAAGCGGCCTCCGGAACGGCTAGGTTATCAACTCGGCGACACGAAGCGGCGCCGAGCTGCTCATCGAATAAATTGCCAAAAAGGCTCTAGAATTGCAATAGAGTGACGATCACTCATTGAATTTAGAAATCTACCCTACTACTCGCGTAGATAAGGCCGCTCGACCAGGCATCTGCCGAGCGGCCAAAAACTCCCGAGGGCGCTCAGAGGGAGCGCCCTGGCTCGACGTGCGCGAGGAGCCCTGTGAAACTACCCGGCCGACGGCGGCTACGAGTCCGAAACCGTCGGCCACCGTACCTAACCCAGACCTAACCCAGACCTTTTTTTTTTTTTTTTTTTTTTTTTTTTTTTTTTTTTTTTTTTTTATTTTACCGAGGAGGGGAAATGCAGTTTACGCATACCCGGCCTTTCGGCCGGGTTATGTGGGACTCACCACCCTGATGTTACGGCTCAAGGCCACCTGGGTGGCATACCCACTAAAACCCCTCCTCGCGCCCCATTAGGGGAGGCTGGTGTGCCGCGGAACTACCGACAGGCTTTACTTCACGCCACACCACCGCGGCAAGCCACGGACGCCTCTCGCACTCCAATTCCTCTATATGTAGCCGGGACATACGCCCACGACAGCAGACCTAACCCAACATACAAACACTCAAACACACGCCCACGACAGCAGACCTAACCCAAACATACAAACAATCAAACATACGCCCACGACAGCAGACCTAACCCAAACATACCAACGATCAAACATACGCCCACAACAGCAGACCTAACCCAAACATACAAACACTCAGACATACACCCATGACAGCAGACCTAACCCAAACATACAAACACTCCGACACATACCATGACAGCAGACCTAACCCACACATATAAACAATCAAACAAACAATGGACATGAAAGCACATGCGAACAACAGGCACACAACAGACAAGAAACAACGGACCAAAGACAAAAGACAAAACCCACCCCCTCCCTCCCGAGATCCTCAAACACAAGCACACGATCAGACAACAACAGACAGGACAACAGACCACAAACAAACCAGCAAACAAACAACAAACAAACAAACAGACAACAAACAACAAACAAACAACCCAACACCCACCCCCACGATCCCGAGATCCTGTATCCTTGGATACCGCAAATCCCACAAATTCCAGCCCCCAGACTTAACCTCGATCCCCCCAACAACTCGATCAGATCTAACTCACCCATTCCATTCCTCCCCCAGACTCGCACTCCATCCCAATCCGCCCCCTCATCGAACACCGTCCCCTGACGCATGCCCGCACACTCCCCTTGCACTCCCCCCAAGACCAAGCACCCATTCGTATTCACCCAACTGCCACCCACGCATTCATACCCGCACGTACGCACGCATGCATTCCACACTCACACTCACACCCACACCCCCCAAAACACCGCCACCATCGCTCCATCCATCCCACTCCTCACCCCAATCAACTCAAAACTTACGTAAACTTACACTTATATCCACTCGTAGACCTAGCTCCTACACACCCATGTGTGCACTTACCCCTAACTTAAATTCATTTATACTTATACCTATAAGTATAAGTTTATATCCATACACGAACTTAACTACCCCAAAAACCTCAAAAACCTCAAACGTTCTTCACCCCCACCAACACCTCCCCTCGCTCATTCTCTTAAAGGTCCCGCTCGAGCGTGTCATCACGATCGCACTGATTCACCCCAAAACTTAAGTAAACTTACACTTATATCTACTCGTAGACCTAACTCCTACACACCCATGTGTGTACTTACCCCTAACTTAAATTAACTTATACTTATACCTATACGCTAGTTTATATCCATACACGAACTTAAATACCCCAAAAGCCTCAAATGTTCTTCACCCCTACCCACACATCCCCTCGCTCATCCCCTTAAAGGACCCGCTCGAGGCGTGTCATCACGATCGCACCAATTCACCCCTCGTTCGCATCACCGAACACAATCCTCCTCGTCCAAAGTTGCTCCAAGCACAAGCCGTCCGATTGGTCATCAGCATTGTGTCAGCGGCTCGCTCCCATTCCCTCGGTTCGTCCGCACTCGTCGTCGTACGCGCCGTTCGCCAATTACGGCGCCTCGCCCGTGCAGGAGCCAGCGCCGTCCTCCCATTGGCTCGCGCCCCGTCTATGCCGTCCGCCAATCACAGCGTTTCGCATCGCGCGCCCTCCTCCTATTGGCCCGCGCCAACGCGCTAGCCGGTCAGCCGCCATCTTGCGTCGGGCCGCGTGCCCGAGCCCGCAGACCCATGTGCACCCGCCCTTACTGCGGATCAGCCTTACACCTCAGTCTGACAGGCGGCCATCTTAATGCAGTTCCATATACACAACAACAACAACACACAAACGCCCCGCACAGCCGTCAACAACCCACTCCGCAGGAGCGCACGAGACCATCGCCCAGGTAAGCGGCCAATACTACACTATGCTTAAGATTAGGAATCTCGTTTGTTTAATACTACCACTGAGTCCTCCCAATCGTTTCAGGCCCCCCGTCTGCAACCTCTACCCATGCTAACCTGCAAACGGCGCTCAAAATGGTTTACATCTTTCCCACTCCGGCCACCCCTTGCAATCTGTATTCTCTCAAGTCTGGCCTCGCGCATTGTCTTTACCCTCCACTAATATCAGACACGCTACTTGATTAATCTCTTTAAATTCCTATCCCTCAGGTTAACTTTATATTATTTATTCCAGATCTTGAGTTCATGACGCAGCTGTCTTGAGATTTCCTCTAGATAAACCTCAAGCATCTCCCATATACCGTTCAAGTGAGTATGGCTCCGTCATTATACTTCTCTTCAGCATCTTCTTACATAGATCAGGTGAGTATATATCCGTCGTTTCCCTCGGCTTCAACGCATCCAGTTCAGGTAAGTACATATCCGTCATTTGCATTGACTTCCCCTATTTAAATTCCAGGTCCTAATTCAAGGCTCAATTACATTGAGATTTCCTGTCAATGAACCTCGAGCATCTATATCACATCCAATTCAGGTGAGTACCTATCTGTCATATGATTCTCCATCGCTTGATCCTCTAGAATTACGTCCAATTAACTTCACTTTATTTATTTATTTATTTATTTCTTTATTTACTTCCAGGGCTTAGGTTCACACATGAAATGCCGATTGCTGTCTCCATTCTGGCTTCCAGCGTAACCGGATCAGGTAAGTACATGTCCGCCATTTGCATTGACTTTCATTATTTAATTCCAGGTATCAGGCCATTGCTCGATTACCATGAGATTTCCTATCAGTAAACCTCGATCGTCTATATCATATCCAATTCAGGCAAGCACTTATCCGTCATTAGATTTTTCTAGAATTTCTTCCAGATTATTTATTTATTTCTTTATTTCTTTATTTCTTTGTTTACTTCCAGGGTTTAGGTTCACACATGATATGCCGATTGCCGTCTCCATTCTGGCTTCCAGCATAACCGGATCAAGTAAGTACATGTCCGCCATTTGCATTGACTTTCATTATTTAATTCCAGGTATCAGGCCATTGCTCGATTACCATGAGATTTCCTATCAGTAAACCTCGATTGTCTATATCATATCCAATTCAGGTAAGCACTTATCCGTCATTAGATTTTCCTAGAATTTCTACCAGATTATTTATTTATTTCTTTATTTCTTTGTTTACTTCCAGGGCTTAGGTTCACACATGATATGCTGATTGCTATCTCCATTATAGCTTCCAGCGTAACCGGATCAGGTAAGTACATGTCCGCCATTTGCATTGACTTTCATTATTTAATTCCAGGTATCAGGCCATTGCTCGATTACCATGAGATTTCCTATCAGTAAACCTCAATCGTCAAAATCATATCCAATTCAGGTAAGCACTTATCCGTCATTAGATTTTCCTAGAATTTCTTCCAGATTATTTATTTATTTCTTTATTTCTTTGTTTACTTCCAGGGCTTAGGTTCACACATGACATGCCGGTTGCTGTCTCCATTCTGGCTTCCAGCGTAACCGGATCAGGTAAGTACATGTCCGCCATTTGCATTGGCTTTCATTATTTGATTCCAGGTATCAGGCCATTGCTCGATTACCATAAGATTTCCTATCAGTAAACCTCAATCGTCAATATCATATCCAATTCAGGTAAGCACCTATCCGTCATTAGATTTTTCTAGAATTTCTTCCAGATTATTTATTTATTTCTTTATTTCTTTGTTTACTTCCAGGGCTTAGGTTCACACATGATATGCCGATTGCTGTCTCCATTCTGGCCTCCAGCGTAACCGGATCAGGTAAGTACATATATCCAATTCAGGTGAGCACTTATCCGACATTTGATTTTCCATCGCTTGATCCTCTAGAATTGCGTCCAATTAACTTCTCTTTCCTTTATTTATTTATTTATTTCTTTCTTTGTTTACTTCCAGGGCTCCGGTTCACGCATGATGTACCGATTGTTGTCTCCATTCTGGCTTCCAGCGTAACCGTATCAGGCAATTATATGTTAGCCATTTGCATTGACTTTCATTATTTAATTCCAGATATCCGTTCATAGTTCGATTACCATGAAATTTCCTGTCCGTAAACCTCGATCGTCTATATGTCATATCCAATTCAGGTGAGTACTTATCCGTCATTTGATTTCTCTAGGATTTCTTCCAGCTAACTTCTCCTTATTCATTTGCAGAGCTTCAGTTCACATATAGTATACTGATTACTGTCTCCAGCAGGCTTCCAGCGCATCCAATTCAGGTAAGTACATATATCCAATTCAGGTGAGCACTTATCCGACATTTGATTCTCCATCGCTTGATCCTGTAGAATTACGTCCAATTAACTTCTCTTTCCTTTATTTATTTATTTATTTCTTTCTTTGTTTACTTCCAGGGCTCCGGTTCACGCATGATGTACCGATTGCTGTCTCCATTCTGGCTTCCAGCGTAACCGTATCAGGCAATTATATGTTAGCCATTTGCATTGACTTTCATTATTTAATTCCAGATATCCGTTCATAGTTCGATTACCATGAAATTTCCTGTCCGTAAACCTCGATCGTCTATATATCATATCCAATTCAGGTAAGCACTTATCCGTCATTAGATTTTTCTAGAATTTCTTCCAGATTATTTATTTATTTCTTTATTTCTTTGTTTACTTCCAAAGCTTAGGTTCACACATGATATGCTGATTGCTGTCTCCATTCTGGCTTCCAGCGTGACCGGATCAGGTAAGCACATGTCCGCCATTTGCATTGACTTTCACTACTTAATTCCAGATATCCGTTCATAGTTCGATTACCATGAAATTTCCTGTCCGTGAACCTCGATCGTCTATATATCATATCCAATTCAGGTGAGTACTTATCCGTCTTTTGATTTCTCTAGGATTTCTTCCAGCTAACTTCTCTTTATTCATGATGACGAATATTTGCAGAGCTTCAGTTCACATATAGTATACTGATTGCTGTCTCCAGCAGGCTTCCAGCGCATCCAATTCAGGTAAGTACATATATCCAATTCAGGTGAGCACTTATCCGACATTTGATTCTCCATCGCTTGATCCTCTAGAATTACGTCCAATTAACTTCTCTTTCCTTTATTTATTTATTTATTTCTTTCTTTCTTTGTTTACTTCCAGGGCTCCGGTTCACGCATGATGTACCGATTGCTGTCTCCATTCTGGCTTCCAGCGTAACCGTATCAGGCAATTATGTATTAGCCATTTGCATTGACTTTCATTATTTAATTCCAGATATCCGTTCATAGTTCGATTACCATGAAATTTCCTGTCAGCAAACCTCGATCGTCTATATCATATCCAATTCAGGTGAGTACTTATCCGTCATTAGATTTCTCTAGAATTTCTTCAGATAACTTCTCTCTATTCATTTGCAGGGCTTTGGTTCGCATATAGAATACTGATTACTGTCTCCAGCAGGCTTCCAGCACAACCAGTTCAGGTAAGTACGTATCCGTCGTTTACATTTCTCAATTATTCCAGTTTGCTTTCTCTAAATAACTTTCGTTATTTAAATCCAGGTCCTTAGTTCACATCAACATACACGGTTGCATAGAGATTTCCTTATGGATATCCTAGAACATCTTCCCACGTCCACTTCAGGTGAGTATTAGTTCCATTCCCTTTATTTGCATCCCACTACCGACCCCTCGGGCTTCATCCCTCTCTATCTTGCAGCTCTCTCGACTTCCTTCTCCCTCCTTCTTCTATTTTCCATAATCATCCCCGCATACTTCTGAAACACGTTCCAATTCTCTCGAGTTTGGGTGATAACTTTGATCAAACTATCCGTCGTCAGGGGCTGACCCAACTTCGCCAATAACTCATTCCTTTCATCATTCCATTTGACGCAGTCGAAGAGCAAATGCTCAGCGTCATCAAGCAGCGCACCGCAATCCCAACATGTCTCATCCTCAGATTTCCCTATCTTACACCTAAATTTATTGAAAACACCGTGTCCGGTCAGCAACTGCATCGTGCCGTATTCGATACTTAAGTTACGCCTGTTGTCCCTAAAATTTCTCAATAAGTTCTCACTATGGAGGAGCTTCCTCGTCCAATTATTTGAATCAAATCGCATCCAGGCCTCTTCCCACCTATTCCAGGCCCTATTTACTATGACCTTTTTACAGGCCTCCAACTCCTTTGCACGTTCCAGGCGCTCCACGTCAGTGTCCGCTTCTCTCCCTGCTCCTTTTATCCTCGTCTTGGCCTCATATATTTCTTGTCGCGCCTTTATCTTATACTCTACCGGGATTCTCCCTGTCAGTGCGCATAGCGCGAATCTGGCCGTGGTCCTATATGCCGTGGTAACTCTTATAAGTGCCTGCCTCTGGGCCATCCTTAGTTTCTTTTCATTCGAATCCAATGACAATCCTCCTGCCCATATTGGTGCCCCATATAGAATCACCGACTCCCAGACGTTGTAGTAGAGGTCGCGACACTTCCTCAGGGGCCCGCGCATATTGGGGAGGAGGGACGACAGTGCCCCCATCACCTTATATGCCCTAGTCGTACATGCATCAATCTGGTCCCTATAAGTCCTTCTGATGTCTAGGACAACTCCCAGATACCTCACCTTCTCCTTGGTCCTCATTATGGCTCCCAGAATTGGGATATCAATAATCCTCGGTATTCTTTTCCTAGTTATCAACATTATTTCAGTTTTTTCCATGGCGATCTCTAAGCCATTTTCTTCAAACCAGGCTGCCGCCACCCCCATAGATGCATTCGCCCGAATCTTGAGTTCCTCGGCATTCCTAGCCGAAACGATAACTGCCAAGTCATCGGCGTAAGCTACCGCAGTCACCTTCCTGTCCCCGCCCAGTCTGGCTATCACCGCGTCGTACACGAGGTTCCACAGGAACGGTCCAAGGACCGATCCCTGCGGGACCCCGGCATAAATCGACCTCCATAACGGGCCCTCAACCGTGTGCATTACTACCTTCCGATCGGTGAAATAGTCTCTCATGACCGCAAGAATAGGGCCGGACAGTCCTCTCCTATTCAATTCCTCCATTATAACATCCCATTGTAGGGAGTTAAATGCGTTCCGAACGTCGATCAATATCAGGGCACAGATATCTCCGGTCCTGCGCGACTCCTCGGCCAGACGATTTACCTCGGTCATGGCTTCCAGGGTGCCCGTCCTCCTCCTGAAGCCCATCTGGTTCCGGTGAAACGGGTCCACCCCCAGAACATCCTCGATCACCAATTTCATGAGGTGCTCCCAGATCTTACTCCAGGCAGGGAGCATGCTAATTGGACGGAACGCCGACGGGGCGCTCTGCTCCCTGCCTGGCTTGGGAATCAACACCAAACGACCCACCTTCCATACCTCCGGAAGAGTCCCAGTTCTCAGGGTCTCTTTAAACATATCCGCTATTCTGCCCGGGTCAGCGAGCGCAATGGAGGTTGCCACCTCACCCGGGACCGCGTCTATACCCGGGGCCTTGTTCTTCTTTAGTTTCCTAGCGACCTTTATCACTTCCGCCTCACCAACAACACGCACCCCCCCGCCCCCAGCCGCGTCTTCCTCCGGACATCGCCACCGCCGGAGCGGGGGGACCGTATCAAAGAGGCCCTCAATAATGGTTGTAGCCTGTTCCCTTGACAAATTAGTCCTATAATCCCGTGTTTTAGCGGCCTTCATCTTCCTAATCACTGCGCGATAGGGTCTCCCCCAGGGGTCAGCATCCAGATCCCTACAAAATACCTCCCAGTTTTCCCCCTTTGCTCTCCAGATCCCTCGCTGTAACTCTCTCCTCTTCTCAATGAAGTCCTTTTTCCGCTCTATGACCTCCGCCGAATTCCTTTTCCTGGCCCTTAGGTACACCCTCCTCGACCTGTTAACTTCCCTGCGCAGATCGCTTAGCTCCCCCGACCACCACGAATTCGGTTTCCTATTACCCCTAGGGGCAACCTTCCTTTTCAGGAGGTTTCTACATGTTGCCTCAGTGGCCACCTGTAGCCTGTCCGCATCCGTCACGCCATCACTCCCCGCAACCGCATTCCTCCATCTCCTGAATTCCCTCACCACTGCAACATCCTCCACCTCCTTCATGGAGTACGTAAACCATCCCACCCCTTCTGGTGGGGGTACTGCCTCCTCGAACAAGTGCTCCACATACCGATGATCAGAGGCCGAAAACTCAGTCAGTACACGTCCCCCCCCGTGCGAACGACGCATTCCTCTCGACACCGACATTACGTCTATATATGACCTTCCATCATTTCTGCAAAACGTGTGTTCGCCCCTCCCCCATAGGGGAACGATATCACAGCCGTGCAACATGGTCATCAAGGTCTGGCCCCTCCGGTTGCTCCTGGATCCACCCCATGCCGGATCTTGGGCGTTAAAGTCGCCCGCGATTAAAAGGTCCCTACACCTACCTCGTCTAGCCAGGATTAAATCCCGCAATCCGTCGATCATCCCCTCGTATTCCCTATCTGATACATTCGGTGAGAAATATGCGCTTATCACTACCAATCCCTCTACCTCCGCCGCCACTACTCCCGGACCCGCCTCCACCGAACCGTGTGTAGCGTAACGTCCTTGGAATCCCGTGATCCACAATGATGCCCCTCCACTCGTGTCATTAATCCATTTATTATCCTGCTTGTACGGCTCAGCAATAAATACAATGTCCGCCTTCCTCTCGCTCGCCTCCTGGAGGAGGAGGTCCTGAGCCAACCGACAATGGTTGGCGTTAAGTTGGAGAGTACGGAGGCGCCTATCCGTCATTGACTCTCAAATGAGCGACAATTCTCCGATACTCATTACATCCCAAGGCTGCCATAATGTGGCGACTTCCCTCTATTCCACGCCCCGCCCGTAGGCACAAGCGGCACGACGCCACGTTCTCGCATTCGTTGATGCCGTGACCACTTCTTCCGCACTTTCGGCATATTTCATCTCCTGCCACCATACCGCAATCTAGGCTTATATGGCCCAACTCCTGGCATCTATAACACCGCAGGATGTTCGGCAGCACTCTAATGTAAGCAGTGGTCAGACCAAGCCTCAACTTTCTCACCTCAACATTCCGGGGAACATCCAGCGACGACACCCCCACAATCGCCGACTGCGTGCCATCCGGGGCAGTCCTTAAGTTGTTCACCATTACCTCTGCCGTCTTTGGGAGTTCCAGCGCCTCCCTGAGCCCCTTCTCGAGTTCTTTTACGCTAGCAATAGGATCTAGATTCCTCACTTCCATCATTACACGAGTCCGTAACGGGGTCACTCTGAAGTCACCTCCGAGCAGGTCGCCCAAGGCGCACGCCAAAGGCGCCGACCTATCACCACCGCCCAACTCCAGCAGGACCTCACCCTTTCTCGTTTTTCTCACTGCTCTAACTCTCTCCAGTGCCTGCCCTGCCCTATTCATCAAGTCCCGATAGGTCTCCACAAATGAACCCCCGCTAACCTTATTAATCAGAAGAGCCTCCGGCCTTCTCTTAAATTTGATTCCACGATTCAATGCGTGCTCCTTCCCCAACCCCTGCACCTGTCCAGAGCCCTGTCCTTGAATTCCTTGGACTCGCGTCTCACCCGGACGAGGCCCCCCCCATATCTCCCCCACCCTCCTAGGTTTCCCATATTCCGACACTCCCCCCCGTCGGTCAGGTGAGTACTCCTCACTCCCCTCCTCCTCGATCCGTCTACTCCTTTTTAACTGCACCCTCTTGCCCAATGTAGGGGAGAGTTCCTTCCTCTTCATGTTACTTCGACCCTCCTCCAATGAGACCGAGCCAACATCAACATAATCTTTTTCTTTTCCTTTTTTCATTTCAGAAGTCGCAGTTCCAGTCATCTGCCGAAGCGGCCTCCACTCAGACGTCACAACATCCATCCTCCCAGGGATCTTCGTTGCCTCGTTCAGTAGACGCTCCACCGCCAGCCTCCCCGATCCTTCGAGGGGGATATCCTCCAAGATTTTAGCCTTAGCCCGTTGGGCCTCTTTTATTTTTGGGATCATCACCCGGATTTCACGGACAAGCCCCATCGCCCTGTCCATCCTACGTGTCGCCTTCATGGCGATTCCCCTTGTGGTCGGTGAAACGTCCTTCTCCTTCCTCAGATTTCCATTCAATTCTGCCACCACCTCAACCAGTCCACACGCCATGAGGCACAAGGCCTCAATGATGTCACCCACCCCGTCCTCCCTCAATCTCCCAGGACCCCCGCCACTATAACGGCTCGAAACACGGTCAGCCTCCACCCGAGACCGACTATGGGCGCTCGAGATGGAGATAAGACCCTCTGACACATCCACCGCCGAGACCACCTCCTCGATTAAATGCCCCCGGGCAGCAGGGGCCAACTCTACCTCCGGCGGCATATTCCCGCTGGGCGGGATACCATCCTCCTCCTCCTCAAACATGACCGGACTGGCAGCCGCCCTTTTATTATTATTATTATTTTTTTCCTCAACCCCAAGCATCTCCACCTCTCCCACAACACCCCCCTTCCCCTTGACATCGTCCGGAGTATTGCTCACCAAGCTAGGCGAGCTGCGAGGGGACTTTATGCCGCCCTCTGACCGGCTCCTCTCCAAGGAATCCTGAGATTTCGGGGACCTCGCTCCCGCCCCCTTCGCACCACCCCGATGTTTCTTCCCCGGCATTATTATATTTAGAATTCTCAATTCGAGTTACTTAAGTTTATTACGCTTAATCTAGTTAGTCTAAGTTAAGCTACAAATATAGAATGTAAATTATCCCGCAATGTATTTTAATCTAGCAATAATTAATAAATTGATTAATAATTAGTGAATAGGTAACGGCCGAATCGACCGATCCGCAATCGGAACCCCACTCTCCTTTATCTCTATCTCGTTCCTGAAATCAACCCGCAACCGCTCAGAGTCCGGACGCCCATGCAACGCACATACACTCGAATCCCCGGCCCCCCAATATCTACGCCCCTGGTCGACCGAGCGCCTACCACCAAACCAATGACGCAGGCACACCTTATTCGCCGCTACGCAATTGCACAATATTGCGCAATCCTACGTAATCCTCAAATTACACCCTTATTTCGCACAGATATATAGGTATAATCATAACTATAGCTATAACGTCACCCAGCCAATTCAGCGTCCAGGAGGCCCGATTCAAGTCCACAAACACGATGAAGTAGTCCTCAAATGTCCCATGTATTGTCGAGAGTCGCTTCGAGCCAGCAGATTGCACAAACCTATATAATTATCCTTTACACAAATATCCAACCCTACACCCACTGTTCACCGCAACACCGCCGCCCCCGGCGACACCACACTGTACTTATATCCTCAATTCACACTCTCGCCGAGCAACGCCTCACCAACGCCACGCGGCCGCGAGGTTAGAGTACTTCCAACACTAATATTTCTCGATATCGCCTAAACGTTAACAAATCAATTTCAGATACGTAAATCTCATCACCAACTCAACGACTCTATCACTTATCGAACTCGCAGTGGCAACGATGCACGCACAAAACCAGATTATCGCGGAGCGATTTCAAACACGTCCGTACGCATTGGCTGCTCAAGGCACTCCCCAGACCTAACCCAGACCTTTTTTTTTTTTTTTTTTTTTTGTCGAGGAGGAAATCTTTCAAAGACACCCCGCGGCCCAACGAGGGGGACGCGAGGTAGTGCCGGATTTCCACCGGCTAAAACCTCCCCGATGCCACATCCCTGCTCGAGAGTGGGTGCGTTACGGGAATTTCGCGCACGAATTACGTCCGCGACGCACCCGAGGATGGCGTGAAGCGCCCAATACTTTGGAGGCCGCGAAGCGGCCTCCGAAACGGCTAGGTTACAGACTCGGCGCCGCAAAGCGAGCCGAGCTGCTCATCGAATAAATTGCCAAAAAGGCTCTAACAATTGCAATAGAGTGACGATCACTCGTTTGAATTTAGAACTCTACCCTACTACTCGCGTAGATAAGACCGCTCGACCAGGCATCTGCCGAGCGGCCAAAACTCCCGAGGGCGCTCAGAGGGAGCGCCTTGGCTCGACGCGCGCGAGGAGCCCTGTGAAACTACCCGGCCGACGGCGGCTACGAATCCGAAACCGTCGGCCACCGGTGATGCGGCGACCGCAGAGAGGGCAGCTCCCGACGGTCGCCCACGCGGTTATCCCCCGTCCCCTCGGACAGCGGGACGGAGGAAGGGAGGCGGAAGCCTCCTCGGACGCCGCACGCGGAGCGAGTCGGGATCGCGTTCCCGCCCTCGCTCGGCAGCCTCCTTCTCGGACATGACGGCCTCGCAGAAGGAGGCGAACGCACTCCAGGACCGGTCGCTCCGGAGCATCTCGGGGAGAATGCACCGAAGAGAGAGGTCCCAGCCGCAAACGCTGCGAAGGACACGGCGTTCCCGTGCCCACGCCGGGCACTCCTCGACGGTGTGCGCCGCCGTGTCCCTACCCTCCCCGCAGTGATGGCACTGCTCGGACAGTTCCCTCCCTAGGCGACACAGGTACACCCCGAAACATCCGTGTCCGGTGAGCACCTGCGTCATCCTGAAGCTAAGCGCGCCCCGCGATCCGCTGACCCAATCCTCGAGGATGGGGAGCAGCGCCTCGACGAGCGTCCGGCTCTTACCGTTGGGGAGATCCGTCAGCCGATCGCGCCATGTGCCGATCGACCTTCTTCTCCCCTCACTGCGCTCGACCCGAATGGTGTTCGCCGCAACCACCGGATCGATTCGCCGCTCTCGCAGCTCGACTCGTCGCCGATGAGCCGCCGCGAGTTCGCGCGCCATGAGATCTATGGGCACGACGCCCGCGAGAGTCCTCGCCGCCTCCAAGGAGACGGTTCGGTATCCCCTTACCACCCTCAGAGCCATCAGGCGCTGGAGGGAGTCCAGCGCCCTCCAGGTGGGGGCTGATAATCTATCCGCCCATATCGGTGAGCCGTACATCACCATAGCGTGCACGACCCCCAAATACAGGCGGCGAGCACGGGCCCCGGGGCCCCCTAGATTCGGCAGCAGCCGCGCGAGTGCCGCCGCCGCGCCTTCCACCCGTGGTATCAGCTTTTTGATGTGACGATCAAATTTCCACGTCTGATCAAGGAGGAGTCCCAGATAGCGGAACCCCTCGCCCACGGGGGTTAACTCCCCATTGTCGCCGAGTCCGATGCCCGCGACCGCCGGGACGCCCCGACCGTGGAGCCTGCGGTAAAACCACATGGCCTCCGTCTTGGCCGGAGCGACGCAAAGGCCGAGAGCACGGATGCGATCGAGGACAGAGGCCAGCGCCTGGCCGGCCAGCTCGATGGCCCTCTCGCAGGAGTCCCCCCCGGCGAGGACGAGCGTGTCGTCCGCGTAGCAGACGACACTTACTCCTGGAGGCCGAGGGACCCGCAGAACCCAGTCATAAGTCAGGTTCCACAAGAGTGGACCCAACACCGAGCCCTGCGGTACCCCGCGCGTAACCCGCCGCGTTTGGACGCCGCCGTCCTTTACGGTATACGTTACCGTTCTGTCCCGCAGGTAGTCCCGGATAACGGCCTGGAGATACGGCGGAAGGCCGTAATGCTCCAACGCATCCCGAATCGCCCCCCAGGGGAGAGTGTTGAATGCATTGACGATGTCGAGGCTCACCGCCAACACCACTCCACCCCCGGTAGTCACGCCCGTCGTGAAGCCGCGCACGCGCTCCAACGCGTCGATCGTCGAGCGCCCGCAACGAAATCCGAACTGGTCGTCATCCAGGTTCGGTCCCACCCCGGACAGATGCGCATTAATCCTAGCGGCGAGCAAAGTCTCGAAGAGTTTGCCCGCCTCGTCCAGAAGGCATATGGGGCGGTAAGCGGAAGGAGAGTCCGCCGGCCGCCCCACTTTGGGGACCAGAACCAAGTTCGCCGTCTTCCACGGAGCGGGGAATATTCCTCTTCGGAGGCAAACGTCGAATATCTTCGTCAGCCTCGGGTGTAGCGTCTTGAGGGCCGGCGCGAGCACCCTACCGGGTACACCGTCGGGCCCCGGCGCGGCGGTCTTGGCGCGCATCCTATTCACCGCGAGGCTGATCTCATCTCCCGCGACGCGAAGTTCTTCGTCCCATTCTGGGGAGTCGCGCGGGGCAGGTCGCGGCTCCTCTCCATCCTCGTCCGGAGGGAAGAGCGCGTCCAACACCTGCTTCAAGAACTCCGGCTCGAGTCTGCTCGTAACCGGAGGTCCCCCGCCACGCAGCTTGCGCAGCACGATCTTGTACGGGCGGCCCCATGGATCCAGTTCGACCGTCTCCACGAGTTCCGCCCACGCTGCGCTCTTCGCGCCGCGTATCGCGCTTTGGAGAGCCCGACGAGCGCAGGAGTACGCGTCGTACAGAGCGCGCTCCTCCTGCGGCGTCCCTCGTTGTCGTCGGCGACGGAAGCGGAGCAACCGGCGCCGCGCGGAGACGCAGGCGCTACGTAGCGCCGCGATCTCCGCCGACCACCAGTACACTTCCCGCCTCCCGCCGGGCTTCGTCTTGGCTCGGGGCATGGAGGCATCGCAGATTCTCGTCATCGTGCGCCGAAAGCGCACAGCCGAGTCATCCGGATGCTCCTCCTCCTCCTCTTCCCGCGAGGCGGGCGGCGGCGGTTGCGCCCAGTCCTCCATAATGACGGCTGTGGTCAGCGCGTCCTCGTCCAGCCCTCGGAGGACCCACCTACGGGCCCGGGCTCCGCGCCCGCGCTGGGGGGCGCCGGCAGGACAGCCCCCCACGCTAAGCTCGATGACGATGTAGAGGTGGTCGGAGAGAGACTCAATATCCTCCGCTACCGACCACCCCCGCACCAGGCGCGCGGCAGAAGGCGTCGCCCACGATACGTCAACGATCGAGCCGCCGTTCCACCGCACGCAGGTGCTTGCGCTTCCCACGTTGAGGAGTCGAAGTCCTCTTGGTACTGCCCATCCCTCGAGGGTTGCTCCTCTTCGGTCCGTGGTTCCGAGACCTAACCCAGACCTAACCCAGACCTTTTTTTTTTTTTTTTTTTTTGATGTCGAGGAGGAAATCTTTCAAAGACACCCCGCGGCCCAACGAGGGGGACGCGAGGTAGTGCCGGATTTCCACCGGCTAAAACCTCCCCGATGCCACGTCCCTGCTCGAGAGTGGGTGCGTTACGGGAATTTCGCGCACGAATTACGTCCGCGACGCACCCGAGGATGGCGTGAAGCGCCCAATACTTTGGAGGCCGCGAAGCGGCCTCCGAAACGGCTAGGTTACAGACTCGACGCCGCAAAGCGGCGCCGAGCCGCTCATCAAATAATTTGCCAAAAGGCTCTACAATTGCAATAGAGTGACGATCACTCATTGAATTTAGAAATCTACCCTACTACTCGCGTAGATAAGACCGCTCGACCAGGCATCTGCCGAGCGGCCAAAAACTCCCGAGGGCGCTCAGAGGGAGCGCCCTGGCTCGACGCGCGCGAGGAGCCCTGTGAAACTACCCGGCCGACGGCGGCTACGAATCCGAAACCGTCGGCCACCGGTGATGCGGCGACCGCAGAGAGGGCAGCTCCCGACGGTCGCCCACGCGGTTATCCCCCGTCCCCCCGCACAGCGGGACGGAGGAAGGGAGGCGGAAGCCTCCTCGGACGCCGCACGCGGAGCGAGTCGGGATCGCGTTCCCGCCCTCGCTCGGCAGCCTCCTTCTCGGACATGACGCCCTCGCAGAAGGAGGCGAACGCACTCCAGGACCGGTCGCTCCGGAGCATCTCGGGGAGAACGCACCGAAGAGAGAGGTCCCAGCCGCAAACGCTACGAAGGACACGGCGTTCCCGTGCCCACGCCGGGCACTCCTCGACGGTGTGCGCCGCCGTGTCCCTACCCTCCCCGCAGTGATGGCACTGCTCGGACAGTTCCCTCCCTAGGCGACACAGGTACACCCCGAAACATCCGTGTCCGGTGAGCACCTGCGTCATCCTGAAACTAAGCGCGCCCCGCGATCTGCTGACCCAATCTTCGAAGATGGGGAGCAGCGCCTCGACGAGCGTCCGGCTCTTACCGTTGGGGAGATCCGTCAGCCGATCGCGCCATGTGCCGATCGACCTTCTTCTCCCCTCACTGCGCTCGACCCGGATGGTGTTCGCCGCAACCACCGGATCGATTCGTCGCTCTCGCAGCTCGACTCGTCGCCGATGAGTCGCCGCGAGTTCGCGCGCCATAAGATCTATGGGCACGACGCCCGCGAGAGTCCTCGCCGCCTCCAAGGAGACGGTTCGGTATCCCCTTATCACCCTCAGAGCCATCAGGCGCTGGAGGGAGTCCAGCGCCCTCCAGGTGGGGGCTGATAATCTATCCGCCCATATCGGTGAGCCGTACATCACCATAGCGTGCACGACCCCCAAATACAGGCGGCGAGCACGGGCCCCGGCGCCCCCTAGATTCGGCAGCAGCCGCGCGAGTGCCGCCGCCGCGCCTTCCACCCGTGGTATCAGCTTTTTGATATGACGATCAAATTTCCACGTCTGATCAAGGAGGAGTCCCAGATAGCGGAACCCCTCGCCCACGGGGGTTAACTCCCCATTGTCGCCGAGTCCGACGCCCGCGACCGCCGGGACGCCCCGACCGTGGAGCCTGCGGTAAAACCACATGGCCTCCGTCTTGGCCGGAGCGACGCAAAGGCCGAGAGCACGGATGCGATCGAGGACAGAGGCCAGCGCCTGGCCGGCCAGCTCGATGGCCCTCTCGCAGGAGTCCCCCCCGGCGAGGACGAGCGTGTCGTCCGCGTAACAGACGACACTTACTCCTGGAGGCCGAGGGACCCGCAGAACCCAGTCATACGTCAGGTTCCACAAGAGTGGACCCAACACCGAGCCCTGCGGTACCCCGCGCGTAACCCGCCGCGTTTGGACGCCGCCGTCCTTTACGGTAAACGTTACCGTTCTGTCCCGCAGGTAGTCCCGGATAACGGCCTGGAGATACGGCGGAAGGCCGTAATGCTCCAACGCATCCCGAATCGCCCCCCAGGGGAGAGTGTTGAATGCATTGACGATGTCGAGGCTCACCGCCAACACCACTCCACCCCCGGTAGTCACGCCCGTCGTGAAGCCGCGCACGCGCTCCAACGCGTCGATCGTCGAGCGCCCGCAACGAAATCCGAACTGGTCGTCATCCAGGTTCGGTCCCACCCCGGACAGATGCGCATTAATCCTAGCGGCGAGCAAAGTCTCGAAGAGTTTGCCCGCCTCGTCCAGAAGGCATATGGGGCGGTAAGCGGAAGGAGAGTCCGCCGGCCGCCCCACTTTGGGGACCAGAACCAAGTTCGCCGTCTTCCACGGAGCGGGAAATATTCCTCTTCGGAGGCAAGCGTCGAATATCTTCGTCAGCCTCGGGTGCAGCGTCTTGAGGGCCGGCGCGAGCACCCTACCGGGTACACCGTCGGGCCCCGGCGCGGCGGTCTTGGCGCGCATCCTATTCACCGCGAGGCTGATCTCATCTCCCGCGACGCGAAGTTCTTCGTCCCATTCTGGGGAGTCGCGCGGGGCAGGTCGCGGCTCCTCTCCATCCTCGTCCGGAGGGAAGAGCGCGTCCAACACCTGCTTCAAGAACTCCGGCTCGAGTCTGCTCGTAACCGGAGGTCCCCCGTCACGCAGCTTGCGCAGCACGATCTTGTACGGGCGGCCCCATGGATCCAGTTCGACCGTCTCCACGAGTTCCGCCCACGCTGCGCTCTTCGCGCTGCGTATCGCGCTTTGAAGAGCCCGACGAGCGCAGGAGTACGCGTCGTACAGAGCGCGCTCCTCCTGCGGCGTCCCTCGTTGTCGTCGGCGACGGAAGCGGAGCAACCGGCGTCGCGCGGAGACGCAGGCGCTACGTTGCGCCGCGATCTCCGCCGACCACCAGTACACTTCCCGCCTCCCGCTGGGCTTCGTCTTGGCTCGGGGCATGGAGGCATCGCAGATTCTCGTCATCGTGCGCCGAAAGCGCACAGCCGAGTCATCCGGATGCTCCTCCTCCTCCTCTTCCCGCGAGGCGGGCGGCGGCGGTTGCGCCCAGTCCTCCATAATGACGGCTGTGGTCAGCGCGTCCTCGTCCAGCCCTCGGAGGACCCACCTACGGGCCCGGGCTCCGCGCCCGCGCTGGGGGGCGCCGGCAGGACAGCCCCCCACGCTAAGCTCGATGACGATGTAGAGGTGGTCGGAGAGAGACTCGATATCCTCCGCTACCGACCACCCCCGCACCAGGCGCGCGGCAGAAGGCGTCGCCCACGATACGTCAACGATCGAGCCGCCGTTCCACCGCACGCAGGTGCTTGCGCTTCCCACGTTGAGGAGTCGAAGTCCTCTTGGTACTGCCCATCCCTCGAGGGTTGCTCCTCTTCGGTCCGTGGTTCCGTTCCCCCATGCCGCGGACTTCGCGTTGAAGTCGCCCAGAACGAACGCACAGGCTCCCGGCAACCTGTCCAGGCGACTGCCCAGCCGCTCGAGGAACGCCTCGAAGTCAGCCAGGCGTGCATTGGGGGAGAAATAGCACCCGACGATGTGAATCCCCCCCCATTTCGCGATCGCGAACCCGTCCCCACGCTCTACGAGCGAGCACGGTGGGGAGTTTGCGACATGCCGCTGCACGATAGCAACGGCACCGCACGCGGAGCCAATCCATCCCGGACGGTCCGGGATAGCGTATGGCTCAGATACGACGGCGAGCCCAACGCATCGCTCCATCATGCTGTGGATCAGCAGATCCTGAGCACGGGCGGAGCGATTCAAGTTTGCCTGGATTAAGCGGGTGAAGGCGAAGCCTCCATCGCCTCCTCCAGGCCGTCAAACATGTTTGCCGTCGGGACCGGTCCCGACGGCTCGTCGCATCTATCTAGTACCACGACGGGCACCATCGCCGGCTCAGAGGGAGCAGGGGGCGGAGCGCTCGCCGCGGTCGACCCGCTCGCGACGGATGCGGGTTCCGGCGCGGACTCGGGCGCGGACTCGGGCGCAGGCTTAGGCGCGGCCCTCGGCGCGGCCTTCGGCGCAGACGCGATCGCGACAGTGCGCGCGGGCACGACGGTTTCCACGCTGACGATGCGTGGACCTCGCGGCGCGGGGGCGCCGGTCGCGACGCCCTTGGGGGTCGAAGAGGCCGGCTTTCCGGCCCCTTTTCCCGTCTTTTTGAGAGGCGGGGCACAGGACTTACTGCCGAGCCTATGCCCCGACGGCCTCCCGAGATCCTTGCACAGCACGCAAAGCGGAGCGGCCGTGCAAGTGTTCGCGCGGTGGTCGGTGCTACCGCAATTGTAGCACCGACTGCTACGGTCCACGTCACTAGGACACGTCGCCCGGACGTGCCCCATGCGCAGACATTTGTAACACTGTAGGGGGCGCCTCGGCAGGGCTTCCACCCTTGCGGCGGCCCATCCTACTTTGAGGTCCCTGGCCACAGCGATCTTGCGAGCCGCCATGGCAGGGCACCTCACCCATATGGTGCCCATTCTGGAGGGAGCAGCGCGCACCTCGCCAGTGCGCACCTCTCCCTCCGAGCACCCCGTCGCAGCGCAGATCGCGGCGGTGACGTCTGCCGGGGTAGCGGACGCGTCGAGCCCCAGCAGACGAACGTCTCCCGTTGGGGTGGGACGTCCGACGCGGACGCCCATCGGCCCCACCACGTCCCGAAAACGTTGGGCGAGAGCGTCGGCCAGTGCCGCGCCCTTCGCCCCGGGAATGGTAACGGCCATCCCTCCCGCGGCGGTGTACTTAAATCGAAAGCCACCGGTGATGCCGATGGCCACTAAATCAATCTCCGCGCGCGCCTTCCTCATAATGTCCGCCCACCCCTCGTAGGGTGAGTCGGGACGGCGGTGGAGCGTCACCACCGCCGCTCGCGGCTTCCTCGCGAGAGGGATGCCCGCTCCCCTCTTATCTTTAACCTTCCCGCCCCTGGACGCAGGGACGGGAGCCGCGACGCTCGCGGCTTGCTTCCGGGCCGCTTGCCCGGAAGCGCGTTTCGCCTTCTTGCCGGCGACCTGTGCCCACGACAATGGGCCAGGTTCGCCGACAACGCTCGCAGAGGGAGGGGCGTCGCCACTTACCTTAGGGGCGGCGGCTGGCGTCCCGGGAGCCGCCCCCTTTCCCTCGTCGTCCCGTCGCCGCTTCTTCCCCGGGTTCGCCGGAGTTGCAGCAGCCGAACAGGATACAGCAGTGGCTGCAGGCTTCCTCGCAGCTCGCGGAACGGCCGGCGAAGGGGAGCGCGTCCTCTTTGGAGCCGCTTCCCGCGGCGGCTGAAGCTGCTGCTGTTGCGCAGCGGGCGGTTGGGCAGGTGCCCGAGACGCCGCCACGAGGGGCTGCACCACCGCTGTGAGGGCAACGATGGCAGCGCGCAGCCCCTCATTTTCTTCCCGGATGAGGCAGACCACCTCATTCCGGATCCTGACCGTAGGGTCGACCTCGGCGATCGGCCCCCTCCTCGCCGCCTCCAGCCTCGAGGCGGCGGTGGACGACGTCGACGGCATCAGCGTCTTCGTCGGCGCCTTCGTCGGCGCCCTGGTGCGGTCATCCCTCGGCGGCGACGGTTCCCTCTCCTTGAGGGCCCTCCGCAGCTCCGCATTCTCACGTTGAGAGCGCGCGAGCTGCTCACGGAGCGAGGCCACCAGAAGGGCCTCCCGGTGCGATGCAGAGTCGCTGTCCACGCCCGGGTCGGCTCGGGCGAACCCGACGCTAAAAGCGGCCTCCAAAGTGTCGACCGCGCTCCTAAGGGCCCTCACGTTTTGCCCTTTAAGATTATTGGAGGTAGCGGCAATTTTCCAAACCTCATCCCTCTTGAGGGCCACCACCTCCCTAAGTTCCGGCTCGGTGAGCCCCCGGAGCCAATCTTGAAGCTCCCCCCCAGAGGGGAGCGGCTCCGCAGGCGGCCGCTTCTTCTTTCTCCCCTCGACAGAGCGAGGGGAAGTCGTTCCTCCCCGGGAAGGGCTACCCGGCAGCGGGGAAGTCGCTGCCGGCCTTTTCTTGCCCGCTGCGCTCCGACGGCGCAGCGGCGACGAGCAGGAAGGCGCGATGCTCGCCGAATCGGACTCGCACTCGCGCGCAAGCGAGTCGTCCGATTCCCGCACTGTTTTGGCCTTCGCGGCGGCCGCGGCCCTCCCGTAGATTATGTCGCGGATTTCGCCTTCGAGCGAAGACCTTTTTTTTTTTTGATGTCGAGGAGGAAATCTTTCAAAGACACCCCGCGGCCCAACGAGGGGGACGCGAGGTAGTGCCGGATTTCCACCGGCTAAAACCTCCCCGATGCCACGTCCCTGCTCAAGAGTGGGTGCGTTACGGGAATTTCGCGCACGAATTACGTCCGCGACGCACCCGAGGATGGCGTGAAGCGCCCAATACCTTGGAGGCGGCGAAGCGGCCTCCGGAACGACTAGGTTACAGACTCGGCGCCGCGAAGCGGCACCGAGCCGCTCATCAAATAAGTTGCCAAAAGGCTCCACAATTGCAATAGAGTGACGATCACCCATTGAATTTAGAAATCTACCCTACTACTCGCGTAGATAAGACCGCTCGACCAGGCATCTGCCGAGCGGCCAAAACACCCGAGGGCGCTCAGAGGGAGCGCCCTGGCTCGACGCGCGCGAGGAGCCCTGTGAAACTACCCGGCCGACAGCGGCTACGAATCCGAAACCGTCGGCCACCGGTGATGCGGCGACCGCAGAGAGGGCAGCTCCCGACGGTCGCACACGCGGTTATCCCCCGTCCCCACGCACAGCGGGACGGAGGAAGGGAGGCGGAAGCCTCCTCGGACGCCGCACGCGGAGCGAGTCGGGATCGCGTTCCCGCCCTCGCTCGGCAGCCTCCTTCTCGGACATGACGCCCTCGCAGAAGGAGGCGAACGCACTCCAGGACCGGTCGCTCCGGAGCATCTCGGGGAGAATGCACCGAAGAGAGAGGTCCCAGCCGCAAACGCTACGAAGGACACGGCGTTCCCGTGCCCACGCCGGGCACTCCTCGACGGTGTGCGCCGCCGTGTCCCTACCCTCCCCGCAGTGATGGCACTGCTCGGACAGTTCCCTCCCTAGGCGACACAGGTACACCCCGAAACATCCGTGTCCGGTGAGCACCTGCGTCATCCTGAAGCTAAGCGCGCCCCGCGATCTGCTGACCCAATCTTCGAAGATGGGGAGCAGCGCCTCGACGAGCGTCCGGCTCTTACCGTTGGGGAGATCCGTCAGCCGATCGCGCCATGTGCCGATCGACCTTCTTCTCCCCTCACTGCGCTCGACCCGGATGGTGTTCGCCGCAACCACCGGATCGATTCGTCCCTCTCGCAGCTCGACTCGTCGCCGATGAGCCGCTGCGAGTTCGCGCGCCATAAGATCAATGGGCACGACGCCCGCGAGAGTCCTCGCCGCCTCCAAGGAGACGGTTCGGTATCCCCTTATCATCCTCAGAGCCATCAGGCGCTGGAGGGAGTCCAGCGCCCTCCAGGTGGGGGCTGATAATCTATCCGCCCATATCGGTGAGCCGTACATCACCATAGCGTGCACGACCCCCAAATACAGGCGGCGAGCACGGGCCCCGGCGCCCCCTAGATTCGGCAGCAGCCGCGCGAGTGCCGCCGCCGCGCCTTCCACCCGTGGTATCAGCTTTTTGATATGACGATCAAATTTCCACGTCTGATCAAGGAGGAGTCCCAGATAGCGGAACCCCTCGCCCACGGGGGTTAACTCCCCATTGTCGCCGAGTCCGATGCCCGCGACCGCCGGGACGCCCCGACCGTGGAGCCTGCGGTAAAACCACATGGCCTCCGTCTTGGCCGGAGCGACGCAAAGGCCGAGAGCACGGATGCGATCGAGGACAGAGGCCAGCGCCTGGCCGGCCAGCTCGATGGCCCTCTCGCAGGAGTCCCCCCCGGCGAGGACGAGCGTGTCGTCCGCGTAGCAGACGACACTTACTCCTGGAGGCCGAGGGACCCGCAGAACCCAGTCATACGTCAGGTTCCACAAGAGTGGACCCAACACCGAGCCCTGCGGTACCCCGCGCGTAACCCGCCGCGTTTGGACGCCGCCGTCCTTTACGGTAAACGTTACCGTTCTGTCCCGCAGGTAGTCCCGGACAACGGCCCGGAGATACGGCGGAAGGCCGTAATGCTCCAACGCATCCCGAATCGCCCCCCAGGGGAGAGTGTTGAATGCATTGACGATGTCGAGGCTCACCGCCAACACCACTCCACCCCCGGTAGTCACGCCCGTCGTGAAGCCGCGCACGCGCTCCAACGCATCGATCGTCGAGCGCCCGCAACGAAATCCGAACTGGTCGTCATCCAGGTTCGGTCCCACCCCGGACAGATGCGCATTAATCCTAGCGGCGAGCAAAGTCTCGAAGAGTTTGCCCGCCTCGTCCAGAAGGCATATGGGGCGGTAAGCGGAAGGAGAGTCCGCCGGCCGCCCCACTTTGGGGACCAGAACCAAGTTCGCCGCCTTCCACGGAGCGGGGAATATTCCTCTTCGGAGGCAAGCGTCGAATATCTTCGTCAGCCTCGGGTGCAGCGTCTTGAGGGCCGGCGCGAGCACCCTACCGGGTACACCGTCGGGCCCCGGCGCGGCGGTCTTTGCGCGCATCCTATTCACCGCGAGGCTGATCTCATCTCCCGCGACGCGAAGTTCTTCGTCCCATTCTGGGGAGTCGCGCGGGGCAGGTCGCGGCTCCTCTGCATCCTCGTCCGGAGGGAAGAGCGCGTCCAACACCTGCTTCAAGAACTCCGGCTCGAGTCTGCTCGTAACCGGAGGTCCCCCGTCACGCAGCTTGCGCAGCACGATCTTGTACGGGCGGCCCCATGGATCCAGCTCGACCGTCTCCACGAGTTCCGCCCACGCTGCGCTCTTCGCGCTGCGTATCGCGCTTTGGAGAGCCCGACGAGCGCAGGAGTACGCGTCGTACAGAGCGCGCTCCTCCTGCGGCGTCCCTCGTTGTCGTCGGCGACGGAAGCGGAGCAACCGGCGCCGCGCGGAGACGCAGGCGCTACGTAGCGCCGCGATCTCCGCCGACCACCAGTACACTTCCCGCCTCCCGCCGGGCTTCGTCTTGGCTCGGGGCATGGAGGCATCGCAGATTCTCGTCATCGTGCGCCGAAAGCGCACAGCCGAGTCATCCGGATGCTCCTCCTCCTTCTCTTCCCGCGAGGCGGGCGGCGGCGGTTGCGCCCAGTCCTCCATAATGATGGCTGTTGTCAGCGCGTCCTCGTCCAGCCCTCGGAGGACCCACCTACGGGCCCGGGCTCCGCGCCCGCGCTGGGGGGCGCCGGCAGGACAGCCCCCCACGCTAAGCTCGATGACGATGTAGAGGTGGTCGGAGAGAGACTCGATATCCTCCGCTACCGACCACCCCCGCACCAGGCGCGCGGCAGAAGGCGTCGCCCACGATACGTCAACGATCGAGCCGCCGTTCCACCGCACGCAGGTGCTCGCGCTTCCCACGTTGAGGAGTCGAAGTCCTCTTGGCACTGCCCATCCCTCGAGGGTTGCTCCTCTTCGGTCCGTGGTTCCGTTCCCCCATGCCGCGGACTTCGCGTTGAAGTCGCCCAGAACGAACGCACAGGCTCCCGGCAACCTGTCCAGGCGACTGCCCAGCCGCTCGAGGAACGCCTCGAAGTCAGCCAGGCGTGCATTGGGGGAGAAATAGCACCCGACGATGTGAATCCCCCCCCATTTCGCGATCGCGAACCCGTCCCCACGCTCTACGAGCGAGCACGGTGGGGAGTTTGCGACGTGCCGCTGCACGATAGCAACGGCACCGCACGCGGAGCCAATCCATCCCGGACGGTCCGGGATAGCGTATGGCTCAGATACGACGGCGAGCCCAACGCATCGCTCCATCATGCTGTGGATCAGGAGATCCTGAGCACGGGCGGAACGATTCAAGTTTGCCTGGATGAAGCGGGTGAAGGCGAAGCCTCCATCGCCTCCTCCAGGCCGTCGAACATGTTTGCCGTCGAGACCGGTCCCGACGGCTCGTCGCATCTATCTAGTACCACGACGGGCACCATCGCCGGCTCAGAGGGAGCAGGGGGCGGAGCGCTCGCCGCGGTCGACCCGCTCGCGACGGATGCGGGTTCCGGCGCGGACTCGGGCGCGGACTCGGGCGCAGGCTTAGGCGCGGCCCTCGGCGCGGCCCTCGGCGCAGACGCGATCGCGACAGTGCGCGCGGGCACGACGGTTTCCACGCTGACGATGCGTGGACCTCGCGGCGCGGGGGCGTCGGTCGCGACGCCCTTGGGGGTCGAAGAGGCCGGCTTTCCGGCCCCTTTTCCCGTCTTTTTGAGAGGCGGGGCACAGGACTTACTGCCGAGCCTATGCCCCGACGGCCTCCCGAGATCCTTGCACAGCACGCAAAGCGGAGCGGCCGTGCAAGTGTTCGCGCGATGGTCGGTGCTACCGCAATTGTAGCACCGATTGCTACGGTCCACGTCACTAGGACACGTCGCCCGGACGTGCCCCATGCGCAGACATTTGTAACACTGTAGGGGGCGCCTCGGCAGGGCTTCCACCCTTGCGGCGGCCCATCCTACTTTGAGGTCCCTGGCCACAGCGATCTTGCGAGCCGCCATGGCAGGGCACCTCACCCATATGGTGCCCATTCTGGAGGGAGTAACGCGCACCTCGCCAGTGCGCACCTCTCCCTCCGAGCACCCCGTCGCAGCGCAGATCGCGGCGGTGACGTCTGCCGGGGTAGCGGACGCGTCGAGCCCCAGCAGACGAACGTCTCCCGTTGGGGTGGGACGTCCGACGCGGACGCCCATCGGCCCCACCACGTCCCGAAAACGTTGGGCGAGAGCGTCGGCCAGTGCCGCGCTCTTCGCCCCGGGAATGGTAACGGCCATCCCTCCCGCGGCGGTGTATTTAAATCGAAAGCCACCGGTGATGCCGATGGCCACTAAATCAATCTCCGCGCGCGCCTTCCTCATAATTTCCGCCCACCCATCGTAGGGTGAGTCGGGACGGCGGTGGAGCGTCACCACCGCCGCTCGCGGCTTCCTCGCGAGAGGGATGCCCGTTCCCCTCTTATCATTAACCTTCCCGCCCCTGGACGCAGGGACGGGAGCCGCGACGCTCGCGGCTTGCTTCCGGGCCGCTTGCCCGGAAGCGCGTTTCGCCTTCTTGCCGGCGACCTGTGCCCACGACAATGGGCCAGGTTCGCCGGCAACGCTCGCAGAGGGAGGGGCGTCGCCACTTACCTTAGGGGCGGCGGCTGGCGTCCCGGGAGCCGCCCCCTTTCCCTCGTCGTCCCGTCGCCGCTTCTTCCCCGGGTTCGCCGGAGTTGCAGCGGCCGAACAGGGCACAGCAGTGGCTGCAGGCTTCCTTGCAGCTCGCGGAACGGCCGGCGAAGGGGAGCGCGTCCTCTTCGGAGCCGCTTCCCGCGGCGGCTGAAGCTGCTGCTGTTGCGTAGCGGGCGGTTGGGCAGGTGCCCGAGACGCCGCCACGAGGGGCTGCACCACCGCTGTGAGGGCAACGATGGCAGCGCGCAGCCCCTCATTTTCCTCCCGGATGAGGCAGACCACCTCATTCCGGATCCTGACCGCAGGGTCGACCTCGGCGATCGGCCCCCTCCTCGCCGCCTCCAGCCTCGAGGCGGCGGTGGACGACGTCGTCGGCATCAGCGTCTTCGTCGGCGCCTTCGTCGGCGCCCTGGTGCGGTCATCCCTCGGCGGCGACGGTTCCCTCTCCTTGAGGGCCCTCCGCAGCTCCGCATTCTCACGTTGAGAGCGCGCGAGCTGCTCACGGAGCGAGGCCACCAGAAGGGCCTCCCGGTGCGATGCAGAGTCGCTGTCCACGCCCGGGTCGGCTCGGGCGAACCCGACGCTAAAAGCGGCCTCCAAAGTGTCGACCGCGCTCCTAAGGGCCCTCACGTTTTGCCCTTTAAGATTATTGGAGGTAGCGGCAATTTTCCAAACCTCATCCCTCTTGAGGGCCACCACCTCCCTAAGTTCCGGCTCGGTGAGCCCCCGGAGCCAATCTTGAAGCTCCCCCCCAGAGGGGAGCGGCTCCGCAGGCGGCCGCTTCTTCTTTCTCCCCTCGACAGAGCGAGGGGAAGTCGTTCCTCCCCGGGAAGGGCTACCCGGCAGCGGGGAAGTCGCTGCCGGCCTTTTTTTTCCCGCTGCGCTCCGGCGGCGCAGCGGCGACGAACATGACGGCGCGATGCTCGCCGAGTCGGACTCGCACTCGCGCGCAAGCGAGTCGTCCGACTCCCGCACAGTCTTGGCCTTCGCGGCGGCCGCGGCCCTCCCGTAAATTATGTCGCGGATCTCGCTTTCGAGCGAACCCGCGACCGACGTGGCATCAGACACCACCACCACTGTGTCCGCGTCCTCCTCGTCCGACGTCGAGAGGACGTTCGGCAGACGAGTCCTACCCGCACATTTCCTACCGGGCGCCATCGCAGAGGCGCGGTCCTTTCCCGGCAGGCGCCTTATCACGTGAGTTTTAGTTTCGGTTTTACCTTTAGGGGAGGCTGCCCCCGACCGCAGCCCGCCCCCGCTATCACTTCCTGCGTGCGACATACCTTAGCATGCCGCAACGCAGCACTACACTAGTTAATATTCTATTAAAAGTCCCGGGCACTGCACACCGGCGCAACAAAGGGAAGAAAGATGGGGAAGATAGCGAGGGAGGGAGTCAAGAGGGTAGAAGAAGGAGAACAGTATAAAAGTAAAGTGATGAAACAGTAGGAGCAAAAGGAATAGTTAAAGAGAGGACAGAAAAGCTGGAGAAAGAGCTACCACCTGTGAAGAAAGTAGGAAAAAGCGATAGAAAAGGAGGGCGTAACCTGGAAGGTGAAGCAAGAGAAAGGAGAAAGATAGCAGAAAAAGGGAGGAAGATTATTAAACTAGAGAGTCTGCGGTACTAGAAGAGTACCAGCAGAACTGTGTGGGGAAACGGGAAGCCTAAAAGCAAGGGGAAACAAAAATAGGTGATTTTAAGGTTACGCAGTCAGGAGTGAGTTTATTTCCAAACTATTTTTGAAGAAAACAGAAAGGAAGGGTGCAGAGAGGAAGAGAAGAGGGGGATAAGGCAGGGATAGATAGAAGGAAGATAGAAAGTGATAAGGGAGAGAGATAGAAGCAGGGAAAAAGGAAGGCGCAGAGAAGCGCAAGTGAAAATGACAGAAATACAGAAAAGAGAAGGTTAAAGAGTTAGGAGAAGAGAAAGAAGGGAAGGAGAGCAGAAAGGAGGAAGAGATAGAAGAGGGGAAGCTAAAGAAATTAAGAAAGGATAGCAGGTGGAAGTACAAAGAGGGTGCACTGAGAAGCGCAGGAGAAAAGAGAGAAATAAAGGTACGTAAAGGAAATTGCACACACGTACAGTACCGTTTGCAGTCCAGAAGCACCTGTAATATCCCAGACAGCCACTTGGTGTTCTAGGGACGTCGCACCACACTGCACTACACTGCAGATGTCTGTAGGGCAACGACAAACAGGATTTGACACGCACAAGTTTCTGTCACTTTCTGTCACTTTCTCTCACTTTCTGCTGCTTCCCAGCGGTCAGGGAATGCAGCAGGGATCGTCCTCGACGCGGCAGGAACACACACGAGCCCCCCGAAGGCAAAGAAGACCGACGAGAGCGTCGCGCATGCACCGCGCGCGCTGCGACGCTACCACGTGGCGCGCGAGGTTATGTCGCCACGCGGCGACCGGCGTCAATGTTTACCGAGTTCCACGCACTCGCACTTGTACCGCACAATAATCCAAGTGTTCCAGGGCGTATTCCAATGCCTCCTCGATGCACCACTGTTACACAGAGTGCCCGAATCGCGATCGCGAACGCGAAAATCGCGCGCGTCGCCACGCGGTCGTCGACGCACGAGGTTAAACGGCACGGCCGAATTCCCCGTACGCGATTTCCGCGTTTTCGCGTGCCGGGGCGACGCGAAAACTCTACCCGGGTGTAGAGTACAGTGCAGGACCGACTCTAACACCTTACTTTAACGAAAAATCTACGAATTTATGCAAAAACTCGAAATTTCCCGGGAGCAGTCGGCGCGCACGTCTGCATCGGACCAGGGGCGGACCGGACCAGACCTAACCCAGACCTAACCCAGACCTTTTTTTTTTTTTTTTTTTTTTTTTTTTGTCGGGGAGGAAATCTTTCAAAGACACCCCGCGGCCCAACGAGGGGGACGCGAGGTAGTGCCGGATTTCCACCGGCTAAAACCTCCCCGATGCCACATCCCTGCTCGAGAGTGGGTGCGTTACGGGAATTTCGCGCGCGAATTACATCCGCGACGCACCCGAGGATGGCGTGAAGCGCCCAATACCTTGGAGGCCGCGAAGCGGCCTCCGAAACGGCTAGGTTACAGACTCGGCGCCGCAAAGCGGCGCCGAGCCGCTCATCAAATAAGTTGCCAAAAGGCTCTACAATTGCAATAGAGTGACGATCACTCATCGAATTTAGAACTCTACCCTACTACTCGCGTAGATAAGACCGCTCGGCCAGGCATCTGCCGAGCGGCCAAAACTCCCGAGGGCGCTCAGAGGGAGCGCCCTGGCTCGACGCGCGCGAGGAGCCCTGTGAAACTACCCGGCCGACGGCGGCTACGAATCCGAAACCGTCGGCCACCGGTGATGCGGCGACCGCAGAGAGGGCAGCTCCCGACGGTCGCCCACGCGGTTATCCCCCGTCCCCTCGCACAGCGGGACGGAGGAAGGGAGGCGGAAGCCTCCTCGGACGCCGCACGCGGAGCGAGTCGGGATCGCGTTCCCGCCCTCGCTCGGCAGCCTCCTTCTCGGACATGACGCCCTCGCAGAAGGAGGCGAACGCACTCCAGGACCGGTCGCTCCGGAGCATCTCGGGGAGAATGCACCGAAGAGAGAGGTCCCAGCCGCAAACGCTACGAAGGACACGGCGTTCCCGTGCCCACGCCGGGCACTCCTCGACGGTGTGCGCCGCCGTGTCCCTACCCTCCCCAGACCTTTTTTTTTTTTTTTTTTTGATGTCGAGGAGGAAATCTTTCAAAGACACCCGCGGCCCAACGAGGGGGACGCGAGGTAGTGCCGGATTTCCACCGGCTAAAACCTCCCCGATGCCACATCCCTGCTCGAGAGTGGGTGCGTTACGGGAATTTCGCGCACGAATTACGTCCGCGACGCACCCGAGGATGGCGTGAAGCGCCCAATACCTTGGAGGCCGCGAAGCGGCCTCCGGAACGGCTAGGTAACAGACTCGGCCGCCGCGAAGCGACGCCGAGCCGCTCATCAAATAAGTTGCCAAAAGGCTCTACAATTGCAATAGAGTGACGATCACTCATTGAATTTAGAAATCTACCCAACGACTCGCGTAGATAAGACCGCTCGACCAGGCATCTGCCGAGCGGCCAAAACTCCCGAGGGCGCTCGGAGGGAGCGCCCTGGCTCGACGCGCGCGAGGAGCCCTATGAAACTACCCGGCCGACGGCGGCCTACGAATCCGAACCCGCCGGCCACCGGTGATGCGGCGACCGCAGAGAGGGCAGCTCCCGACGGTCGCCCACGCGGTTATCCCCCGTCCCCTCGCACAGCGGGACGGAGGAAGGGAGGCGGAAGCCTCCTCGGACGCCGCACGCGGAGCGAGTCGGGATCGCGTTCCCGCTCTCGCTCGGCAGCCTCCTTCTCGGACATGACGCCCTCGCAGAAGGAGGCGAACGCACTCCAGGACCGGTCGCTCCGGAGCATCTCGGGGAGAACGCACCGAAGAGAGAGGTCCCAGCCGCAAACGCTACGAAGGACACGGCGTTCCCGTGCCCACGCCGGGCACTCCTCGATGGTGTGCGCCGCCGTGTCCCTACCCTCCCCGCAGTGATGGCACTGCTCGGACAGTTCCCTCCCTAGGCGACACAGGTACACCCCGAAACATCCGTGTCCGGTGAGCACCTGCGTCATCCTGAAGCTAAGCGCGCCCCGCGATCTGCTGACCCAATCTTCGAAGATGGGGAGCAGCGCCTCGACGAGCGTCCGGCTCTTACCGTTGGGGAGATCCGTCAGCCGATCGCGCCATGTGCCGATCGACCTTCTTCTCCCCTCACTGCGCTCGACCCGGATGGTGTTCGCCGCAACCACCGGATCGATTCGTCGCTCTCGCAGCTCGACTCGTCGCCGATGAGCCGCTGCGAGTTCGCGCGCCATAAGATCTATGGGCACGACGCCCGCGAGAGTCCTCGCCGCCTCCAAGGAGACGGTTCGGTATCCCCTTATCACCCTCAGAGCCATCAGGCGCTGGAGGGAGTCCAGCGCCCTCCAGGTGGGGGCTGATAATCTATCCGCCCATATCGGTGAGCCGTACATCACCATAGCGTGCACGACCCCCAAATACAGGCGGCGAGCACGGGCCCCGGCGCCCCCTAGATTCGGCAGCAGCCGCGCGAGTGCCGCCGCCGCGCCTTCCACCCGTGGTATCAGCTTTTTGATATGACGATCAAATTTCCACGTCTGATCAAGGAGGAGTCCCAGATAGCGGAACCCCTCGCCCACGGGGGTTAACTCCCCATTGTCGCCGAGTCCGACGCCCGCGACCGCCGGGACGCCCCGACCGTGGAGCCTGCGGTAAAACCACATGGCCTCCGTCTTGGCCGGAGCGACGCAAAGGCCGAGAGCACGGATGCGATCGAGGACAGAGGCCAGCGCCTGGCCGGCCAGCTCGATGGCCCTCTCGCAGGAGTCCCCCCCGGCGAGGACGAGCGTGTCGTCCGCGTAGCAGACGACACTTACTCCTGGAGGCCGAGGGACCCGCAGAACCCAGTCATACGTCAGGTTCCACAAGAGTGGACCCAACACCGAGCCCTGCGGTACCCCGCGCGTAACCCGCCGCGTTTGGACGCCGCCGTCCTTTACGGTAAACGTTACCGTTCTGTCCCGCAGGTAGTCCCGGACAACGGCCTGGAGATACGGCGGAAGGCCGTAATGCTCCAACGCATCCCGAATCGCCCCCCAGGGGAGAGTGTTGAATGCATTGACGATGTCGAGGCTCACCGCCAACACCACTCCACCCCCGGAAGTCACGCCCGTCGTGAAGCCGCGCACGCGCTCCAACGCGTCGATCGTCGAGCGCCCGCGACGAAACCCGAACTGGTCGTCATCCAGGTTCGGTCCCACCCCGGACAGATGCGCATTAATCCTAGCGGCGAGCAAGGTCTCAAAGAGTTTGCCCGCCTCGTCCAGAAGGCATATGGGGCGGTAAGCGGAAGGAGAGTCCGCCGGCCGCCCCACTTTGGGGACCAGAACCAAGTTTGCCGTCTTCCACGGAGCGGGGAATATTCCTCTTCGGAGGCAATCGTCGAATATCTTCGTCAGCCTCGGGTGTAGCGCCTTGAGGGCCGGCGCGAGCACCCTACCGGGTACACCGTCGGGCCCCGGCGCGGCGGTCTTGGCGCGCATCCTATTCACCGCGAGGCTGATCTCATCTCCCGCGACGCGAAGTTCTTCGTCCCATTCTGGGGAGTCGCGCGGGGCAGGTCGCGGCTCCCCTCCATCCTCGTCCGGAGGGAAGAGCGCGTCCAACACCTGCTTCAAGAACTCCGGCTCGAGTCTGCTCGTAACCGGAGGTCCCCCGTCACGCAGCTTGCGCAGCACGATCTTGTACGGGCGGCCCCATGGATCCAGCTCGACCGTCTCCACGAGTTCCGCCCACGCTGCGCTCTTCGCGCTGCGTATCGCGCTTTGGAGAGCCCGACGAGCGCAGGAGTACGCGTCGTACAGAGCGCGCTCCTCCCGCGGCGTCCCTCGTTGTCGTCGGCGACGGAAGCGGAGCAACCGGCGCCGCGCGGAGACGCAGGCGCTACGTAGCGCCGCGATCTCCGCCGACCACCAGTACACTTCCCGCCTCCCGCCGGGCTTCGTCTTGGCTCGGGGCATGGAGGCATCGCAGATCCTCGTCATCGTGCGCCGAAAGCGCACAGCCGAGTCATCCGGATGCTCCTCCTCCTCCTCTTCCCGCGAGGCGGGCGGCGGCGGCTGCGCCCAGTCCTCCATAATGATGGCTGTGGTCAGCGCGTCCTCGTCCAGCCCTCGGAGGACCCACCTACGGGCCCGGGCCACGCGCCCGCGCTGGGGGGCGCCGGCAGGACAGCCCCCCACGCTGAGCTCGATGACGATGTAGAGGTGGTCGGAGAGAGACTCGATATCCTCCGCTACCGACCACCCCCGCACCAGGCGCGCGGCAGAAGGCGTCGCCCACGATACGTCAACGATCGAGCCGCCGTTCCACCGCACGCAGGTGCTTGCGCTTCCCACGTTGAGGAGTCGAAGTCCTCTTGGTACTGCCCATCCCTCGAGGGTTGCTCCTCTTCGGTCCGTGGTTCCGTTCCCCCATGCCGCGGACTTCGCGTTGAAGTCGCCCAGAACGAACGCACAGGCTCCCGGCAACCTGTCCAGGCGACTGCCCAGCCGCTCGAGGAACGCCTCGAAGTCAGCCAGGCGTGCATTGGGGGAGAAATAGCACCCGACGATGTGAATCCCCCCCCATTTCGCGATCGCGAACCCGTCCCCACGCTCTACGAGCGAGCACGGTGGGGAGTTTGCGACATGCCGCTGCACGATAGCAACGGCACCGCACGCGGAGCCAATCCATCCCGGACGGTCCGGGATAGCGTATGGCTCAGATACGACGGCGAGCCCAACGCATCGCTCCATCATGCTGTGGATCAGGAGATCCTGAGCACGGGCGGAGCGATTCAAGTTTGCCTGGATCAAGCGGGTGAAGGCGAAGCCTCCATCGCCTCCTCCAGGCCGTCAAACATGTTTGCCGTCGGGACCGGTCCC
Source organism: Priocnemis perturbator (assembly GCA_963942575.1). Classification (NCBI taxonomy): domain Eukaryota; kingdom Metazoa; phylum Arthropoda; class Insecta; order Hymenoptera; family Pompilidae; genus Priocnemis; species Priocnemis perturbator. The sequence goes on from CAWWDK010000066.1 coordinate 242,246, forward strand.
GACGGCTCGTCGCATCTATCTAGTACCACGACGGGCACCATCGCCGGCTCAGAGGGAGCAGGGGGCGGAGCGCTCGCCGCGGTCGACCCGCTCGCGACGGATGCGGGTTCCGGCGCGGACTCGGGCGCGGACTCGGGCGCAGGCTTAGGCGCGGCCCTCGGCGCGGCCTTCGGCGCAGACGCGATCGCGACAGTGCGCGCGGGCACAACGGTTTCCACGCTGACGATGCGTGGACCTCGCGGCGCGGGGGCGTCGGTCGCGACGCCCTTGGGGGTCGAAGAGGCCGGCTTTCCGGCCCCTTTTCCCGTCTTTTTGAGAGGCGGGGCACAGGACTTACTGCCGAGCCTATGCCCCGACGGCCTCCCGAGATCCTTGCACAGCACGCAAAGCGGAGCGGCCCTGCAAGTGTTCGCGCGATGGTCGGTGCTACCGCAATTGTAGCACCGATTGCTACGGTCCACGTCACTAGGACACGTCGCCCGGACGTGCCCCATGCGCAGACATTTGTAACATTGTAGGGGGCGCCTCGGCAGGGCTTCCACCCTTGCGGCGGCCCATCCTACTTTGAGGTCCCTGGCCACAGCGATCTTGCGAGCCGCCATGGCAGGGCACCTCACCCATATGGTGCCCATTCTGGAGGGAGCAGCGCGCACCTCGCCAGTGCGCACCTCTCCCTCCGAGCACCCCGTCGCGGCGCAGATCGCGGCGGTGACGTCTGCCGGGGTAGCGGACGCGTCGAGCCCCAGCAGACGAATGTCTCCCGTTGGGGTGGGACGTCCGACGCGGACGCCCATCGGCCCCACCACGTCCCGAAAACGTTGGGCGAGAGCGTCGGCCAGTGCCGCGCCCTTCGCCCCGGGAATGGTAACGGCCATCCCTCCCGCGGCGGTGTACTTAAATCGAAAGCCACCGGTGATGCCGATGGCCACTAAATCAATCTCCGCGCGCGCCTTCCTCATAATGTCTGCCCACCCCTCGTAGGGTGAGTCGGGACGGCGGTGGAGCGTCACCACCGCCGCTCGCGGCTTCCTCGCGGGAGGGATGCCCGTCCCCCTCTTAATATTACTAACTTTCCCGCCCCCAGACGCAGGGACGGGAGCCGCGACGCTCGCGGCTTGCTTCCGGGCCGCTTGCCCGGAAGCGCGTTTCGCCTTCTTGCCGGCGACCTGTGCCCACGACAATGGGCCAGGTTCGCCGGCAACGCTCGCAGAGGGAGGGGCGTCGCCACTTACCTTAGGGGCGGCGGCTGGCGTCCCGGGAGCCGCCCCCTTTCCCTCGTCGTCCCGTCGCCGCTTCTTCCCCGGGTTCGCCGGAGTTGCAGCGGCCGAACAGGGCACAGCAGTGGCTGCAGGCTTCCTTGCAGCTCGCGGAACGGCCGGCGAAGGGGAGCGCGTCCTCTTCGGAGCCGCTTCCCGCGGCGGCTGAAGCTGCTGCTGTTGCGCAGCGGGCGGTTGGGCAGGTGCCCGAGACGCCGCCACGAGGGGCTGCACCACCGCTGTGAGGGCAACGATGGCAGCGCGCAGCCCCTCATTTTCTTCCCGGATGAGGCAGACCACCTCATTCCGGATCCTGACCGTAGGGTCGACCTCGGCGATCGGCCCCCTCCTCGCCGCCTCCAGCCTCGAGGCGGCGGTGGACGACGTCGTCGGCATCAGCGTCTTCGTCGGCGCCTTCGTCGGCGCCCTGGTGCGGTCATCCCTCGGCGGCGACGGTTCCCTCTCCTTGAGGGCCCTCCGCAGCTCCGCATTCTCACGTTGAGAGCGCGCGAGCTGCTCACGGAGCGAGGCCACCAGAAGGGCCTCCCGGTGCGATGCAGAGTCGCTGTCCACGCCCGGGTCGGCTCGGGCGAACCCGACGCTAAAAGCGGCCTCCAGAGTGTCGACCGCGCTCCTAAGGGCCCTCACGTTCTGCCCTTTGAGGTTGTTGGAGGTGGCGGCAATCCTCCAAACCTCTTCTCTCTTGAGGGCCACCACCTCCCTCAGTTCCGTCTCGGTGAGCCCTCGGAGCCATTCTCGAAGCTCCCCCCCAGAGGGGAGCGGCTCCGCAGGCGGCCGCTTCTTCTTCTTCCCCTCGACAGAGCGAGGGGAAGTCGTCCCTCCCCGGGACGGGACCCTCCCCAGACCTAACCCAGACCTTTTTTTTTTTTTTTTTTTTTGTCGAGGAGGAAATCTTTCAAAGACACCCCGCGGCCCAACGAGGGGGACGCGAGGTAGTGCCGGATTTCCACCGGCTAAAACCTCCCCGATGCCACATCCCTGCTCGAGAGTGGGTGCGTTACGGGAATTTCGCGCACGAATTACGTCCGCGACGCACCCGAGGATGGCGTGAAGCGCCCAATACCTTGGAGGCCGCGAAGCGGCCCCCGAAACGGCTAGGTTACAGACTCGGCGCCGCGAAGCGGCGCCAAGCCGCTCATCAATTGCCAAAAGGCTCTACAATGCAATAGAGTGACGATCACTCGTTTGAATTTAGAACTCTACCCTACTACTCGCGTAGATAAGACCGCTCGACCAGGCATCTGCCGAGCGGCCAAAACTCCCGAGGGCGCTCAGAGGGAGCGCCCTGGCTCAACGCGCGCGAGGAGCCCTATGAAACTACCCGGCCGACGGCGGCTACGAATCCGAAACCGTCGGCCACCGGTGATGCGGCGACCGCAGAGAGGGCAGCCCCCGACGGTCGCCCACGCGGTTATCCCCCGTCCCCTCGCACAGCGGGACGGAGGAAGGGAGGCGGAAGCCTCCTCGGACGCCGCACGCGGAGCGAGTCGGGATCGCGTTCCCGCTCTCGCTCGGGTAGACCTAACCCAGACCTAACCCAGACCTTTTTTTTTTTTTTTTTTTTTTTTTTTTTTTTTTTTTACCGAGGAGGAGGGGAAATCCTCATAGGACACCCGGCCTAGATGTTAGTCAGCCGGGTAGTGTCGGACTCCTACCGACTAAAACCCCTCCTCCTCATTGACCATCGCCTGCGACGAGCAACCCTGGAAACGCCAACTAAATGGCCTACATCGGGGTTATTGTTCGCACAGGCACGTGTCACCACCTATTGGGAATAGCCCTGTTCCAGCCCGAGAGAAACCCAGGTCCTGCGTCAGGGCACACACACTTGGTGTCATCTGGCACCAGCAGTTGATTCCATGCAGAGGCAGACACGCCTAGGTCGGTGGACGCCTTATCCCATAAGCTTCCCTAACCCTCTCCTGGTGCTCCTTCTTTGTTAAAATACTCCCAACGAAAGCCGTTAGGGAGTTCCAATTGTCACGACTCCTGATGGCCCACTCTATCACATTAGAGGGGTAGAGATTACACCCTGCCTTGATTGTTAATAAATCTCTTTCCTGGGTCCATTCAACGCATTCAAAAAAGGTGTGCTCTGGTGTGTCGTTGGCAGTTAGGCAGAACCAACACGTGGCTGTTAATTCCTTTCCAATTTTGAACAGGTAAGATCCAAAACATCCATGCCCGCTCAAAAATTGTGTCATGTGGTAGTTTAGGTTGCCTACACCTCTAGTCCTCCATGTTTCGATATTAGGGATCAGCAGGTACGTCCATCTTCCTTTTGAGCTATGCGCCCATTCTTCCTGCCAAAAGCGCATCAATACGCTATCTAGTTCAGTACTGTCAAGGCCAGAGGTGTATGGAGGTACATTGGGTACTTTCCAAACTTCATCCTTAAATTGTTCCTTAATATCTAGTGCATGATCTATTTCAGACTTTGTAACGTAGTTATATTTCCTTTTATATGCCTCAAGTACCAATGGAAATGTGCCGGTAATTACATTTAGAGCATCTGCAGAAACGGTTTTATATGCAAACGAGGTACGTATGGCTAGTTGCCTTTGTATAGATGTTAATTCCTCTCGCGCCCATCTGTGTCTTAATATACTAAACAGCATGGGTATTCCATACATAATTATGGATCTAGGGGCATTCATAAGAAGCCTACGCGCTTGTTGTGCAGGTCCACCCACATTTGGTAAGATTCTGTTGAGAGCTTCTACCATTTTTGCAGCCTTAGTGCATACTGTATATATATGCGATCTAAATGTATTCTTGCAGTCCAAGATAACCCCCAAGTATTTAACTTGTTGACATGCCACAATATCCCGGCCCCCAAGATTAATACTAACGAGTTTCCTGCGTTTGCGACCTGCAATCTGCATTACCTCTGTTTTATTGGGTTCTATAATAAGATCTCTCTTGTTGATCCATGTCTGCACTTGATTGAATGTCTTTTTTGCACGACGTATCATTAGTTCATGGCCTGAAACCGCAATCAGCATAGCCAAATCATCAGCGTAGGCTACGAATTTAATGGATTCACTACTATGCATTCTAACTAATTCATCAAACATAATATTCCATAGCATGGGTCCGAGGATCGAGCCCTGGGGCACCCCAGCAAAAATATCGAACTGGATTGGATCATCCTCCAGAACCACTAATTTCCTGTTAGAGAGATAGCTCTGTATAAGTATAACAAGGTACTTAGGAATCCCTTTTTTCTTAAGCGTGTCTACAATTAGGCTCCACGAAACAGAATTAAAGGCGTTCTTAATATCTATTAATATCATTAAGGCGTCCTTGTTCCTTTTCTTCGCCAAAGCAGAAAACTGTTGGACCGTAATCAGTGCATCTACGGTAGATCTCCCTTTACGAAATGCAAATTGATTCTGCGAAAGTCCCCCCATCGCATTCCACTCTTTCTCCAGCCGTCCCAGAATCAGATGCTCCAACAGCTTGACCGCATTTGGCAAAAGGCTGATGGGTCTATAAACAGGATAACCTCGCACATCCGTCTTACCCTTCGGTAGGAGGACCAATTTTTGAGCCTTCCATATGTCAGGCACGACCCCCTGCATGATACAGGAATTATACACCCGTAACAAACCTTGCGGAGCAATTTGAAAGAGCCTCTTTAATATCATCACTGGCATTCCATCCAACCCTGGCGCTTTTTTTGGTTTGAGTTTTGTCAGTGCATCGCGAAGTTCTGGGATTGTAACCTCATCGACATTGTCCTCCATGCTCACAACAGTAGATGTATTACTTGTTGGTATAAGTACGAACAGTGATTTTACAATTTCTGTAATCCTATCACTGTCTAGCCTGGGCCTACTGACGTGCCCCTTGAGGGTTTTTATGACTTCTTTATATGGGCGTCCCCAAGGATCAGAGTCAATTGTGGCACAGAAGGACTTCCATGCATTTTCTTTAGCTCGGAATATCATCTTCTTAAATGACACCTTTTTTACTTCATACTCACTGGTCAAAACCCTCACGATAGACGGGTCGGTATTATTCTTCCCACGTGCTCTTACAAGTTTCCGCCAGGCCGCGGCGGTGACACGTTTTGCGATGCTTAGTTCTGGGGACCACCAGTACGCGTCTCTCTTGTTAGAAGTGCTAGCCCGCTTGATCGGCATAGTCAGGTCACATACTTCAATTAGAAAGGAAGACCAAACCTCAGCTAAATCTGACGCATCAGTTAGGTCGCAATTCCCAAGTAACTCACTTCCGACTCTGAGGGCCCCATCAAGAGCTTCTAAGTCAATCTTGCTAATATCCCACCAACCTTGCGTTGAGGTACCAGTTGTCGCAGGAACTACTCCAATGACATGCCAGATATACCGATGATCGGTGGCATTATACTCTTGGAGTACATCCCGTTGCTGCACGCTGTTACGTATTCTCCTAGATGCAGCCAGGAGGTCAATCACTGAAGTTCTACCGTTCCTCTCAAATGTGGGCGTAGAATCAGCGCTCGTGGGGCAAATCCCCAACTCGCTGAAGGTATCAGCCAGATATCTACCTCTGCGATCACTAAATGCCGAACCCCAGGTGGGAGATTTCGAATTAAAGTCCCCCGCAATTACAAGATCACCTCTAAAGCTTTTTGCAACGCAACACATCTCGTCCACACTTGCACAAAAGCATTTAAAGTCTACATTGGGAGAAATGTAACAACTAATCACGAGAACAGTACCAATCACTATGCCGACAAAGCTTTTGCCAACATAGGTTTCCCGAATCTCCTGAAGGTTACGCCCTGTCCATATGGCAGATTTGCCATCCAGGTCCGACACCCAATCTTTTTCCAATTTGTGGTATTCACAAATTATGGCTATATTCACCTGCCTCCTAATACATACCTGCTTCAGGATGCTTTGCGCAACATAACTATTGTTTAAGTTACTCTGGAGAATTCTGAAGTTGTACGCCATTACGAGGCCGCATATTTCCTTACCACTGGACAGACTGCCGAGGCAGTAACATGTCCCCGCTTGTTTTCAGGTACACCCTCCTTGACGCACAGGATGCACTTAGGCTGGTTTGTGCAGTTCTCCATCTTATGTGTGGGATCCCCACACTTACGACAGATTTCTACGATGCTCTTATCTAAGGTGCAGCGTGCAGCAATATGCCCCAAGTTGTGGCATCGAAAACACCGCAAGACATTTGGGAGTCGGCGCACTTTGCATGATACGAATCCTATTTTAATGCGGCCTTTTTCCAGGACCTCCTTCAACCCCTCCACTTCGTCACATTTAAAGATTGCCCGTCGCATACCCCCGAAACCAGACCGGAGGGACAAGAGCTTGAGCCCATCATCCCTGATCGCCTGTCGTGTAGACTCCAAAACCTCGTTCTCATCCGCGAGGGGATCTATGTCACGAATTTCGAAGGTACATTTCTGCATCAACGCGTTGATTCTAACAGACTCGCCCAGGGCTTTTCTAAGTTCATCCCTTATATGTTGTACTTTTTCTGGATTGGTCGCCCTACTAAATTGTAGTAGAAGATGGCCCGTTGCCGTTTTACGGGCTGCCGTGACTCCAGCATCGGCCATACAGGGATGCGTTCTAACGGACTTCAGGGCATCCGTAAAGGAATATTTCTCTGAGGTATTAATAGTCACTGCGGCTGGAAGCAGTTTACTCTTATTTTTATTTTTAGGCCCCGTCCTCCTTGCAGTTTCCCTTGTTTCACATTCACCATTTAGGGCCTTAGCATAAGAGGCTTTGCCGCTCCTCCTAGTCCTTTTGCGGGACTCCACCGTAGTCCATTCCGCATGCGCATCCGATTCAGTCTCGTCGACTGTATCCACAGGAGAGTGACCACGGCTAATCTTTTTCTTCTTTGGGGCCTCCCCAGGCGGCGTAGGCGATTCCCGAACTCTGATCCTACTTCTAGCCTTAAGGCTCTCGGTTTGCATAGCCGCACTTTTATCCAATTTGGCTCTCGCTAGTTCAAGCTCCTTATTTAATTCTAGTACTTGGTTTTGGAGGGCATTTTTAGACTGCAGTTCCGCTTCGTAAAGAGACTCCATTTTGTACGCCAGTTTGCACAGTTTACTGATATTAATCCTCCCAAATTTATTATTTAGGGGGTCTATCAGGGCCTTTAACGAACTAACATGCGTTTTAACTGTCCGATTCGTGTTTTGATTGTCAGTACAATGTACTTCCAGCGCACAGATCTTACTGTGTATTCCCGCAATTACTTGGGGGGCCCCCTTAATATTGTCAAAGACAGATTTAACATCCCCAGCCATGGATGAGAAGCTCTTGGGGCTTTCGGATGAGGCTCTTCTACCCTCCATGCCACTTTGCATAAGAGGTCGTGGCGAAAAGAAAATCTCCTCCCCACCATCTTCGGATTCAGTTCTCGACGTTAACCCAGAGACCGGCGCTCTTCTAGGGAAGTCCAGGATTTCCTTAGAGAGCTTAGGTGGCGAACGCAAAATCCTCGAATTCATTATCGTTTTATTTGTTGAGAATGCCATTTTTATTTCTGTTATCCGCATTACGACTGTTCGGGCATCATGCCGACCCATCCTCGGATGGGCCACTATCCCAGCCGGTTGTAAGCCCTAATTACGGGTACGGAAACCGAGAAGCGGTTTATTAGGCGGCCCCACCCTATCCGTACCAAAGAATGACTCTAAGAAAATGTTACAGAATTATGCGACTGCCGCGTTAGATGCTAAAGGTTTTACGTCACCCCTATCGTGGCGAGGAGCCCTACCAAACCGAGAGTAGGGACACGCCACCTCAGGCTAGACGGCGCTTGCCTTTCACCCCGGCAAGCTCAGGATATGAGGAAATACCAGGCCACGATAATCCTCCACACATGCGCCCAGCAGCCAAGCTTCAACCCTCGCATTGGCTCCGTTCATGCCCGGGTAGCGGTTTTTCCACTTTTAATTCCTCCGTGGTGCAGCGCACGGCGATGCGAGACCTGCAGCACTTGCGTACTACAAGTCGCACACAACCGCACACCACCTCCACGAAGGCCAGGTACAGACATATCCCGGGCACACGGTCGGGGGGTTTACTACTCCCCCCTTGGCTAGTCTACGGGGAATATCCGCAGAGCCGCTGGCCGCATCTCATACATGCTCTCATTCATACTCTCGCTCGTCACCATCCCTCATTGTGTGGCTGTGCACGTGTACCCTTTGCAGGCAAGCCTGCATCGGGCGACGGCACAGCCTTTGTGAGTGTGTGTGTGTGTGCATGACCGTGCACGTGCACCCTTCGCAGGCATGCCTGCGTCGGGCGACGGCACGGTGTGTGTGTGTAACTGTGCACGTGCACCCTTCGCAGGGAACCTGCGTCGGGCGACGGCACAGTATATGTGTGTGAGCATGCACGTGCACCCTTCGCAGGCAAGCCTGCGTCGGGCGACGGCACGGTGTGTAAGTGTGTGTCTAAACCGTGCACGTGCACCCTTCGCAGGCATGCCTGCGTCGGGCGACGGCACGGTGTGTGTGTGTGTGTGTGTGTGTGATGAGGGAGAAGCGACGAGCGAGTGCTTGGTTTTCATTCGGGGTTTTCCTTCCCCTAGGACGGCGCCAGACACCTGGCTTAGGAGCCCGTCCGACCCCGCTAGCTGTCCGCGACCACTTATTCGACAGGGTTGCCCCTGCTTATTTCGTGGTTACCCTGCAAAGAACCTTGACAATGCAGGGCGTTCCCCTATCCGCAACCTGGGGACGCGCTCGGTTGCCATAGCTTGGCTTCCTCCTCGTGGCACGGGTAGCGGTGGCGCCACGCCGGTTCCGGTAGGTACAAACATATCCCACGGGCGCAGATCCAAAGGAGCTACGCACCGCCGGTAGCGGTTTTCCCACACCGGGCCCGACAGTCACCCTCGCACACCGCACCACTCGGAGGACCGAGAGACCTAACCCAGACCTTTTTTTTTTTTTTTTTTGATGTCGAGGAGGAAATCTTTCAAAGACACCCCGCGGCCCAACGAGGGGGACGCGAGGTAGTGCCGGATTTCCACCGGCTAAAACCTCCCCGATGCCACATCCCTGCTCGAGAGTGGGTGCGTTACGGGAATTTCGCGCACGAATTACGTCCGCGACGCACCCGAGGATGGCGTGAAGCGCCCAATACTTTGGAGGCCGCGAAGCGGCCTCCGAAACGGCTAGGTTACAGACTCGACGCCGCAAAGCGGCGCCGAGCCGCTCATCAAATAATTTGCCAAAAGGCTCTACAATTGCAATAGAGTGACGATCACTCATTGAATTTAGAAATCTACCCTACTACTCGCGTAGATAAGACCGCTCGACCAGGCATCTGCCGAGCGGCCAAAAACTCCCGAGGGCGCTCAGAGGGAGCGCCCTGGCTCGACGCGCGCGAGGAGCCCTGTGAAACTACCCGGCCGACGGCGGCTACGAATCCGAAACCGTCGGCCACCGGTGATGCGGCGACCGCAGAGAGGGCAGCTCCCGACGGTCGCCCACGCGGTTATCCCCCGTCCCCCCGCACAGCGGGACGGAGGAAGGGAGGCGGAAGCCTCCTCGGACGCCGCACGCGGAGCGAGTCGGGATCGCGTTCCCGCCCTCGCTCGGCAGCCTCCTTCTCGGACATGACGCCCTCGCAGAAGGAGGCGAACGCACTCCAGGACCGGTCGCTCCGGAGCATCTCGGGGAGAACGCACCGAAGAGAGAGGTCCCAGCCGCAAACGCTACGAAGGACACGGCGTTCCCGTGCCCACGCCGGGCACTCCTCGACGGTGTGCGCCGCCGTGTCCCTACCCTCCCCGCAGTGATGGCACTGCTCGGACAGTTCCCTCCCTAGGCGACACAGGTACACCCCGAAACATCCGTGTCCGGTGAGCACCTGCGTCATCCTGAAACTAAGCGCGCCCCGCGATCTGCTGACCCAATCTTCGAAGATGGGGAGCAGCGCCTCGACGAGCGTCCGGCTCTTACCGTTGGGGAGATCCGTCAGCCGATCGCGCCATGTGCCGATCGACCTTCTTCTCCCCTCACTGCGCTCGACCCGGATGGTGTTCGCCGCAACCACCGGATCGATTCGTCGCTCTCGCAGCTCGACTCGTCGCCGATGAGTCGCCGCGAGTTCGCGCGCCATAAGATCTATGGGCACGACGCCCGCGAGAGTCCTCGCCGCCTCCAAGGAGACGGTTCGGAATCCCCTTATCACCCTCAGAGCCATCAGGCGCTGGAGGGAGTCCAGCGCCCTCCAGGTGGGGGCTGACAATCTATCCGCCCATATCGGTGAGCCGTACATCACCATAGCGTGCACGACCCCCAAATACAGGCGGCGAGCACGGGCCCCGGGGCCCCCTAGATTCGGCAGCAGCCGCGCGAGTGCCGCCGCCGCGCCTTCCACCCGTGGTATCAGCTTTTTGATATGACGATCAAATTTCCACGTCTGATCAAGGAGGAGTCCCAGATAGCGGAACCCCTCGCCCACGGGGGTTAACTCCCCATTGTCGCCGAGTCCGATGCCCGCGACCGCCGGGACGCCCCGACCGTGGAGCCTGCGGTAAAACCACATGGCCTCCGTCTTGGCCGGAGCGACGCAAAGGCCGAGAGCACGGATGCGATCGAGGACAGAGGCCAGCGCCTGGCCGGCCAGCTCGATGGCCCTCTCGCAGGAGTCCCCCCCGGCGAGGACGAGCGTGTCGTCCGCGTAGCAGACGACACTTACCCCTGGAGGCCGAGGGACCCGCAGAACCCAGTCATACGTCAGGTTCCACAAGAGTGGACCCAACACCGAGCCCTGCGGTACCCCGCGCGTAACCCGCCGCGTTTGGACGCCGCCGTCCTTTACGGTATACGTTACCGTTCTGTCCCGCAGGTAGTCCCGGACGACGGCCTGGAGGTACGGCGGAAGGCCGTAATGCTCCAACGCATCCCGAATCGCCCCCCAGGGGAGAGTGTTGAATGCATTGACGATGTCGAGGCTCACCGCCAACACCACTCCACCCCCGGTAGTCACGCCCGTCGTGAAGCCGCGCACGCGCTCCAACGCGTCGATGGTCGAGCGCCCGCAACGAAATCCGAACTGGTCGTCATCCAGGTTCGGTCCCACCCCGGACAGATGCGCATTAATCCTAGCGGCGAGCAAAGTCTCGAAGAGTTTGCCCGCCTCGTCCAGAAGGCATATGGGGCGGTAAGCGGAAGGAGAGTCCGCCGGCCGCCCCACTTTGGGGACCAGAACCAAGTTCGCCGTCTTCCACGGAGCGGGGAATACTCCTCTTCGGAGGCAAGCGTCGAATATCTTCGTCAGCCTCGGGTGTAGCGTCTTGAGGGCCGGCGCGAGCACCCTACCGGGTACACCGTCGGGCCCCGGCGCGGCGGTCTTGGCGCGCATCCTATTCACCGCGAGGCTGATCTCATCTCCCGCGACGCGAAGTTCTTCGTCCCATTCTGGGGAGTCGCGCGGGGCAGGTCGCGGCTCCTCTCCATCCTCGTCCGGAGGGAAGAGCGCGTCCAACACCTGCTTCAGGAACTCCGGCTCGAGTCTGCTCGTAACCGGAGGTCCCCCGTCACGCAGCTTGCGCAGCACGATCTTGTACGGGCGGCCCCATGGATCCAGTTCGACCGTCTCCACGAGTTCCGCCCACGCTGCGCTCTTCGCGCTGCGTATCGCGCTTTGGAGAGCCCGACGAGCGCAGGAGTACGCGTCGTACAGAGCGCGCTCCTCCTGCGGCGTCCCTCGTTGTCGTCGGCGACGGAAGCGGAGCAACCGGCGCCGCGCGGAGACGCAGGCGCTACGTAGCGCCGCGATCTCCGCCGACCACCAGTACACTTCCCGCTTCCCGCCGGGCTTCGTCTTGGCTCGGGGCATGGAGGCATCGCAGATTCTCGTCATCGTGCGCCGAAAGCGCACAGCCGAGTCATCCGGATGCTCCTCCTCCTCCTCTTCCCGCGAGGCGGGCGGCGGCGGCTGCGTCCAGTCCTCCATAATGACGGCTGTGGTCAGCGCGTCCTCGTCCAGCCCTCGGAGGGCCCACCTACGGGCCCGGGCTCCGCGCCCGCGCTGGGGGGCGCCGGCAGGACGGCCCCCCACGCTAGACCTTTTTTTTTTTTTTGATGTCGAGGAGGAAATCTTTCAAAGACACCCCGCGGCCCAACGAGGGGGACGCGAGGTAGTGCCGGATTTCCACCGGCTAAAACCTCCCCGATGCCACGTCCCTGCTCGAGAGTGGGTGCGTTACGGGAATTTCGCGCACGAATTACGTCCGCGACGCACCCGAGGATGGCGTGAAGCGCCCAATACTTTGGAGGCCGCGAAGCGGCCTCCGAAACGGCTAGGTTACAGACTCGACGCCGCAAAGCGGCGCCGAGCCGCTCATCAAATAATTTGCCAAAAGGCTCTACAATTGCAATAGAGTGACGATCACTCATTGAATTTAGAAATCTACCCTACTACTCGCGTAGATAAGACCGCTCGACCAGGCATCTGCCGAGCGGCCAAAAACTCCCGAGGGCGCTCAGAGGGAGCGCCCTGGCTCGACGCGCGCGAGGAGCCCTGTGAAGCTACCCGGCCGACGGCGGCTACGAATCCGAAACCGTCGGCCACCGGTGATGCGGCGACCGCAGAGAGGGCAGCTCCCGACGGTCGCCCACGCGGTTATCCCCCGTCCCCTCGCACAGCGGGACGGAGGAAGGGAGGCGGAAGCCTCCTCGGACGCCGCACGCGGAGCGAGTCGGGATCGCGTTCCCGCTCTCGCTCGGCAGCCTCCTTCTCGGACATGACGCCCTCGCAGAAGGAGGCGAACGCACTCCAGGACCGGTCGCTCCGGAGCATCTCGGGGAGAACGCACCGAAGAGAGAGGTCCCAGCCGCAAACGCTACGAAGGACACGGCGTTCCCGTGCCCACGCCGGGCACTCCTCGACGGTGTGCGCCGCCGTGTCCCTACCCTCCCCGCAGTGATGGCACTGCTCGGACAGTTCCCTCCCTAGGCGACACAGGTACACCCCGAAACATCCGTGTCCGGTGAGCACCTGCGTCATCCTGAAGCTAAGCGCGCCCCGCGATCTGCTGACCCAATCTTCGAAGATGGGGAGCAGCGCCTCGACGAGCGTCCGGCTCTTACCGTTGGGGAGATCCGTCAGCCGATCGCGCCATGTGCCGATCGACCTTCTTCTCCCCTCACTGCGCTCGACCCGGATGGTGTTCGCCGCAACCACCGGATCGATTCGTCGCTCTCGCAGCTCGACTCGTCGCCGATGAGCCGCCGCGAGTTCGCGCGCCATAAGATCTATGGGCACGACGCCCGCGAGAGTCCTCGCCGCCTCCAAGGAGACGGTTCGGTATCCCCTTATCACCCTCAGAGCCATCAGGCGCTGGAGGGAGTCCAGCGCCATCCAGGTGGGGGCTGATAATCTATCCGCCCATATCGGTGAGCCGTACATCACCATAGCGTGCACGACCCCCAAATACAGGCGGCGAGCACGGGCCCCGGCGCCCCCTAGATTCGGCAGCAGCCGCGCGAGTGCCGCCGCCGCGCCTTCCACCCGTGGTATCAGCTTTTTGATATGACGATCAAATTTCCACGTCTGATCAAGGAGGAGTCCCAGATAGCGGAACCCCTCGCCCACGGGGGTTAACTCCCCATTGTCGCCGAGTCCGATGCCCGCGACCGCCGGGACGCCCCGACCGTGGAGCCTGCGGTAAAACCACATGGCCTCCGTCTTGGCCGGAGCGACGCAAAGGCCGAGAGCACGGATGCGATCGAGGACAGAGGCCAGCGCCTGGCCGGCCAGCTCGATGGCCCTCTCGCAGGAGTCCCCCCCGGCGAGGACGAGCGTGTCGTCCGCGTAGCAGACGACACTTACTCCTGGAGGCCGAGGGACCCGCAGAACCCAGTCATACGTCAGGTTCCACAAGAGTGGACCCAACACCGAGCCCTGCGGTACCCCGCGCGTAACCCGCCGCGTTTGGACGCCGCCGTCCTTTACGGTAAACGTTACCGTTCTGTCCCGCAGGTAGTCCCGGATAACGGCCTGGAGATACGGCGGAAGGCCGTAATGCTCCAACGCATCCCGAATCGCCCCCCAGGGGAGAGTGTTGAATGCATTGACGATGTCGAGGCTCACCGCCAACACCACTCCACCCCCGGAAGTCACGCCCGTCGTGAAGCCGCGCACGCGCTCCAACGCGTCGATCGTCGAGCGCCCGCGACGAAACCCGAACTGGTCGTCATCCAGGTTCGGTCCCACCCCGGACAGATGCGCATTAATCCTAGCGGCGAGCAAAGTCTCAAAGAGTTTGCCCGCCTCGTCCAGAAGGCATATGGGGCGGTAAGCGGAAGGAGAGTCCGCCGGCCGCCCCACTTTGGGGACCAGAACCAAGTTCGCCGTCTTCCACGGAGCGGGGAATATTCCTCTTCGGAGGCAAGCGTCGAATATCTTCGTCAGCCTCGGGTGCAGCGTCTTGAGGGCCGGCGCGAGCACCCTACCGGGTACACCGTCGGGCCCCGGCGCGGCGGTCTTGGCGCGCATCCTATTCACCGCGAGGCTGATCTCATCTCCCGCGGCGCGAAGTTCTTCGTCCCATTCTGGGGAGACGCGCGGGGCAGGTCGCGGCTCCTCTCCATCCTCGTCCGGAGGGAAGAGCGCGTCCAACACCTGCTTCAAGAACTCCGGCTCGAGTCTGCTCGTAACCGGAGGTCCCCCGTCACGCAGCTTGCGCAGCACGATCTTGTACGGGCGGCCCCATGGATCCAGCTCGACCGTCTCCACGAGTTCCGCCCACGCTCTGCTCTTCGCGCTGCGTATCGCGCTTTGGAGAGCCCGACGAGCGCAGGAGTACGCGTCGTACAGAGCGCGCTCCTCCTGCGGCGTCCCTCGTTGTCGTCGGCGACGGAAGCGGAGCAACCGGCGCCGCGCGGAGACGCAGGCGCTACGTAGCGCCGCGATCTCCGCCGACCACCAGTACACTTCCCGCTTCCCGCTGGGCTTCGTCTTGGCTCGGGGCATGGAGGCATCGCAGATTCTCGTCATCGTGCGCCGAAAGCGCACAGCCGAGTCATCCGGATGCTCCTCCTCCTCCTCTTCCCGCGAGGCGGGCGGCGGCGGTTGCGCCCAGTCCTCCATAATGATGGCTGTGGTCAGCGCGTCCTCGTCCAGCCCTCGGAGGACCCACCTACGGGCCCGGGCTCCGCGCCCGCGCTGGGGGGCGCCGGCAGGACAGCCCCCCACGCTGAGCTCGATGACGATGTAGAGGTGGTCGGAGAGAGACTCGATATCCTCCGCTACCGACCACCCCCGCACCAGGCGCGCGGCAGAAGGCGTCGCCCACGATACGTCAACGATCGAGCCGCCGTTCCACCGCACGCAGGTGCTTGCGCTTCCCACGTTGAGGAGTCGAAGTCCTCTTGGTACTGCCCATCCCTCGAGGGTTGCTCCTCTTCGGTCCGTGGTTCCGTTCCCCCATGCCGCGGACTTCGCATTGAAGTCGCCCAGAACGAACGCACAGGCTCCCGGCAACCTGTCCAGGCGACTGCCCAGCCGCTCGAGGAACGCCTCGAAGTCAGCCAGGCGTGCATTGGGGGAGAAATAGCACCCGACGATGTGAACCCCCCCCCATTTCGCGATCGCGAACCCGTCCCCACGCTCTACGAGCGAGCACGGTGGGGAGTTTGCGACATGCCGCTGCACGATAGCAACGGCACCGCACGCGGAGCCAATCCATCCCGGACGGTCCGGGATAGCGTATGGCTCAGATACGACGGCGAGCCCAACGCATCGCTCCATCATGCTGTGGATCAGGAGATCCTGAGCACGGGCGGAACGATTCAAGTTTGCCTGGATCAAGCGGGTGAAGGCGAAGCCTCCATCGCCTCCTCCAGGCCGTCGAACATGTTTGCCGTCGGGACCGGTCCCGACGGCTCGTCGCATCTATCTAGTACCACGACGGGCACCATCGCCGGCTCAGAGGGAGCAGGGGGCGGAGCGCTCGCCGCGGTCGACCCGCTCGCGACGGATGCGGGTTCCGGCGCGGACTCGGGCGCGGACTCGGGCGCAGGCTTAGGCGCGGCCCTTGGCGCGGCCTTCGGCGCAGACGCAATCGTGACGGCGCGCGCGGGCACGACGGTTTCCACGCTAACGATGCGTGGACCTCGCGGCGCGGGGGCGTCGGTCGCGACGCCCTTGGGGGTCGAAGAGGCCGGCTTTCCGGCCCCTTTTCCCGTCTTTTTGAGAGGCGGGGCACAGGACTTACTGCCGAGCCTATGCCCCGACGGCCTCCCGAGATCCTTGCACAGCACGCAAAGCGGAGCGGCCGTGCAAGTGTTCGCGCGATGGTCGGTGCTACCGCAATTGTAGCACCGATTGCTACGGTCCACGTCACTAGGACACGTCGCCCGGACGTGCCCCATGCGCAGACATTTGTAACACTGTAGGGGGCGCCTCGGCAGGGCTTCCACCCTTGCGGCGGCCCATCCTACTTTGAGGTCCCTGGCCACAGCGATCTTGCGAGCCGCCATGGCAGGGCACCTCACCCATATGGTGCCCATTCTGGAGGGAGCAGCGCGCACCTCGCCAGTGCGCACCTCTCCCTCCGAGCACCCCGTCGCGGCGCAGATCGCGGCGGTGACGTCTGCCGGGGTAGCGGACGCGTCGAGCCCCAGCAGACGAACGTCTCCCGTTGGGGTGGGACGTCCGACGCGGACGCCCATCGGCCCCACCACGTCCCGAAAACGTTGGGCGAGAGCGTCGGCCAGTGCCGCGCTCTTCGCCCCGGGAATGGTAACGGCCATCCCTCCCGCGGCGGTATATTTAAAGCGGAAGCCACCGGAGATGCCGATGGCCACCAAATCGATCTCCGCGCGCGCCTTCCTCATGATCTCCGCCCACCCCTCGTAGGGTGAGTCGGGACGGCGGTGGAGCGTCACCACCGCCGCTCGCGGCTTCCTCGCGGGAGGGATGCCCGTCCCCCTCTTAATATTACTGACCTTCCCGCCCCCAGACGCAGGGACGGGAGCCGCGACGCTCGCGGCTTGCTTCCGGGCCGCTTGCCCGGAAGCGCGTTTCGCCTTCTTGCCGGCGACCTGTGCCCACGACAATGGGCCAGGTTCACCGGCAACGCTCGCAGAGGGAGGGGCGTCGCCACTTACCTTAGGGGCGGCGGCTGGCGTCCCGGGAGCCGCCCCCTTTCCCTCGTCGTCCCGTCGCCGCTTCTTCCCCGGGTTCGCCGGAGTTGCAGCGGCCGAACAGGGCACAGCAGTGGCTGCAGGCTTCCTTGCAGCTCGCGGAACGGCCGGCGAAGGGGAGCGCGTCCTCTTCGGAGCCGCTTCCCGCGGCGGCTGAAGCTGCTGCTGTTGCGCAGCGGGCGGTTGGGCAGGTGCCCGAGACGCCGCCACGAGGGGCTGCACCACCGCTGTGAGGGCAACGATGGCAGCGCGCAGCCCCTCATTTTCTTCCCGGATGAGGCAGACCACCTCATTCCGGATCCTGACCGTAGGGTCGACCTCGGCGATCGGCCCCCTCCTCGCCGCCTCCAGCCTCGAGGCGGCGGTGGACGACGTCGTCGGCATCAGCGTCTTCGTCGGCGCCTTCGTCGGCGCCCTGGTGCGGTCATCCCTCGGCGGCGACGGTTCCCTCTC
Organism: Priocnemis perturbator; assembly: GCA_963942575.1. Classification (NCBI taxonomy): domain Eukaryota; kingdom Metazoa; phylum Arthropoda; class Insecta; order Hymenoptera; family Pompilidae; genus Priocnemis; species Priocnemis perturbator. The sequence continues at coordinate 260,123 of CAWWDK010000066.1, forward strand.
CTTGAGGGCCCTCCGCAGCTCCGCATTCTCACGTTGAGAGCGCGCGAGCTGCTCACGGAGCGAGGCCACCAGAAGGGCCTCCCGGTGCGATGCAGAGTCGCTGTCCACGCCCGGGTCGGCTCGGGCGAACCCGACGCTAAAAGCGGCCTCCAGAGTGTCGACCGCGCTCCTAAGGGCCCTCACGTTCTGCCCTTTGAGGTTGTTGGAGGTGGCGGCAATCCTCCAAACCTCTTCTCTCTTGAGGGCCACCACCTCCCTCAGTTCCGTCTCGGTGAGCCCTCGGAGCCATTCTCGAAGCTCCCCTCCAGAGGGGAGCGGCTCCGCAGGCGGCCGCTTCTTCTTCTTCCCCTCGACAGAGCGAGGGGAAGTCGTCCCTCCCTGGGACGGGCTACCCGGCAGCGGGGAAATCGCTGCCGGCCTTTTCTTGCCCGCTGCGCTCCGACGGCGCAGCGGCGACGAGCAGGAAGGCGCGATGCTCGCCGAATCGGACTCGCACTCGCGCGCAAGCGAGTCGTCCGATTCCCGCACTATTTTGGCCTTCGCGGCGGCCGCGGCCCTCCCGTGGATGATGTCGCGGATCTCGCTTTCGAGCGAACCCGCGACCGACGTGGCATCCGACACCACCACCGTGTCCGTGTCTTCCTCGTCCGACGTCAACAGAACGCTCGGCGGACGAGTCCTACCCGCACATTTCCTACCGGGCGCCATCGCGGAGGCGCGGTCCTTTCCCGGCAGGCGCCTTATCAAGTCAGTTTTACTTTTACTTTTGGGGGAGGCTGCCCCCGACCGCAGCCCACCCCCGCTGTCACTTCCTGCGCGCGACATACCTTGGTATGCCGCAGCGCAGCACTACACTACTTAATTCGCACTAAAAGTCCCGGGCACTGCACACCGGCGCAAAAGAAGGAAGGAAAATTGGAAAAGAAAGCGAGGGAGGGAGACAAGAGGGTAGAAGAAGGAGAACAGTATAGAAGTAAGGTGAAGAGACAGAAAAAGCAAAGGAAAGTTACAGAGAGGACAGACAAGCTGGAGAAAGAGCTACCACCTGTGAAGAAATTAAGGAAAAAGCGACAGAAAAGTTGGCGTAACCTGAAGGGTGATGAAAGAGAAAGGAGAAAGATAGGAGGAAAGAGAGAAAGATTCTTGAACTAGAGAGTCTGTGGTACTAGAAGAGTACCAGCAGAACTATGTGGGGAAACGGAAGCCTGGAAAAACAAGAGGGAACAAAAACAGATATTTTAGGGTTACGCAGGTGCCAGAAAATGAATTTATTCAAACTATTGTGGAAGAAACAGAAGGAGGGGTGCAGGGAGGAAGAGAAGAGGGGGATATAACAGGGATAGATAGAAGGAAGATAGCAAGTGGTAAGGGAGACAGATAGAGGCAAAGAAAAAGAAAGCGCAGAGAAGCGCAGGTGAAAATAACAGAAAGACAGAAAAGAGAAAGTTAAAGCGCTAGGAGAAGAGGGAGAAGGTAAAGAGAGCAGAAAGGAGGAAGAGATAGAAGAGGGGAAACTAAGGAGAATAAGAAAGAATAGCAGGTGGAAGCAGAAAGAAACTGCGCAGAGAAGCGCAGGAGAAAAAGTGACAGAAAAGAGGAAAGAGGCTGCGTAGAGGAAAAATGCACACACGCACAGCACCCTTGGCAGTCCTTCAGCACCTGTATTATCCTAGACAGCTGTCAGGTGTTCTAGGGACGTCGCACCACACTGCACTACACTGCAGATGTCTGTAGGGCAACGACAAACAGGATTTGACACGCACAAGTTTCTGTCACTTTCTGCTGCTTCCCAGCGGTCGGGGGAATGCAGCAGGGATCGTCCTCGACGCGGCAGGAACACACACGAGCCCCCCGAAGGCAAAGAAGACCGACGAGAGCGTCGCGCATGCACCGCGCGCGCTGCGACGCTACCACGTGGCGCGCGAGGTTATGTCGCCACGCGGCGACCGGCGTCAATGTTTACCGAGTTCCACGCACTCGCACTTGTACCGCACAATAATCCAAATGTTCCAGGGCGTATTCCAATGCCTCCTCGATGCACCACTGTTACTCAGAGTGCCCGAATCGCGATCGCGAACGCGAAAATCGCGCGCGTCGCCACGCGGTCGTCGACGCACGAGGTTAAACGGCACGGCCGAATTCCCCCGTACGCGATTTCCGCGTTTTCGCGTGCCGGGGCGACGCGAAAACCCTACCCGGGTGTAGAGTACAGTGCAGGACCGACTCTAACACCTTACTTTAACGAAAAATCTACGAATTTATGCAAAAACTCGAAAATTCCCGGGAGCAGTCGGCGCGCACGTCTGCATCGGACCAGGGGCGGACGAAGGACAAGACCTAACCCAGACCTTTTTTTTTTTTTTTTTTTTTTTTTTTTTTTTTTTTCGAGGGAGGAAATCTTTCAAAGACACCCGCGGCCCAACGAGGGGGACGCGAGGTAGTGCCGGATTTCCACCGGCTAAAACCTCCCCGATGCCACATCCCTGCTCGAGAGTGGGTGCGTTACGGGAATTTCGCGCGCGAATTACATCCGCGACGCACCCGAGGATGGCGTGAAGCGCCCAATACCTTGGAGGCCGCGAAGCGGCCCCCGAAACGGCTAGGTTACAGACTCGGCGCCGCGAAGCGGCGCCGAGCCGCTCATCAAATAAATTGCCAAAAGGCTCTACAATGCATAGAGTGACGATCACTCATTGAATTAGAAATCTACCCTACTACTCGCGTAGATAAGGCCGCTCGACCAGGCATCTGCCGAGCGGACCAAAACTCCCGAGGGCGCTCAGAGGGAGCGCCCCTGGCTCGACGCGCGCGAGGAGCCCTATGAAACTACCCGGCCGACGGCGGCTACGAGTCCGAATCCGTCGGCCACCGGTGATGCGGCGACCGCAGAGAGGGCAGCTCCCGACGGTCGCCCACGCGGTTATCCCCCGTCCCCACGCACAGCGGGACGGAGGAAGGGAGGCGGAAGCCTCCTCGGACGCCGCACGCGGAGCGAGTCGGGATCGCGTTCCCGCTCTCGCTCGGCAGCCTCCTTCTCGGACATGACGCCCTCGCAGAAGGAGGCGAACGCCACTCCAGGACCGGTCGCTCCGGAGCATCTCGGGGAGAATGCACCGAAGAGAGAGGTCCCAGCCGCAAACGCTACGAAGGACACGGCGTTCCCGTGCCCACGCCGGGCACTCCTCGACGGTGTGTGCCGCCGTGTCCCTACCCTCCCCGCAGTGATGGCACTGCTCGGACAGTTCCCTCCCTAGGCGACACAGGTACACCCCGAAACATCCGTGTCCGGTGAGCACCTGCGTCATCCTGAAGCTAAGCGCGCCCCGCGATCTGCTGACCCAATCTTCGAAGATGGGGAGCAGCGCCTCGACGAGCGTCCGGCTCTTACCGTTGGGGAGATCCGTCAGCCGATCGCGCCATGTGCCGATCGACCTTCTTCTCCCCAGACCTAACCCAGACCTTTTTTTTTTTTTTTTTGTTGTCGAGGAGGAAATCTTTCAAAGACACCCCGCGGCCCAACGAGGGGGACGCGAGGTAGTGCCGGATTTCCACCGGCTAAAACCTCCCCGATGCCACATCCCTGCTCGAGAGTGGGTGCGTTACGGGAATTTCGCGGACGAATTACGTCCGCGACGCACCCGAGGATGGCGTGAAGCGCCCAATACCTTGGAGGCCGCGAAGCGGCCTCCGAAACGGCTAGGTTACAGACTCGGCGCCGCGAAGCGACGCCGAGCCGCTCATCAAATAAATTGCCAAAAGGCTCTACAATCGCAATAGTGACGATCACTCATTGAATTTAGAAATCTACCCTACTACTCGCGTACATAAGGCCGCTCGACCAGGCATCTGCCGAGCGGCCAAAACTCCCGAGGGCGCTCAGAGGGAGCGCCCTGGCTCGACGCGCGCGAGGAGCCCTATGAAGCTACCCGGCCGACGGCGGCTACGAATCCGAAACCGTCGGCCACCAGTGATGCGGCGACCGCAGAGAGGGCAGCTCCCGACGGTCGCCCACGCGGTTATCCCCCGTCCCCTCGCACAGCGGGACGGAGGAAGGGAGGCGGAAGCCTCCTCGGACGCCGCACGCGGAGCGAGTCGGGATCGCGTTCCCGCCCTCGCTCGGCAGCCTCCTTCTCGGACATGACGCCCTCGCAGAAGGAGGCGAACGCACTCCAGGACCGGTCGCTCCGGAGCATCTCGGGGAGAATGCACCGAAGAGAGAGGTCCCAGCCGCAAACGCTTCGAAGGACACGGCGTTCCCGTGCCCACGCCGGGCACTCCTCGACGGTGTGCGCCGCCGTGTCCCTACCCTCCCCGCAGTGATGGCACTGCTCGGACAGTTCCCTCCCTAGGCGACACAGGTACACCCCGAAACATCCGTGTCCGGTGAGCACCTGCGTCATCCTGAAACTAAGCGCGCCCCGCGATCCGCTGACCCAGTCTTCGAAGATGGGGAGCAGCGCCTCGACGAGCGTCCGGCTCTTACCGTTGGGGAGATCCGTCAGCCGATCGCGCCATATGCCGATCGACCTTCTTCTCCCCTCACTGCGCTCGACCCGGATGGTGTTCGCCGCAACCACCGGATCGATTCGTCGCTCTCGCAGCTCGACTCGTCGCCGATGAGTCGCCGCGAGTTCGCGCGCCATAAGATCTATGGGCACGACGCCCGCGAGAGTCCTCGCCGCCTCCAAGGAGACGGTTCGGTATCCCCTTATCACCCTCAGAGCCATCAGGCGCTGGAGGGAGTCCAGCGCCCTCCAGGTGGGGGCTGATAATCTATCCGCCCATATCGGTGAGCCGTACATCACCATAGCGTGCACGACCCCCAAATACAGGCGGCGAGCACGGGCCCCGGCGCCCCCTAGATTCGGCAGCAGCCGCGCGAGTGCCGCCGCCGCGCCTTCCACCCGTGGTATCAGCTTTTTGATATGACGATCAAATTTCCACGTCTGATCAAGGAGGAGTCCCAGATAGCGGAACCCCTCGCCCACGGGGGTTAACTCCCCATTGTCGCCGAGTCCGACGCCCGCGACCGCCGGGACGCCCCGACCGTGGAGCCTGCGGTAAAACCACATGGCCTCCGTCTTGGCCGGAGCGACGCAAAGGCCGAGAGCACGGATGCGATCGAGGACAGAGGCCAGCGCCTGGCCGGCCAGCTCGATGGCCCTCTCGCAGGAGTCCCCCCCGGCGAGGACGGGCGTGTCGTCCGCGTAGCAGACGACACTTACTCCTGGAGGCCGAGGGACCCGCAGAACCCAGTCATACGTCAGGTTCCACAAGAGTGGACCCAACACCGAGCCCTGCGGTACCCCGCGCGTAACCCGCCGCGTTTGGACGCCGCCGTCCTTTACGGTAAACGTTACCGTTCTGTCCCGCAGGTAGTCCCGGACAACGGCCTGGAGATACGGCGGAAGGCCGTAATGCTCCAACGCATCCCGAATCGCCCCCCAGGGGAGAGTGTTGAATGCATTGACGATGTCGAGGCTCACCGCCAACACCACTCCACCCCCGGAAGTCACGCCCGTCGTGAAGCCGCGCACGCGCTCCAACGCGTCGATCGTCGAGCGCCCGCGACGAAACCCGAACTGGTCGTCATCCAGGTTCGGTCCCACCCCGGACAGATGCGCATTAATCCTAGCGGCGAGCAAAGTCTCAAAGAGTTTGCCCGCCTCGTCCAGAAGGCATATGGGGCGGTAAGCGGAAGGAGAGTCCGCCGGCCGCCCCACTTTGGGGACCAGAACCAAGTTTGCCGTCTTCCACGGAGCGGGGAATATTCCTCTTCGGAGGCAATCGTCGAATATCTTCGTCAGCCTCGGGTGTAGCGCCTTGAGGGCCGGCGCGAGCACCCTACCGGGTACACCGTCGGGCCCCGGCGCGGCGGTCTTGGCGCGCATCCTATTCACCGCGAGGCTGATCTCATCTCCCGCGACGCGAAGTTCTTCGTCCCATTCTGGGGAGTCGCGCGGGGCAGGTCGCGGCTCCTCTCCATCCTCGTCCGGAGGGAAGAGCGCGTCCAACACCTGCTTCAAGAACTCCGGCTCGAGTCTGCTCGTAACCGGAGGTCCCCCGTCACGCAGCTTGCGCAGCACGATCTTGTACGGGCGGCCCCATGGATCCAGCTCGACCGTCTCCACGAGTTCCGCCCACGCTGCGCTCTTCGCGCTGCGTATCGCGCTTTGGAGAGCCCGACGAGCGCAGGAGTACGCGTCGTACAGAGCGCGCTCCTCCCGCGGCGTCCCTCGTTGTCGTCGGCGACGGAAGCGGAGCAACCGGCGCCGCGCGGAGACGCAGGCGCTACGTAGCGCCGCGATCTCCGCCGACCACCAGTACACTTCCCGCTTCCCGCCGGGCTTCGTCTTGGCTCGGGGCATGGAGGCATCGCAGATCCTCGTCATCGTGCGCCGAAAGCGCACAGCCGAGTCATCCGGATGCTCCTCCTCCTCCTCTTCCCGCGAGGCGGGCGGCGGCGGCTGCGCCCAGTCCTCCATAATGATGGCTGTGGTCAGCGCGTCCTCGTCCAGCCCTCGGAGGACCCACCTACGGGCCCGGGCCACGCGCCCGCGCTGGGGGGCGCCGGCAGGACAGCCCCCCACGCTGAGCTCGATGACGATGTAGAGGTGGTCGGAGAGAGACTCGATATCCTCCGCTACCGACCACCCCCGCACCAGGCGCGCGGCAGAAGGCGTCGCCCACGATACGTCAACGATCGAGCCGCCGTTCCACCGCACGCAGGTGCTTGCGCTTCCCACGTTGAGGAGTCGAAGTCCTCTTGGTACTGCCCATCCCTCGAGGGTTGCTCCTCTTCGGTCCGTGGTTCCGTTCCCCCATGCCGCGGACTTCGCGTTGAAGTCGCCCAGAACGAACGCACAGGCTCCCGGCAACCTGTCCAGGCGACTGCCCAGCCGCTCGAGGAACGCCTCGAAGTCAGCCAGGCGTGCATTGGGGGAGAAATAGCACCCGACGATGTGAATCCCCCCCCATTTCGCGATCGCGAACCCGTCCCCACGCTCTACGAGCGAGCACGGTGGGGAGTTTGCGACATGCCGCTGCACGATAGCAACGGCACCGCACGCGGAGCCAATCCATCCCGGACGGTCCGGGATAGCGTATGGCTAGACCTAACCCAGACCTTTTTTTTTTTTTTTTTTTATGTCGAGGAGGAAATCTTTCAAAGACACCCCGCGGCCCAACGAAGGGGACGCGAGGTAGTGCCGGATTTCCACCGGCTAAAACCTCCCCGATGCCACATCCCTGCTCGAGAGTGGGTGCGTTACGGGAATTTCGCGCACGAATTACGTCCGCGACGCACCCGAGGATGGCGTGAAGCGCCCAATACCTTGGAGGCCGCGAAGCGGCCTCCGGAACGGCTAGGTTACAGACTCGGCGCCGCGAAGCGACGCCGAGCCGCTCATCAAATAAGTTGCCAAAAGGCTCTACAATTGCAATAGAGTGACGATCACTCATTGAATTTAGAAATCTACCCTACTACTCGCGTAGATAAGACCGCTCGACCAGGCATCTGCCGGGCGGCCAAAACTCCCGAGGGCGCTCAGAGGGAGCGCCCTGGCTCGACGCGCGCGAGGAGCCCTGTGAAACTACCCGGCCGACAGCGGCTACGAATCCGAAACCGTCGGCCACCGTTGATGCGGCGACCGCAGAGAGGGCAGCTCCCGACGGTCGCCCACGCGGTTATCCCCCATCCCCTCGCACAGCGGGACGGAGGAAGGGAGGCGGAAGCCTCCTCGGACGCCGCACGCGGAGCGAGTCGGGATCGCGTTCCCGTCCCCGCTCGGCAGCCTCCTTCTCGGACATGACGCCCTCGCAGAAGGAGGCGAACGCACTCCAGGACCGGTCGCTCCGGAGCATCTCGGGGAGAATGCACCGAAGAGAGAGGTCCCGGCCGCAAACGCTACGAAGGACACGGCGTTCCCGTGCCCACGCCGGGCACTCCTCGACGGTGTGCGCCGCCGTGTCCCTACCCTCCCCGCAGTGATGGCACTGCTCGGACAGTTCCCTCCCTAGGCGACACAGGTACACCCCGAAACATCCGTGTCCGGTGAGCACCTGCGTCATCCTGAAACTAAGCGCGCCCCGCGATCTGCTGACCCAATCTTCGAAGATGGGGAGCAGCGCCTCGACGAGCGTCCGGCTCTTACCGTTGGGGAGATCCGTCAGCCGATCGCGCCATGTGCCGATCGACCTTCTTCTCCCCTCACTGCGCTCGACCCGGATGGTGTTCGCCGCAACCACCGGATCGATTCGTCGCTCTCGCAGCTCGACTCGTCGCCGATGAGCCGCCGCGAGTTCGCGCGCCATAAGATCTATGGGCACGACGCCCGCGAGAGTCCTCGCCGCCTCCAAGGAGACGGTTCGGTATCCCCTTATCACCCTCAGAGCCATCAGGCGCTGGAGGGAGTCCAGCGCCCTCCAGGTGGGGGCTGATAATCTATCCGCCCATATCGGTGAGCCGTACATCACCATAGCGTGCACGACCCCCAAATACAGGCGGCGAGCACGGGCCCCGGGGCCCCCTAGATTCGGCAGCAGCCGCGCGAGTGCCGCCGCCGCGCCTTCCACCCGTGGTATCAGCTTTTTGATATGACGATCAAATTTCCACGTCTGATCAAGGAGGAGTCCCAGATAGCGGAACCCCTCGCCCACGGGGGTTAACTCCCCATTGTCGCCGAGTCCGATGCCCGCGACCGCCGGGACGCCCCGACCGTGGAGCCTGCGGTAAAACCACATGGCCTCCGTCTTGGCCGGAGCGACGCAAAGGCCGAGAGCACGGATGCGATCGAGGACAGAGGCCAGCGCCTGGCCGGCCAGCTCGATGGCCCTCTCGCAGGAGTCCCCCCCGGCGAGGACGAGCGTGTCGTCCGCGTAGCAGACGACACTTACTCCTGGAGGCCGAGGGACCCGCAGAACCCAGTCATAAGTCAGGTTCCACAAGAGTGGACCCAACACCGAGCCCTGCGGTACCCCGCGCGTAACCCGCCGCGTTTGGACGCCGCCGTCCTTTACGGTAAACGTTACCGTTCTGTCCCGCAGGTAGTCCCGGACGACGGCCTGGAGATACGGCGGAAGGCCGTAATGCTCCAACGCATCCCGAATCGCCCCCCAAGGGAGAGTGTTGAATGCATTGACGATGTCGAGGCTCACCGCCAACACCACTCCACCCCCGGTAGTCACGCCCGTCGTAAAGCCGCGCACGCGCTCCAACGCGTCGATCGTCGAGCGCCCGCGACGAAACCCGAACTGGTCGTCATCCAGGTTCGGTCCCACCCCGGACAGATGCGCATTAATCCTAGCGGCGAGCAAAGTCTCCAAGAGTTTGCCCGCCTCGTCCAGAAGGCATATGGGGCGGTAAGCGGAAGGAGAGTCCGCCGGCCGCCCCACTTTGGGGACCAGAACCAAGTTCGCCGTCTTCCACGGAGCGGGGAATATTCCTCTTCGGAGGCAATCGTCGAATATCTTCGTCAGCCTCGGGTGTAGCGCCTTGAGGGCCGGCGCGAGCACCCTACCGGGTACACCGTCGGGCCCCGGCGCGGCGGTCTTGGCGCGCATCCTATTCACCGCGAGGCTGATCTCATCTCCCGCGACGCGAAGTTCTTCGTCCCATTCTGGGGAGTCGCGCGGGGCAGGTCGCGGCTCCTCTCCATCCTCGTCCGGAGGGAAGAGCGCGTCCAACACCTGCTTCAAGAACTCCGGCTCGAGTCTGCTCGTAACCGGAGGTCCCCCGTCACGCAGCTTGCGCAGCACGATCTTGTATGGGCGGCCCCATGGATCCAGTTCGACCGTCTCCACGAGTTCCGCCCACGCTGCGCTCTTCGCGCTGCGTAAGACCTAACCCAGACCTAACCCAGACCTTTTTTTTTTTTTTTTTTTTTTTTTTTTTTTACCGAGGAGGAGGGGAAATCCTCATAGGACACCCGGCCTACGGTGTTGTTCGGCCGGGTAGTGTCGGACTTTTACCGACTAAAACCCCTCCTCCTCATGGGGCGTTCCAATTGGCCCATGCCCCAGGGCTGCCTGTTCAGCACGGGCTCGGGGGCATAGCCGACGCGATCTGGTATAAGCGCGTCCTAGCGCGCGTCTCTAATGCCGTCTCTCTCCCTACTTCTCTCCATGTCCTCCTTTTCTTTCATCACCAGGGTGATGTAATCTACCACGCTGCTCCAGTTGTCCACGGATGCTAACATAGTCGTTATCATAGTGTCTGCTGTGAATTCGCGTCTCAGCTTCATCCGAAGTGTTCTTCTCTTAGGCTCCCACTCTGGGCAGTCGAAGAGAGTATGGCTGACGTCGTCCAGGGGATGTGGGCAGAACCAGCAGGTGGCAGACCGTTCTTTCCGGATCTTGAACAGATAGGCGGCGAAGCATCCGTGGCCGGTAAGAGCCTGGGTCAGGTGATACGTCAGCTTGCCGTGCGTTCGTTTAATCCAGTTGGATACCACTGGAATCAGGCGGTGTGTCCAACGGGCTCTAGTGTCCGAGTCCCATCTCTGTTGCCACACTTCCTCCTCTTCTTCCTGTCCGCGAGGTACAATGCCCTGTGCATCGGGATTGCGTTTTGGCCTGAAGGAGTTAGTTCTTCTGGTGGCCATTAGGTCCACTGGAAGGATTCCTGTAAGAACAAGAACTGCGGGGGTTGAGGTTGTCCTGTAAGCACACGCAACGCGGAGGGCGTACGTGCGTTGAAGCGATTCCATCCTCTTCGACGGCCCGACTCTTGAGAAAGCCGAGATCCACGATGGACATGCGTAAAGTAGGGTTGATTCCACTACGCTGAAAAGAAGCCTCCTCTTGGAGTTATCCGGTCCTCCCAGATTCGGCATCAGTCGGGCCAGGCAGAGGGCCAACCTGTGGGCCTTAGCGCAGGCGGCTTCGACATGCGGCCCAAATGTACGCCGGTCATCAATGAGAACCCCCAAGTATCTGATACCATTCGATCGCTTCAGCTCGATACCCCCGAAAGGGATGCTCGGGCAGATGCCCTTCCTCCTACCGGTGACTTGCATCAGTTCGCTCTTTTCTATGGCCAGCTGGAGGCCCCGTTCGTCCATCCAGTTAGTGACCTCTTCTAAGACGCTGTTGATCCGCCGCAAAAGGACATCAAGGTTATATGCCGAGACGAAGACAGCAAGATCGTCGGCGTATGCGATGAAGACCGTGTGCCCCTCAGTGTGCTTCCTGATGAGTTCGTCATACGCGGTGTTCCATAGAAAGGGACCAATGATGGAGCCCTGAGGAACCCCCGCAAATACTTTGCGGTGTTCCTCCCGCCCTTCGCTCCACATACGAATACGCCTATCGTGCAGGTAGCTGGCAATGACTGATTGCATATGTGAGGTAAACCCTATGTTCTGCATTGCTCTGAGAATAACGCCCCAGCGTACCGCGTTGAAGGCGTTCCTGACGTCTAGGGTTATAAGGACCGAGAATTTACTGAGGCGCGATGCCTTGTGTGCAAGCTCCAGCACCTTATCTATAGCGTCGATTGTGCTGCATCCCTTTACGAACCCGTATTGGTTACTTGACAGGCCGCCGATACGAGTAATATCTTCTTCAAGTCGATCCAGAAGCAGATACTCGTATACCTTTCCCATGTTGTTCAGCAAACTGATAGGTCTGTAGGCCTTATCAGTAGCGTTGGGCGTCTTAGACGGCTTCGGTATTAGCACCAGGTCCTGGGTTTTCCATTCCGACGGGAAGAGACACTTGCTAAAGCATCTGTTGTAGATGTCAGTCAACATTTTTGGATCGAGTTCGTGGGCTCGTTTAACTGCGATCGCCGGTATCGCGTCGCATCCCGGTGCCTTGCCCGTTTTAAGCCTGGCTATTGCCGAGTTCACTTCTTGCAGCGTGAACGGTCGGATCGGCCGATTGTCATCGATCACTGTGGGGCGGTTGTCTTGAGTGGGTTGCATGATGAACAAGCGTCCCGCCGCATGCATCATAGTTTCGAGCGGTAATGACTGCTGGCCTCCCTTCTGTCTTACTGCCTTCATTACGGTCCTGTACGGTTTGCCCCAAGGATCTTTGTTGACCATAAGGCAGAGATCGTTCCAGGCCGTATCCTTCGATCTGGCAATAAGGGCTTTCAGCTGTTTCCTCTGCGCCTTGTACTCCTCCTGGTATTTCGGATTTGATGGTGCCCTCTGTGCCTTCCTCTTGGATTTCCTCATTAATCTCCTGAGGTCAGCAATCTCAGGAGTCCACCAGTGCTTGTTCCTACTTTTAGTGGTGCATCTTCTTGGCGGCATCGAAGCATTGCATGCTTGTTTGAGCATATCCGTGTAAGCCTCAATCAGGCTGTCGGTGGAGAGAGTATCTCGCGCAGCTTGAATTACATCAAGGCCCTCCCAGACCGTGGCAAGAAAAGGTTCCTCGCGAAATGCTTTGTAGTTCCAGCCTGGTTTCTGGATACAGTCGCTCCTGGTGGTTGTTGACCCGATAGTATGCCAGAGGTATCTGTGGTCTGACGCATTATACTCCTCCGAGATAACAGTGGAAAGTCCTAATCCGAAGAGCTCAGGGGAGCACGCCGCAAAGTCTATGACTGACGTGTGATCTCCTCTGACAAAGGTGGGGGTGCCGCTGCAGGTGGTCGGGTAAAGGTCCCACTTCGTAAGAAGGTCACAAAGTAATCTTCCCCTCTGATCGTCTGTCCTGGAACCCCATAGCTGGGATTTGGCGTTAAAATCTCCCATAATGCTGATTGGAGCGCCGGCGGCCTGTGTGAGGGCTGCCTCTATATCGAGGAGTGCGTCGGTGTAAATAGCTAACCCGCAGTTGGGGGATATATAGCAGCTTACAATAAATACGCCATTCACAAGGGCGCCGCAGCAAAACGTACCAACGTAGGTCTGGTGGCCAACGGTTGTGCTGGGGTTCTGTGTAATCCAAAGAGCCGCACCACCGCTCGAGTCCGTAAGCCATCCCGCATTTGCGTGGTGATATTCGGCGACTGCGATAACGTCCGCACCCTTACTGATAGCTGTTTGCTCCAGCAAGTCCTGCGCCAGGCGGCACCTGTTCGCATTAACCTGGAGGATGCACAAGCGAGCTAGGAAGGCGATTCCTTAAACGCCAGGTTTACGTACACAGGGCATCGTGCCGATCCCGTAAGGTGGCCAATTTTACTTTCGGGGCATCCCATCTCCTTGCAGAGGATGCAACTATATGGAGCCGTACACCCGTTCCAGTTATGGCCCTCTATCCCACATTTTCGGCAGATCTCCTTCGCCGTTGGGTTTGTCATGCACTTAGCCGCTACGTGGCCGAAGTGGTGACACTTAAAACAGCGTATGATAAGTGGCATCACTCGAAGACGGCAGTGGACGAATCCTATCCTTACGCGTTTTGTTTGACCAAGTAGGCGGGCGTGTTCGTTCGGGATCAGCACGTGTGCTATTCTCGAACCTCCAAAGCCCGGCCTTATGCTCTTCACTTGCACTCGGCTACCCTCGGGTAGCAGGCTTGAAATGGCTGAGGAGATTTCCTCTTCTTCCGCCAACTCGTCCAAGTCCCGGATCTCCACATCCGCGCGCGCCTCCAGAATTCTTATCTGGCAATTCTTGCCTAGGGCCTTGCGCAGTTCCCCGTGCGCCTTGGAGATGCCGCTGTCCTTTCTGTCGATCTCAAGGAGAAGGTCGCCCGCAGCGGTCCGCCTGTGTCCTGTAACCGTGACATCACCCAAATTCGCTTTATCCCTGACAACTCGTAGGATGTCGGAATAAGTCCTACCCTCCCCGATGGAGACCGTTAAAGCATCCGATCTTGCGCGTGGTTGTCGGGGATTTGCAAACGCCTTCCGTGCCTCTGTGGGAGTCGCTTTTGCCATTTTGGTGGATGGCTTCTTGCGTCTCGAGGCAACCTTCTGCCAGGGTCCCACCTCCGGCCCGGGTTGGTACTGAGGGACATCAACATGAGGATGAGCTCTCTCCTCCTCAGGGGGGAGCTCAGAGGGCACACCAGCATCTGTGAGCGCAGCTCCCATGGCCGCTAGCTGAGGATCTTCAGCCAAAGTGGGAGTACCATCGGTATATGTCGACAACGCCGCTCTGGTCTCAGAGCGCAAGCTGGTGGGCGGTTGAGTGCCTGCAGCCGCTAATGCATCTGGCAGCAGTTCCTTCAGGGCCATGGCTACTAGATTATAGATATCCTCTTTCCTAAGAGAAGGCGGGCCCCGGGCCGTTCGTGTGTCTGACGGCGGTAGCAATGGGCGGACGGGGTCCTTCAGTCGATTTTCTAACTTCGCAACGCGTTGTGATAGTGCGTCACAAGTACGAATGGCCTGCTGTAGGTTCTGCTCCAGACCGATCCTAATCAGCCTTTCCTCTGCAAGTGCGCGCTCAGAACTGATCCTGGCGGCTCTTTCTTCCAGTAGGGACTGCTCCAGGCCGACAAAACGAGGGGAGACCAGGTCTACCAGTTCGTTCGTCCTCTCCGAGCGCTTTGCTACCGCTCCGGGCGGGGTATCTGGGCTAGACCTAAGCCTTTTTCCGACCACGGGTGCCGTCTGTGGAGTTCTCAGCGAGCGGTCCAGCGTAGTCTGTGCTGACGTCCTCCCACCAGGCGTAGCTCCAGCACCGGTCTCAGTAGAATACAAGGCGTGCATCGCGTTCTTGTATGCAATGCCAGCCTTGGACTTTCTGGAGTGATATTCACGGTCCTGCTCGCCCGGGAGGCGTTCCACCCTTAAGCCACCTTTCCGGTTTTTCACCGGGGACGCCGGCTTCGAGGAGCTTTGACGAGGAGAATGCGAAGAATGTGCGCTTTTCGGATCTGGAGAGGGCTCACACATATCCTCAGGTGAAACGGTAAGGGTGGACCCTCGCTTGACCGGGGATCGCACAATTTTGCTGGAGCGTTGGGCGAAGGGGCTAGCCTCAGGCTTGGAGCAGAGTTGTTCGCCACCCTCCTCTTCAATAATAATAAGTGAGGTTGGGACCTCTACCTCTTGCTGTGGCACTTTTGTCTTTAAAGTCTCTTCACTTGCCATTTTTCATATTTCCATATCTCCTTCTGTCATCAATTTGTAAGTGTCGGTGGATGGAGACATCGCCAACGACGGCCCCGGTAGTGTCCCTCTCGCGTCAAGCCCAGGAAGACGCGACCCCGGCGGTGGTGGCCTCGGCAGAGCCCCCCGCCGTGCACAGCAGGGCCCTGTCCGGGCGCCACCCGGCACTACTATGCACGACGAGATTATGCGCTGGCTGATAGGGCAGCCGGGTCATGCTGGCTAAGCCGACCCGGGCCCCTGTACTATCCAGCGGCCTGGGAGCACCACACAACCCAGTTTCTAAGCTGTACCCTCCACCGGCCGGGGATCGCGCCCCCCGAACGCGACGTCCGAGGAACCCGGAGCCGAAGCGAAGACGCCTCCACCTGAAAATAAAGCCTGTAATGTAAGTGTAGGTAAGTATAGTGCTGTGTGTGTGTGCCTGCACCGTGCACCCTTCGCAAGTACGGCCTGCGTCGGGCGACGGCGCAGGTGTGTGTATGTGATGTGCCCCGTACCATCACCCGATGCAAGGAAAGCTCGCAACGGGTGCATGGCACAGGGTGTGAGTGTGAATGTACCCGCAACCATGAACCCTTCGCAAGTACGACTTGCGTCGGGCGATGGAAGCGGGGGTGTGTGTCGCACCCCGCAACCATGCACCCTTCGCAAGCAAGGCTTGCGTCGGGCGATGGCGCGGGGTGTGTGTTGTGTATGTGTGCGGTGGCATTTTGATGACCGGGGTAACCCTCCCCGGGGGCGGCACCTGACACCAGGCTTAGGGTCCCACCCAGGCCCGCTTGCTGTCCGCGGCTGTCGAGGAGGAAATCTTTCAAAGACACCCCGCGGCCCAACGAGGGGGACGCGAGGTAGTGCCGGATTTCCACCGGCTAAAACCTCCCCGATGCCACATCCCTGCTCGAGAGTGGGTGCGTTACGGGAATTTCGCGCACGAATTACGTCCGCGACGCACCCGAGGATGGCGTGAAGCGCCCAATACCTTGGAGGCCGCGAAGCGGCCTCCGGAACGGCTAGGTTATCAACTCGGCGACGCGAAGCGGCGCCGAGCTGCTCATCGAATAAATTGCCAAAAAGGCTCTAACAATTGCAATAGAGTGACGATCACTCATTGAATTTAGAAATCTACCCAACGACTCGCGTAGATAAGGCCGCTCGACCAGGCATCTGCCGAGCGGCCAAAACTCCCGAGGGCGCTCAGAGGGAGCGCCCTGGCTCGACGCGCGCGAGGAGCCCTGTGAAACTACCCGGCCGACGGCGGCTACGAGTCCGAATCCGTCGGCCACCGGTGATGCGGCGACCGCAGAGAGGGCAGCTCCCGACGGTCGCCCACGCGGTTATCCCCCGTCCCCACGCACAGCGGGACGGAGGAAGGGAGGCGGAAGCCTCCTCGGACGCCGCACGCGGAGCGAGTCGGGATCGCGTTCCCGCTCTCGCTCGGCAGCCTCCTTCTCGGACATGACGCCCTCGCAGAAGGAGGCGAACGCACTCCAGGACCGGTCGCTCCGGAGCATCTCGGGGAGAATGCACCGAAGAGAGAGGTCCCAGCCGCAAACGCTACGAAGGACACGGCGTTCCCGTGCCCACGCCGGGCACTCCTCGATGGTGTGCGCCGCCGTGTCCCTACCCTCCCCGCAGTGATGGCACTGCTCGGACAGTTCCCTCCCTAGGCGACACAGGTACACCCCGAAACATCCGTGTCCGGTGAGCACCTGCGTCATCCTGAAGCTAAGCGCGCCCCGCGATCTGCTGACCCAATCTTCGAAGATGGGGAGCAGCGCCTCGACGAGCGTCCGGCTCTTACCGTTGGGGAGATCCGTCAGCCGATCGCGCCATGTGCCGATCGACCTTCTTCTCCCCTCACTGCGTTCGACCCGAATGGTGTTCGCCGCAACCACCGGATCGATTCGTCCCTCTCGCAGCTCGACTCGTCGCCGATGAGCCGCTGCGAGTTCGCGCGCCATAAGATCTATGGGCACGACGCCCGCGAGAGTCCTCGCCGCCTCCAAGGAGACGGTTCGGTATCCCCTTATCACCCTCAGAGCCATCAGGCGCAGGAGGGAGTCCAGCGCCCTCCAGGTGGGGGCTGATAATCTATCCGCCCATATCGGTGAGCCGTACATCACCATAGCGTGCACGACCCCCAAATACAGGCGGCGAGCACGGGCCCCGGCGCCCCCTAGATTCGGCAGCAGCCGCGCGAGTGCCGCCGCCGCGCCTTCCACCCGTGGTATCAGCTTTTTGATGTGACGATCAAATTTCCACGTCTGATCAAGGAGGAGTCCCAGATAGCGGAACCCCTCGCCCACGGGGGTTAACTCCCCATTGTCGCCGAGTCCGATGCCCGCGACCGCCGGGACGCCCCGACCGTGGAGCCTGCGGTAAAACCACATGGCCTCCGTCTTGGCCGGAGCGACGCAAAGGCCGAGAGCACGGATGCGATCGAGGACAGAGGCCAGCGCCTGGCCGGCCAGCTCGATGGCCCTCTCGCAGGAGTCCCCCCCGGCGAGGACGAGCGTGTCGTCCGCGTAGCAGACGACACTTACTCCTGGAGGCCGAGGGACCCGCAGAACCCAGTCATACGTCAGGTTCCACAAGAGTGGACCCAACACCGAGCCCTGCGGTACACCGCGCGTAACCCGCCGCGTTTGGACGCCGCCGTCCTTTACGGTAAACGTTACCGTTCTGTCCCGCAGGTAGTCCCGGACAACGGCCTGGAGATACGGCGGAAGGCCGTAATGCTCCAACGCATCCCGAATCGCCCCCCAGGGGAGAGTGTTGAATGCATTGACGATGTCGAGGCTCACCGCCAACACCACTCCACCCCCGGAAGTCACGCCCGTCGTGAAGCTGCGCACGCGCTCCAACGCGTCGATCGTCGAGCGCCCGCGACGAAACCCGAACTGGTCGTCATCCAGGTTCGGTCCCACCCCGGACAGATGCGCATTAATCCTAGCGGCGAGCAAAGTCTCAAAGAGTTTGCCCGCCTCGTCCAGAAGGCATATGGGGCGGTAAGCGGAAGGAGAGTCCGCCGGGCGCCCCACTTTGGGGACCAGAACCAAGTTCGCCGTCTTCCACGGAGCGGGGAATATTCCTCTTCGGAGGCAATCGTCGAATATCTTCGTCAGCCTCGGGTGTAGCGCCTTGAGGGCCGGCGCGAGCACCCTACCGGGTACACCGTCGGGCCCCGGCGCGGCGGTCTTGGCGCGCATCCTATTCACCGCGAGGCTGATCTCATCTCCCGCGACGCGAAGTTCTTCGTCCCATTCTGGGGAGTCGCGCGGGGCAGGTCGCGGCTCCTCTCCATCCTCGTCCGGAGGGAAGAGCGCGTCCAACACCTGCTTCAAGAACTCCGGCTCGAGTCTGCTCGTAACCGGAGGTCCCCCGTCACGCAGCTTGCGCAGCACGATCTTGTACGGGCGGCCCCATGGATCCAGTTCGACCGTCTCCACGAGTTCCGCCCACGCTGCGCTCTTCGCGCTGCGTATCGCGCTTTGGAGAGCCCGACGAGCGCAGGAGTACGCGTCGTACAGAGCGCGCTCCTCCTGCGGCGTCCCTCGTTGTCGTCGGCGACGGAAGCGGAGCAACCGGCGCCGCGCGGAGACGCAGGCGCTACGTAGCGCCGCGATCTCCGCCGACCACCAGTACACTTCCCGCTTCCCGCTGGGCTTCGTCTTGGCTCGGGGCATGGAGGCATCGCAGATTCTCGTCATCGTGCGCCGAAAGCGCACAGCCGAGTCATCCGGATGCTCCTCCTCCTCCTCTTCCCGCGAGGCGGGCGGCGGCGGTTGCGCCCAGTCCTCCATAATGACGGCTGTGGTCAGCGCGTCCTCGTCCAGCCCTCGGAGGACCCACCTACGGGCCCGGGCCACGCGCCCGCGCTGGGGGGCGCCGGCAGGACAGCCCCCCACGCTAAGCTCGATGACGATGTAGAGGTGGTCGGAGAGAGACTCGATATCCTCCGCTACCGACCACCCCCGCACCAGGCGCGCGGCAGAAGGCGTCGCCCACGATACGTCAACGATCGAGCCGCCGTTCCACCGCACGCAGGTGCTTGCGCTTCCCACGTTGAGGAGTCGAAGTCCTCTTGGTACTGCCCATCCCTCGAGGGTTGCTCCTCTTCGGTCCGTGGTTCCGTTCCCCCATGCCGCGGACTTCGCGTTGAAGTCGCCCAGAACGAACGCACAGGCTCCCGGCAACCTGTCCAGGCGACTGCCCAGCCGCTCGAGGAACGCCTCGAAGTCAGCCAGGCGTGCATTGGGGGAGAAATAGCACCCGACGATGTGAATCCCCCCCCATTTCGCGATCGCGAACCCGTCCCCACGCTCTACGAGCGAGCACGGTGGGGAGTTTGCGACGTGCCGCTGCACGATAGCAACGGCACCGCACGCGGAGCCAATCCATCCCGGACGGTCCGGGATAGCGTATGGCTCAGATACGACGGCGAGCCCAACGCATCGCTCCATCATGCTGTGGATCAGGAGATCCTGAGCACGGGCGGAACGATTCAAATTTGCCTGGATTAAGCGGGTGAAGGCGAAGCCTCCATCGCCTCCTCCAGGCCGTCGAACATGTTTGCCGTCGGGACCGGTCCCGACGGCTCGTCGCATCTATCTAGTACCACGACGGGCACCATCGCCGGCTGAGAGGGAGCAGGGGGCGGAGCGCTCGCCGCGGTCGACCCGCTCGCGACGGATGCGGGTTCCGGCGCGGACTCGGGCGCGGACTCGGGCGCAGGCTTAGGCGCGGCCCTCGGCGCGGCCTTCGGCGCAGACGCGATCGCGACAGTGCGCGCGGGCACGACGGTTTCCACGCTGACGATGCGTGGACCTCGCGGCGCGGGGGCGTCGGTCGCGACGCCCTTGGGGGTCGAAGAGGCCGGCTTTCCGGCCCCTTTTCCCGTCTTTTTGAGAGGCGGGGCACAGGACTTACTGCCGAGCCTATGCCCCGACGGCCTCCCGAGATCCTTGCACAGCACGCAAAGCGGAGCGGCCGTGCAAGTATTCGCGCGGTGGTCGGTGCTACCGCAGTTGTAGCACCGATTGCTACGGTCCACGTCACTAGGACACGTCGCCCGGACGTGCCCCATGCGCAGACACTTGTAGCATTGTAGGGGGCGCCTCGGCAGGGCTTCCACCCTTGCGGCGGCCCATCCTACTTTGAGGTCCCTGGCCACGGAGATCTTTCGAGCCGCCATGGCAGGGCACCTCACCCATATGGTGCCCATTCTGGAGGGAGCAGCGCGCACCTCGCCAGTGCGCACCTCTCCCTCCGAGCACCCCGTCGCGGCGCAGATCGCGGCGGTGACGTCTGCCGGGGTAGCGGACGCGTCGAGCCCCAGCAGACGAACGTCTCCCGTTGGGGTGGGACGTCCGACGCGGACGCCCATCGGCCCCACCACGTCCCGAAAACGTTGGGCGAGAGCGTCGGCCAGTGCCGCGCTCTTCGCCCCGGGAATGGTAACGGCCATCCCTCCCGCGGCGGTGTATTTAAATCGAAAGCCACCGGTGATGCCGATGGCCACTAAATCAATCTCCGCGCGCGCCTTCTTCATCACTTCCGCCCACCCCTCGTAGGGTGAGTCGGGACGGCGGTGGAGCGTCACCACCGCCGCTCGCGGCTTCCTCGCGAGAGGGATGCCCGTTCCCCTCTTATCATTAACCTTCCCGCCCCTGGACGCAGGGACGGGAGCCGCGACGCTCGCGGCTTGCTTCCGGGCCGCTTGCCCGGAAGCGCGTTTCGCCTTCTTGCCGGCGACCTGTGCCCACGACAATGGGCCAGGTTCGCCGGCAACGCTCGCAGAGGGAGGGGCGTCGCCACTTACCTTAGGGGCGGCGGCTGGCGTCCCGGGAGCCGCCCCCTTTCCCTCGTCGTCCCGTCGCCGCTTCTTCCCCGGATTCGCCGGGGTTGCAGCGGCCGAGCAGGACACAGCAGTGGCTGCAGGCTTCCTCGCAGCTCGCGGAACGGCCGGCGAAGGGGAGCGCGTCCTCTTCGGGGCCGCTTCCCGCGATGGCTGAAGCTGCTGCTGTAGCGTAGCGGGTGGTTGGGCAGGTGCCCGAGCCGCCGCCACGAGGGGCTGCACCACCGCTGTGAGGGCAGCGATGGCAGAGCGCAGCCCCTCATTTTCTTCCCGGATGAGGCAGACCACCTCATTCCGGATCCGGACCATAGGGTCGACCTCGGCGATCGGCCCCCTCCTCGCCGCCTCCAGCCTCGAGGCGGCGGTGGACGACGTCGTCGGCATCAGCGTCTTCGTCGGCGCCTTCGTCGGCGCCCTGGTGCGGTCATCCCTCGGCGGCGACGGTTCCCTCTCCTTGAGGGCCCTCCGCAGCTCCGCATTCTCACGTTGAGAGCGCGCGAGCTGCTCACGGAGCGAGGCCACCAGAAGGGCCTCCCGGTGCGATGCAGAGTCGCTGTCCACGCCCGGGTCGGCTCGGGCGAACCCAACACTAAATGCGGCCTCCAGGGTATCGACCGCGCTCCTAAGGGCCCTCACGTTCTGCCCTTTGAGGTTGTTGGAGGTGGCGGCAATCCTCCAAACCTCTTCTCTCTTGAGGGCCACCACCTCCCTCAGTTCCGTCTCGGTGAGCCCTCGGAGCCATTCTCGAAGCTCCCCCCCAGAGTGGAGCGGCTCCGCAGGCGGCCGCTTCTTCTTCTTCCCCTCGACAGAGCGAGGGGATGTCGTCCCTCCCTGGGACGGGCTACCCGGCAGCGGGGAAATCGCTGCCGGCCTTTTCTTGCCCGCTGCGCTCCGACGGCGCAGCGGCGACGAGCAGGAAGGCGCGATGCTCGCCGAATCGGACTCGCACTCGCGCGCAAGCGAGTCGTCCGATTCCCGCACTATTTTGGCCTTCGCGGCGGCCGCGGCCCTCCCGTGGATGATGTCGCGGATCTCGCTTTCGAGCGAACCCGCGACCGACGTGGCATCCGACACCACCACCGTGTCCGTGTCTTCCTCGTCCGACGTCAACAGAACGTTCGGCGAACGAGTTTTACCCGCACTTCTCGTCACGGGGGCCCTCGCGGGGGCGCGGTCCTTCCCCGGCGAGCGCCTTATTAGGTCCGTTTTATTTTTACTTTTGGGGGAGGCTGCCCCCGACCGCAGCCCGCCCCCGGTGTCACTTCCTGCGCGCGACATACCCCGGTATGCCGCAGCGCAGCACTACACTACTTAATTCGCACTAAAAGTCCCGGGCACTGCGCACCGGCGCAAAAGAAGGAAGGAAAATTGGAAAAGAAAGCGAGGGAGGGAGACAAGAGAGTAGAAGAAGGAGAACAGTATAGAAGTAAGGTGAAGAGACAGTAAGAGCAAAAGGAATAGTTGAAGAGAGGACAGAAAGACCTAACCCAGACCTTTTTTTTTTTTTTTTTGATGTCGAGGAGGAAATCTTTCAAAGACACCCCGCGGCCCGACGAGGGGGACGCGAGGTAGTGCCGGATTTCCACCGGCTAAAACCTCCCCGATGCCACATCCCTGCTCGAGAGTGGGTGCGTTACGGGAATTTCGCGCACGAATTACGTCCGCGACGCACCCGAGGATGGCGTGAAGCGCCCAATACCTTGGAGGCCGCGAAGCGGCCTCCGGAACGGCTAGGTTACAGACTCGGCGCCGCGAAGCGACGCCGAGCCGCTCATCAAATAAGTTGCCAAAAGGCTCTACAATTGCAATAGAGTGACGATCACTCATTGAATTTAGAAATCTACCCTAATACTCGCGTAGATAAGGCCGCTCGACCAGGCATCTGCCGAGCGGCCAAAACTCCCGAGGGCGCTCAGAGGGAGCGCCCTGGCTCGACGCGCGCGAGGAGCCATATGAAGCTACCCGGCCGACGGAGGCTACGAATCCGAAACCGTCGGCCACCGGTGATACGGCGACCGCAGAGAGGGCAGCTCCCGACGGTCGCCCACGCGGTTATCCCCCGTCCCCTCGCACAGCGGGACGGAGGAAGGGAGGCGGAAGCCTCCTCGGACGCCGCACGCGGAGCGAGTCGGGGTCGCGTTCCCGCTCTCGCTCGGCAGCCTCCTTCTCGGACATGACGCCCTCGCAGAAGGAGGCGAACGCACTCCAGGACCGGTCGCTCCGGAGCATCTCGGGGAGAACGCACCGAAGAGAGAGGTCCCAGCCGCAAACGCTACGAAGGACACGGCGTTCCCGTGCCCACGCCGGGCACTCCTCGACGGTGTGCGCCGCCGTGTCCCTACCCTCCCCGCAGTGATGGCACTGCTCGGACAGTTCCCTCCCTAGGCGACACAGGTACACCCCGAAACATCCGTGTCCGGTGAGCACCTGCGTCATCCTGAAGCTAAGCGCGCCCCGCGATCTGCTGACCCAATCTTCGAAGATGGGGAGCAGCGCCTCGACGAGCGTCCGGCTCTTACCGTTGGGGAGATCCGTCAGCCGATCGCGCCATGTGCCGATCGACCTTCTTCTCCCCTCACTGCGCTCGACCCGGATGGTGTTCGCCGCAACCACCGGATCGATACGTCGCTCTCGCAGCTCGACTCGTCGCCGATGAGCCGCCGCGAGTTCGCGCGCCATAAGATCTATGGGCACGACGCCCGCGAGAGTCCTCGCCGCCTCCAAGGAGACGGTTCGGTATCCCCTTATCACCCTCAGAGCCATCAGGCGCTGGAGGGAGTCCAGCGCCCTCCAGGTGGGGGCTGATAATCTATCCGCCCATATCGGTGAGCCGTACATCACCATAGCGTGCACGACCCCCAAATACAGGCGGCGAGCACGGGCCCCGGCGCCCCCTAGATTCGGCAGCAGCCGCGCGAGTGCCGCCGCCGCGCCTTCCACCCGTGGTATCAGCTTTTTGATATGACGATCAAATTTCCACGTCTGATCAAGGAGGAGTCCCAGATAGCGGAACCCCTCGCCCACGGGGGTTAACTCCCGATTGTCGCCGAGTCCGATGCCCGCGACCGCCGGGACGCCCCGACCGTGGAGCCTGCGGTAAAACCACATGGCCTCCGTCTTGGCCGGAGCGACGCAAAGGCCGAGAGCACGGATGCGATCGAGGACAGAGGCCAGCGCCTGGCCGGCCAGCTCGATGGCCCTCTCGCAGGAGTCCCCCCCGGCGAGGACGAGCGTGTCGTCCGCGTAGCAGACGACACTTACTCCTGGAGGCCGAGGGACCCGCAGAACCCAGTCATACGTCAGGTTCCACAAGAGTGGACCCAACACCGAGCCCTGCGGTACCCCGCGCGTAACCCGCCGCGTTTGGACGCCGCCGTCCTTTACGGTAAACGTTACCGTTCTGTCCCGCAGGTAGTCCCGGACAACGGCCTGGAGATACGGCGGAAGGCCGTAATGCTCCAACGCATCCCGAATCGCCCCCCAGGGGAGAGTGTTGAATGCATTGACGATGTCGAGGCTCACCGCCAACACCACTCCACCCCCGGAAGTCACGCCCGTCGTGAAGCCGCGCACGCGCTCCAACGCGTCGATCGTCGAGCGCCCGCGACGAAACCCGAACTGGTCGTCATCCAGGTTCGGTCCCACCCCGGACAGATGCGCATTAATCCTAGCGGCGAGCAAAGTCTCAAAGAGTTTGCCCGCCTCGTCCAGAAGGCATATGGGGCGGTAAGCGGAAGGAGAGTCCGCCGGCCGCCCCACTTTGGGGACCAGAACCAAGTTCGCCGTCTTCCACGGAGCGGGGAATATTCCTCTTCGGAGGCAAGCGTCGAATATCTTCGTCAGCCTCGGGTGGAGCGTCTTGAGGGCCGGCGCGAGCACCCTACCGGGTACACCGTCGGGCCCCGGCGCGGCGGTCTTGGCGCGCATCCTATTCACCGCGAGGCTGATCTCATCTCCCGCGACGCAAAGTTCTTCGTCCCATTCTGGGGAGTCGCGCGGGGCAGGTCGCGGCTCCTCTCCATCCTCGTCCGGAGGGAAGAGCGCGTCCAACACCTGCTTCAAGAACTCCGGCTCGAGTCTGCTCGTAACCGGAGGTCCCCCGTCACGCAGCTTGCGCAGCACGATCTTGTACGGGCGGCCCCATGGATCCAGTTCGACCGTCTCCACGAGTTCCGCCCACGCTGCGCTCTTCGCGCTGCGTATCGCGCTTTGGAGAGCCCGACGAGCGCAGGAGTACGCGTCGTACAGAGCGCGCTCCTCCTGCGGCGTCCCTCGTTGTCGTCGGCGACGGAAGCGGAGCAACCGGCGCCGCGCGGAGACGCAGGCGCTACGTAGCGCCGCGATCTCCGCCGACCACCAGTACACTTCCCGCCTCCCGCTGGGCTTCGTCTTGGCTCGGGGCATGGAGGCATCGCAGATTCTCGTCATCGTGCGCCGAAAGCGCACAGCCGAGTCATCCGGATGCTCCTCCTCCTCCTCTTCCCGCGAGGCGGGCGGCGGCGGCTGCGCCCAGTCCTCCATAATGATGGCTGTGGTCAGCGCGTCCTCGTCCAGCCCTCGGAGGACCCACCTACGGGCCCGGGCTCCGCGCCCGCGCTGGGGGGCGCCGGCAGGACAGCCCCCCACGGTAAGCTCGATGACGATGTAGAGGTGGTCGGAGAGAGACTCGATATCCTCCGCTACCGACCACCCCCGCACCAGGCGCGCGGCAGAAGGCGTCGCCCACGATACGTCAACGATCGAGCCGCCGTTCCACCGCACGCAAGTGCTTGCGCTTCCCACGTTGAGGAGTCGAAGTCCTCTTGGTACTGCCCATCCCTCGAGGGTTGCTCCTCTTCGGTCCGTGGTTCCGTTCCCCCATGCCGCGGACTTCGCGTTGAAGTCGCCCAGAACGAACGCACAGGCTCCCGGCAACCTGTCCAGGCGACTGCCCAGCCGCTCGAGGAACGCCTCGAAGTCAGCCAGGCGTGCATTGGGGGAGAAATAGCACCCGACGATGTGAATCCCCCCCCATTTCGCGATCGCGAACCCGTCCCCACGCTCTACGAGCGAGCACGGTGGGGAGTTTGCGACGTGCCGCTGCACGATAGCAACGGCACCGCACGCGGAGCCAATCCATCCCGGACGGTCCGGGATAGCGTATGGCTCAGATACGACGGCGAGCCCAACGCATCGCTCCATCATGCTGTGGATCAGGAGATCCTGAGCACGGGCGGAACGATTCAAGTTTGCCTGGATCAAGCGGGTGAAGGCGAAGCCTCCATCGCCTCCTCCAGGCCGTCGAACATGTTTGCCGTCGGGACCGGTCCCGACGGCTCGTCGCATCTGTCTAGTACCACGACGGGCACCATCGCCGGCTCAGAGGGAGCAGGGGGCGGAGCGCTCGCCGCGGTCGACCCGCTCGCGACGGACGCGGGTTCCGGCGCGGACTCGGGCGCGGACTCGGGCGCAGGCTTAGGCACGGCCCTCGGCGCGGCCTTCGGCGCAGACGCGATCGCGACGGTGCGCGCGGGCACGACGGTTTCCACGCTAACGATGCGTGGACCTCGCGGCGCGGGGGCGTCGGTCGCGACGCCCTTGGGTGTCGAAGAGGCCGGCTTTCCGGCCCCTTTTCCCGTCTTTTTGAGAGGCGGGGCACAGGACTTACTGCCGAGCCTATGCCCCGACGGCCTCCCGAGATCCTTGCACAGCACGCAAAGCGGAGCGGCCGTGCAAGTGTTCGCGCGATGGTCGGTGCCACCGCAATTGTAGCACCGATTGCTACGGTCCACGTCACTAGGACACGTCGCCCGGACGTGCCCCATGCGCAGACATTTGTAACACTGTAGGGGGCGCCTCGGCAGGGCTTCCACCCTTGCGGCGGCCCATCCTACTTTGAGGTCCCTGGCCACAGCGATCTTGCGAGCCGCCATGGCAGGGCACCTCACCCATATGGTGCCCATTCTGGAGGGAGCAGCGCGCACCTCGCCAGTGCGCACCTCTCCCTCCGAGCACCCCGTTGCGGCGCAGATCGCGGCGGTGACGTCTGCCGGGGTAGCGGACGCGTCGAGCCCCAGCAGACGAACGTCTCCCGTTGGGGTGGGACGTCCGACGCGGACGCCCATCGGCCCCACCACGTCCCGAAAACGTTGGGCGAGAGCGTCGGCCAGTGCCGCGCTCTTCGCCCCGGGAATGGTAACGGCCATCCCTCCCGCGGCGGTGTATTTAAATCGAAAGCCACCGGTGATGCCGATGGCCACTAAATCAATCTCCGCGCGCGCCTTCTTCATAACTTCCGCCCACCCCTCGTAGGGTGAGTCGGGACGGCGGTGGAGCGTCACCACCGCCGCTCGCGGCTTCCTCGCGGGAGGGATGCCCGTCCCCCGCTTAATATTACTAACTTTCCCGCCCCCAGACGCAGGGACGGGAGCCGCGACGCTCGCGGCTTGCTTCCGGGCCGCTTGCCCGGAAGCGCGTTTCGCCTTCTTGCCGGCGACCTGTGCCCACGACAATGGGCCAGGTTCGCCGGCAACGCTCGCAGAGGGTGGGGCGTCGCCACTTACCTTAGGGGCGGCGGCTGGCGTCCCGGGAGCCGCCCCCTTTCCCTCGTTGTCCCGTCGCCGCTTCTTCCCCGGGTTCGCCGGAGTTGCAGCGGCCGAACAGGATACAGCAGTGGCTGGAGGCTTCCTCGCAGCTCGCGGAACGGCCGGCGAAGGGGAGCGCGTCCTCTTCGGAGCCGCTTCCCGCGGCGGCTGAAGCTGCTGCTGTTGCGTAGCGGGCGGTTGGGCAGGTGCCCGAGACGCCGCCACGAGGGGCTGCACCACCGCTGTGAGGGCAACGATGGCAGCGCGCAGCCCCTCATTTTCTTCCCGGATGAGGCAGACCACCTCATTCCGGATCCTGACCATAGGGTCGACCTCGGCGATCGGCCCCCTCCTCGCCGCCTCCAGCCTCGAGGCGGCGGTGGACGACGTCGTCGGCATCAGCGTCTTCGTCGGCGCCTTCGTCGGCGCCCTGGTGCGGTCATCCCTCGGCGGCGACGGTTCCCTCTCCTTGAGGGCCCTCCGCAGCTCCGCATTCTCACGTTGAGAGCGCGCGAGCTGCTCACGGAGCGAGGCCACCAGAAGGGCCTCCCGGTGCGATGCAGAGTCGCTGTCCACGCCCGGGTCTGATCGGGCGAACCCGACACTAAAGGCGGCCTCCAAAGTATCGACCGCGCTCCTAAGGGCCCTCACGTTCTGCCCTTTGAGGTTGTTGGAGGTGGCGGCAATCCTCCAAACCTCTTCTCTCTTGAGGGCCACCACCTCCCTCAATTCCGTCTCGGTGAGCCCTCGGAGCCATTGTCGAAGCTCCCCCCCAGAGGGGAGCGGCTCCGCAGGCGGCCGCTTCTTCTTCTTCCCCTCGACAGAGCGAGGGGAAGTCGTCCCTCCCTGGGACGGGCTACCCGGCAGCGGGGAAATCGCTGCCGGCCTTTTCTTGCCCGCTGCGCTCCGACGGCGCAGCGGCGACGAGCAGGAAGGCGCGATGCTCGCCGAATCGGACTCGCACTCGCGCGCAAGCGAGTCGTCCGATTCCCGCACTATTTTGGCCTTCGCGGCGGCCGCGGCCCTCCCGTGGATGATGTCGCGGATCTCGCTTTCGAGCGAACCCGCGACCGACGTGGCATCCGACACCACCACCGTGTCCGTGTCTTCCTCGTCCGACGTCAACAGAACGTTCGGCGGACGAGTTTTACCCGCACTTCTCGTCACGGGGGCCCTCGCGGGGGCGCGGTCCTTCCCCGGCGAGCGCCTTATTAGGTCCGTTTTATTTTTACTTTTGGGGGAGGCTGCCCCCGACCGCAGCCCGCCCCCGCTGTCACTTCCTGCGCGCGACATACCCCGGTATGCCGCAGCGCAGCACTACACTACTTAATTCGCACTAAAAGTCCCGGGCACTGCACACCGGCGCAAAAGAAGGAAGGAAAATTGGAAAAGAAAGCAAGGGAGGGAGACAAGAGGGTAGAAGAAGGAGAACAGTATAGAAGTAAGGTGAAGAGACAGAAAAAGCAAAGGAAAGTTACAGAGAGGACAGACAAGCTGGAGAAAGAGCTACCACCTGTGAAGAAATTAAGGAAAAAGCGACAGAAAAGGTTGGCGTAACCTGAAGAGACCTTTTTTTTTTTTTTTTTTTTTGTCGAGAAGGAAATCTTTCAAAGACACCCCGCGGCCCAACGAGGGGGACGCGAGGTAGTGCCGGATTTCCACCGGCTAAAACCTCCCCGATGCCACATCCCTGCTCGAGAGTGGGTGCGTTACGGGAATTTCGCGCACGAATTACGTCCGCGACGCACCCGAGGATGGCGTGAAGCGCCCAATACCTTGGAGGCCGCGAAGCGGCCTCCGGAACGGCTAGGTTATCAACTCGGCGACGCGAAGCGGCGCCGAGCTGCTCATCGAATAAATTGCCAAAAAGGCTCTAACAATTGCAATAGAGTGACGATCACTCATTGAATTTAGAAATCTACCCAACGACTCGCGTAGATAAGACCGCTCGACCAGGCATCTGCCGAGCGGCCAAAACTCCCGAGGGCGCTCAGAGGGAGCGCCCTGGCTCGACGCGCGCGAGGAGCCCTGTGAAACTACCCGGCCGACGGCGGCTACGAGTCCGAAACCGTCGGCCACCGGTGATGCGGCGACCGCAGAGAGGGCAGCTCCCGACGGTCGCCCACGCGGTTATCCCCCGTCCCCACGCACAGCGGGACGGAGGAAGGGAGGCGGAAGCCTCCTCGGACGCCGCACGCGGAGCGAGTCGGGATCGCGTTCCCGCTCTCGCTCGGCAGCCTCCTTCTCGGACATGACGCCCTCGCAGAAGGAGGCGAACGCACTCCAGGACCGGTCGCTCCGGAGCATCTCGGGGAGAACGCACCGAAGAGAGAGGTCCCAGCCGCAGACGCTACGAAGGACACGGCGTTCCCGTGCCCACGCCGGGCACTCCTCGATGGTGTGCGCCGCCGTGTCCCTACCCTCCCCGCAGTGATGGCACTGCTCGGACAGTTCCCTCCCTAGGCGACACAGGTACACCCCGAAACATCCGTGTCCGGTGAGCACCTGCGTCATCCTGAAGCTAAGCGCGCCCCGCGATCTGCTGACCCAATCTTCGAAGATGGGGAGCAGCGCCTCGACGAGCGTCCGGCTCTTACCGTTGGGGAGATCCGTCAGCCGATCGCGCCATATGCCGATCGACCTTCTTCTCCCCTCACTGCGCTCGACCCGGATGGTGTTCGCCGCAACCACCGGATCGATACGTCGCTCTCGCAGCTCGACTCGTCGCCGATGAGCCGCTGCGAGTTCGCGCGCCATAAGATCTATGGGCACGACGCCCGCGAGAGCCCTCGCCGCCTCCAAGGAGACGGTTCGGTATCCCCTTATCACCCTCAGAGCCATCAGGCGCTGGAGGGAGTCCAGCGCCCTCCAGGTGGGGGCTGATAATCTATCCGCCCATATCGGTGAGCCGTACATCACCATAGCGTGCACGACCCCCAAATACAGGCGGCGCGCACGGGCCCCGGCGCCCCCTAGATTCGGCAGCAGCCGCGCGAGTGCCGCCGCCGCGCCTTCCACCCGTGGTATCAGCTTTTTGATATGACGATCAAATTTCCACGTCTGATCAAGGAGGAGTCCCAGATAGCGGAACCCCTCGCCCACGGGGGTTAACTCCCCATTGTCGCCGAGTCCGATGCCCGCGACCGCCGGGACGCCCCGGCCGTGGAGCCTGCGGTAAAACCACATGGCTTCCGTCTTGGCCGGAGCGACGCAAAGGCCGAGAGCACGGATGCGATCGAGGACAGAGGCCAGCGCCTGGCCGGCCAGCTCGATGGCCCTCTCGCAGGAGTCCCCCCCGGCGAGGACGAGCGTGTCGTCCGCGTAGCAGACGACACTTACTCCTGGAGGCCGAGGGACCCGCAGAACCCAGTCATAAGTCAGGTTCCACAAGAGTGGACCCAACACCGAGCCCTGCGGTACCCCGCGCGTAACCCGCCGCGTTTGGACGCCGCCGTCCTTTACGGTATACGTTACCGTTCTGTCCCGCAGGTAGTCCCGGACAACGGCCTGGAGATACGGCGGAAGGCCGTAATGCTCCAACGCATCCCGAATCGCCCCCCAGGGGAGAGTGTTGAATGCATTGACGATGTCGAGGCTCACCGCCAACACCACTCCACCCCCGGAAGTCACGCCCGTCGTGAAGCCGCGCACGCGCTCCAACGCGTCGATCGTCGAGCGCCCGCGACGAAACCCGAACTGGTCGTCATCCAGGTTCGGTCCCACCCCGGACAGATGCGCATTAATCCTAGCGGCGAGCAAAGTCTCAAAGAGTTTGCCCGCCTCGTCCAGAAGGCATATGGGGCGGTACGCGGAAGGAGAGTCCGCCGGCCGCCCCACTTTGGGGACCAGAACCAAGTTCGCCGTCTTCCACGCAGCGGGGAATATTCCTCTTCGGAGGCAATCGTCGAATATCTTCGTCAGCCTCGGGTGTAGCGTCTTGAGGGCCGGCGCGAGCACCCTACCGGGTACACCGTCGGGCCCCGGCGCGGCGGTCTTGGCGCGCATCCTATTCACCGCGAGGCTGATCTCATCTCCCGCGACGCGAAGTTCTTCGTCCCATTCTGGGGAGTCGCGCGGGGCAGGTCGCGGCTCCTCTCCATCCTCGTCCGGAGGGAAGAGCGCGTCCAACACCTGCTTCAAGAACTCCGGCTCGAGTCTGCTCGTAACCGGAGGTCCCCCGTCACGCAGCTTGCGCAGCACGATCTTGTACGGGCGGCCCCATGGATCCAGTTCGACCGTCTCCACGAGTTCCGCCCACGCTGCGCTCTTTGCGCTGCGTATCGCGCTTTGGAGAGCCCGACGAGCGCAGGAGTACGCGTCGTACAGAGCGCGCTCCTCCTGCGGCGTCCCTCGTTGTCGTCGGCGACGGAAGCGGAGCAACCGGCGCCGCGCGGAGACGCAGGCGCTACGTAGCGCCGCGATCTCCGCCGACCACCAGTACACTTCCCGCTTCCCGCTGGGCTTCGTCTTGGCTCGGGGCATGGAGGCATCGCAGATTCTCGTCATCGTGCGCCGAAAGCGCACAGCCGAGTCATCCGGATGCTCCTCCTCCTCCTCTTCCCGCGAGGCGGGCGGCGGCGGTTGCGCCCAGTCCTCCATAATGATGGCTGTGGTCAGCGCGTCCTCGTCCAGCCCTCGGAGGACCCACCTACGGGCCCGGGCTCCGCGCCCGCGCTGGGGGGCGCCGGCCGGACAGCCCCCCACGCTAAGCTCGATGACGATGTAGAGGTGGTCGGAGAGAGACTCGATATCCTCCGCTACCGACCACCCCCGCACCAGGCGCGCGGCAGAAGGCGTCGCCCACGATACGTCAACGATCGAGCCGCCGTTCCACCGCACGCAGGTGCTTGCGCTTCCCACGTTGAGAAGTCGAAGTCCTCTTGGTACTGCCCATCCCTCGAGGGTTGCTCCTCTTCGGTCCGTGGTTCCGTTCCCCCATGCCGCGGACTTCGCATTGAAGTCGCCCAGAACGAACGCACAGGCTCCCGGCAACCTGTCCAGGCGACTGCCCAGCCGCTCGAGGAACGCCTCGAAGTCAGCCAGGCGTGCATTGGGGGAGAAATAGCACCCGACGATGTGAACCCCCCCCCATTTCGCGATCGCGAACCCGTCCCCACGCTCTACGAGCGAGCACGGTGGGGAGTTTGCGACATGCCGCTGCACGATAGCAACGGCACCGCACGCGGAGCCAATCCATCCCGGACGGTCCGGGATAGCGTATGGCTCAGATACGACGGCGAGCCCGACGCATCGCTCCATCATGCTGTGGATCAGGAGATCCTGAGCACGGGCGGAGCGATTCAAGTTTGCCTGGATTAAGCGGGTGAAGGCGAAGCCTCCATCGCCTCCTCCAGGCCGTCAAACATGTTTGCCGTCGGGACCGGTCCCGACGGCTCGTCGCATCTATCTAGTACCACGACGGGCACCATCGCCGGCTCAGAGGGAGCAGGGGGCGGAGCGCTCGCCGCGGTCGACCCGCTCGCGACGGATGCGGGTTCCGGCGCGGACTCGGGCGCAGGCTTAGGCGCGGCCCTCGGCGCGGCCTTCGGCGCAGACGCGATCGCGACAGTGCGCGCGGGCACGACGGTTTCCACGCTGACGATGCGTGGACCTCGCGGCGCGGGGGCGTCGGTCGCGACGCCCTTGGGGGTCGAAGAGGCCGGCTTTCCGGCCCCTTTTCCCGTCTTTTTGAGAGGCGGGGCACAGGACTTACTGCCGAGCCTATGCCCCGACGGCCTCCCGAGATCCCTGCACAGCACGCAAAGCGGAGCGGCCGTGCAGGTGTTCGCGCGATGGTCGGTGCTACCGCAATTGTAGCACCGATTGCTACGGTCCACGTCACTAGGACACGTCGCCCGGACGTGCCCCATGCGCAGACACTTGTAGCATTGTAGGGGGCGCCTCGGCAGGGCTTCCACCCTTGCGGCGGCCCATCCTACTTTGAGGTCCCTGGCCACGGAGATCTTTCGAGCCGCCATGGCAGGGCACCTCACCCATATGGTGCCCATTCTGGAGGGAGCAGCGCGCACCTCGCCAGTGCGCACCTCTCCCTCCGAGCACCCCGTCGCGGCGCAGATCGCGGCGGTGACGTCTGCCGGGGTAGCGGACGCGTCGAGCCCCAGCAGACGAACGTCTCCCGTTGGGGTGGGACGTCCGACGCGGACGCCCATCGGCCCCACCAGTCCCGAAAACGTTGGGCGAGAGCGTTGGCCAGTGCCGCGCTCTTCGCCCCGGGAATGGTAACGGCCAATCCCTCCCGCGGCGGTGTATTTAAATCGAAAGCCACCGGTGATGCCGATGGCCACTAAATCAATCTCCGCGCGCGCCTTCTTCATCACTTCCGCCCACCCCTCGTAGGGTGAGTCGGGACGGCGGTGGAGCGTCACCACCGCCGCTCGCGGCTTCCTCGCGAGAGGGATGCCCGTTCCCCTCTTATCATTAACCTTCCCGCCCCTGGACGCAGGGACGGGAGCCGCGACGCTCGCGGCTTGCTTCCGGGCCGCTTGCCCGGAAGCGCGTTTCGCCTTCTTGCCGGCGACCTGTGCCCACGACAATGGGCCAGGTTCGCCGGCAACGCTCGCAGAGGGAGGGGCGTCGCCACTTACCTTAGGGGCGGCGGCTGGCGTCCCGGGAGCCGCCCCCTTTCCCTCGTCGTCCCGTCGCCGCTTCTTCCCCGGATTCGCCGGGGTTGCAGCGGCCGAGCAGGACACAGCAGTGGCTGCAGGCTTCCTCGCAGCTCGCGGAACGGCCGGCGAAGGGGAGCGCGTCCTCTTCGGGGCCGCTTCCCGCGATGGCAGAAGCTGCTGCTGTAGCGTAGCGGGTGGTTGGGCAGGTGCCCGAGACGCCGCCACGAGGGGCTGCACCATCGCTGTGAGGGCAACGATGGCAGCGCGCAGCCCCTCATTTTCTTCCCGGATGAGGCAGACCACCTCATTCCGGATTCTGACCGTAGGGTCGACCTCGGCGATCGGCCCCCTCCTCGCCGCCTCCAGCCTCGAGGCGGCGGTGGACGACGTCGTCGGCATCAGCGTCTTCGTCGGCGCCTTCGTCGGCGCCCTGGTGCGGTCATCCCTCGGCGGCGTCGGTTCCCTCTCCTTGAGGGCCCTCCGCAGCTCCGCATTCTCACGTTGAGAGCGCGCGAGCTGCTCACGGAGCGAGGCCACCAGAAGGGCCTCCCGGTGCGATGCAGAGTCGCTGTCCACGCCCGGGTCGGCTCGGGCGAACCCGACGCTAAAGGCGGCCTCCAGGGTATCGACCGCGCTCCTAAGGGCCCTCACGTTTTGCCCTTTAAGATTATTGGAGGTAGCGGCAATTTTCCACACCTCTTCCCTCTTGAGGGCCACCACCTCCCTAAGTTCCGGCTCGGTGAGCCCTCGGAGCCAATCTTGAAGCTCCCCCCCAGAGGGGAGCGGCTCCGCAGGCGGCCGCTTCTTCTTCTTCCCCTCGACAGAGCGAGGGGAAGTCGTCCCTCCCCGGGAAGGGCTACCCGGCAGCGGGGAAGTCGCTGCCGGCCTTTTTTTTCCCGCTGCGCTCCGGCGGCGCAGCGGCGACGAGCAGGAAGGCGCGATGCTCGCCGAATCGGACTCGCACTCGCGCGCAAGCGAGTCGTCCGATTCCCGCACTATTTTGGCCTTCGCGGCGGCCGCGGCCCTCCCGTGGATGATGTCGCGGATCTCGCTTTCGAGCGAACCCGCGACCGACGTGGCATCCGACACCACCACCGTGTCCGTGTCTTCCTCGTCCGACGTCAACAGAACGCTCGGCGGACGAGTCCTACCCGCACATTTCCTACCGGGCGCCATCGCGGAGGCGCGGTCCTTTCCCGGCAGGCGCCTTATCAAGTCAGTTTTACTTTTACTTTTGGGGAGGCTGCCCCCGACCGCAGCCCGCCCCGCTGTCACTTCCTGCGCGCGACATACCTTGGTATGCCGCAGCGCAGCACTACACTACTTAATTCGCACTAAAAGTTCCGGGCACTGCACACCGGCGCAAAAGAAGGAAGGAAAATTGGAAAAGAAAGCGAGGGAGGGAGACAAGAGGGTAGAAGAAGGAGAACAGTATAGAAGTAAGGTGAAGAGACAGAAAAAGCAAAGGAAAGTTACAGAGAGGACAGACAAGCTGGAGAAAGAGCTACCACCTGTGAAGAAATTAAGGAAAAAGCGACAGAAAAGTTGGCGTAACCTGAAGGGTGATGAAAGAGAAAGGAGAAAGATAGGAGGAAAGAGAGAAAGATTCTTGAACTAGAGAGTCTGTGGTACTAGAAGAGTACCAGCAGAACTATGTGGGGAAACTGGAAGCCTGGAAAACAAGAGGGAACAAAAACAGATATTTTAGGGTTACGCAGTGCCAGAAAATGAATTTATTCAAACTATTTGGAGAAGAAAGAGAAAGGAGGGGTGCAGGGAGGAAGAGAAGAGGGGGATATAGCAGGGATAGATAGAAGGAAGATAGAAAGTGGTAAGGGAGACAGATAGAGGCAAAGAAAAAGGAAAGCGCAGAGAAGCGCAGGTGAAAATAACAGAAAGACAGAAAAGAGAAAGTTAAAGCGCTAGGAGAAGAGAGAGAAGGTAAAGAGAGCAGAAAGGAGAAAGAGATAGAAGAGGGGAAACTAAGGAGAATAAGAAAGAATAGCAGGTGGAAGCAGAAAAGAAACTGCGCAGAGAAGCGCAGGAGAAAAAGTGACAGAAAAGAGGAAAGAGGCTGCGTAGAGGAAAATGCACACACGCACAGTACCCTTGGCAGTCCTTCAGCACCTGTATTATCCTAGACAGCTGTCAGGTGTTCTAGGGACGTCGCACTACACTGCACTACACTGCAGATGTCTGTAGAACAACGCCAAACAGGGCTTGTCACTCACAAGTGTCTGTCACTTTCTGCTGCTTCCCAGCGGTCAGGGAATGCAGCAGGGATCGTCCTCGACGCGGCAGGAACACACACGAGCCCCCCGAAGGCAAAGAAGACCGACGAGAGCGTCGCGCATGCACCGCGCGCGCTGCGACGCTACCACGTGGCGCGCGAGGTTATGTCGCCACGCGGCGACCGGCGTCAATGTTTACAGAGTTCCACGCACTCGCACTTGTACCGCACAATAATCCAAGTGTTCCAGGGCGTATTCCAATGCCTCCTCGATGCACCACTGTTACACAGAGTGCCCGAATCGCGATCGCGAACGCGAAAATCGCGCGCGTCGCCACGCGGTCGTCGACGCACGAGGTTAAACGGCACGGCCGAATTCCCCCGTACGCGATTTCCGCGTTTTCGCGTGCCGGGGCGACGCGAAAACCCTACCCGGGTGTAGAGTACAGTGCAGGACCGACTCTAACACCTTACTTCAACGAAAAATCTACGAATTTATGGAAAAACTCGAAAATTCCCGGGAGCAGTCGGCGCGCACGTCTGCATCGGACCAGGGGCGGACGAAGAACAGCACCTGAAGAGACCTTTTTTTTTTTTTTTTTTGATGTCGAGGAGGAAATCTTTCAAAGACACCCCGCGGCCCAACGAGGGGGACGCGGGGTAGTGCCGGATTTCCACCGGCTAAAACCTCCCCGATGCCACATCCCTGCTCGAGAGTGGGTGCGTTACGGGAATTTCGCGCACGAATTACGTCCGCGACGCACCCGAGGATGGCGTGAAGCGCCCAATACTTTGGAGGCCGCGAAGCGGCCTCCGAAACGGCTAGGTTACAGACTCTGCGCCGCGAAGCGGCGCCGAGCCGCTCATCAAATAAGTTGCCAAAAGGCTCTACAATTGCAATAGAATGACGATCACTCATTGAATTTAGAAAACTACCCAACGACCCGCGTAGATAAGACCGCTCGACCAGGCATCTGCCGAGCGGCCAAAACTCCCGAGGGCGCTCAGAGGGAGCGCCCTGGCTCGACGCGCGCGAGGAGCCCTATGAAGCTACCCGGACGACGGCGGCTACGAATCCGAAACCGTCGGCCACCGGTGATGCGGCGACCGCAGAGAGGGCAGCTCCCGACGGTCGCCCACGCGGTTATCCCCCGTCCCCACGCACAGCGGGACGGAGGAAGGGAGGCGGAAGCCTCCTCGGACGCCGCACGCGGAGAGAGTCGGGATCGCGTTCCCGCTCTCGCTCGGCAGCCTCCTTCTCGGACATGACGTCCTCGCAGAAGGAGGCGAACGCACTCCAGGACCGGTCGCTCCGGAGCATCTCGGGGAGAATGCACCGAAGAGAGAGGTCCCAGCCGCAAACGCTACGAAGGACACGGCGTTCCCGTGCCCACGCCGGGCACTCCTCGACGGTGTGCGCCGCCGTGTCCCTACCCTCCCCGCAGTGATGGCACTGCTCGGACAGTTCCCTCCCTAGGCGACACAGGTACACCCCGAAACATCCGTGTCCGGTGAGCACCTGCGTCATCCTGAAGCTAAGCGCGCCCCGCGATCTGCTGACCCAATCTTCGAAGATGGGGAGCAGCGCCTCGACGAGCGTCCGGCTCTTACCGTTGGGGAGATCCGTCAGCCGATCGCGCCATGTGCCGATCGACCTTCTTCTCCCCTCACTGCGCTCGACCCGGATGGTGTTCGCCGCAACCACCGGATCGATTCGTCGCTCTCGCAGCTCGACTCGTCGCCGATGAGCCGCTGCGAGTTCGCGCGCCATAAGATCTATGGGCACGACGCCCGCGAGAGTCCTCGCCGCCTCCAAGGAGACGGTTCGGTATCCCCTTATCACCCTCAGAGCCATCAGGCGCTGGAGGGAGTCCAGCGCCCTCCAGGTGGGGGCTGATAATCTATCCGCCCATATCGGTGAGCCGTACATCACCATAGCGTGCACGACCCCCAAATACAGGCGGCGAGCACGGGCCCCGGGGCCCCCTAGATTCGGCAGCAGCCGCGCGAGTGCCGCCGCCGCGCCTTCCACCCGTGGTATCAGCTTTTTGATATGACGATCAAATTTCCACGTCTGATCAAGGAGGAGTCCCAGATAGCGGAACCCCTCGCCCACGGGGGTTAACTCCCCATTGTCGCCGAGTCCGATGCCCGCGACCGCCGGGACGCCCCGACCGTGGAGCCTGCGGTAAATCCACATGGCCTCCGTCTTGGCCGGAGCGACGCAAAGGCCGAGAGCACGGATGCGATCGAGGACAGAGGCCAGCGCCTGGCCGGCCAGCTCGATGGCCCTCTCGCAGGAGTCCCCCCCGGCGAGGACGAGCGTGTCGTCCGCGTAGCAGACGACACTTACTCCTGGAGGCCGAGGGACCCGCAGAACCCAGTCATACGTCAGGTTCCACAAGAGTGGACCCAACACCGAGCCCTGCGGTACCCCGCGCGTAACCCGCCGCGTTTGGGCGCCG
Organism: Priocnemis perturbator; assembly: GCA_963942575.1. NCBI lineage: Eukaryota > Metazoa > Arthropoda > Insecta > Hymenoptera > Pompilidae > Priocnemis > Priocnemis perturbator. The sequence continues at coordinate 298,886 of CAWWDK010000066.1, forward strand.
CCGTCCTTTACGGTAAACGTTACCGTTCTGTCCCGCAGGTAGTCCCGGACGACGGCCTGGAGATACGGCGGAAGGCCGTAATGCTCCAACGCATCCCGAATCGCCCCCCAGGGGAGAGTGTTGAATGCATTGACGATGTCGAGGCTCACCGCCAACACCACTCCACCCCCGGAAGTCACGCCCGTCGTGAAGCCGCGCACGCGCTCCAACGCGTCGATCGTCGAGCGCCCGCGACGAAACCCGAACTGGTCGTCATCCAGGTTCGGTCCCACCCCGGACAGATGCGCATTAATCCTAGCGGCGAGCAAAGTCTCGAAGAGTTTGCCCGCCTCGTCCAGAAGGCATATGGGGCGGTAAGCGGAAGGAGAGTCCGCCGGCCGCCCCACTTTGGGGACCAGAACCAAGTTCGCCGTCTTCCACGGAGCGGGGAATATTCCTCTTCGGAGGCAAGCGTCGAACATCTTCGTCAGCCTCGGGTGTAGCGTCTTGAGGGCCGGCGCGAGCACCCTACCGGGTACACCGTCGGGCCCCGGCGCGGCGGTCTTGGCGCGCATCCTATTCACCGCGAGGCTGATCTCATCTCCCGCGACGCGAAGTTCTTCGTCCCATTCCGGGGAGTCGCGCGGGGCAGGTCGCGGCTCCTCTCCATCCTCGTCCGGAGGGAAGAGCGCGTCCAACACCTGCTTCAAGAACTCCGGCTCGAGTCTGCTCGTAACCGGAGGTCCCCCGTCACGCAGCTTGCGCAGCACGATCTTGTACGGGCGGCCCCATGGATCCAGCTCGACCGTCTCCACGAGTTCCGCCCACGCTGCGCTCTTCGCGCTGCGTATCGCGCTTTGGAGAGCCCGACGAGCGCAGGAGTACGCGTCGTACAGAGCGCGCTCCTCCTGCGACGTCCCTCGTTGTCGTCGGCGACGGAAGCGGAGCAACCGGCGCCGCGCGGAGACACAGGCGCCACGTAGCGCCGCGATCTCCGGCGACCACCAGTACACTTCCCGCCTCCCGCCGGGCTTCGTCTTGGCTCGGGGCATGGAGGCATCGCAGATTCTCGTCATCGTGCGCCGAAAGCGCACAGCCGAGTCATCCGGATGCTCCTCCTCCTCCTCTTCCCGCGAGGCGGGCGGCGGCGGTTGCGCCCAGTCCTCCATAATGATGGCTGTGGTCAGCGCGTCCTCGTCCAGCCCTCGGAGGGCCCACCTACGGGCCCGGGCTCCGCGCCCGCGCTGGGGGGCGCCGGCAGGACGGCCCCCCACGCTAAGCTCGATGACGATGTAGAGGTGGTCGGAGAGAGACTCGATATCCTCCGCTACCGACCACCCCCGCACCAGGCGCGCGGCAGAAGGCGTCGCCCACGATACGTCAACGATCGAGCCGCCGTTCCACCGCACGCAGGTGCTTGCGCTTCCCACGTTGAGGAGTCGAAGTCCTCTTGGTACTGCCCATCCCTCGAGGGTTGCTCCTCTTCGGTCCGTGGTTCCGTTCCCCCATGCCGCGGACTTCGCGTTGAAGTCGCCCAGAACGAACGCACAGGCTCCCGGCAACCTGTCCAGGCGACTGCCCAGCCGCTCGAGGAACGCCTCGAAGTCAGCCAGGCGTGCATTGGGGGAGAAATAGCACCCGACGATGTGAATCCCCCCCCATTTCGCGATCGCGAACCCGTCCCCACGCTCTACGAGCGAGCACGGTGGGGAGTTTGCGACATGCCGCTGCACGATAGCAACGGCACCGCACGCGGAGCCAATCCATCCCGGACGGTCCGGGATAGCGTATGGCTCAGATACGACGGCGAGCCCAACGCATCGCTCCATCATGCTGTGGATCAGGAGATCCTGAGCACGGGCGGAACGATTCAAATTTGCCTGGATTAAGCGGGTGAAGGCGAAGCCTCCATCGCCTCCTCCAGGCCGTCGAACATGTTTGCCGTCGGGACCGGTCCCGACGGCTCGTCGCATCTATCTAGTACCACGACGGGCACCATCGCCGGCTCAGAGGGAGCAGGGGGCGGAGCGCTCGCCGCGGTCGACCCGCTCGCGACGGATGCGGGTTCCGGCGCGGACTCGGGCGCAGGCTTAGGCGCAGCCCTCGGCGCGGCCTTCGGCGCAGACGCGATCGCGACAGTGCGCGCGGGCACGACGGTTTCCACGCTAACGATGCGTGGACCTCGCGGCGCGGGGGCGTCGGTCGCGACGCCCTTGGGGGTCGAAGAGGCCGGCTTTCCGGCCCCTTTTCCCGTCTTTTTGAGAGGCGGGGCACAGGACTTACTGCCGAGCCTATGCCCCGACGGCCTCCCGAGATCCTTGCACAGCACGCAAAGCGGAGCGGCCGTGCAAGTATTCGCGCGGTGGTCGGTGCTACCGCAGTTGTAGCACCGATTGCTACGGTCCACGTCACTAGGACACGTCGCCCGGACGTGCCCCATGCGCAGACACTTGTAGCATTGCAGGGGGCGCCTCGGCAGGGCTTCCACCCTTGCGGCGGCCCATCCTACTTTGAGGTCCCTGGCCACGGAGATCTTTCGAGCCGCCATGGCAGGGCACCTCACCCATATGGTGCCCATTCTGGAGGGAGCAGCGCGCACCTCGCCAGTGCGCACCTCTCCCTCCGAGCACCCCGTCGCGGCGCAGATCGCGGCTGTGACGTCTGCCGGGGTAGCGGACGCGTCGAGCCCCAGCAGACGAATGTCTCCCGTTGGGGTGGGACGTCCGACGCGGACGCCCATCGGCCCCACCACGTCCCGAAAACGTTGGGCGAGAGCGTCGGCCAGTGCCGCGCTCTTCGCCCCGGGAATGGTAACGGCCATCCCTCCCGCGGCGGTGTACTTAAATCGAAAGCCACCGGTGATGCCGATGGCCACTAAATCAATCTCCGCGCGCGCCTTCTTCATCACTTCCGCCCACCCCTCGTAGGGTGAGTCGGGACGGCGGTGGAGCGTCACCACCGCCGCTCGCGGCTTCCTCGCGGGAGGGACGCCCGTCCCCCTCTTAATATTACTAATCTTCCCGCCCCCAGACGCAGGGACGGGAGCCGCGACGCTCGCGGCTTGCTTCCGAGCCGCTTGCCCGGAAGCGCGTTTCGCCTTCTTGCCGGCGACCTGCGCCCACGACAATGGGCCAGGTTCGCCGGCAACGCTCGCAGAGGGAGGGGCGTCGCCACTTACCTTAGGGGCGGCGGCTGGCGTCCCGGGAGCCGCCCCCTTTCCCTCGTCGTCCCGTCGCCGCTTCTTCCCCGGGTTCGCCGGAGTTGCAGCGGCCGAACAGGGCACAGCAGTGGCTGCAGGCTTCCTTGCAGCTCGCGGAACGGCCGGCGAAGGGGAGCGCGTCCTCTTCGGAGCCGCTTCCCGCGGCGGCTGAAGCTGCTGCTGTTGCGTAGCGGGCGGTTGGGCAGGTGCCCGAGACGCCGCCACGAGGGGCTGCACCACCGCTGTGAGGGCAACGATGGCAGCGCGCAGCCCCTCATTTTCTTCCCGGATGAGGCAGACCACCTCATTCCGGATCCTGACCGTAGGGTCGACCTCGGCGATCGGCCCCCTCCTCGCCGCCTCCAGCCTCGAGGCGGCGGTGGACGACGTCGTCGGCATCGGCGTCTTCGTCGGCGCCTTCGTCGGCGCCCTGGTGCGGTCATCCCTCGGCGGCGACGGTTCCCTCTCCTTGAGGGCCCTCCGCAGCTCCGCATTCTCACGTTGAGAGCGCGCGAGCTGCTCACGGAGCGAGGCCACCAGAAGGGCCTCCCGGTGCGATGCAGAGTCGCTGTCCACGCCCGGGTCGGCTCGGGCGAACCCGACGCTAAAAGCGGCCTCCAAAGTGTCGACCGCGCTCCTAAGGGCCCTCACGTTTTGCCCTTTAAGATTATTGGAGGTAGCGGCAATTTTCCACACCTCTTCCCTCTTGAGGGCCACTACCTCCCTGAGTTCCGGCTCGGTGAGCCCTCGGAGCCAATCTTGAAGCTCCCCCCCAGAGGGGAGCGGCTCCGCAGGCGGCCGCTTCTTCTTTCTCCCCTCGACAGAGCGAGGGGAAGTCGTTCCTCCCCGGGAAGGGCTACCCGGCAGCGGGGAAGTCGCTGCCGGCCTTTTTTTTCCCGCTGCGCTCCGGCGGCGCAGCGGCGACGAACATGAAGGCGCGATGCTCGCCGAGTCGGACTCGCACTCGCGCGCAAGCGAGTCGTCCGACTCCCGCACAGTCTTGGCCTTCGCGGCGGCCGCGGCCCTCCCGTAAATTATGTCGCGGATCTCGCTTTCGAGCGAACCCGCGACCGACGTGGCATCAGACACCACCACCACTGTGTCCGCGTCCTCCTCGTCCGACGTCGAGAGGACGTTCGGCAGACGAGTCCTACCCGCACATTTCCTACCGGGCGCCATCGCAGAGGCGCGGTCCTTTCCCGGCAGGCGCCTTATTAGGTCCTTTTCACCTTGTTTTTTACTTTTGGGGGAGGCTGCCCCCGACCGCAGCCCGCCCCCGCTGTCACTTCCTGCGTGCGACATACCTCAGTATGAAGCAACGCAGCACTAACACGACTTAAAGTCCCTAAGAGTCCCGGGCACCACGCACGGGCACAACAAGAAGGAAGATAGGAGAGCAGGATGGGAGAAAGTGGGGGAGGAGAGAGCCAAGAAAGTAGGAGGGCAAAGAACAGTATAAGAGTAAGCTAAGAAGACAGTAGGAGCAAAGAAAAAGTTAAAGGGGGGACAGAAAAGCTGGGGATAGTGCTTCTACACAGGAAGAAATCAAGGAAAGGTGGAAGAAAAGGTGGGCGTAAACTGAGGGATGGGAAGAGAGAAGGGAGAAAGATAGGAGGAAAAGAAAGAAAGAATCTTAAACTAGAGAGTCTGCGGTACTAGAGGAGTACCAGCAGAACTGTGTGGGGGAACGGGAAGCCTGGAAAACAAGAGGGAACAAAAAGAGGAAAATTGGGGTTACGCAGCCACAGGAAATAATTTTAGAAGGTAGCTAGGAGAGAATTGGGAAAGACGCCACCAGGGAGGAATAGTAAAGGGGAATACGATAGGGGTAGGTAAAGGGAGGATAGAAAGTGGGAAGGGAGGGAAGTAGAAGCAAGGAAAAGTAAAGCGCAGAGAGGCGCAGGTGGAAATAACAGAAGAAACAGAAAATTGAGAATTAAAGTATTAGAGGAAGAGAAAGAGGGAAGGTAGAGAGAGAGGGAGAAGCAGTACAGGAGGGGAAAGTAAAGAACGAGAGATAGAATAGAAGATAGATGTGGAAATAGGTAGGGCGCAGAGAAGCGCAGACAGAAAAGAAAAGAAAGCAGGGAAAGGAAAGAGCGGAGAGAAAATATGCACACGCACACAGTACCTTTGCCGTCCTGAACACGAGAGAGCTATCCCAGACAGCGTGGCACAGTCCTGAGGCGTCGCACTGCACCACACAGCACTAAAAGTACGCAGGGCGTACGCCTCACAATATTCGTCCCCAGCACCGTTTTTAACGCGTTGCAGCGTTGCCCCACAGTCCCAGGACAACACAGCCACTAATCCCGACACGGCAGGAACGCGCACAGTCACCAGAAGGCGAAGGAACGTCACCTGTAGCGCGTCGCGTACCGCGCGCGCCCCGACGCTACCGCGTGGCGCGCGAGGTTATGTCGCCACGTGGCGACCGGCGTCAATGTTCGCACAGTCACACGCACTTGCACTTTAATCCTGGAGTATCCCACGAAGCAAGGCGCGATCCCGGCACAACTAATCGTCCTTAAACACCGTCTGCACAACCGCACCGTGCAGGAACGCGAACGCGAACGCGAAAATCGCGCGCGTCGCCACGCGGTCGTCGACGCACGAGGTTAAACGGCACGGCCGAATTCCCCCGTACGTGATTTCCGCGTTTTCGCGTGCCGGGGCGACGCGAAAACCCTACCCGGGTGTAGAGTACAGTGCAGGACCGACTCTAACACCTTACTTCAACGAAAAATCTACGAATTTATGGAAAAACTCGAAAATTCCCGGGAGCAGTCGGCGCGCACGTCTGCATCGGACCAGGGGCGGACGAAGAGTAGAGACCTAACCCAGACCTTTTTTGACGTGCCATTGGTTACAGTGAGACCTTTTTTTTTTTTTTTTTTGTCGAGGAGGAAATCTTTCAAAGACACCCCGCGGCCCAACGAAGGGGACGCGAGGTAGTGCCGGATTTCCACCGGCTAAAACCTCCCCGATGCCACATCCCTGCTCGAGAGTGGGTGCGTTACGGGAATTTCGCGCGCGAATTACGTCCGCGACGCACCCGAGGATGGCGTGAAGCGCCCAATACCTTGGAGGCCGCGAAGCGGCCCCCGAAACGGCTAGGTTACAGACTCGTCGCCGCGAAGCGGCGCCGAGCCGTTCATCAAATAAATTGCCAAAAGGCTCTACAATGCAATAGAGTGACGATCACTCATTGAATTTAGAAAACTACCCAACGACCCGCGTAGATAAGACCGCTCGACCAGGCACCTGCCGAACGGCCAAAACTCCCGAGGACGCTCGGAGGGAGCGCCCTGGCTCGACGCGCGCGAGGAGCCCTATGAAGCTACCCGGCCGACGGCGGCTACGAATCCGAAACCGTCGGCCACCGGTGATGCGGCGACCGCAGGGAGGGCAGCTCCCGACGGTCGCCCACGCGGTTATCCCCCGTCCCCTCGCACAGCGGGACGGAGGAAGGGAGGCGGAAGCCTCCTCGGACGCCGCACGCGGAGCGAGTCGGGATCGCCTTCCCGCTCTCGCTCGGCAGCCTCCTTCTGGGACATGACGCCCTCGCAGAAGGAGGCGAAGGTTACAGTGAGACCTAACCCAGACCTTTTTTTTTTTTTTTTTTGTTGTCGAGGAGGAAATCTTTCAAAGACACCCCGCGGCCCAACGAGGGGGACGCGAGGTAGTGCCGGATTTCCACCGGCTAAAACCTCCCCGATGCCACATCCCTGCTCGAGAGTGGGTGCGTTACGGGAATTTCGCGCACGAATTACGTCCGCGACGCACCCGAAGACCTAGACCTTTTTTTTTTTTTTTTTTTTTTTTGTTGTCGAGGAGGAAATCTTTCAAAGACACCCCGCGGCCCAACGAGGGGGACGCGAGGTAGTGCCGGATTTCCACCGGCTAAAACCTCCCCGATGCCACATCCCTGCTCGAGAGTGGGTGCGTTACGGGAATTTCGCGCACGAATTACGTCCGCGACGCACCCGAGGATGGCGTGAAGCGCCCAATACTTTGGAGGCCGCGAAGCGGCCTCCGAAACGGATAGGTTACAGACTCGGCGCCGCGAAGCGACGCCGAGCCGCTCATCAAATAAGTTGCCAAAAGGCTCTACAATTGCAATAGAGTGACGATCACTCATTGAATTTAGAAATCTACCCAACGACTCGCGTAGATAAGACCGCTCGACCAGGCATCTGCCGAGCGGCCAAAAACTCCCGAGGGCGCTCAGAGGGAGCGCCCTGGCTCGACGCGCGCGAGGAGCCATGTGAAACTACCCGGCCGACGGCGGCTACGAATCCGAAACCGTCGGCCACCGGTGATGCGGCGACCGCAGAGAGGGCAGCTCCCGACGGTCGCCCACGCGGTTATCCCCCGTCCCCTCGCACAGCGGGACGGAGGAAGGGAGGCGGAAGCCTCCTCGGACGCCGCACGCGGAGCGAGTCGGGATCGCGTTCCCGCTCTCGCTCGGCAGCCTCCTTCTCGGACATGACGCCCTCGCAGAAGGAGGCGAACGCACTCCAGGACCGGTCGCTCCGGAGCATCTCGGGGAGAATGCACCGAAGAGAGAGGTCCCAGCCGCAAACGCTACGAAGGACACGGCGTTCCCGTGCCCACGCCGGGCACTCCTCGACGGTGTGTGCCGCCGTGTCCCTACCCTCCCCGCAGTGATGGCACTGCTCGGACAGTTCCCTCCCTAGGCGACACAGGTACACCCCGAAACATCCGTGTCCGGTGAGCACCTGCGTCATCCTGAAGCTAAGCGCGCCCCGCGATCTGCTGACCCAATCTTCGAAGATGGGGAGCAGCGCCTCGACGAGCGTCCGGCTCTTACCGTTGGGGAGATCCGTCAGCCGATCGCGCCATGTGCCGATCGACCTTCTTCTCCCCTCACTGCGCTCGACCCGGATGGTGTTCGCCGCAACCACCGGATCGATTCGTCCCTCTCGCAGCTCGACTCGTCGCCGATGAGCCGCTGCGAGTTCGCGCGCCATAAGATCTATGGGCACGACGCCCGCGAGAGTCCTCGCCGCCTCCAAGGAGACGGTTCGGTATCCCCTTATCACCCTCAGAGCCATCAGGCGCTGGAGGGAGTCCAGCGCCCTCCAGGTGGGGGCTGACAATCTATCCGCCCATATCGGTGAGCCGTACATCACCATAGCGTGCACGATCCCCAAATACAGGCGGCGAGCACGGGGCCCGGGGCCCCCTAGATTCGGCAGCAGCCGCGCGAGTGCCGCCGCCGCGCCTTCCACCCGTGGTATCAGCTTTTTGATATGACGATCAAATTTCCACGTCTGATCAAGGAGGAGTCCCAGATAGCGGAACCCCTCGCCCACGGGGGTTAACTCCCCATTGTCGCCGAGTCCGATGCCCGCGACCGCCGGGACGCCCCGACCGTGGAGCCTGCGGTAAAACCACATGGCCTCCGTCTTGGCCGGAGCGACGCAAAGGCCGAGAGCACGGATGCGATCGAGGACAGAGGCCAGCGCCTGGCCGGCCAGCTCGATAGCCCTCTCGCAGGAGTCCCCCCCGGCGAGGACGAGCGTGTCGTCCGCATAGCAGACGACACTTACTCCTGGAGGCCGAGGGACCCGCAGAACCCAGTCATACGTCAGGTTCCACAAGAGTGGACCCAACATCGAGCCCTGCGGTACCCCGCGCGTAACCCGCCGCGTTTGGACGCCGCCGTCCTTTACGGTAAACGTTACCGTTCTGTCCCGCAGGTAGTCCCGGACGACGGCCTGGAGATACGGCGGAAGGCCGTAATGCTCCAACGCATCCCGAATCGCCCCCCAGGGGAGAGTGTTGAATGCATTGACGATGTCGAGGCTCACCGCCAACACCACTCCACCCCCGGAAGTCACGCCCGTCGTGAAGCCGCGCACGCGCTCCAACGCGTCGATCGTCGAGCGCCCGCGACGAAACCCGAACTGGTCGTCATCCAGGTTCGGTCCCACCCCGGACAGATGCGCATTAATCCTAGCGGCGAGCAAAGTCTCAAAGAGTTTGCCCGCCTCGTCCAGAAGGCATATGGGGCGGTAAGCGGAAGGAGAGTCCGCCGGCCGCCCCACTTTGGGGACCAGAACCAAGTTCGCCGTCTTCCACGGAGCGGGGAATATTCCTCTTCGGAGGCACACGTCGAATATCTTCGTCAGCCTCGGGTGTAGCGTCTTGAGGGCCGGCGCGAGCACCCTACCGGGTACACCGTCGGGCCCCGGCGCGGCGGTCTTGGCGCGCATCCTATTCACCGCGAGGCTGATCTCATCTCCCGCGACGCGAAGTTCTTCGTCCCATTCTGGGGAGTCGCGCGGGGCAGGTCGCGGCTCCTCTCCATCCCCGTCCGGAGGGAAGAGCGCGTCCAGCACCTGCTTCAAGAACTCCGGCTCGAGTCTGCTCGTAACCGAAGGTCCCCCGTCACGCAGCTTGCGCAGCACGATCTTGTACGGGCGGCCCCATGGATCCAGTTCGACCGTCTCCACGAGTTCCGCCCACGCTGCGCTCTTCGCGCTGCGTATCGCGCTTTGGAGAGCCCGACGAGCGCAGGAGTACGCGTCGTACAGAGCGCGCTCCTCCTGCGGCGTCCCTCGTTGTCGTCGGCGACGGAAGCGGAGCAACCGGCGCCGCGCGGAGACGCAGGCGCTACGTAGCGCCGCGATCTCCGCCGACCACCAGTACACTTCCCGCTTCCCGCTGGGCTTCGTCTTGGCTCGGGGCATGGAGGCATCGCAGATTCTCGTCATCGTGCGCCGAAAGCGCACAGCCGAGTCATCCGGATGCTCCTCCTCCTCCTCTTCCCGCGAGGCGGGCGGCGGCGGTTGCGCCCAGTCCTCCATAATGACGGCTGTGGCCAGCGCGTCCTCGTCCAGCCCTCGGAGGACCCACCTACGGGCCCGGGCCACGCGCCCGCGCTGGGGGGCGCCGGCAGGACAGCCCCCCACGCTAAGCTCGATGACGATGTAGAGGTGGTCGGAGAGAGACTCGATATCCTCCGCTACCGACCACCTCCGCACCAGGCGCGCGGCAGAAGGCGTCGCCCACGATACGTCAACGATCGAGCCGCCGTTCCACCGCACGCAGGTGCTTGCGCTTCCCACGTTGAGGAGTCGAAGTCCTCTTGGTACTGCCCATCCCTCGAGGGTTGCTCCTCTTCGGTCCGTGGTTCCGTTCCCCCATGCCGCGGACTTCGCATTGAAGTCGCCCAGAACGAACGCACAGGCTCCCGGCAACCTGTCCAGGCGACTGCCCAGCCGCTCGAGGAACGCCTCGAAGTCAGCCAGGCGTGCATTGGGGGAGAAATAGCACCCGACGATGTGAATCCCCCCCCATTTCGCGATCGCGAACCCGTCCCCACGCTCTACGAGCGAGCACGGTGGGGAGTTTGCGACATGCCGCTGCACGATAGCAACGGCACCGCACGCGGAGCCAATCCATCCCGGACGGTCCGGGATAGCGTATGGCTCAGATACGACGGCGAGCCCAACGCATCGCTCCATCATGCTGTGGATCAGGAGATCCTGAGCACGGGCGGAGCGATTCAAGTTTGCCTGGATTAAGCGGGTGAAGGCGAAGCCTCCATCGCCTCCTCCAGGCCGTCAAACATGTTTGCCGTCGGGACCGGTCCCGACGGCTCGTCGCATCTATCTAGTACCACGACGGGCACCATCGCCGGCTCAGAGGGAGCAGGGGGCGGAGCGCTCGCCGCGGTCGACCCGCTCGCGACGGATGCGGGCTCCGGCGCGGACTCGGGCGCGGACTCGGGCGCAGGCTTAGGCGCGGCCCTCGGCGCGGCCTTCGGCGCAGACGCGATCGCGACAGTGCGCGCGGGCACGACGGTTTCCACGCTGACGATGCGTAGACCTCGCGGCGCGGGGGCGTCGGTCGCGACGCCCTTGGGGGTCGAAGAGGCCGGCTTTCCGGCCCCTTTTCCCGTCTTTTTGAGAGGCGGGGCACAGGACTTACTGCCGAGCCTATGCCCCGACGGCCTCCCGAGATCCTTGCACAGCACGCAAAGCGGAGCGGCCGTGCAAGTATTCGCGCGGTGGTCGGTGCTACCGCAGTTGTAGCACCGATTGCTACGGTCCACGTCACTAGGACACGTCGCCCGGACGTGCCCCATGCGCAGACACTTGTAGCATTGCAGGGGGCGCCTCGGCAGGGCTTCCACCCTTGCGGCGGCCCATCCTACTTTGAGGTCCCTGGCCACGGAGATCTTTCGAGCCGCCATGGCAGGGCACCTCACCCATATGGTGCCCATTCTGGAGGGAGCAGCGCGCACCTCGCCAGTGCGCACCTCTCCCTCCGAGCACCCCGTCGCGGCGCAGATCGCGGCGGTGACGTCTGCCGGGGTAGCGGACGCGTCGAGCCCCAGCAGACGAACGTCTCCCGTTGGGGTGGGACGTCCGACGCGGACGCCCATCGGCCCCACCACGTCCCGAAAACGTTGGGCGAGAGCGTCGGCCAGTGCCGCGCTCTTCGCCCCGGGAATGGTAACGGCCATCCCTCCCGCGGCGGTGTATTTAAATCGAAAGCCACCGGTGATGCCGATGGCCACTAAATCAATCTCCGCGCGCGCCTTCTTCATAACTTCCGCCCACCCCTCGTAGGGTGAGTCGGGACGGCGGTGGAGCGTCACCACCGCCGCTCGCGGCTTCCTCGCGGGAGGGATGCCCGTCCCCCGCTTAATATTACTAACTTTCCCGCCCCCAGACGCAGGGACGGGAGCCGCGACGCTCGCGGCTTGCTTCCGGGCCGCTTGCCCGGAAGCGCGTTTCGCCTTCTTGCCGGCGACCTGTGCCCACGACAATGGGCCAGGTTTGCCGGCAACGCTCGCAGAGGGAGGGGCGTCGTCACTTACCTTAGGGGCGGCGGCTGGCGTCCCGGGAGCCGCCCCCTTTCCCTCGTCGTCCCGTCGCCGCTTCTTCCCCGGGTTCGCCGGAGTTGCAGCGGCCGAACAGGGCACAGCAGTGGCTGCAGGCTTCCTTGCAGCTCGCGGAACGGCCGGCGAAGGGGAGCGCGTCCTCTTCGGAGCCGCTTCCCGCGGCGGCTGAAGCTGCTGCTGTTGCGCAGCGGGCGGTTGAGCAGGTGCCCGAGACGCCGCCACGAGGGGCTGCACCACCGCTGTGAGGGCAACGATGGCAGCGCGCAGCCCCTCATTTTCTTCCCGGATGAGGCAGAGCACCTCATTCCGGATCCTGACCGTAGGGTCGACCTCGGCGATCGGCCCCCTCCTCGCCGCCTCCAGCCTCGAGGCGGCGGTGGACGACGTCGTCGGCATCAGCGTCTTCGTCGGCGCCTTCGTCGGCGCCCTGGTGCGGTCATCCCTCGGCGGCGACGGTTCCCTCTCCTTGAGGGCCCTCCGCAGCTCCGCATTCTCACGTTGAGAGCGCGCGAGCTGCTCACGGAGCGAGGCCACCAGAAGGGCCTCCCGGTGCGATGCAGAGTCGCTGTCCACGCCCGGGTCGGCTCGGGCGAACCCGACGCTAAAAGCGGCCTCCAAAGTGTCGACCGCGCTCCTAAGGGCCCTCACGTTTTGCCCTTTAAGATTATTGGAGGTAGCGGCAATTTTCCAAACCTCATCCCTCTTGAGGGCCACCACCTCCCTAAGTTCCGGCTCGGTGAGCCCTCGGAGCCAATCCTGAAGCTCCCCCCCAGAGGGGAGCGGCTCCGCAGGCGGCCGCTTCTTCTTTCTCCCCTCGACAGAGCGAGGGGAAGTCGTTCCTCCCCGGGAAGGGCTACCCGGCAGCGGGGAAGTCGCTGCCGGCCTTTTTTTTCCCGCTGCGCTCCGGCGGCGCAGCGGCGACGAGCATGAAGGCGCGATGCTCGCCGAGTCGGACTCGCACTCGCGCGCAAGCGAGTCGTCCGACTCCCGCACAGACTTGGCCTTCGCGGCGGCCGCGGCCCTCCCGTAAATTATGTCGCGGATCTCGCTTTCGAGCGAACCCGCGACCGACGTGGCATCAGAAACCACCACCACTGTGTCCGTGTCCTCCTCGTCCGACGTCGAGAGGACGTTCGGCGGACGAGATCTGCCCGCACTTCTCGTCACGGGGGCCCTCGCGGGGGCGCGGTCCTTCCCCGGCGAGCGCCTTGTTTTGGGGGAGGCTGCCTTCGACCGCAGCCCGCCCCCGCTGTCGCTTTCTGCGTGCGACATACCTCAGTATGCCGCAACGCAGCACTAACACAACTTAAAGTCCCTAAGAGTCCCGGGCACCACGTACGGGCACAACAAGAAAGAAGATAGGAGAGCAGGATGGGAGAAAGTGGGGGAGGAGAGAGCCAAGAAAGTAGGAGGACAAAGAACAGTATAAGAGTAGGCTAAGAAGACAGTAGGAGCAAAGAAAAAGTTAAAGGGGGGACAGAAAAGCTGGGGATAGTGCTTCTACACAGGAAGAAATCAAGGAAAAGGTGGCAGAAAAGGTGGGCGTAAACTGAGGGATGGGAAGAGAGAAGGGAGAAAGGTAGGAGGAAAAGAAAGAAAGAATCTTAAACTAGAGAGTCTGCGGTACTAGAGGAGTACCAGCAGAACAGTGTGGGGGGACGGGAAGCCTGGAAAACAAGAGGGAACAAAAAGAGGAAATTTAGGGTTACGCAGCCACAGGAAATAATTTTTAAAAGGTAGCTAGGAGAGAATTGGGAAAGACGTGACCAGGGAGGAATAGTAAAGGGGAATACGATAGGGGTAGGTAAAGGGAGGATAGAAAGTGGGAAGGGAGGGAAGTAGAAGCAAGGAAAAGGAAAGCGCAGAGAGGCGCAGGTGGAAATAACAAAAAGAACAGAAAATTGAGAGTTAAAGTATTAGAGGAAGAGAAAGAGGGAAGGTAGAGAGAGAGGGAGAAGCAGTACAGGAGGGGAAAGTAAAGAACGAGAGATAGAATAGAAGATAGATGTGGAAATAGGTAGGGCGCAGAGAAGCGCAGACAGAAAAGAAAAGAAAGCAGGGAAAGGAAAGAGCGGAGAGAAAATATGCACACGCACACAGTACCTTTGCCGTCCTGAACACGAGAGAGCTATCCCAGACAGCGTGGCACAGTCCTGAGGCGTCGCCCTGCACCACACAGCACTAAAAGTACACAGGGCGTACGCCTCACAATATTCGTTTCCAGCACCGTTTTTAACGCGTTGCAGCGTTGCCCCACAGTCCCAGGACAACACAGCCACTAATCCCGACACGGCAGGAACGCGCACAGTCACCAGAAGGCGAAGGAAAGTCACCTGTAGCGCGTCGCGTACCGCGCGCGCCCCGACGCTACCGCGTGGCGCGCGAGGTTATGTCGCCACGTGGCGACCGGCGTCAATGTTTTCACAGTTCCACGCACTCGCACTTGCACCGCACGGTATTCCAAGTGTTCCAGGGCGTAGTCTGGTCCCTCCTCGATGCACCACTGTTGCACAGAGTGCCCGAATCGCGATCGCGAACGCGAAAATCGCGCGCGTCGCCACGCGGTCGTCGACGCACGAGGTTAAACGGCACGGCCGAATTCCCCCGTACGCGATTTCCGCGTTTTCGCGTGCCGGGGCGACGCGAAAACCCTACCCGGGTGTAGAGTACAGTGCAGGACCGACTCTAACACCTTACTTCAACGAAAAATCTACGAATTTATGGAAAAACTCGAAAATTCCCGGGAGCAGTCGGCGCGCACGTCTGCATCGGACCAGGGGCGGACGAAGAACAGACCTTTTTTTTTTTTTTGATGTCGAGGAGGAAATCTTTCAAAGACACCCCGCGGCCCAACGAAGGGGACGCGAGGTAGTGCCGGATTTCCACCGGCTAAAACCTCCCCGATGCCACATCCCTGCTCGAGAGTGGGTGCGTTACGGGAATTTCGCGCGCGAATTACATCCGCGACGCACCCGAGGATGGCGTGAAACGCCCAATACCTTGGAGGCCGCGAAGCGGCCTCCGGAACGGCTAGGTTATCAACTCGGCGACGCGAAGCGCCGCCGAGCTGCTCATCGAATAAATTGCCAAAGAGGCTCTAACAATTGCAATAGAGTGACGATCACTCGTTTGAATTTAGAACTCTACCCTACTACTCGCGTAGATAAGACCGCTCGACCAGGCATCTGCCGAGCGGCCAAAACTCCCGAGGGCGCTCAGAGGGAGCGCCCTGGCTCGACGCGCGCGAGAAGCCCTATGAAACTACCCGGCCGACGGCGGCTAAGAATCCGAAACCGTCGGCCACCGGTGATGCGGCGACCGCAGGGAGGGCAGCTCCCGACGGTCGCCCACGCGGTTATCCCCCGTCCCCACGCACAGCGGGACGGAGGAAGGGAGGCGGAAGCCTCCTCGGACGCCGCACGCGGAGCGAGTCGGGATCGCGTTCCCGCCCTCGCTCGGCAGCCTCCTTCTCGGACATGACGCCCTCGCAGAAGGAGGCGAACGCACTCCAGGACCGGTCGCTCCGGAGCATCTCGGGGAGAATGCACCGAAGAGAGAGGTCCCAGCCGCAAACGCTACGAAGGACACGGCGTTCCCGTGCCCACGCCGGGCACTCCTCGACGGTGTGCGCCGCCGTGTCCCTACCCTCCCCGCAGTGATGGCACTGCTCGGACAGTTCCCTCCCTAGGCGACACAGGTACACCCCGAAACATCCGTGTCCGGTGAGCACCTGCGTCATCCTGAAGCTAAGCGCGCCCCGCGATCTGCTGACCCAATCTTCGAAGATGGGGAGCAGCGCCTCGACGAGCGTCCGGCTCTTACCGTTGGGGAGATCCGTCAGCCGATCGCGCCATGTGCCGATCGACCTTCTTCTCCCCTCACTGCGCTCGACCCGGATGGTGTTCGCCGCAACCACCGGATCGATTCGTCGCTCTCGCAGCTCGACTCGTCGCCGATGAGCCGCTGCGAGTTCGCACGCCATAAGATCTATGGGCACGACGCCCGCGAGAGCCCTCGCCGCCTCCAAGGAGACGGTTCGGTATCCCCTTATCACCCTCAGAGCCATCAGGCGCTGGAGGGAGTCCAGCGCCCTCCAGGTGGGGGCTGATAATCTATCCGCCCATATCGGTGAGCCGTACATCACCATAGCGTGCACGACCCCCAAATACAGGCGGCGCGCACGGGCCCCGGCGCCCCCTAGATTCGGCAGCAGCCGCGCGAGTGCCGCCGCCGCGCCTTCCACCCGTGGTATCAGCTTTTTGATATGACGATCAAATTTCCACGTCTGATCAAGGAGGAGTCCCAGATAGCGGAACCCCTCGCCCACGGGGGTTAACTCCCCATTGTCGCCGAGTCCGATGCCCGCGACCGCCGGGACGCCCCGACCGTGGAGCCTGCGGTAAAACCACATGGCCTCCGTCTTGGCCGGAGCGACGCAAAGGCCGAGAGCACGGATGCGATCGAGGACAGAGGCCAGCGCCTGGCCGGCCAGCTCGATGGCCCTCTCGCAGGAGTCCCCCCCGGCGAGGACGAGCGTGTCGTCCGCGTAGCAGACGACACTTACTCCTGGAGGCCGAGGGACCCGCAGAACCCAGTCATACGTCAGGTTCCACAAGAGTGGACCCAACACCGAGCCCTGCGGTACCCCGCGCGTAACCCGCCGCGTTTGGACGCCGCCGTCCTTTACGGTATACGTTACCGTTCTGTCCCGCAGGTAGTCCCGGATAACGGCCTGGAGATACGGCGGAAGGCCGTAATGCTCCAACGCATCCCGAATCGCCCCCCAGGGGAGAGTGTTGAATGCATTGACGATGTCGAGGCTCACCGCCAACACCACTCCACCCCCGGTAGTCACGCCCGTCGTGAAGCCGCGCACGCGCTCCAACGCGTCGATCGTCGAGCGCCCGCGACGAAACCCGAACTGGTCGTCATCCAGGTTCGGTCCCACCCCGGACAGATGCGCATTAATCCTAGCGGCGAGCAAAGTCTCAAAGAGTTTGCCCGCCTCGTCCAGAAGGCATATGGGGCGGTAAGCGGAAGGAGAGTCCGCCGGCCGCCCCACTTTGGGGACCAGAACCAAGTTCGCCGTCTTCCACGGAGCGGGGAATATTCCTCTTCGGAGGCAATCGTCGAATATCTTCGTCAGCCTCGGGTGTAGCGCCTTGAGGGCCGGCGCGAGCACCCTACCGGGTACACCGTCGGGCCCCGGCGCGGCGGTCTTGGCGCGCATCCTATTCACCGCGAGGCTGATCTCATCTCCCGCGACGCGAAGTTCTTCGTCCCATTCTGGGGAGTCGCGCGGGGCAGGTCGCGGCTCCTCTCCATCCTCGTCCGGAGGGAAGAGCGCGTCCAACACCTGCTTCAAGAACTCCGGCTCGAGTCTGCTCGTAACCGGAGGTCCCCCGTCACGCAGCTTGCGCAGCACGATCTTGTACGGGCGGCCCCATGGATCCAGCTCGACCGTCTCCACGAGTTCCGCCCACGCCGCGCTCTTCGCGCTGCGTATCGCGCTTTGGAGAGCCCGACGAGCGCAGGAGTACGCGTCGTACAGAGCGCGCTCCTCCTGCGGCGTCCCTCGTTGTCGTCGGCGACGGAAGCGGAGCAACCGGCGCCGCGCGGAGACGCAGGCGCCACGTAGCGCCGCGATCTCCGCCGACCACCAGTACACTTCCCGCTTCCCGCTGGGCTTCGTCTTGGCTCGGGGCATGGAGGCATCGCAGATTCTCGTCATCGTGCGCCGAAAGCGCACAGCCGAGTCATCCGGATGCTCCTCCTCCTCCTCTTCCCGCGAGGCGGGCGGCGGCGGTTGCGCCCAGTCCTCGGACGAAGAACAGACCTTTTTTTTTTTTTTTTGTTGTCGAGGAGGAAATCTTTCAAAGACACCCCGCGGCCCAACGAGTGGGACGCGAGGTAGTGCCGGATTTCCACCGGCTAAAACCTCCCCGATGCCACATCCCTGCTCGAGAGTGGGTGCGTTACGGGAATTTCGCGCACGAATTACGTCCGCGACGCACCCGAGGATGGCGTGAAGCGCCCAATACCTTGGAGGCCGCGAAGCGGCCTCCGGAACGGCTAGGTTACAGACTCGGCGCCGCGAAGCGGCGACGAGCCGCTCATCAAATAAATTGCCAAAAGGCTCTGCAATTACAATAGAGTGACGATCACTCATTGAATTTAGAAATCTACCCTACTACTCGCGTAGATAAGGCCGCTCGACCAGGCATCTGCCGAGCGGCCAAAACTCCCGAGGGCGCTCAGAGGGAGCGCCCTGGCTCGACGCGCGCGAGGAGCCCTGTGAAACTACCCGGCCGACGGCGGCTACGAATCCGAAACCGTCGGCCACCGGTGATGCGGCGACCGCAGAGAGGGCAGCTCCCGACGGTCGCCCACGCGGTTATCCCCCGTCCCCACGCGGACGAAGAACAGACCTAACCCAGACCTTTTTTTTTTTTTTTTTGTTGTCGAGGAGGAAATCTTTCAAAGACACCCCGCGGCCCAACGAGGGGGACGCGAGGTAGTGCCGGATTTCCACCGGCTAAAACCTCCCCGATGCCACGTCCCTGCTCGAGAGTGGATGCGTTACGGGAATTTCGCGCACGAATTACGTCCGCGACGCACCCGAGGATGGCGTGAAGCGCCCAATACTTTGGAGGCCGCGAAGCGGCCTCCGAAACGGCTAGGTTATCAACTCGGCGACGCGATGCGGCGCCGAGCTGCTCATCGAATAAATTGCCAAAAAGGCTCTAACAATTGCAATAGAGTGACGATCACTCGTTTGAATTTAGAACTCTACCCTACTACTCGCGTAGATAAGACCGCTCGACCAGGCATCTGCCGAGCGGCCAAAACTCCCGAGGGCGCTCAGAGGGAGCGCCCTGGCTCGACGCGCGCGAGGAGCCCTATGAAACTACCCGGCCGACGGCGGCTACGAGTCCGAAACCGTCGGCCACCGGTGATGCGGCGACCGCAGAGAGGGCAGCTCCCGACGGTCGCCCACGCGGTTATCCCCCGTCCCCTCGCACAGCGGGACGGAGGAAGGGAGGCGGAAGCCTCCTCGGACGCCGCACGCGGAGCGAGTCGGGATCGCGTTCCCGCCCTCGCTCGGCAGCCTCCTTCTCGGACATGACGCCCTCGCAGAAGGAGGCGAACGCACTCCAGGACCGGTCGCTCCGGAGCATCTCGGGGAGAATGCACCGAAGAGAGAGGTCCCAGCCGCAAACGCTACGAAGGACACGGCGTTCCCGTGCCCACGCCGGGCACTCCTCGACGGTGTGCGCCGCCGTGTCCCTACCCTCCCCGCAGTGATGGCACTGCTCGGACAGTTCCCTCCCTAGGCGACACAGGTACACCCCGAAACATCCGTGTCCGGTGAGCACCTGCGTCATCCTGAAACTAAGCGCGCCCCGCGATCTGCTGACCCAATCCTCGAAGATGGGGAGCAGCGCCTCGACGAGCGTCCGGCTCTTACCATTGGGGAGATCCGTCAGCCGATCGCGCCATGTGCCGATCGACCTTCTCCTCCCCTCACTGCGCTCGACCCGGATGGTGTTCGCCGCACCCACCGGATCGATTCGTCGCTCTCGCAGCTCGACTTGTCGCCGATGAGTCGCCGCGAGTTCGCGCGCCATAAGATCTATGGGCACGACGCCCGCGAGAGTCCTCGCCGCCTCCAAGGAGACGGTTCGGTATCCCCTTATCACCCTCAGAGCCATCAGGCGCTGGAGGGAGTCCAGCGCCCTCCAGGTGGGAGCTGATAATCTATCCGCCCATATCGGTGAGCCGTACATCACCATAGCGTGCACGACCCCCAAATACAGGCGGCGCGCACGGGCCCCGGCGCCCCCTAGATTCGGCAGCAGCCGCGCGAGTGCCGCCGCCGCGCCTTCCACCCGTGGTATCAGCTTTTTGATATGACGATCAAATTTCCACGTCTGATCAAGGAGGAGTCCCAGATAGCGGAACCCCTCGCCCACGGGGGTTAACTCCCCATTGTCGCCGAGTCCGATGCCCGCGACCGCCGGGACGCCCCGACCGTGGAGCCTGCGGTAAAACCACATAGCCTCCGTCTTGGCCGGAGCGACGCAAAGGCCGAGAGCACGGATGCGATCGAGGACGGAGGCCAGCGCCTGGCCGGCCAGCTCGATGGCCCTCTCGCAGGAGTCCCCCCCGGCGAGGACGAGCGTGTCGTCCGCGTAGCAGACGACACTTACTCCTGGAGGCCGAGGGACCCGCAGAACCCGGTCATACGTCAGGTTCCACAAGAGTGGACCCAACACCGAGCCCTGCGGTACCCCGCGCGTAACCCGCCGCGTTTGGACGCCGCCGTCCTTTACGGTATACGTTACCGTTCTGTCCCGCAGGTAGTCCCGGACGACGGCCTGGAGATACGGCGGAAGGCCGTAATGCTCCAACGCATCCCGAATCGCCCCCCAGGGGAGAGTGTTGAATGCATTGACGATGTCGAGGCTCACCGCCAACACCACTCCACCCCCGGAAGTCACGCCCGTCGTGAAGCCGCGCACGCGCTCCAACGCGTCGATCGTCGAGCGCCCGCGACGAAACCCGAACTGGTCGTCATCCAGGTTCGGTCCCACCCCGGACAGATGCGCATTAATCCTAGCGGCGAGCAAAGTCTCAAAGAGTTTGCCCGCCTCGTCCAGAAGGCATATGGGGCGGTAAGCGGAAGGAGAGTCCGCCGGCCGCCCCACTTTGGGGACCAGAACCAAGTTCGCCGTCTTCCACGGAGCGGGGAATATTCCTCCTCGAAGGCAAGCGTCGAATATCTTCGTCAGCCTCGGGTGCAGCGTCTTGAGGGCCGGCGCGAGCACCCTACCGGGCACACCGTCGGGCCCCGGCGCGGCGGTCCTGGCGCGCATCCTATTCACCGCGAGGCTGATCTCATCTCCCGCGACGCGAAGTTCTTCGTCCCATTCTGGGGAGTCGCGCGGGGCAGGTCGCGGCTCCTCTCCATTCTCGTCCGGAGGGAAGAGCGCGTCCAACACCTGCTTCAAGAACTCCGGCTCGAGTCTGCTCGTAACCGGAGGTCCCCCGTCACGCAGCTTGCGCAGCACGATCTTGTACGGGCGGCCCCATGGATCCAGTTCGACCGTCTCCACGAGTTCCGCCCACGCTGCGCTCTTCGCGCTGCGTATCGCGCTTTGGAGAGCCCGACGAGCGCAGGAGTACGCGTCGTACAGAGCGCGCTCCTCCTGCGGCGTCCCTCGTTGTCGTCGGCGACGGAAGCGGAGCAACCGGCGCCGCGCGGAGACGCAGGCGCTACGTAGCGCCGCGATCTCCGCCGACCACCAGTACACTTCCCGCTTCCCGCTGGGCTTCGTCTTGGCTCGGGGCATGGAGGCATCGCAGATTCTCGTCATCGTGCGCCGAAAGCGCACAGCCGAGTCATCCGGATGCTCCTCCTCCTCCTCTTCCCGCGAGGCGGGCGGCGGCGGTTGCGCCCAGTCCTCCATAATGACGGCTGTGGTCAGCGCGTCCTCGTCCAGCCCTCGGAGGACCCACCTACGGGCCCGGGCTCCGCGCCCGCGCTGGGGGGCGCCGGCAGGACAGCCCCCCACGCTAAGCTCGATGACGATGTAGAGGTGGTCGGAGAGAGACTCGATATCCTCCGCTACCGACCACCCCCGCACCAGGCGCGCGGCAGAAGGCGTCGCCCACGATACGTCAACGATCGAGCCGCCGTTCCACCGCACGCAGGTGCTTGCGCTTCCCACGTTGAGGAGTCGAAGTCCTCTTGGTACTGCCCATCCCTCGAGGGTTGCTCCTCTTCGGTCCGTGGTTCCGTTCCCCCACGCCGCGGACTTCGCGTTGAAGTCGCCCAGAACGAACGCACAGGCTCCCGGCAACCTGTCCAGGCGACTGCCCAGCCGCTCGAGGAACGCCTCGAAGTCAGCCAGGCGTGCATTGGGGGAGAAATAGCACCCGACGATGTGAATCCCCCCCCATTTCGCGATCGCGAACCCGTCCCCACGCTCTACGAGCGAGCACGGTGGGGAGTTTGCGACGTGCCGCTGCACGATAGCAACGGCACCGCACGCGGAGCCAATCCATCCCGGACGGTCCGGGATAGCGTATGGCTCAGATACGACGGCGAGCCCAACGCATCGCTCCATCATGCTGTGGATCAGGAGATCCTGAGCACGGGCGGAGCGATTCAAGTTTGCCTGGATTAAGCGGGTGAAGGCGAAGCCTCCATCGCCTCCTCCAGGCCGTCAAACATGTTTGCCGTCGGGACCGGTCCCGACGGCTCGTCGCATCTATCTAGTACCACGACGGGCACCATCGCCGGCTCAGAGGGAGCAGGGGGCGGAGCGCTCGCCGCGGTCGACCCGCTCGCGACGGATGCGGGTTCCGGCGCGGACTCGGGCGCGGACTCGGGCGCAGGCTTAGGTGCGGCCTTCGGCGCAGACGCGATCGCGACAGTGCGCGCGGGCACGACGGTTTCCACGCTGACGATGCGTGGACCTCGCGGCGCGGGGGCGTCGGTCGCGACGCCCTTGGGGGTCGAAGAGGCCGGCTTTCCGGCCCCTTTTCCCGTCTTTTTGAGAGGCGGGGCACAGGACTTACTGCCGAGCCTATGCCCCGACGGCCTCCCGAGATCCCTGCACAGCACGCAAAGCGGAGCGGCCGTGCAAGTGTTCGCGCGGTGGTCGGTGCTACCGCAGTTGTAGCACCGATTGCTACGGTCCACGTCACTAGGACACGTCGCCCGGACGTGCCCCATGCGCAGACATTTGTAACATTGTAGGGGGCGCCTCGGCAGGGCTTCCACCCTTGCGGCGGCCCATCCTACTTTGAGGTCCCTGGCCACAGCGATCTTGCGAGCCGCCATGGCAGGGCACCTCACCCATATGGTGCCCATTCTGGAGGGAGCAGCGCGCACCTCGCCAGTGCGCACCTCTCCCTCCGAGCACCCCGTCGCAGCGCAGATCGCGGCGGTGACGTCTGCCGGGGTAGCGGACGCGTCGAGCCCCAGCAGACGAACGTCTCCCGTTGGGGTGGGACGTCCGACGCGGACGCCCATCGGCCCCACCACGTCCCGAAAACGTTGGGCGAGAGCGTCGGCCAGTGCCGCGCTCTTCGCCCCGGGAATGGTAACGGCCATCCCTCCCGCGGCGGTATATTTAAAGCGGAAGCCACCGGAGATGCCGATGGCCACCAAATCGATCTCCGCGCGCGCCTTCCTCATGATCTCCGCCCACCCCTCGTAGGGTGAGTCGGGACGGCGGTGGAGCGTCACCACCGCCGCTCGCGGCTTCCTCGCGGGAGGGATGCCCGTCCCCCTCTTAATATTACTAATCTTCCCGCCCCCAGACGCAGGGACGGGAGCCGCGACGCTCGCGGCTTGCTTCCGGGCCGCTTGCCCGGAAGCGCGTTTCGCCTTCTTGCCGGCGACCTGCGCCCACGACAATGGGCCAGGTTAGCCGGCAACGCTCGCAGAGGGAGGGGCGTCGCCACTTACCTTAGGGGCGGCGGCTGGCGTCCCGGGAGCCGCCCCCTTTCCCTCGTCGTCCCGTCGCCGCTTCTTCCCCGGGTTCGCCGGAGTTGCAGCGGCCGAACAGGGCACAGCAGTGGCTGCAGGCTTCCTTGCAGCTCGCGGAACGGCCGGCGAAGGGGAGCGCGTCCTCTTCGGAGCCGCTTCCCGCGGCGGCTGAAGCTGCTGCTGTTGCGCAGCGGGCGGTTGGGCAGGTGCCCGAGATGCCGCCACGAGGGGCTGCACCACCGCTGTGAGGGCAACGATGGCAGCGCGCAGCCCCTCATTTTCTTCCCGGATGAGGCAGACCACCTCATTCCGGATCCTGACCGTAGGGTCGATCTCGGCGATCGGCCCCCTCCTCGCCGCCTCCAGCCTCGAGGCGGCGGTGGACGACGTCGTCGGCATCAGCGTCTTCGTCGGCGCCTTCGTCGGCGCCCTGGTGCGGTCATCCCTCGGCGGCGACGGTTCCCTCTCCTTGAGGGCCCTCCGCAGCTCCGCATTCTCACGTTGAGAGCGCGCGAGCTGCTCACGGAGCGAGGCCACCAGAAGGGCCTCCCGGGGCGATGCAGAGTCGCTGTCCACGCCCGGGTCGGCTCGGGCGAACCCAACCCTAAAGGCGGCCTCCAGGGTATCGACCGCGCTCCTAAGGGCCCTCACGTTCTGCCCTTTGAGGTTGTTGGAGGTGGCGGCAATCCTCCAAACCTCTTCTCTCTTGAGGGCCACCACCTCCCTCAGTTCCGTCTCGGTGAGCCCTCGGAGCCATTCTCGAAGCTCCCCCCCAGAGGGGAGCGGCTCCGCAGGCGGCCGCTTCTTCTTCTTCCCCTCGACAGAGCGGGGGGAAGACGTCCCTCCCTGGGACGGGCTACCCGGCAGCGGGGAAATCGCTGCCGGCCTTTTCTTGCCCGCTGCGCTCCGACGGCGCAGCGGCGACGAGCAGGAAGGCGCGATGCTCGCCGAATCGGACTCGCACTCGCGCGCAAGCGAGTCGTCCGATTCCCGCACTATTTTGGCCTTCGCGGCGGCCGCGGCCCTCCCGTGGATGATGTCGCGGATCTCGCTTTCGAGCGAACCCGCGACCGACGTGGCATCCGACACCACCACCGTGTCCGTGTCTTCCTCAGACCTAACCCAGACCTTTTTTTTTTTTTTTTTTTTTTTTTTTTTTTTTTTTTTGTCGAGGAGGAAATCTTTCAAAGACACCCCGCGGCCCAACGAGGGGGACGCGAGGTAGTGCCGGATTTCCACCGGCTAAAACCTCCCCGATGCCACATCCCTGCTCGAGAGTGGGTGCGTTACGGGAATTTCGCGCACGAATTACTTCCGCGACGCACCCGAGGATGGCGTGAAGCGCCCAATACCTTGGAGGCCGCGAAGCGGCCTCCGAAACAGCTAGGTTATCAACTCGGCGACGCGAAGCGGCGCCGAGCCGCTCATCAAATAAATTGCCAAAAGGCTCTACAATCGCAATAGTGACGATCACTCATTGAATTTAGAAATCTACCCTACTACTCGCGTAGATAAGGCCGCTCGACCAGGCATCTGCCGAGCGGCCAAAACTCCCGAGGGCGCTCAGAGGGAGCGCCCTGGCTCGACGCGCGCGAGGAGCCCTGTGAAACTACCCGGCCGACGGCGGCTACGAATCCGAAACCGTCGGCCACCGGTGATGCGGCGACCGCAGAGAGGGCAGCTCCCGACGGTCGCCCACGCGGTTATCCCCCGTCCCCTCGCACAGCGGGACGGAGGAAGGGAGGCGGAAGCCTCCTCGGACGCCGCACGCGGAGCGAGTCGGGATCGCGTTCCCGCCCTCGCTCGGCAGCCTCCTTCTCGGACATGACGCCCTCGCAGAAGGAGGCGAACGCACTCCAGGACCGGTCGCTCCGGAGCATCTCGGGGAGAACGCACCGAAGAGAGAGGTCCCAGCCGCAAACGCTACGAAGGACACGGCGTTCCCGTGCCCACGCCGGGCACTCCCCGACGGTGTGCGCCGCCGTGTCCCTACCCTCCCCGCAGTGATGGCACTGCTCGGACAGTTCCCTCCCTAGGCGACACAGGTACACCCCGAAACATCCGTGTCCGGTGAGCACCTGCGTCATCCTGAAACTAAGCGCGCCCCGCGATCTGCTGACCCAATCTTCGAAGATGGGGAGCAGCGCCTCGACGAGCGTCCGGCTCTTACCGTTGGGGAGATCCGTCAGCCGATCGCGCCATGTGCCGATCGACCTTCTTCTCCCCTCACTGCGCTCGACCCGAATGGTGTTCGCCGCAACCACCGGGTCGATTCGTCCCTCTCGCAGCTCGACTCGTCGCCGATGAGCCGCTGCGAGTTCGCGCGCCATAAGATCTATGGGCACGACGCCCGCGAGAGTCCTCGCCGCCTCCAAGGAGACGGTTCGGTATCCCCTTATCACCCTCAGAGCCATCAGGCGCTGGAGGGAGTCCAGCGCCCTCCAGGTGGGGGCTGATAATCTATCCGCCCATATCGGTGAGCCGTACATCACCATAGCGTGCACGACCCCCAAATACAGGCGGCGAGCACGGGCCCCGGGGCCCCCTAGATTCGGCAGCAGCCGCGCGAGTGCCGCCGCCGCGCCTTCCACCCGTGGTATCAGCTTTTTGATATGACGATCAAATTTCCACGTCTGATCAAGGAGGAGTCCCAGATAGCGGAACCCCTCGCCCACGGGGGTTAACTCCCCATTGTCGCCGAGTCCGACGCCCGCGACCACCGGGACGCCCCGACCGTGGAGCCTGCGGTAAAACCACATGGCCTCCGTCTTGGCCGGAGCGACGCAAAGGCCGAGAGCACGGATGCGATCGAGGACAGAGGCCAGCGCCTGGCCGGCCAGCTCGATAGCCCTCTCGCAGGAGTCCCCCCCGGCGAGGACGAGCGTGTCGTCCGCATAGCAGACGACACTTACTCCTGGAGGCCGAGGGACCCGCAGAACCCAGTCATACGTCAGGTTCCACAAGAGTGGACCCAACACCGAGCCCTGCGGTACCCCGCGCGTAACCCGCCGCGTTTGGACGCCGCCGTCCTTTACGGTAAACGTTACCGTTCTGTCCCGCAGGTAGTCCCGGACGACGGCCTGGAGATACGGCGGAAGGCCGTAATGCTCCAACGCATCCCGAATCGCCCCCCAGGGGAGAGTGTTGAATGCATTGACGATGTCGAGGCTCACCGCCAACACCACTCCACCCCCGGAAGTCACGCCCGTCGTGAAGCCGCGCACGCGCTCCAACGCGTCGATCGTCGAGCGCCCGCGACGAAACCCGAACTGGTCGTCATCCAGGTTCGGTCCCACCCCGGACAGATGCGCATTAATCCTAGCGGCGAGCAAAGTCTCAAAGAGTTTGCCCGCCTCGTCCAGAAGGCATATGGGGCGGTAAGCGGAAGGAGAGTCCGCCGGCCGCCCCACTTTGGGGACCAGAACCAAGTTCGCCGTCTTTCACGGAGCGGGGAATATTCCTCTTCGGAGGCACACGTCGAATATCTTCGTCAGCCTCGGGTGTAGCGTCTTGAGGGCCGGCGCGAGCACCCTACCGGGTACACCGTCGGGCCCCGGCGCGGCGGTCTTGGCGCGCATCCTATTCACCGCGAGGCTGATCTCATCTCCCGCGACGCGAAGTTCTTCGTCCCATTCTGGGGAGTCGCGCGGGGCAGGTCGCGGCTCCTCTCCATCCCCGTCCGGAGGGAAGAGCGCGTCCAGCACCTGCTTCAAGAACTCCGGCTCGAGTCTGCTCGTAACCGGAGGTCCCCCGTCACGCAGCTTGCGCAGCACGATCTTGTACGGGCGGCCCCATGGATCCAGTTCGACCGTCTCCACGAGTTCCGCCCACGCTGCGCTCTTCGCGCTGCGTATCGCGCTTTGGAGAGCCCGACGAGCGCAGGAGTACGCGTCGTACAGAGCGCGCTCCTCCTGCGGCGTCCCTCGTTGTCGTCGGCGACGGAAGCGGAGCAACCGGCGCCGCGCGGAGACGCAGGCGCTACGTAGCGCCGCGATCTCCGCCGACCACCAGTACACTTCCCGCTTCCCGCTGGGCTTCGTCTTGGCTCGGGGCATGGAGGCATCGCAGATTCTCGTCATCGTGCGCCGAAAGCGCACAGCCGAGTCATCCGGATGCTCCTCCTCCTCCTCTTCCCGCGAGGCGGGCGGCGGCGGTTGCGCCCAGTCCTCCATAATGACGGCTGTGGCCAGCGCGTCCTCGTCCAGCCCTCGGAGGACCCACCTACGGGCCCGGGCCACGCGCCCGCGCTGGGGGGCGCCGGCAGGACAGCCCCCCACGCTGAGCTCGATGACGATGTAGAGGTGGTCGGAGAGAGACTCGATATCCTCCGCTACCGACCACCCCCGCACCAGGCGCGCGGCAGAAGGCGTCGCCCACGATACGTCAACGATCGAGCCGCCGTTCCACCGCACGCAGGTGCTCGCGCTTCCCACGTTGAGGAGTCGAAGTCCTCTTGGCACTGCCCATCCCTCGAGGGTTGCTCCTCTTCGGTCCGTGGTTCCGTTCCCCCATGCCGCGGACTTCGCGTTGAAGTCGCCCAGAACGAACGCACAGGCTCCCGGCAACCTGTCCAGGCGACTGCCCAGCCGCTCGAGGAACGCCTCGAAGTCAGCCAGGCGTGCATTGGGGGAGAAATAGCACCCGACGATGTGAATCCCCCCCCATTTCGCGATCGCGAACCCGTCCCCACGCTCTACGAGCGAGGACGGTGGGGAGTTTGCGACGTGCCGCTGCACGATAGCAACGGCACCGCACGCGGAGCCAATCCATCCCGGACGGTCCGGGATAGCGTATGGCTCAGATACGACGGCGAGCCCAACGCATCGCTCCATCATGCTGTGGATCAGGAGATCCTGAGCACGGGCGGAACGATTCAAGTTTGCCTGGATTAAGCGGGTGAAGGCGAAGCCTCCATCGCCTCCTCCAGGCCGTCGAACATGTTTGCCGTCGGGACCGGTCCCGACGGCTCGTCGCATCTATCTAGTACTACGACGGGCACCATCGCCGGCTCAGAGGGAGCAGGGGGCGGAGCGCTCGCCGCGGTCGACCCGCTCGCGACGGACGCGGGTTCCGGCGCGGACTCGGGCGCGGACTCGGGCGCAGGCTTAGGCGCGGCCCTCGGCGCGGCCTTCGGCGCAGACGCGATCGCGACAGTGCGCGCGGGCACAACGGTTTCCACGCTGACGATGCGTGGACCTCGCGGCGCGGGGGCGTCGGTCGCGACGCCCTTGGGGGTCGAAGAGGCCGGCTTTCCGGCCCCTTTTCCCGTCTTTTTGAGAGGCGGGGCACAGGACTTACTGCCGAGCCTATGCCCCGACGGCCTCCCGAGATCCTTGCACAGCACGCAAAGCGGAGCGGCCGTGCAAGTATTCGCGCGGTGGTCGGTGCTACCGCAGTTGTAGCACCGATTGCTACGGTCCACGTCACTAGGACACGTCGCCCGGACGTGCCCCATGCGCAGACACTTGTAGCATTGTAGGGGGCGCCTCGGCAGGGCTTCCACCCTTGCGGCGGCCCATCCTACTTTGAGGTCCCTGGCCACAGCGATCTTGCGAGCCGCCATGGCAGGGCACCTCACCCATATGGTGCCCATTCTGGAGGGAGCAGCGCGCACCTCGCCAGTGCGCACCTCTCCCTCCGAGCACCCCGTCGCAGCGCAAATCGCGGCGGTGACGTCTGCCGGGGTAGCGGACGCGTCGAGCCCCAGCAGACGAACGTCTCCCGTTGGGGTGGGACGTCCGACGCGGACGCCCATCGGCCCCCCCACGTCCCGAAAACGTTGGGCGAGAGCGTCGGCCAGTGCCGCGCCCTTCGCCCCGGGAATGGTAACGGCCATCCCTCCCGCGGCGGTGTATTTGAATCGAAAGCCACCGGTGATGCCGATGGCCACTAAATCAATCTCCGCGCGCGCCTTCTTCATCACTTCCGCCCACCCCTCGTAGGGTGAGTCGGAACGGCGGTGGAGCGTCACCACCGCCGCTCGCGGCTTCCTCGCGGGAGGGATGCCCGTCCCCCGCTTAATATTACTAACTTTCCCGCCCCCAGACGCAGGGACGGGAGCCGCGACGCTCGCGGCTTGCTTCCGGGCCGCTTGCCCGGAAGCGCGTTTCGCCTTCTTGCCGGCGACCTGTGCCCACGACAATGGGCCAGGTTCGCCGGCAACGCACGCAGAGGGAGGGGCGTCGCCACTTACCTTAGGGGCGGCGGCTGGCGTCCCGGGACCTAACCCAGACCTAACCCAGACCTTTTTTTTTTTTTTTTTTTTTTTTTTTTTTTTCAGGGAGGAGGGGAAATCCTCATGGACACCCGGGCTAAGGTATTAGTCGCCCGGGTAGTGTGAGACTTCTACTCACTAAAACCCCTCCTCCCTATCGTCGCATTAGAGATAATCATCACCCTGGGCTGCCTGTCCAGCATAAGCTCAGGGTGATGATGGTATGCGAATCTGCAGAATCGTCAAGCAACGTCTTCTTGGGATGGAGGCCCACGTCGTCCTCTTCTTTCTCTCTGCCGTTCTTCGTGCTCCTTCTTCTTCATAATCGTGGTGATAAAGCCCACTACAGACCGCCACGCCTCCATAGAGGACATCATAGTTTCCACCAGGGTGGACACGCTCAACGCTACACCTGTCGTCTCCACGAGCGCTTCCCGTTCTGTGTTCCACTCTGGACAATCAAAAACCGTGTGTTTTGCGTCGTCACATGCACTGTCGCAGAACCAGCAGGAGGCCGACGGCACCTTACCTATTTTCCACAGATAGGAGGCAAAACAGCCGTGGCCTGTCAAAGCCTGCACCAAATGGAACGTAAGTGTCCCATGTTTCCGAGTGATCCACCTCTCGAGATTGGGTAACAGGGCGTAGGTCCATCTACCCCTATGATCGCTCTCCCATCTCCTCTGCCATTCGAGTCCTATGTCTTCCTCTCCAAGTGGATCCTCTCCGTCGTCAATATACTCTCTCTGCCTCTGATCATGCGCCCGACACCTTCTGGCCACCATGAGATCAATTGGCAAAATGCCGGTAACCGCAAGAAGGGCCGGTGTAGACACGGTTCTGTAGGCAGTCGCTACTCTTAGGGCGTACTGCCTTTGGAGAGAGTCCAGGAGCCTCCTGCCCTTGGCTCTGTCCACCGCTCCGCGCCATGCCGGGCAACCATAGAGAACGATGGATTCTACGACAGAAAAGAGCAGCTTTCTTCTTGCGTGAGTTGGGCCACCAGAGTTGGGCATAAGCCTCGAAAGACAGAGGGCTGTCCTGTGTGCTTTTTGGCACGCAGAGTCAATGTGCGGGCCAAACGTGCGACGCTCATCGATGATCAGGCCCAGGTATTTTAACTGGGTGGACCGCTCGATTCTTCTACCACCAAATGAAATAGGAGGTACCAAAGCCTTCCTCCTGCCCGTTAGTTGAATCATTTCCGTCTTTTCGTGAGCCAGTTGAAGGCCCCGTTCCGCCATCCACTCATCTACCTCCGCCAGGGCGCTTTGCGTTCTCGAGAGGAGCTGATCAAGCTTATATGCCGAGACTATGATAGCCAAGTCGTCGGCGTATGCAACAAACGTGGTATCACCTGTTACGTGTCTCTTTATGAGATCGTTGTACGACACGTTCCAAAGAAACGGACCGATCACAGAACCCTGAGGGACACCCGCAAAGATGGGATGGATCGTTTCTCGCCCGCCACTCCACATACGCAGACTTCTGTCACTCAGGTACGCGTCGACAATCCTCAGTAGATACTCAGGTAGGCCCAAATTCTTCAATGCGCTGAGAATAGTCCCCCATCGTAGTGAGTTAAACGCATTTTTGACATCTATCGTAATCAAGACTAGAAGCTTCGAGAGTCGGCTGGCTTTTGTCGCAAGGTCCAACACCCTTTGGATTGCATCGAGTGTTGATCTCCCTCGTTGGAAGCCGTATTGATTAGGGGAGAGGCCCCCCAGCTTATCTACTTCCTCCTCAAAACGGTTTAATATGAGGTACTCATATGCTTTCCCAAAGTTGTTTAGGAGACTGATGGGTCTATAAGCCTGAGTTGGAGGTCCTGGTGCTCTCGAAGGCTTTGGTATGAGGACCAGGTCTTGGACCTTCCATGCAGAAGGGAAGGCTCCTTCTAGGAGACAACGGTTATAGATATTCCTAAGTTCATACGGGGAGAACCGATATGCGAGTCTAATAGCTACGGCGGGGATTGCATCTGTCCCAGGTGCTTTTTTAAGCCCTAGTCGTTCAACTGCCTTGTCGACCTCTTCCGCAGAGAATGGTACCGATGTGCATTGCTCAGATGGACACAAAGGCCTCTCCTCCCGGAGTGGTACCATGGTAAACAGCTGTCCGGCGACTTCCTCCATTGCTTCGAGTGTAAGGGATTGGCGATTACGGCCCCGTCCGATCGCTCGTATAACCGTCCTGTAGGGCTTGCCCCAAGGGTCCTCATTGACTTGGTTACAGAAGGATAGCCAAGAGACTTCCTTGCTTCTGGCAATGAGAGCCTTTAACTCTTTACGACGTAGTCGGTACCGTTCTCGGTTCAATTGGTTTCCAGGGGCTCTCTGGCATTTTCTCCGGCACTTGCGAACCTCCACTCGGAGAGCAGCAATGTCCGGTGTCCACCAGTACTTTGCCGTAGGTCCTTGCCCGGGGCCCCTCTTTGGCATGGATCTGTTGCACGCTCGAGTCACCAGGTCGGCGTACGCCATCACCTGTCCCTCAAGGGTCGTATGGCGTGTGTTCCACTCCCTGTCCTCCAGGTCGCCCCAGATTGCAGAGAGAAAGGCGTCCTCGTCTAGGTGCCTGGTGTTCCATCCCGGTTTGGCCATTGCTCCCCCATGGCATGAAGTTGCGCCCACAGTATGCCATAAGTAACGGTGGTCAGAGGCATTGAAGTCGTCTAAAATGACTGTACTTATACCAGCCCGAAAAACTTCCGGACTGACTGCAGCTAGGTCTATGACCGAGGTCCTGTCCCCCCTGACAAAGGTCGGGGCGCCGGAACATGACGACGGCTGCAAATCCCATCGAGCGAAGAGGTCCGCAAGCAGTACGCCACGGCGATCGTTCGTTGATGACCCCCAGAGTTGGCTCTTTGCGTTAAAATCTCCAGTAATACAGTTTTTTTTTTTTTTTGTTTTCCCTCCGTTCCTCCGCATATCATCCCCCGGATCCGCTCGCGCATTACTACAGGGGATGACACCATGCTCTGTCTTTGGTTGAAATGCAGTCTAGCCTACGTCCTCCCCCTCTGCAAAGAGATGGTTATCCTACACAGGAGGAGGTTCGGCACTGCCACGCGATCGCTACAAGCCGATATGGCTTCTATTCCTACTATATTCTGTATTGTACGTCTGTTAACGTGTTCGTTCTGTCTTGTATTGCCATGGTCAACGTTCTTGTTCGTTCGTTTCACGTTCGTTACGTATTGTGCTGTCTCATTTTATCCGTTTTCAGTCTATTCTCACACTGACTGGGACAAGGCGCTAGGGCAATCCCCCAGCCAATGTGAGAATTTTCTCAAGGTGAGTGCTACCCCCAGAAGAAACATAATGGTTCAAACCCGGAAGGGAACCGATGAAAACTACCCCCACTATGACGATTTAGAAAATCCGCGTGTCTCCCACTTTGTGAAGGACGATCCACCTAGAGGTAGAGGTGGATCGTCCTTAACAAAGTGAGAATCGTTATTTCGAAAAGAAAATGGTGCCATCGCCAAGGCCTCAAAAAACTATGAAATTAATCACTCTTGAGTTTTGTCAATTTTTTCACTTTTTTTGTTCACTCTTGTTGAAATTCTCGGCCTGAGTGGGACATGCCGCACGCAGCCGTTTCCCATCATGCCGAGAAAAGTTGAAAAATCAAATGTTCCAGTCACTGGCAGTCTTGTAGCGGTGTTATACTACCGCGCCGCTTGTCAACGGTCCGCTGCATATCCGCCGTATGCAGCTTCCCGTTCTTGCCGGGTCACCCTGCAGCCGCGTAACTCACTCCAACCCGTGGTACGAGCGTGAGCAAGCTACGCTTCGCAGGGCATGCCCGACCGCCTTCTGTACCTCCTTCACGGCGGAAGACGAAGACATGTCTCTAAGTTGCGCCTTAGGCGCCTTCTGGGATTGCCGCAACACCGCGTGGAGACCTTTTTTTTTTTTTTTTTGTTGTCGAGGAGGAAATCTTTCAAAGACACCCCGCGGCCCAACGAGGGGGACGCGTGGTAGTGCCGGATTTCCACCGGCTAAAACCTCCCCGATGCCACATCCCTGCTCGAGAGTGGGTGCGTTACGGGAATTTCGCGCGCGAATTACATCCGCGACGCACCCGAGGATGGCGTGAAGCGCCCAATACCTTGGAGGCCGCGAAGCGGCCCCCGAAACGGCTAGGTTACAGACTCGGCGCCGCGAAGCGGCGCCAAGCCGCTCATCAAATAAATTGCCAAAAGGCTCTACAATGCAATAGAGTGACGATCACCCATTGAATTTAGAAATCTACCCTACTACTCGCGTAGATAAGGCCGCTCGACCAGGCATCTGCCGAGCGGCCAAAACTCCCGAGGGCGCTCAGAGGGAGCGCCCTGGCTCGACGCGCGCGAGGAGCCCTATGAAACTACCCGGCCGACGGCGGCTACGAGTCCGAAACCGTCGGCCACCGGTGATTCGGCGACCGCAGGGAGGGCAGCTCCCGACGGTCGCCCACGCGGTTATCCCCCGTCCCCACGCACAGCGGGACGGAGGAAGGGAGGCGGAAGCCTCCTCGGACGCCGCACGCGGAGCGAGTCGGGATCGCGTTCCCGTCCTCGCTCGGCAGCCTCCTTCTCGGACATGACGTCCTCGCAGAAGGAGGCGAACGCACTCCAGGACCGGTCGCTCCGGAGCATCTCGGGGAGAATGCACCGAAGAGAGAGGTCCCAGCCGCAAACGCTGCGAAGGACACGGCGTTCCCGTGCCCACGCCGGGCACTCCTCGACGGTGTGCGCCGCCGTGTCCCTACCCTCCCCGCAGTGATGGCACTGCTCGGACAGTTCCCTCCCTAGGCGACACAGGTACACCCCGAAACATCCGTGTCCGGTGAGCACCTGCGTCATCCTGAAACTAAGCGCGCCCCGCGATCTGCTGACCCAATCTTCGAAGATGGGGAGCAGCGCCTCGACGAGCGTCCGGCTCTTACCGTTGGGGAGATCCGTCAGCCGATCGCGCCATGTGCCGATCGACCTTCTTCTCCCCTCACTGCGCTCGACCCGGATGGTGTTCGCCGCAACCACCGGATCGATTCGCCGCTCTCGCAGCTCGACTCGTCGCCGATGAGTCGCCGCGAGTTCGCGCGCCATAAGATCTATGGGCACGACGCCCGCGAGAGTCCTCGCCGCCTCCAAGGAGACGGTTCGGTATCCCCTTATCACCCTCAGAGCCATCAGGCGCTGGAGGGAGTCCAGCGCCCTCCAGGTGGGGGCTGATAATCTATCCGCCCATATCGGTGAGCCGTACATCACCATAGCGTGCACGACCCCCAAATACAGGCGGCGAGCACGGGCCCCGGGGCCCCCTAGATTCGGCAGCAGCCGCGCGAGTGCCGCCGCCGCGCCTTCCACCCGTGGTATCAGCTTTTTGATATGACGATCAAATTTCCACGTCTGATCAAGGAGGAGTCCCAGATAGCGGAACCCCTCGCCCACGGGGGTTAACTCCCCATTGTCGCCGAGTCCGATGCCCGCGACCGCCGGGACGCCCCGACCGTGGAGCCTGCGGTAAAACCACATGGCCTCCGTCTTGGCCGGAGCGACGCAAAGGCCGAGAGCACGGATGCGATCGAGGACAGAGGCCAGCGCCTGGCCGGCCAGCTCGATGGCCCTCTCGCAGGAGTCCCCCCCGGCGAGGACGAGCGTGTCGTCCGCGTAGCAAACGACACTTACTCCTGAAGGCCGAGGGACCCGCAGAACCCAGTCATACGTCAGGTTCCACAAGAGTGGACCCAACACCGAGCCCTGCGGTACCCCGCGCGTAACCCGCCGCGTTTGGACGCCGCCGTCCTTTACGGTATACGTTACCGTTCTGTCCCGCAGGTAGTCCCGGACGACGGCCTGGAGATACGGCGGAAGGCCGTAATGCTCCAACGCATCCCGAATCGCCCCCCAGGGGAGAGTGTTGAATGCATTGACGATGTCGAGGCTCACCGCCAACACCACTCCACCCCCGGTAGTCACGCCCGTCGTGAAGCCGCGCACGCGCTCCAACGCGTCGATCGTCGAGCGCCCGCAACGAAATCCGAACTGGTCGTCATCCAGGTTCGGTCCCACCCCGGACAGATGCGCATTAATCCTAGCGGCGAGCAAAGTCTCGAAGAGTTTGCCCGCCTCGTCCAGAAGGCATATGGGGCGGTAAGCGGAGGGAGAGTCCGCCGGCCGCCCCACTTTGGGGACCAGAACCAAGTTCGCCGTCTTCCACGGAGCGGGGAATATTCCTCTTCGGAGGCAAACGTCGAATATCTTCGTCAGCCTCGGGTGTAGCGTCTTGAGGGCCGGCGCGAGCACCCTACCGGGTACACCGTCGGGCCCCGGCGCGGCGGTCTTGGCGCGCATCCTATTCACCGCGAGGCTGATCTCATCTCCCGCGACGCGAAGTTCTTCGTCCCATTCTGGGGAGTCGCGCGGGGCAGGTCGCGGCTCCTCTCCATCCTCGTCCGGAGGGAAGAGCGCGTCCAACACCTGCTTCAAGAACTCCGGCTCGAGTCTGCTCGTAACCGGAGGTCCCCCGTCACGCAGCTTGCGCAGCACGATCTTGTACGGGCGGCCCCATGGATCCAGTTCGACCGTCTCCACGAGTTCCGCCCACGCTGCGCTCTTCGCGCTGCGTATCGCGCTTTGGAGAGCCCGACGAGCGCAGGAGTACGCGTCGTACAGAGCGCGCTCCTCCTGCGGCGTCCCTCGTTGTCGTCGGCGACGGAAGCGGAGCAACCGGCGCCGCGCGGACACGCAGGCGCTACGTAGCGCCGCGATCTCCGCCGACCACCAGTACACTTCCCGCTTCCCGCTGGGCTTCGTCTTGGCTCGGGGCATGGAGGCATCGCAGATTCTCGTCATCGTGCGCCGAAAGCGCACAGCCGAGTCATCCGGATGCTCCTCCTCCTCCTCTTCCCGCGAGGCGGGCGGCGGCGGTTGCGCCCAGTCCTCCATAATGATGGCTGTGGTCAGCGCGTCCTCGTCCAGCCCTCGGAGGACCCACCTACGGGCCCGGGCCACGCGCCCGCCCTGGGGGGCGCCGGCAGGACGGCCCCCCACGCTGAGCTCGATGACGATGTAGAGGTGGTCGGAGAGAGACTCGATATCCTCCGCTACCGACCACCCCCGCACCAGGCGCGCGGCAGAAGGCGTCGCCCACGATACGTCAACGATCGAGCCGCCGTTCCACCGCACGCAGGTGCTTGCGCTTCCCACGTTGAGGAGTCGAAGTCCTCTTGGTACTGCCCATCCCTCGAGGGTTGCTCCTCTTCGGTCCGTGGTTCCGTTCCCCCATGCCGCGGACTTCGCGTTGAAGTCGCCCAGAACGAACGCACAGGCTCCCGGCAACCTGTCCAGGCGACTGCCCAGCCGCTCGAGGAACGCCTCGAAGTCAGCCAGGCGTGCATTGGGGGAGAAATAGCACCCGACGATGTGAATCCCCCCCCATTTCGCGATCGCGAACCCGTCCCCACGCTCTACGAGCGAGCACGGTGGGGAGTTTGCGACGTGCCGCTGCACGATAGCAACGGCACCGCACGCGGAGCCAATCCATCCCGGACGGTCCGGGATAGCGTATGGCTCAGATACGACGGCGAGCCCAACGCATCGCTCCATCATGCTGTGGATCAGGAGATCCTGAGCACGGGCGGAGCGATTCAAGTTTGCCTGGATTAAGCGGGTGAAGGCGAAGCCTCCACCGCCTCCTCCAGGCCGTCAAACATGTTTGCCGTCGGGACCGGTCCCGACGGCTCGTCGCATCTATCTAGTACCACGACGGGCACCATCGCCGGCTCAGAGGGAGCAGGGGGCGGAGCGCTCGCCGCGGTCGACCCGCTCGCGACGGATGCGGGTTCCGGCGCGGACTCGGGCGCGGACTCGAGCGCAGGCTTAGGCGCGGCCCTCGGCGCGGCCTTCGGCGCAGACGCGATCGCGACAGTGCGCGCGGGCACGACGGTTTCCACGCTGACGATGCGTGGACCTCGCGGCGCGGGGGCGTCGGTCGCGACGCCCTTGGGGGTCGAAGAGGCCGGCTTTCCGGCCCCTTTTCCCGTCTTTTTGAGAGGCGGGGCACAGGACTTACTGCCGAGCCTATGCCCCGACGGCCTCCCGAGATCCTTGCACAGCACGCAAAGCGGAGCGGCCGCGCAAGTATTCGCGCGGTGGTCGGTGCTACCGCAGTTGTAGCACCGATTGCTACGGTCCACGTCACTAGGACACGTCGCCCGGACGTGCCCCATGCGCAGACACTTGTAGCATTGTAGGGGGCGCCTCGGCAGGGCTTCCACCCTTGCGGCGGCCCATCCTACTTTGAGGTCCCTGGCCACAGCGATCTTGCGAGCCGCCATGGCAGGGCACCTCACCCATATGGTGCCCATTCTGGAGGGAGCAGCGCGCACCTCGCCAGTGCGCACCTCTCCCTCCGAGCACCCCGTCGCAGCGCAAATCGCAGCGGTGACGTCTGCCGGGGTAGCGGACGCGTCGAGCCCCAGCAGACGAACGTCTCCCGTTGGGGTGGGACGTCCGACGCGGACGCCCATCGGCCCCACCACGTCCCGAAAACGTTGGGCGAGAGCGTCGGCCAGTGCCGCGCTCTTCGCCCCGGGAATGGTAACGGCCATCCCTCCCGCGGCGGTGTATTTGAATCGAAAGCCACCGGTGATGCCGATGGCCACTAAATCAATCTCCGCGCGCGCCTTCTTCATCACTTCCGCCCACCCCTCGTAGGGTGAGTCGGAACGGCGGTGGAGCGTCACCACCGCCGCTCGCGGCTTCCTCGCGGGAGGGATGCCCGTCCCCCGCTTAATATTACTAACTTTCCCGCCCCCAGACGCAGGGACGGGAGCCGCGACGCTCGCGGCTTGCTTCCGGGCCGCTTGCCCGGAAGCGCGTTTCGCCTTCTTGCCGGCGACCTGTGCCCACGACAATGGGCCAGGTTCGCCGGCAACGCTCGCAGAGGGAGGGGCGTCGCCACTTACCTTAGGGGCGGCGGCTGGCGTCCCGGGAGCCGCCCCCTTTCCCTCGTCGTCCCGTCGCCGCTTCTTCCCCGGGTTCGCCGGAGTTGCAGCGGCCGAACAGGGCACAGCAGTGGCTGCAGGCTTCCTTGCCGCTCGCGGAACGGCCGGCGAAGGGGAGCGCGTCCTCTTCGGAGCCGCTTCCCGCGGCGGCTGAAGCTGCTGCTGTTGCGTAGCGGGCGGTTGGGCAGGTGCCCGAGACGCCGCCACGAGGGGCTGCACCACCGCTGTGAGGGCAACGATGGCAGCGCGCAGCCCCTCATTTTCTTCCCGGATGAGGCAGACCACCTCATTCCGGATCCTGACCATAGGGTCGACCTCGGCGATCGGCCCCCTCCTCGCCGCCTCCAGCCTCGAGGCGGCGGTGGACGACGTCGTCGGCATCGGCGTCTTCGTCGGCGCCTTCGTCGGCGCCCTGTTGCGGTCATCCCTCGGCGGCGACGGTTCCCTCTCCTTGAGGGCCCTCCGCAGCTCCGCATTCTCACGTCGAGAGCGCGCGAGCTGCTCACGGAGCGAGGCCACCAGAAGAGCCTCCCGGGGCGATGCAGAGTCGCTGTCCACGCCCGGGTCGGCTCGGGCGAACCCAACACTAAAGGCGGCCTCCAGGGTATCGACCGCGCTCCTAAGGGCCCTCACGTTTTGGCCCTTGAGGTTGTTGGAGGTGGCGGCTATCCTCCAGACCTCTTCCCTCTTGAGAGCCACCACCTCCCTGAGTTCCGGCTCGGTGAGCCCTCGGAGCCACTCTTGAAGCTCCCCCCCAGAGGGGAGCGGCTCCGCAGGCGGCCGCCTCTTCTTCTTCCCCTCGATAGAGCGAGGGGAAGTCGTTCCTCCCTGGGACGGGCTACCCGGCAGCGGGGAAATCGCTGCCGGCCTTTTCTTGCCCGCTGCGCTCCGACGGCGCAGCGGCGACGAGCAGGAAGGCGCGATGCTCGCCGAGTCGGACTCGCACTCGCACGCAAGCGAGTCGTCCGACTCCCGCACTATTTTGGCCTTCGCGGCGGCCGCGGCCCTCCCGTGGATGATGTCGCGGATCTCGCTTTCGAGCGAACCCGCGACCGACGTGGCATCCGACACCCCCACCGTGTCCGTGTCTTCCTCGTCCGACGTCAACAGAACGTTCGGCGGAAGAGATCTACCCGCACTTCTCGTCACGGGGGCCCTCGCGGGGGCGCGGTCCCTCCCCGGCGAGCGCCTTATTAGGTCCGTTATATTTTGGTTTTTACTCTTGGGGGAGGCTGCCCCCGACCGCAGCCCGCCCCCGCTGTCACTTCCTGCGCGCGACATACCTTGGTATGCCGCAGCGCAGCACTACACTATTTAATATCCCACTAAAAGTCACGGGCACTGCACACCGGCGCAAAAGAAGGAAGGAAAATTGGAAAAGAAAGCGAGGGAGGGAGACAAGAGAGTAGAAGAAGGAGAACAGTATAGAAGTAAGGTGAAGAGACAGTAAGAGCAAAAG
The DNA here is from genome assembly GCA_963942575.1 of Priocnemis perturbator. Classification (NCBI taxonomy): domain Eukaryota; kingdom Metazoa; phylum Arthropoda; class Insecta; order Hymenoptera; family Pompilidae; genus Priocnemis; species Priocnemis perturbator. The sequence goes on from CAWWDK010000066.1 coordinate 339,121, forward strand.
GAATAGTTGAAGAGAGGACAGAAAAGCTGTAGAAAGAGCAACCACCTGTGAGGAAATTAGGAGAAAGCAACAGAAAAGGTGGGCGTAACCTAGAAGGTGAAGCAGGAGAAAGGAGAAAGATATCAGAAAAAGGAAGGAAGATTATTAAACTAGAGAGTCTGCGGTACTAGAAGAGTACCAGCAGAACTGTGTGGGGAAACGGGAAGCCTAAAAGCAAGGGGAAACAAAAATAGGTAATTTTAAGGTTACGCAGTAAGGAGTGAGTTTATTTCCAAACTATTTTTGAAGAAAACAGAAAGGAAGGGTGCAGAGAGGCAGAGAAGAGGGGGATAAGGCAGGGATAGACAGTAGGAAGATAGAAAGTGATAAGGGAGAGAGATAGAAGCAAAGAAAAAGGAAAGCGCAGAGAAGCGCAGGTGAAAATAACAGAAAGACAGAAAAGAGAAAGTTAAAGCGCTAGGAGAAGAGAGAGAAGGTAAAGAGAGCAGAAAGGAGGAAGAGATAGAAGAGGGGAAACTAAGGAGAATAAGAAAGAATAGCAGGTGGAAGCAGAAAAGAAACTGCGCAGAGAAGCGCAGGAGAAATAGTGACAGAAAAGAGGAAAGAGGCTGCGTAGAGGAAAATGCACACACGCACAGCACCCTTGGCAGTCCTTCAGCACCTGTATTATCCTAGACAGCTGTCAGGTGTTCTAGGGACGTCGCACTACACTGCACTACACTGCAGATGTCTGTAGCACAACGACAAACAGGATTTGACACGCACAAGTTTCTGTCACTTTCTGCTGCTTCCCAGCGGTCAGGGAATGCAGCAGGGATCGTCCTCGACGCGGCAGGAACACACACGAGCCCCCCGAAGGCAAAGAAGACCGACGAGAGCGTCGCGCATGCACCGCGCGCGCTGCGACGCTACCACGTGGCGCGCGAGGTTATGTCGCCACGCGGCGACCGGCGTCAATGTTTACCGAGTTCCACGCACTCGCACTTGTACCGCACAATAATCCAAGTGTTCCAGGGCGTATTCCAATGCCTCCTCGATGCACCACTGTTACACAGAGTGCCCGAATCGCGATCGCGAACGCGAAAATCGCGCGCGTCGCCACGCGGTCGTCGACGCACGAGGTTAAACGGCACGGCCGAATTTCCCCGTACGCGATTTCCGCGTTTTCGCGTGCCGGGGCGACGCGAAAACCCTACCCGGGTGTAGAGTACAGTGCAGGACCGACTCTAACACCTTCCTTCAACGAAAAATCTACGAATTTATGCAAAAACTCGAAAAATTCCCGGGAGCAGTCGGCGCGCACGTCTGCATCGGACCAGGGGCGGACGAAGAACCACCGCGTGGAGACCTAACCCAGACCTTTTTTTTTTTTTTTTGATGTCGAGGAGGAAATCTTTCAAAGACACCCCGCGGCCCAACGAGGGGGACGCGAGGTAGTGCCGGATTTCCACCGGCTAAAACCTCCCCGATGCCACATCCCTGCTCGAGAGTGGGTGCGTTACGGGTATTTCGCGCGCGGATTACGTCCGCGACGCACCCGAGGATGGCGTGAAGCGCCCAATACCTTGGAGGCCGCGAAGCGGCCTCCGGAACGACTAGGTTACAGACTCGGCGCCGCAAAGCGGCGCCGAGCCGCTCATCAAATAAATTGCCAAAAGGCTCTACAATTGCAATAGAGTGACGATCACCCATTGAACTTAGAAATCTACCCTACTGCTCGCGTAGATAAGACCGCTCGACCAGGCATCTGCCGAGCGGCCAAAACTCCCGAGGGCGCTCAGAGGGAGCGCCCTGGCTCGACGCGCGCGAGGAGCCCTATGAAACTACTCGGCCGACGGCGGCTACGAATCCGAAACCGTCGGCCACCGGTGATGCGGCGACCGCAGAGAGGGCAGCTCCCGACGGTCGCCCACGCGGTTATCCCCCGTCCCCTCGGACAGCGGGACGGAGGAAGGGAGGCGGAAGCCTCCTCGGACGCCGCACGCGGAGCGAGTCGGGATCGCGTTCCCGCTCTCGCTCGGCAGCCTCCTTCTCGGACATGACGCCCTCGCAGAAGGAGGCGAACGCACTCCAGGACCGGTCGCTCCGGAGCATCTCGGGGAGAATGCACCGAAGAGAGAGGTCCCAGCCGCAAACGCTACGAAGGACACGGCGTTCCCGTGCCCACGCCGGGCACTCCTCGACGGTGTGCGCCGCCGTGTCCCTACCCTCCCCGCAGTGATGGCACTGCTCGGACAGTTCCCTCCCTAGGCGACACAGGTACACCCCGAAACATCCGTGTCCGGTGAGCACCTGCGTCATCCTGAAACTAAGCGCGCCCCGCGATCTGCTGACCCAATCTTCGAAGATGGGGAGCAGCGCCTCGACGAGCGTCCGGCTCTTACCGTTGGGGAGATCCGTCAGCCGATCGCGCCATGTGCCGATCGACCTTCTTCTCCCCTCACTGCGCTCGACCCGGATGGTGTTCGCCGCAACCACCGGATCGATTCGCCGCCCTCGCAGCTCGACTCGTCGCCGATGAGTCGCCGCGAGTTCGCGCGCCATAAGATCTATGGGCACGACGCCCGCGAGAGTCCTCGCCGCCTCCAAGGAGACGGTTCGGTATCCCCTTATCACCCTCAGAGCCATCAGGCGCTGGAGGGAGTCCAGCGCCCTCCAGGTGGGGGCTGATAATCTATCCGCCCATATCGGTGAGCCGTACATCACCATAGCGTGCACGACCCCCAAATACAGGCGGCGAGCACGGGCCCCGGCGCCCCCTAGATTCGGCAGCAGCCGCGCGAGTGCCGCCGAGACCTTTTTTTTTTTTTTTTTTTTTTTTTTTTTTTTTTGTCGAGGAGGAAATCTTTCAAAGACACCCCACGGCCCAACGAGGGGGACGCGAGGTAGTGCCGGATTTCCACCGGCTAAAACCTCCCCGATGCCACATCCCTGCTCGAGAGTGGGTGCGTTACGGGAATTTCGCGCACGAATTACGTCCGCGACGCACCCGAGGATGGCGTGAAGCGCCCAATACCTTGGAGGCCGCGAAGCGGCCTCCGGAACGGCTAGGTTATCAACTCGGCGACGCGAAGCGGCGCCGAGCTGCTCATCGAATAAATTGCCAAAAAGGCTCTAACAATTGCAATAGAGTGACGATCACTCGTTTGAATTTAGAACTCTACCCTACTACTCGCGTAGATAAGACCGCTCGACCAGGCATCTGCCGAGCGGCCAAAACTCCCGAGGGCGCTCAGAGGGAGCGCCCTGGCTCGACGCGCGCGAGGAGCCCTATGAAACTACCCGGCCGACGGCGGCTACGAGTCCGAAACCGTCGGCCACCGGTGATGCGGCGACCGCAGAGAGGGCAGCTCCCGACGGTCGCCCACGCGGTTATCCCCCGTCCCCTCGCACAGCGGGACGGAGGAAGGGAGGCGGAAGCCTCCTCGGACGCCGCACGCGGAGCGAGTCGGGATCGCGTTCCCGCTCTCGCTCGGCAGCCTCCTTCTCGGACATGACGCCCTCGCAGAAGGAGGCGAACGCACTCCAGGACCGGTCGCTCCGGAGCATCTCGGGGAGAATGCACCGAAGAGAGAGGTCCCAGCCGCAAACGCTACGAAGGACACGGCGTTCCCGTGCCCACGCCGGGCACTCCTCGACGGTGTGCGCCGCCGTGTCCCTACCCTCCCCGCAGTGATGGCACTGCTCGGACAGTTCCCTCCCTAGGCGACACAGGTACACCCCGAAACATCCGTGTCCGGTGAGCACCTGCGTCATCCTGAAACTAAGCGCGCCCCGCGATCTGCTGACCCAATCTTCGAAGATGGGGAGCAGCGCCTCGACGAGCGTCCGGCTCTTACCGTTGGGGAGATCCGTCAGCCGATCGCGCCATGTGCCGATCGACCTTCTTCTCCCCTCACTGCGCTCGACCCGGATGGTGTTCGCCGCAACCACCGGATCGATTCGTCGCTCTCGCAGCTCGACTCGTCGCCGATGAGCCGCCGCGAGTTCGCGCGCCATAAGATCTATGGGCACGACGCCCGCGAGAGTCCTCGCCGCCTCCAAGGAGACGGTTCGGTATCCCCTTATCACCCTCAGAGCCATCAGGCGCTGGAGGGAGTCCAGCGCCCTCCAGGTGGGGGCTGATAATCTATCCGCCCATATCGGTGAGCCGTACATCACCATAGCGTGCACGACCCCCAAATACAGGCGGCGAGCACGGGCCCCGGGGCCCCCTAGATTCGGCAGCAGCCGCGCGAGTGCCGCCGCCGCGCCTTCCACCCGTGGTATCAGCTTTTTGATGTGACGATCAAATTTCCACGTCTGATCAAGGAGGAGTCCCAGATAGCGGAACCCCTCGCCCACGGGGGTTAACTCCCCATTGTCGCCGAGTCCGATGCCCGCGACCGCCGGGACGCCCCGACCGTGGAGCCTGCGGTAAAACCACATGGCCTCCGTCTTGGCCGGAGCGACGCAAAGGCCGAGAGCACGGATGCGATCGAGGACAGAGGCCAGCGCCTGGCCGGCCAGCTCGATGGCCCTCTCGCAGGAGTCCCCCCCGGCGAGGACGAGCGTGTCGTCCGCGTAGCAAACGACACTTACTCCTGGAGGCCGAGGGACCCGCAGAACCCAGTCATACGTCAGGTTCCACAAGAGTGGACCCAACACCGAGCCCTGCGGTACCCCGCGCATAACCCGCCGCGTTTGGACGCCGCCGTCCTTTACGGTAAACGTTACCGTTCTGTCCCGCAGGTAGTCCCGGACGACGGCCTGGAGATACGGCGGAAGGCCGTAATGCTCCAACGCATCCCGAATCGCCCCCCAGGGGAGAGTGTTGAATGCATTGACGATGTCGAGGCTCACCGCCAACACCACTCCACCCCCGGTAGTCACGCCCGTCGTGAAGCCGCGCACGCGCTCCAACGCGTCGATCGTCGAGCGCCCGCAACGAAATCCGAACTGGTCGTCATCCAGGTTCGGTCCCACCCCGGACAGATGCGCATTAATCCTAGCGGCGAGCAAAGTCTCGAAGAGTTTGCCCGCCTCGTCCAGAAGGCATATGGGGCGGTAAGCGGAGGGAGAGTCCGCCGGCCGCCCCACTTTGGGGACCAGAACCAAGTTCGCCGTCTTCCACGGAGCGGGGAATATTCCTCTTCGGAGGCAAACGTCGAATATCTTCGTCAGCCTCGGGTGTAGCGTCTTGAGGGCCGGCGCGAGCACCCTACCGGGTACACCGTCGGGCCCCGGCGCGGCGGTCTTGGCGCGCATCCTATTCACCGCGAGGCTGATCTCATCTCCCGCGACGCGAAGTTCTTCGTCCCATTCTGGGGAGTCGCGCGGGGCAGGTCGCGGCTCCTCTCCATCCTCGTCCGGAGGGAAGAGCGCATCCAACACCTGCTTCAAGAACTCCGGCTCGAGTCTGCTCGTAACCGGAGGTCCCCCGTCACGCAGCTTGCGCAGCACGATCTTGTACGGGCGGCCCCATGGATCCAGTTCGACCGTCTCCACGAGTTCCGCCCACGCCGCGCTCTTCGCACTGCGTATCGCGCTTTGGAGAGCCCGACGAGCGCAGGAGTACGCGTCGTACAGAGCGCGCTCCTCCTGCGGCGACCCTCGTTGTCGTCGGCGACGGAAGCGGAGCAACCGGCGCCGCGCGGAGACGCAGGCGCTACGTAGCGCCGCGATCTCCGCCGACCACCAGTACACTTCCCGCTTCCCGCTGGGCTTCGTCTTGGCTCGGGGCATGGAGGCATCGCAGATTCTCGTCATCGTGCGCCGAAATCGCACAGCCGAGTCATCCGGATGCTCCTCCTCCTCCTCTTCCCGCGAGGCGGGCGGCGGCGGTTGCGCCCAGTCCTCCATAATGATGGCTGTGGTCAGCGCGTCCTCGTCCAGCCCACGGAGGACCCACCTACGGGCCCGGGCTCTGCGCCCGCGCTGGGGGGCGCCGGCAGGACAGCCCCCCACGCTGAGCTCGATGACGATGTAGAGGTGGTCGGAGAGAGACTCGATATCCTCCGCTACCGACCACCCCCGCACCAGGCGCGCGGCAGAAGGCGTCGCCCACGATACGTCAACGATCGAGCCGCCGTTCCACCGCACGCAAGTGCTTGCGCTTCCCACATTGAGGAGTCGAAGTCCTCTTGGTACTGCCCATCCCTCGAGGGTTGCTCCTCTTCGGTCCGTGGTTCCGTTCCCCCATGCCGCGGACTTCGCGTTGAAGTCGCCCAGAACGAACGCACAGGCTCCCGGCAACCTGTCCAGGCGACTGCCCAGCCGCTCGAGGAACGCCTCGAAGTCAGCCAGGCGTGCATTGGGGGAGAAATAGCACCCGACGATGTGAATCCCCCCCCATTTCGCGATCGCGAACAGCGTATGGCTAGACCTAACCCAGACCTTTTTTTTTTTTTTTTTTTTGTTGTCGAGGAGGAAATCTTTCAAAGACACCCCGCGGCCCAACGAGGGGGACGCGGGGTAGTGCCGGATTTCCACCGGCTAAAACCTCCCCGATGCCACATCCCTGCTCGAGAGTGGGTGCGTTACGGGAATTTCGCGCACGAATTACGTCCGCGACGCACCCGAGGATGGCGTGAAGCGCCCAATACTTTGGAGGCCGCGAAGCGGCCTCCGGAACGGCTAGGTTATCAACTCGGCGACACGAAGCGGCGCCGAGCTGCTCATCAAATAAATTGCCAAAAGGCTCTACAATTGCGATAGAGTGACGATCACTCATTGAATTTAGACATCTACCCTACTACTCGCGTAGATAAGACCGCTCGACCAGGCATCTGACGAGCGGCCAAAACTCCCGAGGGCGCTCAGAGGGAGCGCCCTGGCTCAACGCGCGCGAGGAGCCCTATGAAACTACCCGGCCGACGGCGGCTACGAGTCCGAATCCGTCGGCCACCGGTGATGCGGCGACCGCAGAGAGGGCAGCTCCCGACGGTCGCCCACGCGGTTATCCCCCGTCCCCACGCACAGCGGGACGGAGGAAGGGAGGCGGAAGCCTCCTCGGACGCCGCACGCGGAGCGAGTCGGGATCGCGTTCCCGCTCTCGCTCGGCAGCCTCCTTCTCGGACATGACGCCCTCGCAGAAGGAGGCGAACGCACTCCAGGACCGGTCGCTCCGGAGCATCTCGGGGAGAATGCACCGAAGAGAGAGGTCCCAGCCGCAAACGCTACGAAGGACACGGCGTTCCCGTGCCCACGCCGGGCACTCCTCGATGGTGTGCGCCGTCGTGTCCCTACCCTCCCCGCAGTGATGGCACTGCTCGGACAGTTCCCTCCCTAGGCGACACAGGTACACCCCGAAACATCCGTGTCCGGTGAGCACCTGCGTCATCCTGAAACTAAGCGCGCCCCGCGACCCGCTGACCCAATCTTCGAAGATGGGGAGCAGCGCCTCGACGAGCGTCCGGCTCTTACCGTTGGGGAGATCCGTCAGCCGATCGCGCCATGTGCCGATCGACCTTCTTCTCCCCTCACTGCGCTCGACCCGGATGGTGTTCGCCGCAACCACCGGATCGATACGTCGCTCTCGCAGCTCGACTCGTCGCCGATGAGCCGCTGCGAGTTCGCGCGCCATAAGATCTATGGGCACGACGCCCGCGAGAGCCCTCGCCGCCTCCAAGGAGACGGTTCGGTATCCCCTTATCACCCTCAGAGCCATCAGGCGCTGGAGGGAGTCCAGCGCCCTCCAGGTGGGGGCTGATAATCTATCCGCCCATATCGGTGAGCCGTACATCACCATAGCGTGCACGACCCCCAAATACAGGCGGCGCGCACGGGCCCCGGCGCCCCCTATATTCGGCAGCAGCCGCGCGAGTGCCGCCGCCGCGCCTTCCACCCGTGGTATCAGCTTTTTGATATGACGATCAAATTTCCACGTCTGATCAAGGAGGAGTCCCAGATAGCGGAACCCCTCGCCCACGGGGGTTAACTCCCCATTGTCGCCGAGTCCGATGCCCGCGACCGCCGGGACGCCCCGGCCGTGGAGCCTGCGGTAAAACCACATGGCTTCCGTCTTGGCCGGAGCGACGCAAAGGCCGAGAGCACGGATGCGATCGAGGACAGAGGCCAGCGCCTGGCCGGCCAGCTCGATGGCCCTCTCGCAGGAGTCCCCCCCGGCGAGGACGAGCGTGTCGTCCGCGTAGCAGACGACACTTACTCCTGGAGGCCGAGGGACCCGCAGAACCCAGTCATAAGTCAGGTTCCACAAGAGTGGACCCAACACCGAGCCCTGCGGTACCCCGCGCGTAACCCGCCGCGTTTGGACGCCGCCGTCCTTTACGGTATACGTTACCGTTCTGTCCCGCAGGTAGTCCCGGACGACGGCCTGGAGATACGGCGGAAGGCCGTAATGCTCCAACGCATCCCGAATCGCCCCCCAGGGGAGAGTGTTGAATGCATTGACGATGTCGAGGCTCACCGCCAACACCACTCCACCCCCGGAAGTCACGCCCGTCGTGAAGCCGCGCACGCGCTCCAACGCGTCGATCGTCGAGCGCCCGCGACGAAACCCGAACTGGTCGTCATCCAGGTTCGGTCCCACCCCGGACAGATGCGCATTAATCCTAGCGGCGAGCAAAGTCTCGAAGAGTTTGCCCGCCTCGTCCAGAAGGCATATGGGGCGGTAAGCGGAAGGAGAGTCCGCCGGCCGCCCCACTTTGGGGACCAGAACCAAGTTCGCCGTCTTCCACGGAGCGGGGAATATTCCTCTTCGGAGGCAAGCGTCGAATATCTTCGTCAGCCTCGGGTGCAGCGTCTTGAGGGCCGGCGCGAGCACCCTACCGGGTACACCGTCGGGCCCCGGCGCGGCGGTCTTGGCGCGCATCCTATTCACCGCGAGGCTGATCTCATCTCCCGCGGCGCGAAGTTCTTCGTCCCATTCTGGGGAGACGCGCGGGGCAGGTCGCGGCTCCTCTCCATCCTCGTCCGGAGGGAAGAGCGCGTCCAACACCTGCTTCAAGAACTCCGGCTCGAGTCTGCTCGTAACCGGAGGTCCCCCGTCACGCAGCTTGCGCAGCACGATCTTGTACGGGCGGCCCCATGGATCCAGCTCGACCGTCTCCACGAGTTCCGCCCACGCTCTGCTCTTCGCGCTGCGTATCGCGCTTTGGAGAGCCCGACGAGCGCAGGAGTACGCGTCGTACAGAGCGCGCTCCTCCTGCGGCGTCCCTCGTTGTCGTCGGCGACGGAAGCGGAGCAACCGGCGCCGCGCGGAGACGCAGGCGCTACGTAGCGCCGCGATCTCCGCCGACCACCAGTACACTTCCCGCTTCCCGCTGGGCTTCGTCTTAGCTCGGGGCATGGAGGCATCGCAGATTCTCGTCATCGTGCGCCGAAAGCGCACAGCCGAGTCATCCGGATGCTCCTCCTCCTCCTCTTCCCGCGAGGCGGGCGGCGGCGGTTGCGCCCAGTCCTCCATAATGATGGCTGTGGTCAGCGCGTCCTCGTCCAGCCCTCGGAGGACCCACCTACGGGCCCGGGCTCCGCGCCCGCGCTGGGGGGCGCCGGCAGGACAGCCCCCCACGCTGAGCTCGATGACGATGTAGAGGTGGTCGGAGAGAGACTCGATATCCTCCGCTACCGACCACCCCCGCACCAGGCGCGCGGCAGAAGGCGTCGCCCACGATACGTCAACGATCGAGCCGCCGTTCCACCGCACGCAGGTGCTTGCGCTTCCCACGTTGAGGAGTCGAAGTCCTCTTGGTACTGCCCATCCCTCGAGGGTTGCTCCTCTTCGGTCCGTGGTTCCGTTCCCCCATGCCGCGGACTTCGCATTGAAGTCGCCCAGAACGAACGCACAGGCTCCCGGCAACCTGTCCAGGCGACTGCCCAGCCGCTCGAGGAACGCCTCGAAGTCAGCCAGGCGTGCATTGGGGGAGAAATAGCACCCGACGATGTGAACCCCCCCCCATTTCGCGATCGCGAACCCGTCCCCACGCTCTACGAGCGAGCACGGTGGGGAGTTTGCGACATGCCGCTGCACGATAGCAACGGCACCGCACGCGGAGCCAATCCATCCCGGACGGTCCGGGATAGCGTATGGCTCAGATACGACGGCGAGCCCAACGCATCGCTCCATCATGCTGTGGATCAGGAGATCCTGAGCACGGGCGGAACGATTCAAGTTTGCCTGGATCAAGCGGGTGAAGGCGAAGCCTCCATCGCCTCCTCCAGGCCGTCGAACATGTTTGCCGTCGGGACCGGTCCCGACGGCTCGTCGCATCTATCTAGTACCACGACGGGCACCATCGCCGGCTCAGAGGGAGCAGGGGGCGGAGCGCTCGCCGCGGTCGACCCGCTCGCGACGGATGCGGGTTCCGGCGCGGACTCGGGCGCGGACTCGGGCGCAGGCTTAGGCGCGGCCCTTGGCGCGGCCTTCGGCGCAGACGCAATCGTGACGGCGCGCGCGGGCACGACGGTTTCCACGCTAACGATGCGTGGACCTCGCGGCGCGGGGGCGTCGGTCGCGACGCCCTTGGGGGTCGAAGAGGCCGGCTTTCCGGCCCCTTTTCCCGTCTTTTTGAGAGGCGGGGCACAGGACTTACTGCCGAGCCTATGCCCCGACGGCCTCCCGAGATCCTTGCACAGCACGCAAAGCGGAGCGGCCGTGCAAGTGTTCGCGCGATGGTCGGTGCTACCGCAATTGTAGCACCGATTGCTACGGTCCACGTCACTAGGACACGTCGCCCGGACGTGCCCCATGCGCAGACATTTGTAACACTGTAGGGGGCGCCTCGGCAGGGCTTCCACCCTTGCGGCGGCCCATCCTACTTTGAGGTCCCTGGCCACAGCGATCTTGCGAGCCGCCATGGCAGGGCACCTCACCCATATGGTGCCCATTCTGGAGGGAGCAGCGCGCACCTCGCCAGTGCGCACCTCTCCCTCCGAGCACCCCGTCGCGGCGCAGATCGCGGCGGTGACGTCTGCCGGGGTAGCGGACGCGTCGAGCCCCAGCAGACGAACGTCTCCCGTTGGGGTGGGACGTCCGACGCGGACGCCCATCGGCCCCACCACGTCCCGAAAACGTTGGGCGAGAGCGTCGGCCAGTGCCGCGCTCTTCGCCCCGGGAATGGTAACGGCCATCCCTCCCGCGGCGGTATATTTAAAGCGGAAGCCACCGGAGATGCCGATGGCCACCAAATCGATCTCCGCGCGCGCCTTCCTCATGATCTCCGCCCACCCCTCGTAGGGTGAGTCGGGACGGCGGTGGAGCGTCACCACCGCCGCTCGCGGCTTCCTCGCGGGAGGGATGCCCGTCCCCCTCTTAATATTACTGACCTTCCCGCCCCCAGACGCAGGGACGGGAGCCGCGACGCTCGCGGCTTGCTTCCGGGCCGCTTGCCCGGAAGCGCGTTTCGCCTTCTTGCCGGCGACCTGTGCCCACGACAATGGGCCAGGTTCACCGGCAACGCTCGCAGAGGGAGGGGCGTCGCCACTTACCTTAGGGGCGGCGGCTGGCGTCCCGGGAGCCGCCCCCTTTCCCTCGTCGTCCCGTCGCCGCTTCTTCCCCGGGTTCGCCGGAGTTGCAGCGGCCGAACAGGGCACAGCAGTGGCTGCAGGCTTCCTTGCAGCTCGCGGAACGGCCGGCGAAGGGGAGCGCGTCCTCTTCGGAGCCGCTTCCCGCGGCGGCTGAAGCTGCTGCTGTTGCGCAGCGGGCGGTTGGGCAGGTGCCCGAGACGCCGCCACGAGGGGCTGCACCACCGCTGTGAGGGCAACGATGGCAGCGCGCAGCCCCTCATTTTCTTCCCGGATGAGGCAGACCACAGACCTAACCCAGACCTTTTTTTTTTTTTTTGTTGTCGAGGAGGAAATCTTTCAAAGACACCCCGCGGCCCAACGAGGGGGACGCGGGGTAGTGCTCGAGAGTGGGTGCGTTACGGGAATTTCGCGCACGAATTACGTCCGCGACGCACCCGAGGATGGCGTGAAGCGCCCAATACCTTGGAGGCCGCGAAGCGGCCTCCGAAACGGCTAGGTTACAGACTCGGCGCCGCGAAGCGGCGCCAAGCCGCTCATCAATCGCCAAAAGGCTCTACAATGCAATAGAGTGACGATCACTCATTGAATTTAGAACTCTACCCTACTACTCGCGTAGATAAGACCGCTCGACCAGGCATCTGCCGAGCGGCCAAAACTCCCGAGGGCGCTCGGAGGGAGCGCCCTGGCTCGACGCGCGCGAGGAGCCCTATGAAACTACCCGGCCGACGGCGGCTACGAATCCGAACCCGCCGGCCACCGGTGATGCGGCGACCGCAGAGAGGGCAGCTCCCGACGGTCGCCCACGCGGTTATCCCCCGTCCCCTCGCACAGCGGGACGGAGGAAGGGAGGCGGAAGCCTCCTCGGACGCCGCACGCGGAGCGAGTCGGGATCGCGTTCCCGCTCTCGCTCGGCAGCCTCCTTCTCGGACATGACGCCCTCGCAGAAGGAGGCGAACGCACTCCAGGACCGGTCGCTCCGGAGAGACCTAACCCAGACCTTTTTTTTTTTTTTTTTTTTTTTTGTCGAGGAGGAAATCTTTCAAAGACACCCCGCGGCCCAACGAAGGGGGACGCGAGGTAGTGCCGGATTTCCACCGGCTAAAACCTCCCCGATGCCACATCCCTGCTCGAGAGTGGGTGCGTTACGGGAATTTCGCGCGCGAATTACGTCCGCGACGCACCCGAGGATGGCGTGAAGCGCCCAATACCTTGGAGGCCGCGAAGCGGCCTCCGGAACGGCTAGGTTACAGACTCGGCGCCGCGAAGCGACGCCGAGCCGCTCATCAAATAAGTTGCCAAAAGGCTCTACAATTGCAATAGAGTGACGATCACTCATTGAATTTAGAAATCTACCCTACTACTCGCGTAGATAAGGCCGCTCGACCAGGCATCTGCCGAGCGGCCAAAACTCCCGAGGGCGCTCAGAGGGAGCGCCCTGGCTCGACGCGCGCGAGGAGCCCTGTGAAACTACCCGGCCGACGGCGGCTACGAATCCGAAACCGTCGGCCACCGGTGATGCGGCGACCGCAGAGAGGGCAGCTCCCGACGGTCGCCCACGCGGTTATCCCCCGTCCCCTCGCACAGCGGGAAGACCTTTTTTTTTTTTTTTTTTTTTGTCGAGGAGGAAATCTTTCAAAGACACCCCCGGCCCAACGAGGGGGACGCGAGGTAGTGCCGGATTTCCACCGGCTAAAACCTCCCCGATGCCACATCCCTGCTCGAGAGTGGGTGCGTTACGGGAATTTCGCGCACGAATTACGTCCGCGACGCACCCGAGGATGGCGTGAAGCGCCCAATACCTTGGAGGCCGCGAAGCGGCCTCCGAAACGGCTAGGTTACAGACTCGGCGCCGCGAAGCGGCGCCAAGCCGCTCATCAATTGCCAAAAGGCTCTACAATGCAATAGAGTGACGATCACTCGTTTGAATTTAGATATCTACCCAACGACTCGCGTAGATAAGACCGCCCGACCAGGCATCTGCCGAGCGGCCAAAACTCCCGAGGGCGCTCAGAGGGAGCGCCCTGGCTCGACGCGCGCGAGGAGCCCTATGAAACTACCCGGCCGACGGCGGCTACGAATCCGAAACCGTCGGCCACCGGTGATGCGGCGACCGCAGAGAGGGCAGCTCCCGACGGTCGCCCACGCGGTTATCCCCCGTCCCCACGCACAGCGGGACGGAGGAAGGGAGGCGGAAGCCTCCTCGGACGCCGCACGCGGAGCGAGTCGGGATCGCGTTCCCGTCCTCGCTCGGCAGCCTCCTTCTCGGACATGACGCCCTCGCAGAAGGAGGCGAACGCACTCCAGGACCGGTCGCTCCGGAGCATCTCGGGGAGAATGCACCGAAGAGAGAGGTCCCAGCCGCAAACGCTACGAAGGACACGGCGTTCCCGTGCCCACGCCGGGCACTCCTCGACGGTGTGCGCCGCCGTGTCCCTACCCTCCCCGCAGTGATGGCACTGCTCGGACAGTTCCCTCCCTAGGCGACACAGGTACACCCCGAAACATCCGTGTCCGGTGAGCACCTGCGTCATCCTGAAACTAAGCGCGCCCCGCGATCTGCTGACCCAATCTTCGAAGATGGGGAGCAGCGCCTCGACGAGCGTCCGGCTCTTACCATTGGGGAGATCCGTCAGCCGATCGCGCCATGTGCCGATCGACCTTCTTCTCCCCTCACTGCGCTCGACCCGAATGGTGTTCGCCGCAACCACCGGATCGATTCGTCCCTCTCGCAGCTCGACTCGTCGCCGATGAGCCGCTGCGAGTTCGCGCGCCATAAGATCTATGGGCACGACGCCCGCGAGAGTCCTCGCCGCCTCCAAGGAGACGGTTCGGTATCCCCTTATCACCCTCAGAGCCATCAGGCGCTGGAGGGAGTCCAGCGCCCTCCAGGTGGGGGCTGATAATCTATCCGCCCATATCGGTGAGCCGTACATCACCATAGCGTGCACGACCCCCAAATACAGGCGGCGAGCACGGGCCCCGGCGCCCCCTAGATTCGGCAGCAGCCGCGCGAGTGCCGCCGCCGCGCCTTCCACCCGTGGTATCAGCTTTTTGATGTGTCGATCAAATTTCCACGTCTGATCAAGGAGGAGTCCCAGATAGCGGAACCCCTCGCCCACGGGGGTTAACTCCCCATTGTCGCCGAGTCCGATGCCCGCGACCGCCGGGACGCCCCGACCGTGGAGCCTGCGGTAAAACCACATGGCCTCCGTCTTGGCCGGAGCGACGCAAAGGCCGAGAGCACGGATGCGATCGAGGACAGAGGCCAGCGCCTGGCCGGCCAGCTCGATGGCCCTCTCGCAGGAGTCCCCCCCGGCGAGGACGAGCGTGTCGTCCGCGTAGCAGACGACACTTACTCCTGGAGGCCGAGGGACCCGCAGAACCCAGTCATACGTCAGGTTCCACAAGAGTGGACCCAACACCGAGCCCTGCGGTACCCCGCGCGTAACCCGCCGCGTTTGGACGCCGCCGTCCTTTACGGTAAACGTTACCGTTCTGTCCCGCAGGTAGTCCCGGACAACGGCCTGGAGATACGGCGGAAGGCCGCAATGCTCCAACGCATCCCGAATCGCCCCCCAGGGGAGAGTGTTGAATGCATTGACGATGTCGAGGCTCACCGCCAACACCACTCCACCCCCGGAAGTCACGCCCGTCGTGAAGCCGCGCACGCGCTCCAACGCGTCGATCGTCGAGCGCCCGCGACGAAACCCGAACTGGTCGTCATCCAGGTTCGGTCCCACCCCGGACAGATGCGCATTAATCCTAGCGGCGAGCAAAGTCTCAAAGAGTTTGCCCGCCTCGTCCAGAAGGCATATGGGGCGGTAAGCGGAAGGAGAGTCCGCCGGCCGCCCCACTTTGGGGACCAGAACCAAGTTCGCCGTCTTCCACGGAGCGGGGAATATTCCTCTTCGGAGGCAAGCGTCGAATATCTTCGTCAGCCTCGGGTGCAGCGTCTTGAGGGCCGGCGCGAGCACCCTACCGGGTACACCGTCGGGCCCCGGCGCGGCGGTCTTGGCGCGCATCCTATTCACCGCGAGGCTGATCTCATCTCCCGCGACGCGAAGTTCTTCGTCCCATTCTGGGGAGTCGCGCGGGGCAGGTCGCGGCTCCTCTCCATCCTCGTCCGGAGGGAAGAGCGCGTCCAACACCTGCTTCAAGAACTCCGGCTCGAGTCTGCTCGTAACCGGAGGTCCCCCGTCACGCAGCTTGCGCAGCACGATCTTGTACGGGCGGCCCCATGGATCCACTTCGACCGTCTCCACGAGTTACAGCGGGAAGACCTAACCCAGACCTTTTTTTTTTTTTTTTTTGTTGTCGAGGAGGAAATCTTTCAAAGACACCCCGCGGCCCAACGAGGGGGACGCGAGGTAGTGCCGGATTTCCACCGGCTAAAACCTCCCCGATGCCACATCCCTGCTCGAGAGTGGGTGCGTTACGGGAATTTCGCGCACGAATTACGTCCGCGACGCACCCGAGGATGGCGTGAAGCGCCCAATACCTTGGAGGCCGCGAAGCGGCCTCCGGAACGGCTAGGTTAGAAACTCGGCGCCGCGAAGCGGGGCCGAGCTGTTCATCGAATAAATTGCCAAAAAGGCTCTAACAATTGCAATAGAGTGACGATCACTCGTTTGAATTTAGAACTCTACCCTACTACTCGCGTAGATAAGACCGCTCGACCAGGCATCTGTCGAGCGGCCAAAACTCCCGAGGGCGCTCGGAGGGAGCGCCCTGGCTCGACGCGCGCGAGGAGCCCTATGAAACTACCCGGCCGACGGCGGCTACGAATCCGAAACCGTCGGCCACCGGTGATGCGGCGACCGCAGAGAGGGCAGCTCCCGACGGTCGCCCACGCGGTTATCCCCCGTCCCCTCGCACAGCGGGACGGAGGAAGGGAGGCGGAAGCCTCCTCGGACGCCGCACGCGGAGCGAGTCGGGATCGAGTTCCCGTCCTCGCTCGGCAGCCTCCTTCTCGGACATGACGCCCTCGCAGAAGGAGGCGAACGCACTCCAGGACCGGTCGCTCCGGAGCATCTCGGGGAGAATGCACCGAAGAGAGAGGTCCCAGCCGCAAACGCTGCGAAGGACACGGCGTTCCCGTGCCCACGCCGGGCACTCCTCGACGGTGTGCGCCGCCGTGTCCCTACCCTCCCCGCAGTGATGGCACTGCTCGGACAGTTCCCTCCCTAGGCGACACAGGTACACCCCGAAACATCCGTGTCCGGTGAGTACCTGCGTCATCCTGAAGCTAAGCGCGCCCCGCGATCTGCTGACCCAATCTTCGAAGATGGGGAGCAGCGCCTCGACGAGCGTCCGGCTCTTACCGTTGGGGAGATCCGTCAGCCGATCGCGCCATGTGCCGATCGACCTTCTTCTCCCCTCACTGCGCTCGACCCGAATGGTGTTCGCCGCAACCACCGGATCGATTCGTCCCTCTCGCAGCTCGACTCGTCGCCGATGAGCCGCTGCGAGTTCGCGCGCCATAAGATCTATGGGCACGACGCCCGCGAGAGTCCTCGCCGCCTCCAAGGAGACGGTTCGGTATCCCCTTATCACCCTCAGAGCCATCAGGCGCTGGAGGGAGTCCAGCGCCCTCCAGGTGGGGGCTGATAATCTATCCGCCCATATCGGTGAGCCGTACATCACCATAGCGTGCACGACCCCCAAATACAGGCGGCGAGCACGGGCCCCGGCGCCCCCTAGATTCGGCAGCAGCCGCGCGAGTGCCGCCGCCGCGCCTTCCACCCGTGGTATCAGCTTTTTGATATGACGATCAAATTTCCACGTCTGATCAAGGAGGAGTCCCAGATAGCGGAACCCCTCGCCCACGGGGGTTAACTCCCCATTGTCGCCGAGTCCGATGCCCGCGACCGCCGGGACGCCCCGACCGTGGAGCCTGCGGTAAAACCACATGGCCTCCGTCTTGGCCGGAGCGACGCAAAGGCCGAGAGCACGGATGCGATCGAGGACAGAGGCCAGCGCCTGGCCGGCCAGCTCGATGGCCCTCTCGCAGGAGTCCCCCCCGGCGAGGACGAGCGTGTCGTCCGCGTAGCAGACGACACTTACTCCTGGAGGCCGAGGGACCCGCAGAACCCAGTCATACGTCAGGTTCCACAAGAGTGGACCCAACACCGAGCCCTGCGGTACCCCGCGCGTAACCCGCCGCGTTTGGACGCCGCCGTCCTTTACGGTATACGTTACCGTTCTGTCCCGCAGGTAGTCCCGGATAACGGCCTGGAGATACGGCGGAAGGCCGTAATGCTCCAACGCATCCCGAATCGCCCCCCAGGGGAGAGTGTTGAATGCATTGACGATGTCGAGGCTCACCGCCAACACCACTCCACCCCCGGTAGTCACGCCCGTCGTGAAGCCGCGCACGCGCTCCAACGCGTCGATCGTCGAGCGCCCGCGACGAAACCCGAACTGGTCGTCATCCAGGTTCGGTCCCACCCCGGACAGATGCGCATTAATCCTAGCGGCGAGCAAAGTCTCGAAGAGTTTGCCCGCCTCGTCCAGAAGGCATATGGGGCGGTAAGCGGAAGGAGAGTCCGCCGGCCGCCCCACTTTGGGGACCAGAACCAAGTTAGCCGTCTTCCACGGAGCGGGGAATACTCCTCTTCGGAGGCAAGCGTCGAATATCTTCGTCAGCCTCGGGTGCAGCGTCTTGAGGGCCGGCGCGAGCACCCTACCGGGTACACCGTCGGGCCCCGGCGCGGCGGTCTTGGCGCGCATCCTATTCACCGCGAGGCTGATCTCATCTCCCGCGACGCGAAGTTCTTCGTCCCATTCTGGGGAGTCGCGCGGGGCAGGTCGCGGCTCCTCTCCATCCTCGTCCGGAGGGAAGAGCGCGTCCAACACCTGCTTCAGGAACTCCGGCTCGAGTCTGCTCGTAACCGGAGGTCCCCCGTCACGCAGCTTGCGCAGCACGATCTTGTACGGGCGGCCCCATGGATCCAGTTCGACCGTCTCCACGAGTTCCGCCCACGCTGCGCTCTTCGCGCTGCGTATCGCGCTTTGGAGAGCCCGACGAGCGCAGGAGTACGCGTCGTACAGAGCGCGCTCCTCCTGCGGCGTCCCTCGTTGTCGTCGACGACGGAAGCGGAGCAACCGGCGCCGCGCGGAGACGCAGGCGCTACGTAGCGCCGCGATCTCCGCCGACCACCAGTACACTTCCCGCCTCCCGCTGGGCTTCGTCTTGGCTCGGGGCATGGAGGCATCGCAGATTCTCGTCATCGTGCGCCGAAAGCGCACAGCCGAGTCATCCGGATGCTCCTCCTCCTCCTCTTCCCGCGAGGCGGGCGGCGGCGGCTGCGCCCAGTCCTCCATAATGACGGCTGTGGTCAGCGCGTCCTCGTCCAGCCCTCGGAGGACCCACCTACGGGCCCGGGCTCCGCGCCCGCGCTGGGGGGCGCCGGCAGGACGGCCCCCCACGCTAAGCTCGATGACGATGTAGAGGTGGTCGGAGAGAGACTCGATATCCTCCGCTACCGACCACCCCCGCACCAGGCGCGCGGCAGAAGGCGTCGCCCACGATACGTCAACGATCGAGCCGCCGTTCCACCGCACGCAGGTGCTCGCGCTTCCCACGTTGAGGAGTCGAAGTCCTCTTGGCACTGCCCATCCCTCGAGGGTTGCTCCTCTTCGGTCCGTGGTTCCGTTTCCCCATGCCGCAGACTTTGCGTTGAAGTCGCCCAGAACGAACGCACAGGCTCCCGGCAACCTGTCCAGGCGACTGCCCAGCCGCTCGAGGAACGCCTCGAAGTCAGCCAGGCGTGCATTGGGGGAGAAATAGCACCCGACGATGTGAATCCCCCCCCATTTCGCGATCGCGAACCCGTCCCCACGCTCTACGAGCGAGCACGGTGGGGAGTTTGCGACGTGCCGCTGCACGATAGCAACGGCACCGCACGCGGAGCCAATCCATCCCGGACGGTCCGGGATAGCGTATGGCTCAGATACGACGGCGAGCCCAACGCATCGCTCCATCATGCTGTGGATCAGGAGATCCTGAGCACGGGCGGAACGATTCAAATTTGCCTGGATTAAGCGGGTGAAGGCGAAGCCTCCATCGCCTCCTCCAGGCCGTCGAACATGTTTGCCGTCGGGACCGGTCCCGACGGCTCGTCGCATCTATCTAGTACCACGACGGGCACCATCGCCGGCTCAGAGGGAGCAGGGGGCGGAGCGCTCGCCGCGGTCGACCCGCTCGCGACGGATGCGGGTTCCGGCGCGGACTCGGGCGCAGGCTTAGGCGCAGCCCTCGGCGCGGCCTTCGGCGCAGACGCGATCGCGACAGTGCGCGCGGGCACGACGGTTTCCACGCTAACGATGCGTGGACCTCGCGGCGCGGGGGCGTCGGTCGCGACGCCCTTGGGGGTCGTAGAGGCCGGCTTTCCGGCCCCTTTTCCCGTCTTTTTGAGAGGCGGGGCACAGGACTTACTGCCGAGCCTATGCCCCGACGGCCTCCCGAGATCCTTGCACAGCACGCAAAGCGGAGCGGCCGTGCAAGTATTCGCGCGGTGGTCGGTGCTACCGCAGTTGTAGCACCGATTGCTACGGTCCACGTCACTAGGACACGTCGCCCGGACGTGCCCCATGCGCAGACACTTGTAGCATTGCAGGGGGCGCCTCGGCAGGGCTTCCACCCTTGCGGCGGCCCATCCTACTTTGAGGTCCCTGGCCACGGAGATCTTTCGAGCCGCCATGGCAGGGCACCTCACCCATATGGTGCCCATTCTGGAGGGAGCAGCGCGCACCTCGCCAGTGCGCACCTCTCCCTCCGAGCACCCCGTTGCGGCGCAGATCGCGGCGGTGACGTCTGCCGGGGTAGCGGACGCGTCGAGCCCCAGCAGACGAACGTCTCCCGTTGGGGTGGGACGTCCGACGCGGACGCCCATCGGCCCCACCACGTCCCGAAAACGTTGGGCGAGAGCGTCGGCCAGTGCCGCGCTCTTCGCCCCGGGAATGGTAACGGCCATCCCTCCCGCGGCGGTGTATTTAAATCGAAAGCCACCGGTGATGCCGATGGCCACTAAATCAATCTCCGCGCGCGCCTTCTTCATAACTTCCGCCCACCCCTCGTAGGGTGAGTCGGGACGGCGGTGGAGCGTCACCACCGCCGCTCGCGGCTTCCTCGCGGGAGGGATGCCCGTCCCCCGCTTAATATTACTGACTTTCCCGCCCCCAGACGCAGGGACGGGAGCCGCGACGCTCGCGGCTTGCTTCCGGGCCGCTTGCCCGGAAGCGCGTTTCGCCTTCTTGCCGGCGACCTGTGCCCACGACAATGGGCCAGGTTCGCCGGCAACGCTCGCAGAGGGTGGGGCGTCGCCACTTACCTTAGGGGCGGCGGCTGGCGTCCCGGGAGCCGCCCCCTTTCCCTCGTCGTCCCGTCGCCGCTTCTTCCCCGGGTTCGCCGGAGTTGCAGCGGCCGAACAGGATACAGCAGTGGCTGGAGGCTTCCTCGCAGCTCGCGGAACGGCCGGCGAAGGGGAGCGCGTCCTCTTTGGAGCCGCTTCCCGCGGCGGCTGAAGCTGCTGCTGTTGCGTAGCGGGCGGTTGGGCAGGTGCCCGAGACGCCGCCACGAGGGGCTGCACCACCGCTGTGAGGGCAACGATGGCAGCGCGCAGCCCCTCATTTTCTTCCCGGATGAGGCAGACCACCTCATTCCGGATCCTGACCATAGGGTCGACCTCGGCAATCGGCCCCCTCCTCGCCGCCTCCAGCCTCGAGGCGGCGGTGGACGACGTCGTCGGCATCAGCGTCTTCGTCGGCGCCTTCGTCGGCGCCCTGGTGCGGTCATCCCTCGGCGGCGACGGTTCCCTCTCCTTGAGGGCCCTCCGCAGCTCCGCATTCTCACGTTGAGAGCGCGCGAGCTGCTCACGGAGCGAGGCCACCAGAAGGGCCTCCCGGTGCGATGCAGAGTCGCTGTCCACGCCCGGGTCGGATCGGGCGAACCCGACACTAAAGGCGGCCTCCAAAGTATCGACCGCGCTCCTAAGGGCCCTCACGTTCTGCCCTTTGAGGTTGTTGGAGGTGGCGGCAATCCTCCAAACCTCTTCTCTCTTGAGGGCCACCACCTCCCTCAATTCCGTCTCGGTGAGCCCTCGGAGCCATTGTCGAAGCTCCCCCCCAGAGGGGAGCGGCTCCGCAGGCGGCCGCTTCTTCTTCTTCCCCTCGACAGAGCGAGGGGAAGTCGTCCCTCCCTGGGACGGGCTACCCGGCAGCGGGGAAATCGCTGCCGGCCTTTTCTTGCCCGCTGCGCTCCGACGGCGCAGCGGCGACGAGCAGGAAGGCGCGATGCTCGCCGAATCGGACTCGCACTCGCGCGCAAGCGAGTCGTCCGATTCCCGCACTATTTTGGCCTTCGCGGCGGCCGCGGCCCTCCCGTGGATGATGTCGCGGATCTCGCTTTCGAGCGAACCCGCGACCGACGTGGCATCCGACACCACCACCGTGTCCGTGTCTTCCTCGTCCGACGTCAACAGAACGTTCGGCGGACGAGTTTTACCCGCACTTCTCGTCACGGGGGCCCTCGCGGGGGCGCGGTCCTTCCCCGGCGAGCGCCTTATTAGGTCCGTTTTATTTTTACTTTTGGGGGAGGCTGCCCCCGACCGCAGCCCGCCCCCGCTGTCACTTCCTGCGCGCGACATACCCCGGTATGCCGCAGCGCAGCACTACACTACGTAATTCGCACTAAAAGTCCCGGGCACTGCACACCGGCGCAAAAGAAGGAAGGAAAATTGGAAAAGAAAGCGAGGGAGGGAGACAAGAGAGTAGAAGAAGGAGAACAGTATAGAAGTAAGGTGAAGAGACAGTAAGAGCAAAAGGAATAGTTGAAGAGAGGACAGAAAAGCTGTAGAAAGAGCAACCACCTGTGAGGAAATTAGGAGAAAGCGACAGAAAAGGTGGGCGTAACCTAGAAGGTGAAGCAAGAGAAAGGAGAAAGATATCAGAAAAAGGAAGGAAGATTATTAAACTAGAGAGTCTGCGGTACTAGAAGAGTACCAGCAGAACTGTGTGGGGAAACGGGAAGCCTAAAAGCAAGGGGAAACAAGAATAGGTAATTTTAAGGTTACGCAGTAAGGAGTGAGTTTATTTCCAAACTATTTTTGAAGAAAACAGAAAGGAAGGGTGCAGAGAGGAAGAGAAGAGGGGGATAAGGCAGGGATAGATAGAAGGAAGATAGAAAGTGGTAAGAAAGACAGATAGAAGCAAGGAAAAAGCAAGGCGCAGAGAAGCGCAAGTGAAAATGACAGAAAGACAGAAAAGAGAAGGTTAAAGAGTTAGGAGAAGAGAAAGAAGGGAAGGAGAGCAGAAAGGAGGAAAGATAGAAGAGGGGAAACTAAGAAATTAAGAAAGAATAGCAGGTGGAAGTTCAAAAGAGGGTGCGCAGAGAAGCGCAGGAGAAAAGAGAAAGAAAAGGGTACGTAGGGGAAATTGCACACACGTACAGTACCGTTTGCAGTCCAAAAGCACCTGTATTATCCCAGACAGCCACTTGGTGTTCTGGGGACGTCGCACCACACTGCACTACACTGCAGATGTCTGTGGCACAACGACAAACAGGATTTGACACGCACAAGTTTCTGTCACTTTCTGTCACTTTCTGCCGCTTCCCAGCGGTCAGGGAATGCAGCAGGGATCGTCCTCGACGCGGCAGGAACACACACGAGCCCCCCGAAGGCAAAGAAGACCGACGAGAGCGTCGCGCATGCACCGCGCGCGCTGCGACGCTACCACGTGGCGCGCGAGGTTATGTCGCCACGCGGCGACCGGCGTCAATGTTTACAGAGTTCCACGCACTCGCACTTGTACCGCACAATAATCCAAGCGTTCCAGGGCGTATTCCAATGCCTCCTCGATGCACCACTGTTACACAGAGTGCCCGAATCGCGATCGCGAACGCGAAAAACGCGCGCGTCGCCACGCGGTCGTCGACGCACGAGGTTAAACGGCACGGCCGAATTCCCCCGTACGCGATTTCCGCGTTTTCGCGTGCCGGGGCGACGCGAAAACCCTACCCGGGTGTAGAGTACAGTGCAGGACCGACTCTAACACCTTACTTCAACGAAAAATCTACGAATTTATGCAAAAACTCGAAAAATTCCCGGGAGCAGTCGGCGCGCACGTCTGCATCGGACCAGGGGCGGACGAAGAACAGACCTTTTTTTTTTTTTTTTTTTTTTTTTTTGTCGAGGAGGAAATCTTTCAAAGACACCCCGCGGCCCAACGAGGGGGACGCGGGGTAGTGCCGGATTTCCACCGGCTAAAACCTCCCCGATGCCACATCCCTGCTCGAGAGTGGGTGCGTTACGGGAATTTCGCGCACGAATTACGTCCGCGACGCACCCGAGGATGGCGTGAAGCGGCCAATACCTTGGAGGCCGCGAAGCGGCCTCCGAAACGGCTAGGTTACAGACTCGGCGCCGCGAAGCGGCGCCAAGCCGCTCATCAATTGCCAAAAGGCTCTACAATGCAATAGAGTGACGATCACTCATTGAACTTAGAACTCTACCCTACTACTCGCGTGGATAAGACCGCTCGACCAGGCATCTGCCGAGCGGCCAAAACTCCCGAGGACGCTCAGAGGGAGCGCCCTGGCTCGACGCGCGCGAGGAGCCCTGTGAAACTACCCGGCCGACGGCGGCTACGAATCCGAAACCGTCGGCCACCGGTGATGCGGCGACCGCAGAGAGGGCAGCTCCCGACGGTCGCCCACGCGGTTATCCCCCGTCCCCACGCACAGCGGGACGGAGGAAGGGAGGCGGAAGCCTCCTCGGACGCCGCACGCGGAGCGAGTCGGGATCGCGTTCCCGTCCTCGCTCGGCAGCCTCCTTCTCGGACATGACGTCCTCGCAGAAGGAGGCGAACGCACTCCAGGACCGGTCGCTCCGGAGCATCTCGGGGAGAATGCACCGAAGAGAGAGGTCCCAGCCGCAAACGCTACGAAGGACACGGCGTTCCCGTGCCCACGCCGGGCACTCCTCGACGGTGTGCGCCGCCGTGTCCCTACCCTCCCCGCAGTGATGGCACTGCTCGGACAGTTCCCTCCCTAGGCGACACAGGTACACCCCGAAACATCCGTGTCCGGTGAGCACCTGCGTCATCCTGAAACTAAGCGCGCCCCGCGATCTGCTGACCTAATCTTCGAAGATGGGGAGCAGCGCCTCGACGAGCGTCCGGCTCTTACCGTTGGGGAGATCCGTCAGCCGATCGCGCCATGTGCCGATCGACCTTCTTCTCCCCTCACTGCGCTCGACCCGGATGGTGTTCGCCGCAACCACCGGATCGATTCGCCGCTCTCGCAGCTCGACTCGTCGCCGATGAGTCGCCGCGAGTTCGCGCGCCATAAGATCTATGGGCACGACGCCCGCGAGAGTCCTCGCCGCCTCCAAGGAGACGGTTCGGTATCCCCTTATCACCCTCAGAGCCATCAGGCGCTGGAGGGAGTCCAGCGCCCTCCAGGTGGGGGCTGATAATCTATCCGCCCATATCGGTGAGCCGTACATCACCATAGCGTGCACGACCCCCAAATACAGGCGGCGAGCACGGGCCCCGGGGCCCCCTAGATTCGGCAGCAGCCGCGCGAGTGCCGCCGCCGCGCCTTCCACCCGTGGTATCAGCTTTTTGATATGACGATAAAATTTCCACGTCTGATCAAGGAGGAGTCCCAGATAGCGGAACCCCTCGCCCACGGGGGTTAACTCCCCATTGTCGCCGAGTCCGATGCCCGCGACCGCCGGGACGCCCCGACCGTGGAGCCTGCGGTAAAACCACATGGCCTCCGTCTTGGCCGGAGCGACGCAAAGGCCGAGAGCACGGATGCGATCGAGGACAGAGGCCAGCGCCTGGCCGGCCAGCTCGATGGCCCTCTCGCAGGAGTCCCCCCCGGCGAGGACGAGCGTGTCGTCCGCGTAGCAGACGACACTTACTCCTGGAGGCCGAGGGACCCGCAGAACCCAGTCATACGTCAGGTTCCACAAGAGTGGACCCAACACCGAGCCCTGCGGTACCCCGCGCGTAACCCGCCGCGTTTGGACGCCGCCGTCCTTTACGGTAAACGTTACCGTTCTGTCCCGCAGGTAGTCCCGGACGACGGCCTGGAGATACGGCGGAAGGCCGTAATGCTCCAACGCATCCCGAATCGCCCCCCAGGGGAGAGTGTTGAATGCATTGACGATGTCGAGGCTCACCGCCAACACCACTCCACCCCCGGAAGTCACGCCCGTCGTGAAGCCGCGCACGCGCTCCAACGCGTCGATCGTCGAGCGCCCGCGACGAAACCCGAACTGGTCGTCATCCAGGTTCGGTCCCACCCCGGACAGATGCGCATTAATCCTAGCGGCGAGCAAAGTCTCAAAGAGTTTGCCCGCCTCGTCCAGAAGGCATATGGGGCGGTAAGCGGAAGGAGAGTCCGCCGGCCGCCCCACTTTGGGGACCAGAACCAAGTTCGCCGTCTTCCACGGAGCGGGGAATATTCCTCTTCGGAGGCAATCGTCGAATATCTTCGTCAGCCTCGGGTGCAGCGTCTTGAGGGCCGGCGCGAGCACCCTACCGGGTACACCGTCGGGCCCCGGCGCGGCGGTCTTGGCGCGCATCCTATTCACCGCGAGGCTGATCTCATCTCCCGCGACGCGAAGTTCTTCCTCCCATTCTGGGGAGTCGCGCGGGGCAGGTCGCGGCTCCTCTCCATCCTCGTCCGGAGGGAAGAGCGCGTCCAACACCTGCTTCAAGAACTCCGGCTCGAGTCTGCTCGTAACCGGAGGTCCCCCGTCACGCAGCTTGCGCAGCACGATCTTGTATGGGCGGCCCCATGGATCCAGTTCGACCGTCTCCACGAGTTCCGCCCACGCTGCGCTCTTCGCGCTGCGTATCGCGCTTTGGAGCGCCCGACGAGCGCAGGAGTACGCGTCGTACAGAGCGCGCTCCTCCTGCGGCGTCCCTCGTTGTCGTCGGCGACGGAAGCGGAGCAACCGGCGCCGCGCGGAGACGCAGGCGCTACGTAGCGCCGCGATCTCCGCCGACCACCAGTACACTTCCCGCTTCCCGCTGGGCTTCGTCTTGGCTCGGGGCATTGAGGCATCGCAGATTCTCGTCATCGTGCGCCGAAAGCGCACAGCCGAGTCATCCGGATGCTCCTCCTCCTCCTCTTCCCGCGAGGCGGGCGGCGGCGGTTGCGCACAGTCCTCCATAATGATGGCTGTGGTCAGCGCGTCCTCGTCCAGCCCTCGGAGGACCCACCTACGGGCCCGGGCTCCGCGCCCGCGCTGGGAGACCTTTTTTTTTTTTTTTTTTTTTTTTTTTTTTTTTTATGTCGAGGAGGAAATCTTTCAAAGACACCCCGCGGCCCAACGAGGGGGACGCGAGGTAGTGCCGGATTTCCACCGGCTAAAACCTCCCCGATGCCACATCCCTGCTCGAGAGTGGGTGCGTTACGGGAATTTCGCGCACGAATTACGTCCGCGACGCACCCGAGGATGGCGTGAAGCGCCCAATACCTTGGAGGCCGCGAAGCGGCCTCCGAAACGGCTAGGTTACAGACTCGGCGCCGCGAAGCGGCTCCGAGCCGCTCATCAAATAAATTGCCAAAAGGCTCTACAATCGCAATAGAGTGACGATCACTCATTGAATTTAGAAATCTACCCTACTACTCGCGTAGATAAGGCCGCTCGACCAGGCATCTGCCGAGCGGCCAAAACTCCCGAGGGCGCTCGGAGGGAGCGCCCTGGCTCGACGCGCGCGAGGAGCCCTATGAAACTACCCGGCCGACGGCGGCTACGAGTCCGAAACCGTCGGCCACCGGTGATGCGGCGACCGCAGAGAGGGCAGCTCCCGACGGTCGCCCACGCGGTTATCCCCCGTCCCCTCGCACAGCGGGACGGAGGAAGGGAGGCGGAAGCCTCCTCGGACGCCGCACGCGGAGCGAGTCGGGATCGCGTTCCCGCCCTCGCTCGGCAGCCTCCTTCTCGGACATGACGCCCTCGCAGAAGGAGGCGAACGCACTCCAGGACCGGTCGCTCCGGAGCATCTCGGGGAGAATGCACCGAAGAGAGAGGTCCCAGCCGCAAACGCTACGAAGGACACGGCGTTCCCGTGCCCACGCCGGGCACTCCTCGACGGTGTGCGCCGCCGTGTCCCTACCCTCCCCGCAGTGATGGCACTGCTCGGACAGTTCCCTCCCTAGGCGACACAGGTACACCCCGAAACATCCGTGTCCGGTGAGCACCTGCGTCATCCTGAAACTTAGCGCGCCCCGCGATCTGCTGACCCAATCTTCGAAGATGGGGAGCAGCGCCTCGACGAGCGTCCGGCTCTTACCGTTGGGGAGATCCGTCAGCCGATCGCGCCATGTGCCGATCGACCTTCTTCTCCCCTCACTGCGCTCGACCCGGATGGTGTTCGCCGCAACCACCGGATCGATTCGTCGCTCTCGCAGCTCGACTCGTCGCCGATGAGCCGCCGCGAGTTCGCGCGCCATAAGATCTATGGGCACGACGCCCGCGAGAGTCCTCGCCGCCTCCAAGGAGACGGTTCGGTATCCCCTTATCACCCTCAGAGCCATCAGGCGCTGGAGGGAGTCCAGCGCCCTCCAGGTGGGGGCTGATAATCTATCCGCCCATATCGGTGAGCCGTACATCACCATAGCGTGCACGACCCCCAAATACAGGCGGCGAGCACGGGCCCCGGCGCCCCCTAGATGCGGCAGCAGCCGCGCGAGTGCCGCCGCCGCGCCTTCCACCCGTGGTATCAGCTTTTTGATATGACGATCAAATTTCCACGTCTGATCAAGGAGGAGTCCCAGATAGCGGAACCCCTCGCCCACGGGGGTTAACTCCCCATTGTCGCCGAGTCCGATGCCCGCGACCGCCGGGACGCCCCGACCGTGGAGCCTGCGGTAAAACCACATGGCCTCCGTCTTGGCCGGAGCGACGCAAAGGCCGAGAGCACGGATGCGATCGAGGACAGAGGCCAGCGCCTGGCCGGCCAGCTCGATGGCCCTCTCGCAGGAGTCCCCCCCGGCGAGGACGAGCGTGTCGTCCGCGTAGCAGACGACACTTACTCCTGGAGGCCGAGGGACCCGCAGAACCCAGTCATACGTCAGGTTCCACAAGAGTGGACCCAACACCGAGCCCTGCGGTACCCCGCGCGTAACCCGCCGCGTTTGGACGCCGCCGTCCTTTACGGTAAACGTTACCGTTCTGTCCCGCAGGTAGTCCCGGACAACGGCCTGGAGATACGGCGGAAGGCCGTAATGCTCCAACGCATCCCGAATCGCCCCCCAGGGGAGAGTGTTGAAT
This sequence comes from Priocnemis perturbator, assembly GCA_963942575.1. Lineage (NCBI taxonomy): Eukaryota > Metazoa > Arthropoda > Insecta > Hymenoptera > Pompilidae > Priocnemis > Priocnemis perturbator. Next base: position 367,881 of record CAWWDK010000066.1, read on the forward strand.
GCATTGACGATGTCGAGGCTCACCGCCAACACCACTCCACCCCCGGAAGTCACGCCCGTCGTGAAGCCGCGCACGCGCTCCAACGCGTCGATCGTCGAGCGCCCGCGACGAAACCCGAACTGGTCGTCATCCAGGTTCGGTCCCACCCCGGACAGATGCGCATTAATCCTAGCGGCGAGCAAAGTCTCAAAGAGTTTGCCCGCCTCGTCCAGAAGGCATATGGGGCGGTACGCGGAAGGAGAGTCCGCCGGCCGCCCCACTTTGGGGACCAGAACCAAGTTCGCCGTCTTCCACGCAGCGGGGAATATTCCTCTTCGGAGGCAATCGTCGAATATCTTCGTCAGCCTCGGGTGTAGCGTCTTGAGGGCCGGCGCGAGCACCCTACCGGGTACACCGTCGGGCCCCGGCGCGGCGGTCTTGGCGCGCATCCTATTCACCGCGAGGCTGATCTCATCTCCCGCGACGCGAAGTTCTTCCTCCCATTCTGGGGAGTCGCGCGGGGCAGGTCGCGGCTCCTCTCCATCCTCGTCCGGAGGGAAGAGCGCGTCCAACACCTGCTTCAAGAACTCCGGCTCGAGTCTGCTCGTAACCGGAGGTCCCCCGTCACGCAGCTTGCGCAGCACGATCTTGTACGGGCGGCCCCATGGATCCAGTTCGACCGTCTCCACGAGTTCCGCCCACGCTGCGCTCTTCGCGCTGCGTATCGCGCTTTGGAGAGCCCGACGAGCGCAGGAGTACGCGTCGTACAGAGCGCGCTCCTCCTGCGGCGTCCCTCGTTGTCGTCGGCGACGGAAGCGGAGCAACCGGCGCCGCGCGGAGACGCAGGCGCTACGTAGCGCCGCGATCTCCGGCGACCACCAGTACACTTCCCGCCTCCCGCCGGGCTTCGTCTTGGCTCGGGGCATGGAGGCATCGCAGATTCTCGTCATCGTGCGCCGAAAGCGCACAGCCGAGTCATCCGGATGCTCCTCCTCCTCCTCTTCCCGCGAGGCGGGCGGCGGCGGTTGCGCCCAGTCCTCCATAATGACGGCTGTGGTCAGCGCGTCCTCGTCCAGCCCTCGGAGGACCCACCTACGGGCCCGGGCTCCGCGCCCGCGCTGGGGGGCGCCGGCAGGACAGCCCCCCACGCTCAGCTCGATGACGATGTAGAGGTGGTCGGAGAGAGACTCGATATCCTCCGCTACCGACCACCCCCGCACCAGGCGCGCGGCAGAAGGCGTCGCCCACGATACGTCAACGATCGAGCCGCCGTTCCACCGCACGCAGGTGCTTGCGCTTCCCACGTTGAGGAGTCGAAGTCCTCTTGGTACTGCCCATCCCTCGAGGGTTGCTCCTCTTCGGTCCGTGGTTCCGTTCCCCCATGCCGCGGACTTCGCATTGAAGTCGCCCAGAACGAACGCACAGGCTCCCGGCAACCTGTCCAGGCGACTGCCCAGCCGCTCGAGGAACGCCTCGAAGTCAGCCAGGCGTGCATTGGGGGAGAAATAGCACCCGACGATGTGAATCCCCCCCCATTTCGCGATCGCGAACCCGTCCCCACGCTCTACGAGCGAGCACGGTGGGGAGTTTGCGACGTGCCGCTGCACGATAGCAACGGCACCGCACGCGGAGCCAATCCATCCCGGACGGTCCGGGATAGCGTATGGCTCAGATACGACGGCGAGCCCAACGCATCGCTCCATCATGCTGTGGATCAGGAGATCCTGAGCACGGGCGGAACGATTCAAATTTGCCTGGATTAAGCGGGTGAAGGCGAAGCCTCCATCGCCTCCCCCAGGCCGTCGAACATGTTTGCAGTCGGGACCGGTCCCGACGGCTCGTCGCATCTATCTAGTACCACGACGGGCACCATCGCCGGCTCAGAGGGAGCAGGGGGCGGAGCGCTCGCCGCGGTCGACCCGCTCGCGACGGATGCGGGTTCCGGCGCGGACTCGGGCGCGGACTCGGGCGCAGGCTTAAGCACGGCCCTCGGCGCGGCCTTCGGCGCAGACGCGATCGCGACAGTGCGCGCGGGCACGACGGTTTCCACGCTGACGATGCGTGGACCTCGCGGCGCGGGGGCGTCGGTCGCGACGCCCTTGGGGGTCGAAGAGGCCGGCTTTCCGGCCCCTTTTCCCGTCTTTTTGAGAGGCGGGGCACAGGACTTACTGCCGAGCCTATGCCCCGACGGCCTCCCGAGATCCTTGCACAGCACGCAAAGCGGAGCGGCCATGCAAGTATTCGCGCGGTGATCGGTGCTACCGCAGTTGTAGCACCGATTGCTACGGTCCACGTCACTAGGACACGTCGCCCGGACGTGCCCCATGCGCAGACACTTGTAGCACTGCAGGGGGCGCCTCGGCAGGGCTTCCACCCTTGCGGCGGCCCATCCTACTTTGAGGCCCCTGGCCACAGCGATCTTGCGAGCCGCCATGGCAGGGCACCTCACCGATATGGTGCCCATTCTGGAGGGAGCAGCGCGCACCTCGCCAGTGCGCACCTCTCCCTCCGAGCACCCCGTCGCAGCGCAGATCGCGGCGGTGACGTCTGCCGGGGTAGCGGACGCGTCGAGCCCCAGCAGACGAACGTCTCCCGTTGGGGTGGGACGTCCGACGCGGACGCCCATCGGCCCCACCACGTCCCGAAAACGTTGGGCGAGAGCGTCGGCCAGTGCCGCGCTCCTCGCCCCGGGAATGGTAACGGCCATCCCTCCCGCGGCGGTGTATTTAAATCGAAAGCCACCGGTGATGCCGATGGCCACCAAATCAATCTCCGCGCGCGCCTTCTTCATCACTTCCGCCCACCCCTCGTAGGGTGAGTCGGGACGGCGGTGGAGCGTCACCACCGCCGCTCGCGGCTTCCTCGCGGGAGGGATGCCCGTTCCCCTCTTATCATTAACCTTCCCGCCCCTGGACGCAGGGACGGGAGCCGCGACGCTCGCGGCTTGCTTCCGGGCCGCTTGCCCGGAAGCGCGTTTCGCCTTCTTGCCGGCGACCTGTGCCCACGACAATGGGCCAGGTTCACCGGCAACGCTCGCAGAGGGAGGGGCGTCGCCACTTACCTTAGGGGCGGCGGCTGGCGTCCCGGGAGCCGCCCCCTTTCCCTCGTCGTCCCGTCGCCGCTTCTTCCCCGGGTTCGCCGGAGTTGCAGCGGCCGAACAGGGCACAGCAGTGGCTGCAGGCTTCCTTGCAGCTCGCGGAACGGCCGGCGAAGGGGAGCGCGTCCTCTTCGGAGCCGCTTCCCGCGGCGGCTGAAGCTGCTGCTGTTGCGCAGCGGGCGGTTGGGCAGGTGCCCGAGACGCCGCCACGAGGGGCTGCACCACCGCTGTGAGGGCAACGATGGCAGCGCGCAGCCCCTCATTTTCCTCCCGGATGAGGCAGACCACCTCATTCCGGATCCTGACCGCAGGGTCGACCTCGGCGATCGGCCCCCTCCTCGCCGCCTCCAGCCTCGAGGCGGCGGTGGACGACGTAGTCGGCATCGGCGTCTTCGTCGGCGCCTTCGTCGGCGCCCTGGTGCGGTCATCCCTCGGCGGCGACGGTTCCCTCTCCTTGAGGGCCCTCCGCAGCTCCGCATTCTCGCGTTGAGAGCGCGCGAGCTGCTCACGGAGCGAGGCCACCAGAAGGGCCTCCCGGTGCGATGCAGAGTCGCTGTCCACGCCCGGGTCGGCTCGGGCGAACCCGACGCTAAAAGCGGCCTCCAAAGTGTCGACCGCGCTCCTAAGGGCCCTCACGTTTTGCCCTTTAAGATTATTGGAGGTAGCGGCAATTTTCCAAACCTCATCCCTCTTGAGGGCCACCACCTCCCTAAGTTCCGGCTCGGTGAGCCCCCGGAGCCAATCTTGAAGCTCCCCCCCAGAGGGGAGCGGCTCCGCAGGCGGCCGCTTCTTCTTTCTCCCCTCGACAGAGCGAGGGGAAGTCGTTCCTCCCCGGGAAGGGCTACCCGGCAGCGGGGAAGTCGCTGCCGGCCTTTTTTTTCCCGCTGCGCTCCGGCGGCGCAGCGGCGACGAACATGAAGGCGCGATGCTCGCCGAGTCGGACTCGCACTCGCGCGCAAGCGAGTCGTCCGACTCCCGCACAGTCTTGGCCTTCGCGGCGGCCGCGGCCCTCCCGTAAATTATGTCGCGGATCTCGCTTTCGAGCGAACCCGCGACCGACGTGGCATCAGAAACCACCACCACTGTGTCCGTGTCCTCCTCGTCCGACGTCGAGAGGACGTTCGGCGGACGAGATCTGCCCGCACTTCTCGTCACGGGGGCCCTCGCGGGGGCGCGGTCCTTCCCCGGCGAGCGCCTTGTTTTGGGGGAGGCTGCCTTCGACCGCAGCCCGCCCCCGCTGTCGCTTTCTGCGTGCGACATACCTCAGTATGCCGCAACGCAGCACTAACACAACTTAAAGTCCCTAAGAGTCCCGGGCACCACGTACGGGCACAACAAGAAAGAAGATAGGAGAGCAGGATGGGAGAAAGTGGGGGAGGAGAGAGCCAAGAAAGTAGGAGGACAAAGAACAGTATAAGAGTAGGCTAAGAAGACAGTAGGAGCAAAGAAAAAGTTAAAGGGGGGACAGAAAAGCTGGGGATAGTGCTTCTACACAGGAAGAAATCAAGGAAAAGGTGGCAGAAAAGGTGGGCGTAAACTGAGGGATGGGAAGAGAGAAGGGAGAAAGATAGGAGGAAAAGAAAGAAAGAATCTTAAACTAGAGAGTCTGCGGTACTAGAGGAGTACCAGCAGAACAGTGTGGGGGAACGGGAAGCCTGGAAAACAAGAGGGAACAAAAAGAGGAAATTTAGGGTTACGCAGCCACAGGAAATAATTTTAGAAGGTAGCTAGGAGAGAATTGGGAAAGACGTGACCAGGGAGGAATAGTAAAGGGGAATACGATAGGGGTAGGTAAAGGGAGGATAGAAAGTGGGAGGGGAGGGAAGTAGAAGCAAGGAAAAGGAAAGCGCAGAGAGGCGCAGGTGGAAATAACAGAGAGAAGAGAAAATTGAGAGTTAAAGTATTAGAGGAAGAGAAAGAGGGAAGGTAGAGAGAGAGGGAGAAGCAGTACAGGAGGGGAAAGTAAAGAACGAGAGATAGAATAGAAGATAGATGTGGAAATAGGTAGGGCGCAGAGAAGCGCAGACAGAAAAGAAAAGAAAGCAGGGAAAGGAAAGAGCGGAGAGAAAATATGCACACGCACACAGTACCTTTGCCGTCTTGAACACGAGAGAGATATCCCAGACAGCGTGGCACAGTCCTGAGGCGTCGCACTGCACCACACAGCACTAAAAGTACACAGGGCGTACGCCTCACAATAGTCGTTTCCAGCAACGTTTTTAACGCGTTGCAGCGTTGCCCCACAGTCCCAGGACAACACAGCCACTAATCCCGACACGGCAGGAACGCGCACAGTCACCAGAAGGCGAAGGAACGCCACCTGTAGCGCGTCGCGTACCGCGCGCGCCCCGACGCTACCGCGTGGCGCGCGAGGTTATGTCGCCACGTGGCGACCGGCGTCAATGTTTTCTCAGTTCCACGCACTCGCACTTGCACCGCACGGTATTCCAAGTGTTCCAGGGCGTAGTCTGGTCCCTCCTCGATGCACCACTGTTGCACAGAGTGCCCGAATCGCGATCGCGAACGCGAAAATCGCGCGCGTCGCCACGCGGTCGTCGACGCACGAGGTTAGGCGGCACGGCCGAATTCCCCCGTACGCGATTTCCGCGTTTTCGCGTGCCGGGGCGACGCGAAAACCCTACCCGGGTGTAGAGTACAGTGCAGGACCGACTCTAACACCTTACTTCAACGAAAAATCTACGAATTTATGGAAAAACTCGAAAATTCCCGGGAGCAGTCGGCGCGCACGTCTGCATCGGACCAGGGGCGGACGAAGAAGACCTAACCCAGACCTTTTTTTTTTTTTTTTTTGTCGAGGAGGAAATCTTTCAAAGACACCCCGCGGCCCAACGAAGGGGACGCGAGGTAGTGCCGGATTTCCACCGGCTAAAACCTCCCCGATGCCACATCCCTGCTCGAGAGTGGGTGCGTTACGGGAATTTCGCGCGCGAATTACGTCCGCGACGCACCCGAGGATGGCGTGAAGCGCCCAATACTTTGGAGGCCGCGAAGCGGCCTCCGAAACGGCTAGGTTATCAACTCGGCGACGCGAAGCGGCGCCGAGCTGCTCATCGAATAAATTGCCAAAAAGGCTCTAACAATTGCAATAGAGTGACGATCACTCGTTTGAATTTAGAACTCTACCCTACTACTCGCGTAGATAAGACCGCTCGACCAGTCATCTGCCGAGCGGCCAAAACTCCCGAGGGCGCTCAGAGGGAGCGCCCTGGCTCGACGCGCGCGAGGAGCCCTATGAAACTACCCGGCCGACGGCGGCTACGAGTCCGAAACCGTCGGCCACCGGTGATGCGGCGACCGCAGGGAGGGCAGCTCCCGACGGTCGCCCACGCTGTTATCCCCCGTCCCCTCGCACAGCGGGACGGAGGAAGGGAGGCGGAAGCCTCCTCGGACGCCGCACGCGGAGCGAGTCGGGATCGCGTTCCCGCTCTCGCTCGGCAGCCTCCTTCTCGGACATGACGCCCTCGCAGAAGGAGGCGAACGCACTCCAGGACCGGTCGCTCCGGAGCATCTCGGGGAGAATGCACCGAAGAGAGAGGTCCCAGCCGCAAACGCTACGAAGGACACGGCGTTCCCGTGCCCACGCCGGGCACTCCTCGACGGTGTGCGCCGCCGTGTCCCTACCCTCCCCGCAGTGATGGCACTGCTCGGACAGTTCCCTCCCTAGGCGACACAGGTACACCCCGAAACATCCGTGTCCGGTGAGCACCTGCGTCATCCTGAAACTAAGCGCGCCCCGCGATCTGCTGACCCAATCTTCGAAGATGGGGAGCAGCGCCTCGACGAGCGTCCGGCTCTTACCGTTGGGGAGATCCGTCAGCCGATCGCGCCATGTGCCGATCGACCTTCTTCTCCCCTCACTGCGCTCGACCCGGATGGTGTTCGCCGCAACCACCGGATCGATTCGTCGCTCTCGCAGCTCGACTCGTCGCCGATGAGCCGCCGCGAGTTTGCGCGCCATAAGATCTATGGGCACGACGCCCGCGAGAGTCCTCGCCGCCTCCAAGGAGACGGTTTTTTTTTTATGTTAGGGTTTTTTAACCTAACGGAAGGGATGCCGATTCGGACTGGGAACAGTCCTCGGGGTAAATGCACTGATACGTTGGAAATTGGTTTTATTGGCGTCAATACTCAGGTTCTTTTACACAAAGGCTAGTTGCTTGGAGCACGGTTCGAAACGAAGTGTCCGTTATTGTCGCCTCGCAGGTCGGCTTCGATTCGACACATACATTTTGGACAGTACAGGTGTGCGGAGCGGTTATGATTTGGCATAGGTCACGCACACCCGTACGCTACAGGAGAAACGTCGCCAGCTGATCGCTAAGTACGCGTGAAGGAGTGGGGTCTCTATTTACGCGGAAACGAGCGCACACGTCCCGGTATTGCGAGCCGAGGCGAGGTGACGCATTAAGAGAGAGAGAGACGGCGACAATGGGACAGAGACAGCGGATTCTTAACACACCACCCGCCTCGTTCACTCTTACGCTAGATGAACGAACCGCAATCGCCGCACAAGTTAGGGGGGGCGGTAGGGCGAGTTGCTTAACGACTAACAGATTTCTTATAATTTAGTTTGGATAATTAATTGGGTTTATATTTTAATGTGTTCGTAGGTAATGTATAATATCAATTCCTATAACTCCTATTCTTATAAATACATCGTAATAGGTAGACAATAACGGTCGCATTTGGCAGAATAATTGCTACAAATAATGTCATCTTGGGTACTTATTTTATGACGTTTTGTTACGGAGACGGTCGTCCAGTGTCGTGGTTGTGATCGGTCTCCGCAGGTGGTGCATCAACTGGGAGCTTACATAGCTGAGACACTGGACGTTTAAACACAGATTTGGCGGTTTTTACCATGACTACCCGAACCAGTTCGTCTTTTCCCGGGAAACATTTTAGCACCCGACCCAATTCCCATTTCGCGGGCGGTAGCTGGGAGTTACGCAATAATACTAAATCTCCTATTTTAAGATTCTTATGCTGTGATCGCCATTTTACACGTTGTTGGAGAGAATTAAGGTAATCGGAAGCCCAGACCTTCCAAAAGCTTTCCTGTAAGCGCTGTACCGTCTGCCAGCGGGTCAGGCGATTTTCGTTGACGTTTAATACGCTGGGCACAGGCACTGCCTTTATTAAAGAGCCGACTAGGAAGTGACCCGGAGTTAATACGTCCAAGGACTCAGGGTCATCGTATAATGGAGAGAGAGGGCGTGAATTGAGAATGCCCTCAATCTTACACAACAAGGTAGAGAATTCTTCGTAAGTGGGAGAGAAACTCCCGATGATCCGTTTCAGGTGGAATTTGACGCTTTTTACGCCGGCCTCCCATAATCCTCCAAATTGAGGAGCTGCAGGGGGGATAAATCGCCACTTAATACCGTCGGACGCAAATTGGCCTTGCAAGTTCGGGTCGCGAATCAACGCACGGAAATTCCTAGTCAATTCCTTGTCGGCTCCAACGAAATTACTACCATTGTCGCTGTACATATTGCTAGGTAGTCCTCGTCGCGCAACGAACCGGTTAAAGGCGGCTACAAATCCGGCAGTGGTGTAGTCATCCACTACTTCTAGGTGTATCGCTCGGACAGTTAAGCAAATGAACAGTGCACAGTACGCCTTGTGGCATTTGATTCCTCGTCCTTTCGATGAGCGGATGTGGAAGGGGCCGGCGTAATCTACGCCCGTATGCGCAAACGGACGTGACCGTGTGACGCGAGACGAAGGCAGGTCGCCCATTTTCTGCACTCCTACGACGGCGCGTTGTCGCGCACAAGTAACGCAACCAAAAACGCACGCCTTAACTATGGAACGTGCACGTAATATCCAATATTGTTGTCTGAGGACCCGTAAGGAGACTTGCACCCCACCGTGGAGACACGAAATGTGAGTGTGTCTAATAATAAGCGTCGTAATACGGCATTTCGGAAGGAGTATCGGATGCTTTTCGTCCTCTGAGAGATCAGAGTGATCGAGCCGACCACCTACGCGGATGACGCCCTTAGAATCTATAAATGGACTCAGGCTACGAATCGATTTTACCAGGTCAGCGGCCGTGGCGGATTCTAACGTAACATTATCTTTGAGGAAGTGTCTCGTTTGTACATATTTACACCAAAAGGTGACGGAGGTTTTGATCTCGGGGGCGGTTAAATATAAGGAACGAGGACTGTTTTTAACGCGGCGCGACTTGGCAATGAATCTCAGCACCCAAGCCGTGATTCGAAGAAGTTTCGGCCAGGAGGACACGCGATCCGGGAGGTCCCACTGTTCTTGTTGTGACACCAGGTACGCCTGAACGTTCCTTCGGCACTCTACCGCGGAATCCGCGGAAGCGTAGCCCTTGTTTGGAGGCCAGGAGGTGGACGGGAGGCTCAACCACTGTGGTCCATGCCACCATAGCGGATGTGAACTTAAGGAGGATGGAGGGACACCCCGTGAGGCACAGTCCGCTGGATTGGAGGAGGTAGGTACATGCCGCCACTGGGCGTGCGGAAGAACGGACTGAATCTGAGAAACTCGGTGGGCTACAAAACATACCCAGCGGGAAGGGGTGGAATCCAGCCAGGCGAGTACGACAGATGAGTCTGTCCAGGCATATGTAGGGATATTCTGCAGTCCCATAGAGTCGCATACGAATTTGAGGCAACGCGCAAGTAGGACTGCGGCACAGAGTTCCAGTCGGGGAATACTCTGTATTTTAAGAGGCGCTACCTTTGTCTTAGAGTATAAGAGTGTCGTTTGGAATGTTCCGGAGGGAGACTGCACTCGGAGATACACCACGGCAGCATAAGCGGTGTTAGAGGCGTCACAGAATCCATGAAGTTCTGATTTGTGATCGGAGTCCGACTCTCCAGTCCATCTTGGAAGCGAAATCGCGCGTAGGGAGGCTAATTGGGATTGATATTCCCGGCAAGTTTTTGCCAAATCTTCGGGGAGGGAGTCATCCCAGTCCAACTTACGGATCCATAGGGTCTGTAGGAGTATCTTGGCGGAGATGGTAACTGGCGAGACCCATCCTAGGGGATCAAAAATGCGTGCGAGCATAGACAAGAAGGTTCTCTTCGTCACGCATGCAGGCGAATCTTGTATTTGAAAGGAAAATGAGTCCGAAGTTGGGCGCCATAGGATTCCCAGCACTTTCAACTGAGGGTCCTCACCAAACAACTTGGACTGATCCAACCCTAAATCTTCAGAGGGTAGATCAGAAAGGAGAAGTGGGTCGTTGCTGGCCCACTTGTAAGGGTGGAAACCACCCGCCGTGAGCATATCCTGTAACTGCTTACGGGTCTCAATTAAGACGGACTTGTCGTTTGCGCCGAACATTAAGTCGTCCACGTAAATATCGTTCTTTAATACGGGAGCGGCCAGCGGAGATCGAGAGCCTTCGTCAATGGCAAGCTGCTTGATCACGCGGTTTGCTAGAAAGGGAGCGGAGGCTGTCCCATAGGTCACGGTCAGTAACCTGTAAGACTCTATTGCCCTTTGTGGATCGACCCTCCAATAAATGCGTTGAAAATCTGCGTCTAACGGGTGAATACGAATCTGACGGAACATCTTCTCGAGGTCCGCCGTATAGACGTATTTGTGGGAACGCCATCGGAGGACGATGGAAAATAAGTCGGCCTGTAATTTGGGCCCTACTAGTAAATGGTCGTTTAATGACGTACCGTTGGAGGAAGGGCAGGACGCATTGAATACCACCCGGACCTTAGTGGTCTGACTCGAAATCTTCACCACGGGATGATGTGGTAAGTAAATCGCAGACGGATTGGAGACCTCGTAGGGTGGGATCTTTTCCATGTGTCGTAGTTCCTCATACTCACGAAGGAAAACCGAATAGGCGGAAGCGAGCTCAGGCTTCTTAGCTAGCCGAGTCTCATTGGAGATAAGTATGCGTTTTGCAGAAACCATGGTATCACCGATGAGAGGAGAGGAGGCCGATTTAAACGGCAGACGCACGGCGTATCGCCCATCGGGAAGACGGGTGTGCGTCGAGACAAAATGCTTTTCACATTGGATTTCGATATCCGAAAGAGGGGCGGCCTGTGGGACTTCTTCGATCTCCCAAAATTGCCGTACGGATCTGTCAATTGACTCGGAAAACGTGAGATGATTAACGTGGATGCGATTGTTTGTAGAAGAGGTGTCGGGGGACAGAGCTCCGGAAATGATCCAGCCGAACATTGTATGTTGGGCATTGGGATTGCGGCCTGATCCGTGAATCACGCCTTCGCGTAACATGACTCCATAGTAATCCGCCCCGATAATGATGTCGATAGGCCGATTACTGAAGGGACAGGGATCCGCCAAAGTTAGAGACTTCAGGAACGAACTGTTCTTTGAGAGGGAGACAGACGGGGGTAGATAAGCGGACAACTTGGACATTACAAGCGCTGAGACGGGTACGATCGGACCCATTCCGTCACAGGGTTCTATGGAAAGGAGAGCGACTTTCTTGATGGGACCCGCGTTCGATGCGCCGATACCCGAAACGCGGACGGAGACTGGTTTGGTTTCGAGTTTCAAGATTTGAGTAACAGATTCGGAAATGAACGAGGCTTGCGAGCCCTGATCGAGGAGAGCGCGTGCTTCAAATGAACGTCCGGACGCACCGCGGAGTAACACCAGGGCGGTTGGTAACACGGTATTATTAACCCCAATATTTGAAAAGTTCGTAGAAACTTCCTCGTTCCCTTGACCTACGGCCGCTGTTTCGCTTACCGAATGATCGTTCGGCTGATTCGGGGACGGCCTATTGTTTAAGCCAGGAGAGTTGTGACTCATCTCCAAGTGTACCAAAGTGTGGTGTTTACCTCTACAGTAACGGCAAGTCATACCGCTCTGACACGTGCGACTTTGATGACCGCGGCGGAAGCAGTTAACACACCGCTCATTTTGTCTCAATAACTCGAGGCGTTGTCGAACAGATTTACTGAGAAACGTCTTGCACTGATATAAGGGGTGATCCCCCTGACACACAAAACAGTGCGGCGACGTGGAGGAGGTCAAACATGATCGCACTGTGGTACCCTTACTTAGATTAGTAACGCGCGTCATCGTTTCCCGTGGAACTCCAGAGCTCGATGATTCAAGTGCGCGAATGCGCGCGGATAAAAAGGCGTCGAGCATAACAAATGTCGGTAGCGCGTGAACATCCGTAAGGGTAAGTTCCCAATCGTGTCGCGTAGTTTTGTCCAATTTTGACAAAACCATAAAAACGAATAAATCCTCCCACTTATCTACCGGTCGGGAGAGATTTTGGAGCGCCGAACGTATCTCACACGTTTGATCTCTGAGGGAACGGAGATCTTTCACTGTATTGGAAGAAACTTTCGGAATTTCCACGAATTGTTGCAGATGAGAGTACACGATTGCGCGAGTGCTACCATAACGGTTCTTAAGTAACGCTAGCGCGGAAATATAATTCGCTTCGGTCACTGGAGTATGCGCGAGTATACGGGAGGCGTTCCCCACAAGGCTCGCTTTTAAATAATGCAGCTTTTGAGAGTTCGACAAGTCGCTTCGAGCGTCCACTAACGAGACGAATAAGTCATAGAAGTTCGTCCACGTTGTCAAATCCCCGCCGAATTTCGGAAGGTTTATCTGAGGGAGATTGACGTTTTTAACCTCACTACCTATCTCAGTCGAACCCGGAACCGAATTCCCTACTTTAGGCTGCATTAAATCAAGGGCCCCGTTCAAGGAGTCAGTCACCTTTTCGACGCAATCGGCTATGGCGTAGAAGGCTTCCTTGGTGAAGTATTGGAGTGACTTCCGCTTCTCTTCGTCGGCTAGGGCGCAGATCTTGTGATGGCGGACGCGGCATTCGTCCCAGTACGTCTGCATGTTGGCGAGCCGGGAGCGGATTGCAGCCGGGTTCCGTTTTTCCACCGCTAGTTTGGTATAGTTGGTCCAAATTCGGGCGATCAGGGTCTGGCCCGTAAGTTGAGCCTCTACCAGTTCCTCGATGTCTTCCATGGGAGGGCTGGAGAGGTGGCGGCGGCAAGCACGTTCTTCTTCGTTAGCGTGGATAAGGAGACGGTACGGAACTCAAATCCTCGTACTATTCGCACTTCACCCCGAAATCCGGCTCGAAGGACCAATTTATGTTAGGGTTTTTTAACCTAACGGAAGGGATGCCGATTCGGACTGGGAACAGTCCTCGGGGTAAATGCACTGATACGTTGGAAATTGGTTTTATTGGCGTCAATACTCAGGTTCTTTTACACAAAGGCTAGTTGCTTGGAGCACGGTTCGAAACGAAGTGTCCGTTATTGTCGCCTCGCAGGTCGGCTTCGATTCGACACATACATTTTGGACAGTACAGGTGTGCGGAGCGGTTATGATTTGGCATAGGTCACGCACACCCGTACGCTACAGGAGAAACGTCGCCAGCTGATCGCTAAGTACGCGTGAAGGAGTGGGGTCTCTATTTACGCGGAAACGAGCGCACACGTCCCGGTATTGCGAGCCGAGGCGAGGTGACGCATTAAGAGAGAGAGAGACGGCGACAATGGGACAGAGACAGCGGATTCTTAACAGGTATCCCCTTATCACCCTCAGAGCCATCAGGCGCTGGAGGGAGTCCAGCGCCCTCCAGGTGGGGGCTGATAATCTATCCGCCCATATCGGTGAGCCGTACATCACCATAGCGTGCACGACCCCCAAATACAGGCGGCGAGCACGGGCCCCGGGGCCCCCTAGATTCGGCAGCAGCCGCGCGAGTGCCGCCGCCGCGCCTTCCACCCGTGGTATCAGCTTTTTGATGTGACGATCAAATTTCCACGTCTGATCAAGGAGGAGTCCCAGATAGCGGAACCCCTCGCCCACGGGGGTTAACTCCCCATTGTCGCCGAGTCCGATGCCCGCGACCGCCGGGACGCCCCGACCGTGGAGCCTGCGGTAAAACCACATGGCCTCCGTCTTGGCCGGAGCGACGCAAAGGCCGAGAGCACGGATGCGATCGAGGACAGAGGCCAGCGCCTGGCCGGCCAGCTCGATGGCCCTCTCGCAGGAGTCCCCCCCGGCGAGGACGAGCGTGTCGTCCGCGTAGCAGACGACACTTACTCCTGGAGGCCGAGGGACCCGCAGAACCCAGTCATACGTCAGGTTCCACAAGAGTGGACCCAACACCGAGCCCTGCGGTACCCCGCGCGTAACCCGCCGCGTTTGGACGCCGCCGTCCTTTACGGTAAACGTTACCGTTCTGTCCCGCAGGTAGTCCCGGACAACGGCCTGGAGATACGGCGGAAGGCCGTAATGCTCCAACGCATCCCGAATCGCCCCCCAGGGGAGAGTGTTGAATGCATTGACGATGTCGAGGCTCACCGCCAACACCACTCCACCCCCGGAAGTCACGCCCGTCGTGAAGCCGCGCACGCGCTCCAACGCGTCGATCGTCGAGCGCCCGCGACGAAACCCGAACTGGTCGTCATCCAGGTTCGGTCCCACCCCGGACAGATGCGCATTAATCCTAGCGGCGAGCAAAGTCTCAAAGAGTTTGCCCGCCTCGTCCAGAAGGCATATGGGGCGGTAAGCGGAAGGAGAGTCCGCCGGCCGCCCCACTTTGGGGACCAGAACCAAGTTCGCCGTCTTCCACGGAGCGGGGAATATTCCTCTTCGGAGGCAAGCGTCGAATATCTTCGTCAGCCTCGGGTGTAGCGCCTTGAGGGCCGGCGCGAGCACCCTACCGGGTACACCGTCGGGCCCCGGCGCGGCGGTCTTGGCGCGCATCCTATTCACCGCGAGGCTGATCTCATCTCCCGCGACGCGAAGTTCTTCGTCCCATTCTGGGGAGTCGCGCGGGGCAGGTCGCGGCTCCTCTCCATCCTCGTCCGGAGGGAAGAGCGCGTCCAACACCTGCTTCAAGAACTCCGGCTCGAGTCTGCTCGTAACCGGAGGTCCCCCGTCACGCAGCTTGCGCAGCACGATCTTGTACGGGCGGCCCCATGGATCCAGCTCGACCGTCTCCACGAGTTCCGCCCACGCTGCGCTCTTCGCGCTGCGTATCGCGCTTTGGAGAGCCCGACGAGCGCAGGAGTACGCGTCGTACAGAGCGCGCTCCTCCCGCGGCGTCCCTCGTTGTCGTCGGCGACGGAAGCGGAGCAACCGGCGCCGCGCGGAGACGCAGGCGCTACGTAGCGCCGCGATCTCCGCCGACCACCAGTACACTTCCCGCTTCCCGCCGGGCTTCGTCTTGGCTCGGGGCATGGAGGCATCGCAGATCCTCGTCATCGTGCGCAGAAAGCGCACAGCCGAGTCATCCGGATGCTCCTCCTCCTCCTCTTCCCGCGAGGCGGGCGGCGGCGGCTGCGCCCAGTCCTCCATAATGATGGCTGTGGTCAGCGCGTCCTCGTCCAGCCCTCGGAGGACCCACCTACGGGCCCGGGCCACGCGCCCGCGCTGGGGGGCGCCGGCAGGACAGCCCCCCACGCTGAGCTCGATGACGATGTAGAGGTGGTCGGAGAGAGACTCGATATCCTCCGCTACCGACCACCCCCGCACCAGGCGCGCGGCAGAAGGCGTCGCCCACGATACGTCAACGATCGAGCCGCCGTTCCACCGCACGCAGGTGCTTGCGCTTCCCACGTTGAGGAGTCGAAGTCCTCTTGGTACTGCCCATCCCTCGAGGGTTGCTCCTCTTCGGTCCGTGGTTCCGTTCCCCCATGCCGCGGACTTCGCGTTGAAGTCGCCCAGAACGAACGCACAGGCTCCCGGCAACCTGTCCAGGCGACTGCCCAGCCGCTCGAGGAACGCCTCGAAGTCAGCCAGGCGTGCATTGGGGGAGAAATAGCACCCGACGATGTGAATCCCCCCCCATTTCGCGATCGCGAACCCGTCCCCACGCTCTACGAGCGAGCACGGTGGGGAGTTTGCGACGTGCCGCTGCACGATAGCAACGGCACCGCACGCGGAGCCAATCCATCCCGGACGGTCCGGGATAGCGTATGGCTCAGATACGACGGCGAGCCCAACGCATCGCTCCATCATGCTGTGGATCAGGAGATCCTGAGCACGGGCGGAGCGATTCAAGTTTGCCTGGATCAAGCGGGTGAAGGCGAAGCCTCCATCGCCTCCTCCAGGCCGTCAAACATGTTTGCCGTCGGGACCGGTCCCGACGGCTCGTCGCATCTATCTAGTACCACGACGGGCACCATCGCCGGCTCAGAGGGAGCAGGGGGCGGAGCGCTCGCCGCGGTCGACCCGCTCGCGACGGATGCGGGTTCCGGCGCGGACTCGGGCGCGGACTCGGGCGCAGGCTTAGGCGCGGCCCTCGGCGCGGCCTTCGGCGCAGACGCGATCGCGACAGTGCGCGCGGGCACAACGGTTTCCACGCTGACGATGCGTGGACCTCGCGGCGCGGGGGCGTCGGTCGCGACGCCCTTGGGGGTCGAAGAGTCCGGCTTTCCGGCCCCTTTTCCCGTCTTTTTGAGAGGCGGGGCACAGGACTTACTGCCGAGCCTATGCCCCGACGGCCTCCCGAGATCCTTGCACAGCACGCAAAGCGGAGCGGCCCTGCAAGTGTTCGCGCGATGGTCGGTGCTACCGCAATTGTAGCACCGATTGCTACGGTCCACGTCACTAGGACACGTCGCCCGGACGTGCCCCATGCGCAGACATTTGTAACATTGTAGGGGGCGCCTCGGCAGGGCTTCCACCCTTGCGGCGGCCCATCCTACTTTGAGGTCCCTGGCCACAGCGATCTTGCGAGCCGCCATGGCAGGGCACCTCACCCATATGGTGCCCATTCTGGAGGGAGCAGCGCGCACCTCGCCAGTGCGCACCTCTCCCTCCGAGCACCCCGTCGCGGCGCAGATCGCGGCGGTGACGTCTGCCGGGGTAGCGGACGCGTCGAGCCCCAGCAGACGAATGTCTCCCGTTGGGGTGGGACGTCCGACGCGGACGCCCATCGGCCCCACCACGTCCCGAAAACGTTGGGCGAGAGCGTCGGCCAGTGCCGCGCCCTTCGCCCCGGGAATGGTAACGGCCATCCCTCCCGCGGCGGTGTACTTAAATCGAAAGCCACCGGTGATGCCGATGGCCACTAAATCAATCTCCGCGCGCGCCTTCCTCATAATGTCTGCCCACCCCTCGTAGGGTGAGTCGGGACGGCGGTGGAGCGTCACCACCGCCGCTCGCGGCTTCCTCGCGGGAGGGATGCCCGTCCCCCTCTTAATATTACTAACTTTCCCGCCCCCAGACGCAGGGACGGGAGCCGCGACGCTCGCGGCTTGCTTCCGGGCCGCTTGCCCGGAAGCGCGTTTCGCCTTCTTGCCGGCGACCTGTGCCCACGACAATGGGCCAGGTTCGCCGGCAACGCTCGCAGAGGGAGGGGCGTCGCCACTTACCTTAGGGGCGGCGGCTGGCGTCCCGGGAGCCGCCCCCTTTCCCTCGTCGTCCCGTCGCCGCTTCTTCCCCGGGTTCGCCGGAGTTGCAGCGGCCGAACAGGGCACAGCAGTGGCTGCAGGCTTCCTTGCAGCTCGCGGAACGGCCGGCGAAGGGGAGCGCGTCCTCTTCGGAGCCGCTTCCCGCGGCGGCTGAAGCTGCTGCTGTTGCGCAGCGGGCGGTTGGGCAGGTGCCCGAGACGCCGCCACGAGGGGCTGCACCACCGCTGTGAGGGCAACGATGGCAGCGCGCAGCCCCTCATTTTCTTCCCGGATGAGGCAGACCACCTCATTCCGGATCCTGACCGTAGGGTCGACCTCGGCGATCGGCCCCCTCCTCGCCGCCTCCAGCCTCGAGGCGGCGGTGGACGACGTCGTCGGCATCAGCGTCTTCGTCGGCGCCTTCGTCGGCGCCCTGGTGCGGTCATCCCTCGGCGGCGACGGTTCCCTCTCCTTGAGGGCCCTCCGCAGCTCCGCATTCTCACGTTGAGAGCGCGCGAGCTGCTCACGGAGCGAGGCCACCAGAAGGGCCTCCCGGTGCGATGCAGAGTCGCTGTCCACGCCCGGGTCGGCTCGGGCGAACCCGACGCTAAAAGCGGCCTCCAGAGTGTCGACCGCGCTCCTAAGGGCCCTCACGTTCTGCCCTTTGAGGTTGTTGGAGGTGGCGGCAATCCTCCAAACCTCTTCTCTCTTGAGGGCCACCACCTCCCTCAGTTCCGTCTCGGTGAGCCCTCGGAGCCATTCTCGAAGCTCCCCCCCAGAGGGGAGCGGCTCCGCAGGCGGCCGCTTCTTCTTCTTCCCCTCGACAGAGCGAGGGGAAGTCGTCCCTCCCCGGGACGGGCTACCCGGCAGCGGGGAAGTCGCTGCCGGCCTTTTTTTGCCCGCTGCGCTCCGACGGCGCAGCGGCGACGAGCAGGAAGGCGCGATGCTCGCCGAATCGGACTCGCACTCGCGCGCAAGCGAGTCGTCCGATTCCCGCACTGTTTTGGCCTTCGCGGCGGCCGCGGCCCTCCCGTAGATTATGTCGCGGATTTCGCCTTCGAGCGAACCCGCGACGACGTGGCATCCGACACCACCACCACCGTGTCCATGTCTTCCTCGTCCGACGTCGACAGAACGTTCGGCGGACGAGTTTTACCCGCACTTCTCGTCACGGGGGCCCTCGCGGGGGCGCGGTCCTTCCCCGGCGAGCGCCTTATTAGGTCCGTTTTAATTTGATTTTTACTCTTGGGGGAGGCTGCCCCCGACCGCAGCCCGCCCCCGCTGTCACTTCCTGCGCGCGACATACCTTGGTATGCCGCAGCGCAGCACTACACTATTTAATGTCCACTAGAAGCCGCAGGCACCACGCACCGGTGCAATAAAGAAAAACAGAAGGAAAGGTAGCAGCAAAGAGGGAGAGTGACAGGAGGGAAGAGATAGGGAAAACAGATAGAGAGTAGGCAGGAGAAACAAGATTAATAGAGAAGGAAACGAGAAAAGAGCAGAAAAGTTGAGAAAAGTGACTCTACAGAGGAGAAAAGTGATAGTAAAAGTGAGCGTATACTAAGGAATCTGGAGAGAGAATGGAGAAAGGGAGGTGAAAAAGAGAAAAAGGTTCTAAAAGGGGAGAGTCTGCTGTACTATAAAAGTGCCAGCAGAACTCAGAGGGATGAAAGTAGGGTAGAAATAGAGGGCAGTGAAAAAGGGAATAATTTGGGGTTACGCTACAGAAATGCCCACTATCTGTAGAGGGAAAGTAGAATGAAAAATAGATATAGAAAGGAAGGGAGGTAGAGTAGAGTGAGAGTGGGAGAAGGAGTGAAGAGATAATGAGGGGAAGATAGAGAGAGAGTAAAAGAGACAGGGGGAAAGGAAAGCGCAGAGGCGCGTGGACAGAATGGGCAGAAAAGTGAAAAATGAGAATAAAAGAAGTAGAGGATAGAGAAAGGAGATGAGATAGAGAGAGAGGGAGTAGGAATGGAAGAAGGAATGAAAGAAGGTAGAAGAGGAAGTAGAAATAGGGAAGAAAAGGGTAGGGCGCAGAGAAGCGCAGGAGAAAAAGTGACAGAAAAGAGGAAAGAGGCTGCGTAGAGGAAAATGCACACACGCACAGTACCTTTGGCAGGCCTTCAGCACCTGTATTATCCTAGACAGCTGTCAGGTGTTCTAGGGACGTCGCACCACACTGCACTACACTGCAGATGTCTGTAGCACAACGACAAACAGGTTTTGACACGCACAAGTTTCTGTCACTTTCTGCTGCTTCCCAGCGGTCAGGGAATGCAGCAGGGATCGTCCTCGACGCGGCAGGAACACACACGAGCCCCCCGAAGGCAAAGAAGACCGACGAGAGCGTCGCGCATGCACCGCGCGCGCTGCGACGCTACCACGTGGCGCGCGAGGTTATGTCGCCACGCGGCGACCGGCGTCAATGTTTACCGAGTTCCACGCACTCGCACTTGTACCGCACAATAATCCAAGTGTTCCAGGGCGTATTCCAATGCCTCCTCGATGCACCACTGTTACACAGAGTGCCCGAATCGCGATCGCGAACGCGAAAATCGCGCGCGTCGCCACGCGGTCGTCGACGCACGAGGTTAAACGGCACGGCCGAATTTCCCCGTACGCGATTTCCGCGTTTTCGCGTGCCGGGGCGACGCGAAAACCCTACCCGGGTGTAGAGTACAGTGCAGGACCGACTCTAACACCTTACTTTAACGAAAAATCTACGAATTTATGCAAAAACTCGAAAATTCCCGGGAGCAGTCGGCGCGCACGTCTGCATCGGACCAGGGGCGGACAGACCTTTTTTTTTTTTTTTTTTTTTTTTTTTTTTTGTCGAGGAGGAAATCTTTCAAAGACACCCCGCGGCCCAACGAAGGGGACGCGAGGTAGTGCCGGATTTCCACCGGCTAAAACCTCCCCGATGCCACATCCCTGCTCGAGAGTGGGTGCGTTACGGGAATTTCGCGCACGAATTACGTCCGCGACGCACCCGAGGATGGCGTGAAGCGCCCAATACCTTGGAGGCCGCGAAGCGGCCCCCGAAACGGCTAGGTTACAGACTCGGCGCCGCGAAGCGGCGCCGAGCCGTTCATCAAATAAATTGCCAAAAGGCTCTACAATGCAATAGAGTGACGATCACTCATTGAATTTAGAAATCTACCCTACTACTCGCGTAGATAAGGCCGCTCGACCAGGCATCTGCCGAGCGGCCAAAACTCCCGAGGGCGCTCAGAGGGAGCGCCCTGGCTCGACGCGCGCGAGGAGCCCTATGAAACTACCCGGCCGACGGCGGCTACGAATCCAAAACCGCCGGCCACCGGTGATGCGGCGACCGCAGAGAGGGCAGCTCCCGACGGTCGCCCACGCGGTTATCCCCCGCCCCCACGCACAGCGGGACGGAGGAAGGGAGGCGGAAGCCCCCTCGGACGCCGCACGCGGAGCGAGTCGGGATCGCGTTCCCGCTCTCGCTCGGCAGCCTCCTTCTCGGACATGACGCCCTCGCAGAAGGAGGCGAACGCACTCCAGGACCGGTCGCCCCGGAGCATCTCGGGGAGAACGCACCGAAGAGAGAGGTCCCAGCCGCAAACGCTACGAAGGACACGGCGTTCCCGTGCCCACGCCGGGCACTCCTCGACGGTGTGCGCCGCCGTGTCCCTACCCTCCCCGCAGTGATGGCACTGCTCGGACAGTTCCCTCCCCAGGCGACACAGGTACACCCCGAAACATCCGTGTCCGGTGAGCACCTGCGTCATCCTGAAACTAAGCGCGCCCCGCGATCTGCTGACCCAGTCTTCGAAGATGGGGAGCAGCGCCTCGACGAGCGTCCGGCTCTTACCGTTGGGGAGATCCGTCAGCCGATCGCGCCATGTGCCGATCGACCTTCTTCTCCCCTCACTGCGCTCGACCCGGATGGTGTTCGCCGCAACCACCGGATCGATTCGTCGCTCTCGCAGCTCGACTCGTCGCCGATGAGCCGCCGCGAGTTCGCGCGCCATAAGATCTATGGGCACGACGCCCGCGAGAGTCCTCGCCGCCTCCAAGGAGACGGTTCGGTATCCCCTTATCACCCTCAGAGCCATCAGGCGTTGGTGGGAGTCCAGCGCCCTCCAGGTGGGGGCTGATAATCTATCCGCCCATATCGGTGAGCCGTACATCACCATAGCGTGCACGACCCCCAAATACAGGCGGCGAGCTCGGGCCCCGGCGCCCCCTAGATTCGGCAGCAGCCGCGCGAGTGCCGCCGCCGCGCTTTCCACCCGTGGTATCAGCTTTTTGATATGACGATCAAATTTCCACGTCTGATCAAGGAGGAGTCCCAGATAGCGGAACCCCTCGCCCACGGGGGTTAACTCCCCATTGTCGCCGAGTCCGATGCCCGCGACCACCGGCACGCCCCGACCGTGGAGCCTGCGGTAAAACCACATGGCCTCCGTCTTGGCCGGAGCGACGCAAAGGCCGAGAGCACGGATGCGATCGAGGACAGAGGCCAGCGCCTGGCCGGCCAGCTCGATGGCCCTCTCGCAGGAGTCCCCCCCGGCGAGGACGAGCGTGTCGTCCGCGTAGCAGACGACACTTACTCCTGGAGGCCGAGGGACCCGCAGAACCCAGTCATACGTCAGGTTCCACAAGAGTGGACCCAACACCGAGCCCTGCGGTACCCCGCGCGTAACCCGCCGCGTTTGGACGCCGCCGTCCTTTACGGTATACGTTACCGTTCTGTCCCGCAGGTAGTCCCGGACGACGGCCTGGAGATACGGCGGAAGGCCGTAATGCTCCAACGCATCCCGAATCGCCCCCCAGGGGAGAGTGTTGAATGCATTGACGATGTCGAGGCTCACCGCCAACACCACTCCACCCCCGGTAGTCACGCCCGTCGTGAAGCCGCGCACGCGCTCCAACGCGTCGATCGTCGAGCGCCCGCAACGAAATCCGAACTGGTCGTCATCCAGGTTCGGTCCCACCCCGGACAGATGCGCATTAATCCTAGCGGCGAGCAAAGTCTCGAAGAGTTTGCCCGCCTCGTCCAGAAGGCATATGGGGCGGTAAGCGGAGGGAGAGTCCCCCGGCCGCCCCACTTTGGGGACCAGAACCAAGTTCGCCGTCTTCCACGGAGCGGGGAATATTCCTCTTCGGAGGCAAACGTCGAATATCTTCGTCAGCCTCGGGTGTAGCGTCTTGAGGGCCGGCGCGAGCACCCTACCGGGTACACCGTCGGGCCCCGGCGCGGCGGTCTTGGCGCGCATCCTATTCACCGCGAGGCTGATCTCATCTCCCGCGACGCGAAGTTCTTCGTCCCATTCTGGGGAGTCGCGCGGGGCAGGTCGCGGCTCCTCTCCATCCTCGTCCGGAGGGAAGAGCGCATCCAACACCTGCTTCAAGAACTCCGGCTCGAGTCTGCTCGTAACCGGAGGTCCCCCGTCACGCAGCTTGCGCAGCACGATCTTGTACGGGCGGCCCCATGGATCCAGTTCGACCGTCTCCACGAGTTCCGCCCACGCCGCGCTCTTCGCACTGCGTATCGCGCTTTGGAGAGCCCGACGAGCGCAGGAGTACGCGTCGTACAGAGCGCGCTCCTCCTGCGGCGTCCCTCGTTGTCGTCGGCGACGGAAGCGGAGCAACCGGCGCCGCGCGGAGACGCAGGCGCTACGTAGCGCCGCGATCTCCGCCGACCACCAGTACACTTCCCGCTTCCCGCTGGGCTTCGTCTTGGCTCGGGGCATGGAGGCATCGCAGATTCTCGTCATCGTGCGCCGAAAGCGCACAGCCGGGTCATCCGGATGCTCCTCCTCCTCCTCTTCCCGCGAGGCGGGCGGCGGCGGTTGCGCCCAGTCCTCCATAATGATGGCTGTGGTCAGCGCGTCCTCGTCCAGCCCTCGGAGGACCCACCTACGGGCCCGGGCTCCGCGCCCGCGCTGGGGGGCGCCGGCAGGACAGCCCCCCACGCTGAGCTCGATGACGATGTAGAGGTGGTCGGAGAGAGACTCGATATCCTCCGCTACCGACCACCCCCGCACCAGGCGCGCGGCAGAAGGCGTCGCCCACGATACGTCAACGATCGAGCCGCCGTTCCACCGCACGCAAGTGCTTGCGCTTCCCACATTGAGGAGTCGAAGTCCTCTTGGTACTGCCCATCCCTCGAGGGTTGCTCCTCTTCGGTCCGTGGTTCCGTTCCCCCATGCCGCGGACTTCGCGTTGAAGTCGCCCAGAACGAACGCACAGGCTCCCGGCAACCTGTCCAGGCGACTGCCCAGCCGCTCGAGGAACGCCTCGAAGTCAGCCAGGCGTGCATTGGGGGAGAAATAGCACCAGACGATGTGAATCCCCCCCCATTTCGCGATCGCGAACCCGTCCCCACGCTCTACGAGCGAGCACGGTGGGGAGTTTGCGACGTGCCGCTGCACGATAGCAACGGCACCGCACGCGGAGCCAATCCATCCCGGACGGTCCGGGATAGCGTATGGCTCAGATACGACGGCGAGCCCAACGCATCGCTCCATCATGCTGTGGATCAGGAGATCCTGAGCACGGGCGGAGCGATTCAAGTTTGCCTGGATTAAGCGGGTGAAGGCGAAGCCTCCATCGCCTCCTCCAGGCCGTCAAACATGTTTGCCGTCGGGACCGGTCCCGACGGCTCGTCGCATCTATCTAGTACCACGACGGGCACCATCGCCGGCTCAGAGGGAGCAGGGGGCGGAGCGCTCGCCGCGGTCGACCCGCTCGCGACGGATGCGGGTTCCGGCGCGGACTCGGGCGCAGGCTTAGGCGCAGCCCTCGGCGCGGCCTTCGGCGCAGACGCGATCGCGACAGTGCGCGCGGGCACGACGGTTTCCACGCTAACGATGCGTGGACCTCGCGGCGCGGGGGCGTCGGTCGCGACGCCCTTGGGGGTCGAAGAGGCCGGCTTTCCGGCCCCTTTTCCCGTCTTTTTGAGAGGCGGGGCACAGGACTTACTGCCGAGCCTATGCCCCGACGGCCTCCCGAGATCCTTGCACAGCACGCAAAGCGGAGCGGCCGTGCAAGTATTCGCGCGGTGATCGGTGCTACCGCAGTTGTAGCACCGATTGCTACGGTCCACGTCACTAGGACACGTCGCCCGGACGTGCCCCATGCGCAGACACTTGTAGCACTGCAGGGGGCGCCTCGGCAGGGCTTCCACCCTTGCGGCGGCCCATCCTACTTTGAGGCCCCTGGCCACAGCGATCTTGCGAGCCGCCATGGCAGGGCACCTCACCCATATGGTGCCCATTCTGGAGGGAGCAGCGCGCACCTCGCCAGTGCGCACCTCTCCCTCCGAGCACCCCGTCGCAGCGCAGATCGCGGCGGTGACGTCTGCCGGGGTAGCGGACGCGTCGAGCCCCAGCAGACGAACGTCTCCCGTTGGGGTGGGACGTCCGACGCGGACGCCCATCGGCCCCACCACGTCCCGAAAACGTTGGGCGAGAGCGTCGGCCAGTGCCGCGCTCCTCGCCCCGGGAATGGTAACGGCCATCCCTCCCGCGGCGGTGTATTTAAATCGAAAGCCACCGGTGATGCCGATGGCCACTAAATCAATCTCCGCGCGCGCCTTCTTCATCACTTCCGCCCACCCCTCGTAGGGTGAGTCGGGACGGCGGTGGAGCGTCACCACCGCCGCTCGCGGCTTCCTCGCGGGAGGGATGCCCGTTCCCCTCTTATCATTAACCTTCCCGCCCCTGGACGCAGGGACGGGAGCCGCGACGCTCGCGGCTTGCTTCCGGGCCGCTTGCCCGGAAGCGCGTTTCGCCTTCTTGCCGGCGACCTGTGCCCACGACAATGGGCCAGGTTCACCGGCAACGCTCGCAGAGGGAGGGGCGTCGCCACTTACCTTAGGGGCGGCGGCTGGCGTCCCGGGAGCCGCCCCCTTTCCCTCGTCGTCCCGTCGCCGCTTCTTCCCCGGGTTCGCCGGAGTTGCAGCGGCCGAACAGGGCACAGCAGTGGCTGCAGGCTTCCTTGCAGCTCGCGGAACGGCCGGCGAAGGGGAGCGCGTCCTCTTCGGAGCCGCTTCCCGCGGCGGCTGAAGCTGCTGCTGTTGCGCAGCGGGCGGTTGGGCAGGTGCCCGAGATGCCGCCACGAGGGGCTGCACCACCGCTGTGAGGGCAACGATGGCAGCGCGCAGCCCCTCATTTTCTTCCCGGATGAGGCAGACCACCTCATTCCGGATCCTGACCGTAGGGTCGATCTCGGCGATCGGCCCCCTCCTCGCCGCCTCCAGCCTCGAGGCGGCGGTGGACGACGTCGTCGGCATCAGCGTCTTCGTCGGCGCCTTCGTCGGCGCCCTGGTGCGGTCATCCCTCGGCGGCGACGGTTCCCTCTCCTTGAGGGCCCTCCGCAGCTCCGCATTCTCACGTTGAGAGCGCGCGAGCTGCTCACGGAGCGAGGCCACCAGAAGGGCCTCCCGGGGCGATGCAGAGTCGCTGTCCACGCCCGGGTCGGCTCGGGCGAACCCAACCCTAAAGGCGGCCTCCAGGGTATCGACCGCGCTCCTAAGGGCCCTCACGTTCTGCCCTTTGAGGTTGTTGGAGGTGGCGGCAATCCTCCAAACCTCTTCTCTCTTGAGGGCCACCACCTCCCTCAGTTCCGTCTCGGTGAGCCCTCGGAGCCATTCTCGAAGCTCCCCCCCAGAGGGGAGCGGCTCCGCAGGCGGCCGCTTCTTCTTCTTCCCCTCGACAGAGCGGGGGGAAGTCGTCCCTCCCTGGGACGGGCTACCCGGCAGCGGGGAAATCGCTGCCGGCCTTTTCTTGCCCGCTGCGCTCCGACGGCGCAGCGGCGACGAGCAGGAAGGCGCGATGCTCGCCGAATCGGACTCGCACTCGCGCGCAAGCGAGTCGTCCGATTCCCGCACTATTTTGGCCTTCGCGGCGGCCGCGGCCCTCCCGTGGATGATGTCGCGGATCTCGCTTTCGAGCGAACCCGCGACCGACGTGGCATCCGACACCACCACCGTGTCCGTGTCTTCCTCGTCCGACGTCAATAGAACGTTCGGCGGACGAGTCCTACCCGCACATTTCCTACCGGGCGCCATCGCGGAGGCGCGGTCCTTTCCCGGCAGGCGCCTTATAAGGTCAGTTTTACTTTTACTTTTAGACCTTTTTTTTTTTTTTGATGTCGAGGAGGAAATCTTTCAAAGACACCCCGCGGCCCAACGAGGGGGACGCGAGGTAGTGCCGGATTTCCACCGGCTAAAACCTCCCCGATGCCACATCCCTGCTCGAGAGTGGGTGCGTTACGGGAATTTCGCGCACGAATTACGTCCGCGACGCACCCGAGGATGGCGTGAAGCGCCCAATACCTTGGAGGCCGCGAAGCGGCCCCCGAAACGGCTAGGTTACAGACTAGCCGCTCATCAAATAAATTGCCAAAAGGCTCTACAATGCAATAGAGTGACGATCACTCATTGAATTTAGAAATCTACCCTACTACTCGCGTAGATAAGGCCGCTCGACCAGGCATCTGCCGAGCGGCCAAAACTCCCGAGGGCGCTCAGAGGGAGCGCCCTGGCTCGACGCGCGCGAGGAGCCCTGTGAAACTACCCGGCCGACGGCGGCTACGAATCCGAAACCGTCGGCCACCGGTGATGCGGCGACCGCAGAGAGGGCAGCTCCCGACGGTCGCCCACGCGGTTATCCCCCATCCCCTCGCACAGCGGGACGGAGGAAGGGAGGCGGAAGCCTCCTCGGACGCCGCACGCGGAGCGAGTCGGGATCGCGTTCCCGCTCTCGCTCGGCAGCCTCCTTCTCGGACATGACGTCCTCGCAGAAGGAGGCGAACGCACTCCAGGACCGGTCGCTCCGGAGCATCTCGGGGAGAATGCACCGAAGAGAGAGGTCCCAGCCGCAAACGCTACGAAGGACACGGCGTTCCCGTGCCCACGCCGGGCACTCCTCGACGGTGTGCGCCGCCGTGTCCCTACCCTCCCCGCAGTGATGGCACTGCTCGGACAGTTCCCTCCCTAGGCGACACAGGTACACCCCGAAACATCCGTGTCCGGTGAGCACCTGCGTCATCCTGAAGCTAAGCGCGCCCCGCGATCTGCTGACCCAATCTTCGAAGATGGGGAGCAGCGCCTCGACGAGCGTCCGGCTCTTACCGTTGGGGAGATCCGTCAGCCGATCGCGCCATGTGCCGATCGACCTTCTTCTCCCCTCACTGCGCTCGACCCGAATGGTGTTCGCCGCAACCACCGGATCGATTCGTCGCTCTCGCAGCTCGACTCGTCGCCGATGAGTCGCCGCGAGTTCGCGCGCCATGAGATCTATGGGCACGACGCCCGCGAGAGTCCTCGCCGCCTCCAAGGAGACGGTTCGGTATCCCCTTATCACCCTCAGAGCCATCAGGCGCTGGAGGGAGTCCAGCGCCCTCCAGGTGGGGGCTGATAATCTATCCGCCCATATCGGTGAGCCGTACATCACCATAGCGTGCACGACCCCCAAATACAGGCGGCGCGCACGGGCCCCGGCGCCCCCTAGATTCGGCAGCAGCCGCGCGAGTGCCGCCGCCGCGCTTTCCACCCGTGGTATCAGCTTTTTGATATGACGATCAAATTTCCACGTCTGATCAAGGAGGAGTCCCAGATAGCGGAACCCCTCGCCCACGGGGGTTAACTCCCCATTGTCGCCGAGTCCGATGCCCGCGACCACCGGCACGCCCCCACCGTGGAGCCTGCGGTAAAACCACATGGCCTCCGTCTTGGCCGGAGCGACGCAAAGGCCGAGAGCACGGATGCGATCGAGGACAGAGGCCAGCGCCTGGCCGGCCAGCTCGATGGCCCTCTCGCAGGAGTCCCCCCCGGCGAGGACGAGCGTGTCGTCCGCGTAGCAGACGACACTTACTCCTGGAGGCCGAGGGACCCGCAGAACCCAGTCATACGTCAGGTTCCACAAGAGTGGACCCAACACCGAGCCCTGCGGTACCCCGCGCGTAACCCGCCGCGTTTGGACGCCGCCGTCCTTTACGGTAAACGTTACCGTTCTGTCCCGCAGGTAGTCCCGGACAACGGCCTGGAGATACGGCGGAAGGCCGTAATGCTCCAACGCATCCCGAATCGCCCCCCAGGGGAGAGTGTTGAATGCATTGACGATGTCGAGGCTCACCGCCAACACCACTCCACCCCCGGAAGTCACGCCCGTCGTGAAGCCGCGCACGCGCTCCAACGCGTCGATCGTCGAGCGCCCGCGACGAAACCCGAACTGGTCGTCATCCAGGTTCGGTCCCACCCCGGACAGATGCGCATTAATCCTAGCGGCGAGCAAAGTCTCAAAGAGTTTGCCCGCCTCGTCCAGAAGGCATATGGGGCGGTAAGCGGAAGGAGAGTCCGCCGGCCGCCCCACTTTGGGGACCAGAACCAAGCTCGCCGTCTTCCACGGAGCGGGGAATATTCCTCTTCGGAGGCAAGCGTCGAATATCTTCGTCAGCCTCGGGTGCAGCGTCTTGAGGGCCGGCGCGAGCACCCCACCGGGTACACCGTCGGGCCCCGGCGCAGCGGTCTTGGCGCGCATCCTATTCACCGCGAGGCTGATCTCATCTCCCGCGACGCGAAGTTCTTCGTCCCATTCTGGGGAGTCGCGCGGGGCAGGTCGCGGCTCCTCTCCATCCTCGTCCGGAGGGAAGAGCGCGTCCAACACCTGCTTCAAGAACTCCGGCTCGAGTCTGCTCGTAACCGGAGGTCCCCCGTCACGCAGCTTGCGCAGCACGATCTTGTATGGGCGGCCCCATGGATCCAGTTCGACCGTCTCCACGAGTTCCGCCCACGCTGCGCTCTTCGCGCTGCGTATCGCGCTTTGGAGAGCCCGACGAGCGCAGGAGTACGCGTCGTACAGAGCGCGCTCCTCCTGCGGCGTCCCTCGTTGTCGTCGGCGACGGAAGCGGAGCAACCGGCGCCGCGCGGAGACGCAGGCGCTACGTAGCGCCGCGATCTCCGCCGACCACCAGTACACTTCCCGCTTCCCGCTGGGCTTCGTCTTGGCTCGGGGCATGGAGGCATCGCAGATTCTCGTCATCGTGCGCCGAAAGCGCACAGCCGAGTCATCCGGATGCTCCTCCTCCTCCTCTTCCCGCGAGGCGGGCGGCGGCGGTTGCGCCCAGTCCTCCATAATGACGGCTGTGGTCAGCGCGTCCTCGTCCAGCCCTCGGAGGACCCACCTACGGGCCCGGGCTCCGCGCCCGCGCTGGGGGGCGCCGGCAGGACAGCCCCCCACGCTAAGCTCGATGACGATGTAGAGGTGGTCGGAGAGAGACTCGATATCCTCCGCTACCGACCACCCCCGCACCAGGCGCGCGGCAGAAGGCGTCGCCCACGATACGTCAACGATCGAGCCGCCGTTCCACCGCACGCAGGTGCTTGCGCTTCCCACGTTGAGGAGTCGAAGTCCTCTTGGTACTGCCCATCCCTCGAGGGTTGCTCCTCTTCGGTCCGTGGCTCCGTTCCCCCATGCCGCGGACTTCGCGTTGAAGTCGCCCAGAACGAACGCACAGGCTCCCGGCAACCTGTCCAGGCGACTGCCCAGCCGCTCGAGGAACGCCTCGAAGTCAGCCAGGCGTGCATTGGGGGAGAAATAGCACCCGACGATGTGAATCCCCCCCCATTTCGCGATCGCGAACCCGTCCCCACGCTCTACGAGCGAGCACGGTGGGGAGTTTGCGACATGCCGCTGCACGATAGCAACGGCACCGCACGCGGAGCCAATCCATCCCGGACGGTCCGGGATAGCGTATGGCTCAGATACGACGGCGAGCCCAACGCATCGCTCCATCATGCTGTGGATCAGGAGATCCTGAGCACGGGCGGAGCGATTCAAGTTTGCCTGGATTAAGCGGGTGAAGGCGAAGCCTCCATCGCCTCCTCCAGGCCGTCAAACATGTTTGCCGTCGGGACCGGTCCCGACGGCTCGTCGCATCTATCTAGTACCACGACGGGCACCATCGCCGGCTCAGAGGGAGCAGGGGGCGGAGCGCTCGTCGCGGTCGACCCGCTCGCGACGGATGCGGGTTCCGGCGCGGACTCGGACGCGGACTCGGGCGCAGGCTTAGGCGCGGCCCTCGGCGCGGCCTTCGGCGCAGACGCGATCGCGACAGTGCGCGCGGGCACGACGGTTTCCACGCTGACGATGCGTGGACCTCGCGGCGCGGGGGCGTCGGTCGCGACGCCCTTGGGGGTCGAAGAGGCCGGCTTTCCGGCCCCTTTTCCCGTCTTTTTGAGAGGCGGGGCACAGGACTTACTGCCGAGCCTATGCCCCGACGGCCTCCCGAGATCCTTGCACAGCACGCAAAGCGGAGCGGCCGTGCAAGTGTTCGCGCGATGGTCGGTGCTACCGCAATTGTAGCACCGATTGCTACGGTCCACGTCACTAGGACACGTCGCCCGGACGTGCCCCATGCGCAGACATTTGTAACACTGTAGGGGGCGCCTCGGCAGGGCTTCCACCCTTGCGGCGGCCCATCCTACTTTGAGGTCCCTGGCCACAGCGATCTTGCGAGCCGCCATGGCAGGGCACCTCACCCATATGGTGCCCATTCTGGAGGGAGCAGCGCGCACCTCGCCAGTGCGCACTTCTCCCTCCGAGCACCCCGTCGCAGCGCAGATCGCGGCGGTGACGTCTGCCGGGGTAGCGGACGCGTCGAGCCCCAGCAGACGAACGTCTCCCGTTGGGGTGGGACGTCCGACGCGGACGCCCATCGGCCCCACCACGTCCCGAAAACGTTGGGCGAGAGCGTCGGCCAGTGCCGCGCTCTTCGCCCCGGGAATGGTAACGGCCATCCCTCCCGCGGCGGTATATTTAAAGCGGAAGCCACCGGAGATGCCGATGGCCACCAAATCGATCTCCGCGCGCGCCTTCCTCATGATCTCCGCCCACCCCTCGTAGGGTGAGTCGGGACGGCGGTGGA
This sequence comes from Priocnemis perturbator, assembly GCA_963942575.1. Classification (NCBI taxonomy): domain Eukaryota; kingdom Metazoa; phylum Arthropoda; class Insecta; order Hymenoptera; family Pompilidae; genus Priocnemis; species Priocnemis perturbator. The sequence goes on from CAWWDK010000066.1 coordinate 399,255, forward strand.
GCGTCACCACCGCCGCTCGCGGCTTCCTCGCGGGAGGGATGCCCGTCCCCCTCTTAATATTACTAATCTTCCCGCCCCCAGACGCAGGGACGGGAGCCGCGACGCTGGCGGCTTGCTTCCGGGCCGCTTGCCCGGAAGCGCGTTTCGCCTTCTTGCCGGCGACCTGCGCCCACGACAATGGGCCAGGTTCGCCGGCAACGCTCGCAGAGGGAGGGGCGTCGCCACTTACCTTAGGGGCGGCGGCTGGCGTCCCGGGAGCCGCCCCCTTTCCCTCGTCGTCCCGTCGCCGCTTCTTCCCCGGGTTCGCCGGAGTTGCAGCGGCCGAACAGGGCACAGCAGTGTCTGCAGGCTTCCTTGCAGCTCGCGGAACGGCCGGCGAAGGGGAGCGCGTCCTCTTCGGAGCCGCTTCCCGCGGCGGCTGAAGCTGCTGCTGTTGCGCAGCGGGCGGTTGGGCAGGTGCCCGAGACGCCGCCACGAGGGGCTGCACTACCGCTGTGAGGGCAACGATGGCAGCGCGCAGCCCCTCATTTTCTTCCCGGATGAGGCAGACCACCTCATTCCGGATCCTGACCGTAGGGTCGACCTCGGCGATCGGCCCCCTCCTCGCCGCCTCCAGCCTCGAGGCGGCGGTGGACGACGTCGTCGGCATCGGCGTCTTCGTCGGCGCCTTCGTCGGCGCCCTGGTGCGGTCATCCCTCGGCGGCGACGGTTCCCTCTCCTTGAGGGCCCTCCGCAGCTCCGCATTCTCACGTTGAGAGCGCGCGAGCTGCTCACGGAGCGAGGCCACCAGAAGGGCCTCCCGGTGCGATGCAGAGTCGCTGTCCACGCCCGGGTCGGCTCGGGCGAACCCGACGCTAAAAGCGGCCTCCAAAGTGTCGACCACGCTCCTAAGGGCCCTCACGTTTTGCCCTTTAAGATTATTGGAGGTAGCGGCAATTTTCCACACCTCTTCCCTCTTGAGGGCCACCACCTCCCTAAGTTCCGGCTCGGTGAGCCCTCGGAGCCAATCTTGAAGCTCCCCCCCAGAGGGGAGCGGCTCCGCAGGCGGCCGCTTCTTCTTTCTCCCCTCAACAGAGCGAGGGGAAGTCGTTCCTCCCCGGGAAGGGCTACCCGGCAGCGGGGAAGTCGCTGCCGGCCTTTTTTTTCCCGCTGCGCTCCGGCGGCGCAGCGGCGACGAACATGAAGGCGCGATGCTCGCCGAGTCGGACTCGCACTCGCGCGCAAGCGAGTCGTCCGACTCCCGCACAGTCTTGGCCTTCGCGGCGGCCGCGGCCCTCCCGTAAATTATGTCGCGGATCTCGCTTTCGAGCGAACCCGCGACCGACGTGGCATCAGACACCACCACCACTGTGTCCGCGTCCTCCTCGTCCGACGTCGAGAGGACGTTCGGCAGACGAGGTCTGCCCGCACATTTCCTACCGGGCGCCATCGCAGAGGCGCGGTCCTTTCCCGGCAGGCGCCTTATTAGGTCCGTTTCACCTTGTTTTTTACTTTTGGGGGAGGCTGCCCCCGACCGCAGCCCGCCCCCGCTGTCACTTCCTGCGTGCGACATACCTCAGTATGCCGCAACGCAGCACTAACACAACTTAAAGTCCCTAAGAGTCCCGGGCACCACGTACGGGCACAACAAGAAAGAAGATAGGAGAGCAGGATGGGAGAAAGTGGGGGAGGAGAGAGCCAAGAAAGTAGGAGGGCAAAGAACAGTATAAGAGTAGGCTAAGGAGACAGTAGGAGCAAAGAAAAAGTTAAAGGGGGGACAGAAAAGCTGGGGATAGTGCTTCTACACAGGAAGAAATCAAGGAAAAGGTGGAAGAAAAGGTGGGCGTAAACTGAGGGATGGGAAGAGAGAAGGGAGAAAGATAGGAGGAAAAGAAAGAAAGAATCTTAAACTAGAGAGTCTGCGGTACTAGAGGAGTACCAGCAGAACTGTGTGGGGGAACGGGAAGCCTGGAAAACAAGAGGGAACAAAAAGAGGAAAATTGGGGTTACGCAGCCACAGGAAATAATTTTAGAAGGTAGCTAGGAGAGAATTGGGAAGGACGCGAGCAGGGAGGAATAGTAAAGGGGAATACGATAGGGATAGGTAAAGGGAGGATAGAAAGTGGGAAGGGAGGGAAGTAGAAGCAAGGAAAAGGAAAGCGCAGAGAGGCGCAGGTGGAAATAACAGAAAGAACAGAAAATTGAGAGTTAAAGTATTAGAGGAAGAGAAGGAGGGAAGGTAGAGAGAGAGGGAGAAGCAGTACAGGAGGGGAAAGTAAAGAACGAGAGATAGAATAGAAGATAGATGTGGAAATAGGTAGGGCGCAGAGAAGCGCAGACAGAAAAGAAAAGAAAGCAGGGAAAGGAAAGAGCGGAGAGAAAATATGCACACGCACACAGTACCTTTGCCGTCCTGAACACGAGAGAGATATCCCAGACAGCGTGGCACAGTCCTGAGGCGTCGCACTGCACCACACAGCACTAAAAGTACACAGGGCGTACGCCTCACAATATTCGTTTCCAGCACCGTTTTTAACGCGTTGCAGCGTTGCCCCACAGTCCCAGGACAACACAGCCACTAATCCCGACACGGCAGGAACGCGCACAGTCACCAGAAGGCGAAGGAACGTCACCTGTAGCGCGTCGCGTACCGCGCGCGCCCCGACGCTACCGCGTGGCGCGCGAGGTTATGTCGCCACGTGGCGACCGGCGTCAATGTTTTCACAGTTCCACGCACTCGCACTTGCACCGCACGGTATTCCAAGTGTTCCAGGGCGTAGTCTGGTCCCTCCTCGATGCACCACTGTTGCACAGAGTGCCCGAATCGCGAACGCGAACGCGAAAATCGCGCGCGTCGCCACGCGGTCGTCGACGCACGAGGTTAGGCGGCACGGCCGAATCCCCCCGTACGCGATTTCCGCGTTTTCGCGTGCCGGGGCGACGCGAAAACCCTACCCGGGTGTAGAGTACAGTGCAGGACCGACTCTAACACCTCACTCCAACGAAAAATCTACGAATTTATGCAAAAACTCGAAAATTCCCGGGAGCAGTCGGCGCGCACGTCTGCATCGGACCCCTTTTTTTTTTTTTTTTTTTTTTTTCGAGGAGGAAATCTTTCAAAGACACCCCGCGGCCCGACGAGGGGGACGCGAGGTAGTGCCGGATTTCCACCGGCTAAAACCTCCCCGATGCCACATCCCTGCTCGAGAGTGGGTGCGTTACGGGAATTTCGCGCACGAATTACGTCCGCGACGCACCCGAGGATGGCGTGAAGCGCCCAATACCTTGGAGGCCGCGAAGCGGCCTCCGGAACGGCTAGGTTACAGACTCGGCGCCGCGAAGCGACGCCGAGCCGCTCATCAAATAAGTTGCCAAAAGGCTCTACAATTGCAATAGAGTGACGATCACTCATTGAATTTAGAAATCTACCCTAATACTCGCGTAGATAAGGCCGCTCGACCAGGCATCTGCCGAGCGGCCAAAACTCCCGAGGGCGCTCAGAGGGAGCGCCCTGGCTCGACGCGCGCGAGGAGCCCTATGAAGCTACCCGGCCGACGGAGGCTACGAATCCGAAACCGTCGGCCACCGGACTGCATCGGACCCCTAACCCAGACCTTTTCTTTTTTTTTTTTTTTTTGTCGAGGAGGAAATCTTTCAAAGACACCCCGCGGCCCAACGAGGGGGACGCGAGGTAGTGCCGGATTTCCACCGGCTAAAACCTCCCCGATGCCACGTCCCTGCTCGAGAGTGGGTGCGTTACGGGAATTTCGCGCACGAATTACGTCCGCGACGCACCCGAGGATGGCGTGAAGCGCCCAATACCTTGGAGGCCGCGAAGCGGCCTCCGAAACGGCTAGGTTACGGGCGCCGAGCCGCTGATCAAATAAGTTGCCAAAAGGCTCTACAATTGCAATAGAGTGACGATCACTCATTGAATTTAGAAATCTACCCTACTACTCGCGTAGATAAGGCCGCTCGACCAGGCATCTGCCGAGCGGCCAAAACTCCCGAGGGCGCTCAGCGGGAGCGCCCTGGCTCGACGCGCGCGAGGAGCCCTATGAAACTACCCGGCCGACGGCGGCTACGAGTCCGAAACCGTCGGCCACCGGTGATGCGGCGACCGCAGGGAGGGCAGCTCCCGACGGTCGCCCACGCGGTTATCCCCCGTCCCCTCGCACAGCGGGGCGGAGGAAGGGAGGCGGAAGCCTCCTCGGACGCCGCACGCGGAGCGAGTCGGGATCGCGTTCCCGCCTTCGCTCGGCAGCCTCCTTCTCGGACATGACGCCCTCGCAGAAGGAGGCGAACGCACTCCAGGACCGGTCGCTCCGGAGCATCTCGGGGAGAACGCACCGAAGAGAGAGGTCCCAGCCGCAAACGCTACGAAGGACACGGCGTTCCCGTGCCCACGCCGGGCACTCCTCGACGGTGTGCGCCGCCGTGTCCCTACCCTCCCCGCCGTGATGGCACTGCTCGGACAGTTCCCTCCCTAGGCGACACAGGTACACCCCGAAACATCCGTGTCCGGTGAGCACCTGCGTCATCCTGAAACTAAGCGCGCCCCGCGATCTGCTGACCCAATCTTCGAAGATGGGGAGCAGCGCCTCGACGAGCGTCCGGCTCTTACCGTTGGGGAGATCCGTCAGCCGATCGCGCCATATGCCGATCGACCTTCTTCTCCCCTCACTGCAGTGATCTCAGAAGTGGCATCCTGCCGCATTGCGGCACGCGTGGTGGGGCAAGGCGAGAGTTGTATGCGTGCCGTGTCCGTGAGCGCTGCGCGCGCACCGTACGTAGACAAGGAAGGAGCTATGCTTTTCGTCTTTCTTCTACCAATGTAGAGAAAAATGACGTCAGAAGCTGCGCGCGCACCCAATAGAAAGAGACACAGAATTATGCTCCGTCTTCTTTCCACCACGATCGCACACACGCGCTTCGTTCGGCATGCGACAGCGGTACCGAATTTACCTTTCGGCTGACCGTTGAGCCGGCTGAAATTGTCAAAAATGCACTTGTACCAAATTTATCTCGCAAGGCGTCATTCGATAGGGGATGAAAAGAAAAACGCTCTATGCCAAGTTTCAACCCTCTATCTCCATCAGAAGGGTAGTTATAGGGGAAATAAAAAAATCAGTTTTTGACACATTTTTCGTATTTAGCGGCGCGGAAAAATTCTGAAATAATTTGAGAATATTCAGAACATGTGAATTTATGGTTGGGAATTTTTGCAGATTTTTGTCTAGCAAATCCTAAGCATAAAAAATCAAAAACCCCCCAAAAACACGAAAAATTCCAATTACGTGTTGAAGTTTCCGACCCACCGAATTTTTATAAATGCTGTAGTGAAGTATTGGCATAAGTAGTAACACCAATTTTTTTTAGATTTTTTGGTAGTGTGCGTCGTAGTTCAAATAAATAAAAACCGATATTTACGACATATTTCGTGTAATAACTTATTGAATACTTAAAATAATTGCGTTTTCTTGATATTGCCAGTCAGTTATACGATGCTCTATGTTTTTGTATGCGAGAGAGCAATGTACAAATAAAGGGAATTAAATTATTTCGAGTTTATTGAAAGTCTGTGTGCACAGTATGTATTTTGAAAAATATTGAGCGGTAAACAAACAGGACGAGTAGCTCGTTGGTTAAGCTACACCCGCTTGCGACATCGTTAGACACATTTGTCAGAGGTTCGCGCCCAGGAGGGCGGCTCACCTTTTTTTTCTTTCTAACAACTACACGACGGTAAGCGATATTCACTTATAAGTATTTTAAACATACTTCTATAATTTTTAACTGTATTGTGTATGAAATATATATGCACGCATCGCATTATTTATGTAATCTTTACTTATATTATATCACCCAATGAAGCTTCCAATGCGTGTCATGCATTCGAACACAGGAACATTCTACGAATCTACTAGTATAAGTATTTTATTCTCCAAATATAAATTTTCACGTGGTCTTCCACGCCACACATGAGGTGCCACGACTAGCGCGTTCGGTTTTTGATTGTGGACCTTCGCCAGTAGCCCTATTGTACCACATTTTTAATTTATTAAATTACAGTGGTGATGGGATATGTTTCAAGGAATGGTATAGGTATATTGACTTTTTATAAAAGAATAAGAAAAAGCAAAAAAAAAATTGGTCTGGCCTCACTTGTGTCAGACCGTACCTCTCCGAACAGGAGAGGTACAGCAAAAATTGGTCTGGCCTCACCTGTGTCAGACCGTGCCTATCCGAAAAGGAGAGTTACAGCAAAAAAAAGTTGGTCTGGCCTTACTTGTGTCAGACCGCATGTCTTTACGTTTAAGAAATCTGTCGTATGGTGATTGCTGTCATGTGTTGAAAATATGCTTTTCTTTACACATATCCCATCACCACTGTAATTTAATAAATTAAAAATGTGGTACAATAGGGCTACTGGCGAAGGTCCACAATCAAAAACCGAACGCGGTAGTCGTGGCACCTCATGGGTGGCGTGGAAGACCACGTGAAAATTTATATTTGGAGAATAAAATAGTTATACTAGTAGATTCGTAGAATGTTCCTGTGTTCGAATGCATGACACGCATTGGAAGCTTCATTGGGTGATATAATATAAGTAAAGGTTACATAAATAATGCGATGCGTGCATATATATTTCATACACAATACAGTTAAAAATTATAGAAGTATGTTTAAAATACTTGTAAGTGAATATCGCTTACCGTCGTGTAGTTGTTAGAAAGAAAAAAAAGGTGAGCCGCCTCCTGGGCGCGAACCTCTGACAAATGTGTCTAACGATGTCGCAGGCGGGTCTAGCTTAACCAACGAGCTACTCGTCCTGTTTGTTTACAGTTCAATATTTTTCAAAATACATACTGTGCACACAGACTTTCAATAAACTCGAAATAATTTAATTCCCTTTATTTGTACATTGCTCTCTCGCATACAGAAACATAGAGCATCGTATAACTGACTGGCAATATCAAGAAAACGCAATCATTTTAAGTATTCAATAAGTTATTACACGAAATATGTCGTAAATATCGGTTTTTATTTATTTGAACTACGACGCACACTACCAAAAAATCTAAAAAAAATTGGTGTTTCTACTTATGCCAATACTTCACTACAGCATTTATAAAAATTCTGTGGGTCGGAAACTTCAACACGTAATTGGAATTTTTCGTGTTTTTGGGGGGTTTTTGATTTGTTATGCTTAGGATTTGCTAGACAAAAATCTGCAAAAATTCCCAACCATAAATTCACATGTTCTGAATATTCTCAAATTATTTCAGAATTTTTCCGCGCCGCTAAATACGAAAAATGTGTCAAAAACTGATTTTTTTATTTCCCCTATAACTACCCTTCTGATGGAGATAGAGGGTTGAAACTTGGCATAGAGCGTTTTTCTTTTCATCCCCTATCGAATGACGCCTTGCGAGATAAATTTGGTACAAGTGCATTTTTGAGAATTTCAGCCAGCTCAACGCTCAGCCGAAAGGTAAATTCGGTACCGCTGTCGCATGCCGAACGAAGTGTGTGCGATCGTGGTGGAAAGAAGACGGAGCATAATTCTGTGTCTCTTTCTATTGGGTGCGCGCGCAGCTTCTGACGTCATTTTTCTCTACATTGGTAGAAGAAAGACGAAAAGTATAGCTCCTTCCTTGTCTACGTACGGTGCGCGCGCAGCGCTCACGGACACGGCACGCATACAACTCTCGCCTTCCCCCACCACGCGTGCCGCGATGCGGCAGGATGCCACTTCTGAGATCACTGCCTCACTGCGCTCGACCCGGATGGTGTTCGCCGCAACCACCGGATCGATTCGTCGCTCTCGCAGCTCGACTCGTCGCCGGGACCTAACCCAGACCTTTTTTTTTTTTTTTTTTTTTTTTTATTTTACCGAGGAGGGGAAATGCAATTACGCATACCCGGCCCAAAGGGCCGGGTTATGTGGGACTCACCACCCTGATGTTACGGCTCAAGGCCACCTGGATGGCATACCCACTAAAACCCCTCCTCGCCCTCTACCGGAGGGACGATGACGCCGCCCGGAACTTCTATGTTATGCATCGTTTGGCGTCACCCGCTGCGTCCAGCAGAGTCCCTTTCACTAGGCACTTTCCTCTCATGCACTCCAACACAAAAACGCAAAAACCGTCTACCGAGCCGCTATCTTGGCAGGCGTCGCGCACACCAACAGCCCTAGACTCACTAAGTCAATCGTTTCCTGCCGCCATCTTGTCATGCAACGCACTCCAGCAGGCCACCAATCAATATATATAACAACTAACATACACCAACACGATCATACTAACACACCACACCATGCTAAATATTAACAATACACGTAATAATAATAATCGAACAAAATTGACAAAAGTTTAAACAATAACAGTACCTATTTACTAAAATTTGAACAACACACACAAAACCTGACCAAACAGTAATTCATAACATCCTAGCTATCATAAAGTTTGTTAGAAGATGCGCTCACCAGCCGCCATCTTGTCGAACATACCGCACTCGAACAGGCCACCAAATATCGCGCATCGCGCCAGATTCAACTCTGTTTCCATCACAACTAGATCCGTTTAACTAAGGTCATCCTTCGGCCGCCATCTTGGCATGTACCGTGAACACTAACAGCCCTAGACTCACTATTTATCAAAAGTTTGTAGAAGGTGCGCTCACCCGCCGCCATCTTGTCAAACATCACACCCTCGAACAGACCTCCAATCATTGCGCCAGCTTTAACTCCGTTTCCAACACAACTAGATCCGTTTTATTAAGGCCGTCCTTCGGCCGCCATCTTGGCATGCACCGTGCACAACAGCCGTTGACTCACTAAGTCAATCATTTGCTGCCCCCATCTTGACATGTGACGCACACGAGCGGGTCACCAATCAACATACATCACAACCAACATCAGCATCGCAATCATACAAGCACCCCACACCATGCTGAATATTAACAATAATAATAGTCAATCAGTAATTCATAAATATCATTGCTAAACCGCCTCATACAGTTTCTTAAAAGGTGCGCTCACCCACCGCCATCTTGTCGAACTTCACACACTGGAACAGTCCACCAATCATAGCACCGAATTTAACTCCGTTTCCATCGGATCAAGAACCGCCTTTACTATGGCCGTCCTTCGGCCGCCATCTTAGCAAGCATCGTGCATGCCAGCAGCCCGCCAATCACAGCCCATCGCTCGACTTAACTCAATCCGGGCCAATGCACAGCACCGCGCAACACCACACAGCGTTCCACGGCGTAGCAGGTCTCCCCACTAAAATCCCGCGGTTTATGGCCTTCTCTTAATATCCAGTCACACGCTCTATGACATAATAGTTTGTGGTTGTTCACATGAGGACTCGCCGACGCGCGCCACATCGCACGCCATGCTACATACATATATTCACAGTTCCAGTTCTTCGCAACCTGTTAAAACATTTCTCACAACCAAACATTAATACGATGCATTGATTATATTGACGCCCAATCATGTTGTTTATCCCAACTGGAACGCAGCACGCATGCAACACAACTCAGCACCGCCACCCAGATTGCCGCCAGTCATCATTAGAGGTTAGCCGAGATAATGTCAGCATAAATGCAGCAGCCTCACTTGTACAATTTCTTCTTTCAAATACCGCACACAGTTTCGAGACCCCACAACGTCCACAGGCCAAAAATGACTCCTGGATGCCACGCACATCGGCACACAAGCAGCCATACGAGACCACATCAACCAACGACAGGTAAGCCAGAATAAAGTATCCCTTCACAATTAATACCCAACCACTACAATACTTCCACCTCATAAGTAATTCTTTAGTCAATTCTTTAACTTCCAGAAAATCAGATTCCTGGCTACCCAATGACAGAACACCTTCCAGCGCAGAACACCAATACCATGTATTGATTCAATTGACGCTTAACAGGTCAATTCTCTCAACTCGAACACAGTGTGTATGCGGCACTTCCCCTGCATCCAAACGAATGCCCATCCTTCCTATGAGTAATACACATTTTCAACACAGACCCTTTAACACAGGAAGCCTAGGACTCAGATTTCAGATCCCATTTCGACACAACCCGGGAGGGTTGAATGACCTTCTTTGAATGACCATCTACAACCTGCATACAGAACAAAATCTTACTTTCAGATATTACACAGTGTTACAAGTGTGCAAGGTAAATGCTGCGTCCGTGCCGCCTCATGGATGCTACACACACTTTCCGGGATACAAAAAGCCCACAACGTTGCAAAGACAGGTGAGCCAATACAGAGATATCAGTTCATACGTCACACTTAACTAGACTCCCCTAGTTACCAAAGAATTTGTCCACTCAGGTACATAACCTCGCATCCATTTACTCCACACAGCCTCAGGACCGAACCTCCCTCTCTTTCTCTCTTTCCGTGGACTGTCTTTCCCTCATAACTTCTCGGGAGAAATCCCTAAAGAGGCCCCAGTTTGCGGGAGTTTCAGTGATTATTTCAATAAGGTTCTGCCTCGATAAAGAACAACCCAAAGCTTCCTGCAGCTCCTTCCTTCTCGCTATCCATCTGGGGCAATGAAATATGACGTGCTCCGCGTTATCTGGGGAGTGTCCGCAATTCCAGCAATTATCATTAACGGACTTTCCAATTCTTTGTCGGAAGGAATTGAAAATACCGTGATTAGTCAGTATGTTGCGTATTTACAGTCACCTCGGGCGGACGGCCAATGGGCGCCCGCGACGTTCTCACCGGAATCAATAACACGGTCGATACTCGGGCGATACTGTATGTAAACGCGCCTGGTAATTAGCAGCGCCGCGTCGCGTTCTTCTCGGGCAATTGTACGCTCGCGCTTCCCGCGTGCTCTCGACGGCCATTACCGTCTTCTCTATCCTGGCGACAGGTTCTTTTCTCGTGCGAGTTAATTGTGAATTCCTTCCCCGGTGCGTTCTCAGTTTAGTGCTTAAGGACTTCTCAAAGGGATCGAAAGACGCTTTGGTGCCCCTCAAGTTATATTTCATAGTAGTGTAAGTGCGTTCAGAAGCGATCGGTGCGTTCTCGTTCATTATCATTCTCAGGTGCCGTTAATGTGCGTTATCTCGGTCTAGTGCGCATCAGACGAACCGTGCTTACTCAGGGATTCTTAGAAAGACGCTCGTGTGCTCCTCAAACATTGTAATTCCTAGTTTTAAGTGCGTAGGTTAATAAATACAATTCTGTGAGCTCCTCACACACGTGTTCGTTTTCGTGCCGGCCACGTGCTGTACGACGTCGTGCGGTCCTCCTCAACTCTCCTTAAACTCCCCACCCGCGCCTCACCAGATTCCTCAGGCTCGTCTCGGGGTTCAATTCAAAACATTTGGTCCTTCGAGCCGGATTAACGCGTGTGGAAGTGACAGTGAACCCGAGAAAGGACGGAACGCGACACCAACGTGGCTGGCCAAATGAGCCGTTTCCGGGTTATCCGGCGGCTCGAGGAGGAAAGACGCGCCACTCAAAACGCTCCACCCGGAGGCGGGCAGGACGCAGATCAATAATTCTGAGCGATCGTGGAAGATGTTCGACGAGCATTACACTGGGCTGTGCGAACTACTCAGGAGGCCTTTTTCAAGTGGGAGTACACCTCCGAGGGGGTGTACGATCGGTGCCTCGATCTGTTTGCCAATGCAACTATGGCACTTCGCATCCTGCAGGCGGAACAACTAAAAAGGGAGCAGTTCGGGACTCCTCAACCACAGGGCACGCCGCAGGCACCCCATCACGTGCAGGACCTTCTCACCCCTCCACCTCCTCGCAGGCCCGTGCCAGGCCTCCTCTCGGGGCCAGAGTTCTTACAACTGCTGCTGCGCCAGTCGAGACGACCAGAGCGCCCTCACCTCCCTCGAGGCCATGTACACCTCCGGCAATATCGCACGTTAGTGCCAGCACCGACGGGAGGGGTCTCCGGCCGCACTATTTATCGAAGGGGCAAGAGATCTCAGGGTTGGGAGCTGCAACCTCACCGGGCCTACTCGCCAAGACCACGGAAAATCCTCCACTGGGTACCCCTCTCGCACCATCGCCGGGCAGCGCATTCATCCTTCCACCATCAGGGTTCCTCAGGCCAAATGCGCTTCTTGTCACCGGCCAGGCCATCACTTTGTCAATCTATGGCACCACGCACCAGGTACGCATGCTGATCGACCCCGACTCAGAAATATCATTTGCCTCAGAACGCGCGGTGAAGACGCTGAGGCTGGAAGTCCGACCCTCAAACATACGCATCGGCGGGGTAACAGGGATCCACTCAGGCTACACATGGCGTGTGGCAACTGTTCTCCTCCCGTCGAGCTACGACCGGACTGCGGGACTCACCATCACGGCTCACATTCTCAAGAAAACTTCCACGTGGCGGCCCTCATTCGTCGTGCCTGAGCACTGGTGGCCACATCTACAGGGGATACCACTCACCGATCCTGACTTCCTCACCCCCGGAGAGATAGACCTCACTTTGGGAGCGGACGCTTACGGGCAGTTGCTGGAGCCCTGCGTCCGCAAGGGAAACCCTCAGGAGCCAATCGCCCTCCGCGCACCATTCGGATGGGTCGTACTCGGCCCGGTCGATGTCGGGCGAGCCGGCCAGGTCGCAACCACGCACGCTGTTGCGATCGACCATCATTTGCACAATCTTCTCGAGCGCTTTTGGGTTCAAGAGGAGTCGACGATCAGGACTGCAGCGAGCCTCACCGAAGACGAGCTCGGTTGCAAGGAACACTTCATGACGACACACACCAGAAACGCCTCAGGACGATACACGGTCAGGCTACCTCTCAAGGCCCCGGTGACTAGTCTGGGTGATTCTAGGCCTACGGCGCAGGGAGCGCTTCGACGTCTACTCAACCGGCTCTCAGGCGACGACCATTATATGGAGCTCTACGTGTCATTCATCCGTGAGTATGAAGAACTTTCTCACCTCCGGAAGCTTTCACAGACTGCTCCAGAGCCATCCTCGATGTGCTATCTTCCGCACCACGGCGTCCTCAAGGAACAGAGCCCCACCACAAAACTCAGGGTCGTATTCAACGGATCCGCCCCGACCTCCTCAGGGCGTTCCCTCAACGACATACTCTACACAGGAGCCAATCTACAGGTAGACATCGCCGACGTCATCCTCTGGGTGCGGAAACACCGCTTCCTCTTCGCAACGGACAACACCAAGATGTTTCGCCAAATCAGGGTGCAGTCAGATGATTGGGACCTGCAGCGCATCCTCTGGGCGGACGAACAAGGCGCCCTCCTCCCGTGTCAACTCACTACGGTTACCTACGCCACCCGCCCGGCGCCGTATCTTGCCGTGCGGGTCCTCCTCCAGCTGGTGAAAGACGACGGGCATCGGTATCCTCTGGCCATCGCACCTCTTACAAAGGGGCGATACGTCGACGACATCTACGGCGGGTCAGATGATCTGAAGGAAGCTCAGGAGATAGCACGCCAAGTAACGCCTCTCTGCAAGGCGGGCGGGTTCCCTCTGGCAAAATGGGCCAGTAACGACTAGGAGCTCCTCAAAGCCGTCTCCCACGAGTCCCCCTCTTCGAACCTCGCTCACCCCCTCGAAGACGCTGGCGTCAAGATCCTGGGTCTCTCTTGGCATCCTCAGGCGGACGACTTCAGGTTCCATGCACTTCCCGTCACCTCAACCTCCATCACGAAACGGGCGGTACTCTCGGAGGTCGCACAATTATACGACCCTCTCGGCTTCCTCGCACCGGTCATCGTACGCGCCAGAATGTTACTTCAGGAACTGTGGCTGGAAAATCAGGCTGGGACGATCCTCTGTCTCCTCAGACGTGTCAACGGTGGCATCAATTTCGGACGGACCTCATCGATTTACGGCAACTCTCGATTCCACGCTGGCTGCGCCTCACTCGAACTGCTCAGGTGGAGCTACATGGTTTCTCGGATGCCTCTCAACTAGCCATGGCAGCGGTCGTCTACGTCAGGGTCTCCTCCATGGAATCAGAGCCGATCACTACTCTGGTAAGCGCCAAAACACGGGTTGCTCCTCTTAAGCTACTCACGATTGCCAGGTTGGAACTTGGTGCTGCGGTACTTCTCGCCAAACTCGTCAAGCACATTCAGGAAACTCGCGAGCTCGTCGGGGCACCTACATTTCTCGGGACCGACTCTACTGTTGCCCTCACCTGGATCCTCAGTCACCCCTCACGATGGAAGGACTTCGTCCGCAATCGGGTGGTTACCGCGCAGGTTCTCGTCCCACGCGCACAATGGCGCTTTGTACCGGGCAGGGACAACCCCGTCGACTGCGCTTCGCGCGGGCTCACGCCAGCTCAGCTGTCGCACCACTCACAGTGGTGGAGCGGCCCTCCTTGGCTCGCCCTACCGCAGCAGGATTGGCCATCCTCGATGCCACAATCGGACCCGAAGGCAGACCTCGAAGAGCGTCCAGGAATCACCCTCGCATTGACGGCATCGGCACCTCACCCCCTCTGGGAGTTAATTCATCGGTATTCGTCTCTCACGCGACTCCTCCGTATCACGGCACTGTGTCGACGAGCCGTCGCCAGATTCAGGCGCACCCCGGACTCCTCTCTCAACAACCCACTCACCTCAGAGGAAATGGAAGCAGCCCGCATATATTGGGTAAGGGCGACGCAGGGAGCTTACTTCTCGGCAGAGCTCAAGATCATGGCACGCGGACAACACCTCTCACGGACGCATCCTCTAACTCGGCTCACGGCCTTCGTCGATCGCTCCGGCATTCTCAGAGTGGGCGGTCGGCTGCGTAACGCGGAACTCGAAGAGGGAACGAAACACCCCTTCATACTGCCTCGGGACGCGCCACTCACGCACCTCCTCATCTCAGACGGTCATCTACGGACCCTTCACGGCGGCACTCAACTGACGCTGGTACATCTCCGCAGGACCTCCTGGATCATCGGGGGCAGAGCCCCGGTGCGTTCTCACATCCTCCATTGCACACGCTGCGCTCGTTAACGGGGCGTGCGGGCTCAGCAGCTTATGGGACAGTTACCTCAGGCCAGAGTAACCTTTTCGCGGCCATTCCTCACCACCGGAGTCGACTACGCAGGCCCGAACACCCTCAAGACCTGGAGAGGTCGCGGGGCCATGGCGCACAAGGGCTGGCTCGCGATCTTCGTCTGCTTCGTCACCTCGGCAGTCCACCTCGAGGCCGTCTCGGACTACTCACGGACGCCTTCATCTCAGTGTTTCGACGATTCGTAGGCAGGAGAGGCATCTGCGGGTCACTCCACAGTGATTGCGGTACCAATTTCCTCGGTGCAAATGCCGCCCACAGGAAACTATTCACCTCGGGCACAAGAGAGTCTAAGGAAATCTCTCATTTACTCTCAGGCGATGGTACTCTTTGGTTTTTCAGTCCTCCGGCAGCCCCTCACTTCGGCGGAAGATCGGAAGCAGCGGTCAAAATCGGTGAAACATCACCTACGGAGAACCCTCGGGGACACCATTCACACGATTAAGGAGCTGACCACTCTACTGGTGCAAATCGAGGCAGTTCTCAACGCCCGACCGCTGCACCCGCTGTCTGATGACCCCGACGATCTCGACGCCCTCACACCCGGCCACTTCCTCATCGGAGCAGCAATGACGACAGTGCCTCAACCCTCACTCTCTACGGTACCAGTAGCACGTCTCTCCCGCTGGCAACTTATTCAACAAAAATTTCAGTATTTCTGGGCACGCTGGTCGAAGGAACGCTTACAACGCCACTCGGCCATCTCGAAGCGGCACCATCCGACCAATCAAATCAGGGAGAACTCACTGGTCCTCATCACCGATGAGCGGTCTACTCCTGCCAAGTAGCCTCTGGCGCGGGTAATCTCTCTGCACCCCGGAGCCGACGGCCTCACCAGGGTGGTCACACTAAAGACTTCCTCAGGCACGCTAGTCCGACCCATCGCCAAACTCTCGGTGGTGCCGATCTCCACACCAACGGATTAGCCAACGCTGTTGGCTAAGGCGGGCGGAATGTTGCGTATTTACAGTCACCTCGGGCGGACGGCCAATGGGCGCCCGCGACGTTCTCACCGGAATCAATAACACGGTCGATACTCGGGCGATACTGTATGTAAACGCGCCTGCTAATTAGCAGCGCCGCGTCGCGTTCTTCTCGGGCAATTGTACGCTCGCGCTTCCCGCGTGCTCTCGACGGCCATTACCGTCTTCTCTATCCTGGCGACAGGTTCTTTTCTCGTGCGAGTTAATTGTGAATTCCTTCCCCGGTGCGTTCTCAGTTTAGTGCTTAAGGACTTCTCAAAGGGATCGAAAGACGCTTTGGTGCCCCTCAAGTTATATTTCATAGTAGTGTAAGTGCGTTCAGAAGCGATCGGTGCGTTCTCGTTCATTATCATTCTCAGGTGCCGTTAATGTGCGTTATCTCGGTCTAGTGCGCATCAGACGAACCGTGCTTACTCAGGGATTCTTAGAAAGACGCTCGTGAGCTCCTCAAACATTGTAATTCCTAGTTTTAAGTGCGTAGGTTAATAAATACAATTCTGTGAGCTCCTCACACACGTGTTCGTTTTCGTGCCGGCCACGTGCTGTACGACGTCGTGCGGTCCTCCTCAACTCTCCTTAAACTCTCCACCCGCGCCTCACCAGATTCCTCAGGCTCGTCTCGGGGTTCAATTCAAAACACAGTAGCTGCATGGAATAATGATCCAGAAATATGTTGTGTCTTCTATCATACAAAAGCATAGGGTCCTTGATAATGATACGCGTCCAATTGCCATCACTGTACCTATCCCAACACAGCTTCCACTCCTTCCAGGCATCATCTATCACCCCAACAGTATAATCTTTCCATTTTTTAATTTCCAACCTCCTAACCGCCTCTTCATAATTTAAGCTATTTACTCTCCTCATCTCTCTCCTGGCCTTGTACAGCTTTCCTCTCACATCAAGACGGGTTTCAATCGGTAGTTTCCCTGTTAGTGCGCACAGCGCATATCTCGAGACAGATCGGTACGCAGTGGTTGTCTTTATCAGGATATTTCTTTGCGATTGTCTCAACATTTTCCGATTAGCTTCTAGACTCAATGCACACGTCCAAACCGGGGAGGCGTACGTAACGATGGACTCCCAAACATTATAAAACAAATCTCTACATTTTCTGACAGGGCAATTGACATTTGGTAAAAGTGGCGCAATTGCCGCCGTGAACTTATACGCCTTATTTGTGGCTATCTCAATATGATCTTTATATGTACGTTTACAATCAAACCAAATTCCCAAGTATCTAACACAATCCTTAGTTGTTATTATTTTAGACCTCCCGATGTCTAAGGAGATAATCTTGGGCACTCTTTTGCCAGTGATAAGTATGATTTCCGTTTTATCTGCAGCAATGCCAAGTTCAGTTTTGTCGAACCAGGAATAAATCTTATCCATACTCTGCGACAACGAGGCCTGTAACTCTATTTCATTTTTTGCAGAGAGGACCAATGCCAGGTCATCTGCATAAGCAAAAGCCGCCGTCTGGGGAGCTCCGTTCAAAGTCATCAATATGCCGTCATACACCAAGTTCCAGAGAAGAAGACCCAAGACAGAACCTTGAGGGACTCCCGCAAAAAATTCGTACGATATCTCACCCTCAGTAGTATGTAAAACAATCTTTCTATTAGACAGATAGTCCTCCATGATAGCCAATAGCGAGCCAGAAATCCCACGATCATACAGGTTATTCAAAATTACTCGCCACTGAAGAGTATTAAACGCATTTTTAACATCCAACAGCACCAGCGCGCATAATCTACCTTTTTTCCTACAGATATCAGCGAAATCCGTGACCGCACTGATGGCCTCAATAGTACCACATTGCCGGCGAAAACCAAACTGACATGAATGGAACGGATCTTTTCCCAATTGGTTCTCGATTTCTGCCTTAGCTAAATGCTCCCAGATCTTAGACCAGGCCGGCAACATGCTGATCGGCCTGTACGATCCTGGCTCTTTGGGGTCCTTACCAGGTTTTGGAATTAAAATTAAGCGAGCCTCCCTCCACAGATCAGGCAGTGTGCCCGACTTAAGCGTTTCATTGAACATGTCGACAATGAGTTCAGGGTCCGACTTGGCAATGATCGCAGTTATTTCAGAGGGTATTCCATCCATACCTGTGGCCTTCCCAGATTTCAGGCGATTAACAACCTCCAACACGTCCGCCGGCCCGATGGATGAGCTTGAAAGGTAATCACCGTCCACACGAAGCCTCCTTGTATAATGCTGCGGAGTTAGGACAAAGAGCTTGGAGACAGCATCCCTCGCAAAGTTCGTTGACATTGACGTGTTTGCAGAGCTTTTTGCATTGTTCAGTTTTGAAACAGCCCACTTGTAAGGGCGACCCCATGGATCCTGGTCCAGAGACCGACAAAACTCCTTCCATTTGGCCTCCTTGCTCTTGGTTATCGCCAGTTGTAAGCCCCTTCGCTTGTCTTGAAAAGCCTTTAATTTAACCGAAAGGTCATCGGCATTCCTTTTGCGAGCTCTTAAATAGAGGCGCCGGAGTCTAATGGTTTCACTTCTCAAGTCTCTAATCTCGTCAGACCACCAGGGATTAGGTTTCTTTGAGGTATTATCCATCCGTTTCCTTTTCAATTCATTTTTACAAATGATTTCAGTGATTGTCTGGAGCTTAACCGCAATCTCCGGATTATGCATTGTAGAGTCCGTCAATTCAGAATTTTTTAATTTTTTATACTCTCTAATAATTTTTTTAATAGGGACATCCTTACAAAGGTACGGCGCCCATCCCGATGAACTCGATTGGGAGACAGGATTCAAAAAAGAGTGTACAACATACCTATGGTCGGAAGCCGTATACTCGTCAAGAATATTACTGGAGTAATGCCAATTCATCGAGTCCCTGGATATGGAGGCAATGTCAATGAATGACCTGGCGTTACCCCTTTCAAATGTAAATCCCTTCCTAACTCTTATAGGCATTATATTGGCCCTCTCAAACGAGTCAAGCAACAAGACCCCCCTATTGTCGGTCCTATTTCCGCCCCAAGCCGGATGTTTGGCATTAAAGTCGCCCATTATAATGAGTTTCTTACCCGATACAGCTTTTAGACGAAGGACTGCTTCCAGGCTATCAATCGCGTCCTCAAAATCTCTGAGAGATATATTCGGGGAGAAGTAAGCACTCGCCAGTATGAATGAGGACAGCTCACCAAAAGCAACCCCCATTACTGAATCCGATGAGCCCACAACAAGTTTCTGTTGGTGGAATCCAGTGATCCATAAGGCAGCTTTTCCGTCCGAACTACTTATCCAGTCAGGACATACGATGTAGGGCTCCGAGATGAATACAGCATCAGGACACAAGGTATTGACATTTTGCATAAGCAAGCAATGAGCAAGCTTACAGTGGTTTAAATTAATTTGCAGGAGATTAAGCATAGTAAACCTTTTCCTGATTTAACATGCTCCGATAAACAGGACAATTAAGTGCTGCAGTAATATGCTTGGAATTAAGGGGACCAGCCCCTTCACGAATACAAAGACGACAGCTCGGTGAGCCGGCGCAATCATTGATTTGATGTCCCTCCGAACCACACTTCCTGCAGAGCGCTGTAATGTGTGCGGGTAGGTCGCACTCCGAACTAATATGGCCAACCAAATGACACCTGAAGCAGCGAGGAATGGAGGGAAGGATTCTAACATACGCCAAGGTGAGGCCCACTCTAATTTTTTTCGACTCCACGTCACGAGGAACATCCAGAGAGGTGAGCTTGACAATTGCCGATTGCGTACCGTTTGCAGAGACCCTCATGGACTTAATTGATACGAGTGCCGATGCAGGCATCTTTAGTGCCGCTCTAATATTATATTCCACATCTTCCTTGGAGGCCAGTGGATCGATATTAAGGATCTGCAGGGTCACGAATGTCTGAAGCGGAATAAACTCCAATTTCTCGCCTAAGCTGTCTTTCAGGGTAGAGACCAACAGCTCAGCTCTGGAAGAAGCAGCAAGCTCCAAGAGAACATGCCCCTGTCTAGTTCTCCTGACACTTTTGACGCCATCAAGGGACTGCCTAGCTCGGAGCACTAGCTCTTTATAGGTATCCAGGAAGGCCGGCTCTCCTTTATTTTTAACCAAAATCGCATCAGGTCTCTTTTTAAATTTGGCCCGGAGATTCGAAGCCTTTACCCCTCTTTGTCGTGGAGGCCGCTCCAATCGATCAACCACAGGATCCCTGCCATAGGGCTCAACCGAAGGACGCCCGGACACCTCGGGTCCCCCCCGAGGACCGTGTCGACGAGACATGCTATCCCGGGATAGGGATCTTTCCAAATTTCTAGAACCCGTCAGACCCCTAACGGACGGAGAGGCCACCGAGCCTCCCCTCACAGAATTAATAGGAGGAAGAAAACCCGACCGAGCCCCCCCAAAAGGAGAGGCAGACCGAAACGACCGAGGGAGCCTAGAAGCAGAGCCCCCCATATGAGCAGCCAATGGAGCACGCTCCCCGTGCACCGACCAGGCGCCACTCGGTGCACCTTTAAGTGTAACATCCTCGATGATCTGAGGTTTAGCCGTCGATGAGGCCTTCGTTTTTCTATGAAAATCAAGGATGCTATCCAGGATTATCCGTGTGTCCTCAACTTGTTTAATCGTGTTTTGCGATAGCACCTGCGTTTTAGGGGCAATGTTTTTATCAGCAATCACCGACTCGGCAAATGCCTTACAGGTATCTAATAGTTTAAAGTTCGCCGCGCATAGGGCCCGAACCATGTCTTCCAGAGATGACGTCTTCCGAGACGTTAAGAGCTCATCCTGAGTAACAGGTAATTTATTTAGTTTATCGTCACACGAGAGTGACATCTTTTTATCTATCTGGCCACATTCAATAGAATCATCACCCGAAACCGTATCCGATATCTTGTCAATTTTCCTTTTCTTACCCAGATCGCATAGGCGGGTCATGGAAACAAACTCAAGGTCGCTGTCGATGTCGGCATCCTGGATACTCTTACCCATCAGCCAGGAAGATGTCTTCTTTTCCGAAGCCGCCTTATCCTCCGGGGAGGGACTGGGAGCGGCGCTACTCTGTTCAGTCGACTCAATGACTATAGGTTCAACCTCCATCGAGGAGTCATACCGTGTAGAGGCATCGCTTTTATCCAAGCCCTCACTAGAAGGATGTCTTGAGGAAGCAGGAGAGGGAGGAGGGGAACCAGATGAACACTTCTTAGGTCTTGCCACCCCCCCCCCCTTCCGAGGGGAGCGAGACTTCTTGACTTTCACCACAATGTTCTTTGTTTTATTCATTTTGCTTCTTATTTATTTATTATTTATTTAGTAGTTTAACAACACGATAGAATAGTAGTACAAATTATTAGCGGCCTGACTCCCTGCAGGCATCCGCTACCACAACAAGAAGCAGTCGCACCAAGCCCAGAGGCCACGTAGTCTGACCCCTAAGTTGAACTAAAACAAATGCACAAGAAATCAAATTCAAAACCCAACCATTCCCAACAAACTTATTCTAGCAGAACGAAGTGGCCAAGACCGAACGCTGCACTTAAAGTTCGCGCCACGCTCCTTTAAGGACCCTCGTTATCAACCGTTGTCATAGAAACACACCCGGTGGCCAATAAGCAATCGCGAAAACCGGAGAAGATTGACCCAATTAGTCAATGATTCACACCGAATAATGCATACAATTTCGTCGCAACACACATATGGAGCACACCATCGCCGAAGTCAATTAAAATACAGCTACACCTGACAATTTGTACCAAGGCAAGGCAGGCCAACTCTTAACTGTACTTAAAGGTAACGCATTCACTCAGGTAGACACCGATCGCTGTCATTGGTCGTCACCGCAGCAACACGCTATTGTCAACCAATGAGGGACGCGGAAACTGAGGAAGATGGCCCCTATTGGCTAACGACTCTGAATACTATGCCGGATCATAACAAACCGACACCAAGCAAATATACGAAAAATGCTTATTACCTCGGCCAGATACCGCACTCCAGACTCAAAATGAAAGTTAAACTGACCACGCGACCGCGAGACACCCACACTAAGCACCAAACCTTTGATGGCTGCAAGCGCTGCTCCCAACGACAAGATAAGACGAGACCCTCAGACCGCCGCCATTATCCAAATCCCAGCAAGGCCGTCATTGATGCAGGGACTCCAAATCAACCAGATTAACAGCCACCAAATGCAGTCACCGTCACAATATTACTCACACCAGCTAGCTGACACTGAGCACTCGCTCACCATGCACATCCGAAGACCTGTGTACCGTCAAGGCTCCGAAAAACGACGAATGAAGCCACTCACAAGGACGACAAAAAGGACGCTACACCACACGACACTTACCTATGTTATTAGGCTGGAATTTTCACATTCGACACGAAGCAGAGGACTATTACACATCCGAGAACCACCGCACACACATAAGAAACAGTGACTCGCTTCTAAATCATTACATCCACACACTATCGCACCTCATACCGAAGCAAGGCCACGGCGGCACGCCATACAGCGACGCGCAACGCGCTCCGAAACTTCAGATGCTATTAAATCAAGAAAATGAACACTTAACGATGAAAGAACCACACACACTACAACACAACACACTAGCAAACTAGATTTTCGCACTTTAGAATTAGTTTAACCAACAATCGCACAAAACGGGCGCTACAAGGGCACAGCTCAACGGGAGCGACTCGCGACACGTCCGCACGCTACGGCGTCCAAAGAAAGAATGAGACCTTTTTTTTTTTTTTTTTTTTGTCGAGGAGGAAATCTTTCAAAGACACCCCGCGGCCCAACGAGGGGGACGCGAGGTAGTGCCGGATTTCCACCGGCTAAAACCTCCCCGATGCCACATCCCTGCTCGAGAGTGGGTGCGTTACGGGAATTTCGCGCACGAATTACGTCCGCGACGCACCCGAGGATGGCGTGAAGCGCCCAATACTTTGGAGGCCGCGAAGCGGCCTCCGAAACGGCTAGGTTACAGACTCGACGTCGCAAAGCGGCGCCGAGCCGCTCATCAAATAATTTGCCAAAAGGCTCTACAATTGCAATAGAGTGACGATCACTCATTGAATTTAGAAATCTACCCTACTACTCGCGTAGATAAGGCCGCTCGACCAGGCATCTGCCGAGCGGCCAAAAACTCCCGAGGGCGCTCAGAGGGAGCGCCCTGGCTCGACGCGCGCGAGGAGCCCTATGAAACTACCCGGCCGACGGCGGCTACGAGTCCGAAACCGTCGGCCACCGGTGATGCGGCGACCGCAGAGAGGGCAGCTCCCGACGGTCGCCCACGCGGTTATCCCCCGTCCCCTCGCACAGCGGGACGGGGACCTAACCCAGACCTAACCCAGAACTTTTTTTTTTTTTTTTTTTTTTTTTTCGAGGAGGAGGGGAAATCCTCATAGGACACCCGGCCTAGGTGTTGGTCGGCCGGGTAGTGTCGGACTTTTACCGACTAAAACCCCTCCTCCTCCTAGGAGCACATATTCGAACTCGCCGCCAGGACTGCCTGTCCAGCATAGGTCCCGGATAGCGAATGGTGCATACTGCAGTTGACGAGAAGCATTCACGGCTATTAGCGGCCTTCTCGCTCTCTCTCCCTTTCATCTTTCTCTTTGTCTTTCATGACGCTGGAGATATAGGCCACGATATCGTCGCAGTTTGTCGCGCTGGCTGTCATACACGCCACTATATTGTTCTCGTTGACGTTGGCTCCCAACTTTCCTATTAGGTCATGCCTTCTGTCGCTCCACTTTTCGCACATGAATAAAGTGTGCTTCGCATCGTCAACGTGTCCGCAGTACCAACAGCATGGCGTTGGCTCCTTTCCAATCCTATTCAGGTATGCCCCGAAGCAGCCGTGCCCGGACAGTGCCTGTACCAAGTGGTAAGTGAGGCGTCCATGCTTCCTGTTCCTCCACTGTTCCAGGTTGGGAATGAGGGTATGCGTCCAACGCCCTTTTGTATCCGCATCCCATCTGCCTTGCCATACGGAGATTATATCTTCTTCCTCACTGGCCTCCGGGTTGTTATAACCCTGCCGGGGTAGTTCTCTCGCAACTCCCGTGATGTTCTGCCTCTCACGATGTGCGGCACATCTTTTCCTGGCCATCAGGTCTACTGGGGGAATACCTGTGATCACTAGCAAAGCTGCAGTGGAAACAGTCCTGTATGCACTTGCCACCCTTAGGGCGTATTGACGCAGTAGTGTTCGCAGCTTTCCACCGTTTGTCAGGTTCGTGATCGCTTTCTCCCATGCCGGGCAAGCGTACAACACAATTGACTCGGCCACGGTCATAATACGCTTCCGCGTGTGCCAGGATGGGCCTGCGATGTTGGGCATAAGTCTGGAGAGTCCTTGGACGACCCGGTGTGCCTTTCCGCAGACCATGTCGATGTGTCCAATGAATGATCGGCGTTCGTCGATCAGTACACCGAGGTATTTGATTTGGGGGGATGGTGTTATGTCCTTTCCTCCAACTGTGATGCACGGTACTCGGCCCTTCCGTCGTCCTGTGAGTTGGATCACCTCCGTTTTTTCATGCGCTAGCTGAAGACCGTTTTGGCGCATCCACTCTTCCACCTCTCCGAGTGACTCCCGCACTCTTTGCTGCAGTTTCTCCATCGTGTACGCCGACACCAGAATTGCGAGGTCGTCGGCGTACGCGATGAAGGAAATATCTCCGGACTCATGTTTCCTGATAAGTCCATCGTACGCTATATTCCACAGGAGGGGGCCGAGTACGGATCCCTGTGGTACGCCAGCGTATACAGAGTGCCTCGATTCTCGTCCCTGTCCCCAGATGCGTAGTCCCCTGTTATCCAAATAACTACCAATTAGACGTCTCAGATAGGGAGAGAAGCCCTTGCTTGCTAGTGCCTGTAGAACGGATCCCCAGCGTAGCGAGTTAAAGGCGTTTTTCACGTCTAGGGTAATCATCACCGTGTATTTACTCAGTCGGCTGGCCTTACCCACGAGTTCCAACACACGGTTGACAGCATCGATGGTGGATTTACCCTTCTGGAATCCATATTGGGAGTTAGCGAGTCCTCCTTTCGTGGATAGCTCGTACTCCATCCTAGCAAGGATCAAGTATTCGTACACTTTCCCTAGGTTGCTGATCAGGCTTATTGGCCTATACGCAGTTCCGGCTTGGGGGCTTTTAGCTCCCTTAGGTATCAGTACCAGATCTTGGGTTTTCCACACCGTGGGAAAGGTACAGCCACTGAGGCAGATGTTAAAAAGGTCCACAAAGCTTGTGGGAGTGAAGCGGTAGGCGAGTTTGATGGCGATACCCGGTATCGCGTCCAGGCCCGGTGCCTTGTTTGGAGCCAATCTCGCCATCGCTCTGTTCACCTCTTCCGCAGAGAACTGGTGAAATTCTGGCATTTCCGGGGGGTCCGGGGGACGCGCCTCCTGTACGGGGTTTAGAATAAAAAGCCCCTCCGCTATCTGCACCATAGTTTCCAGGGTAAGTGGGGTCTTGGTCCTGTTTTGTTTAAGGGTCTTAATGATAGCCTTGTAGGGTTTTCCCCAAGGATCCCTGTCGACCTCATCGCAGAGCCTCTTCCACGATTCGTCTTTGCTTCTAGCAATCAGTGCTTTTAGGTTTTTCCTCTGTAGCTTGTAATCTTTTCGGAAGTCTTCGTTTAGCGGCGCCCTATTTGCCCTCCTCCGGGCCCTTTTCACCACGGTTCTGAGGGCTGCGATCTCTGGATTCCACCAGTGCTTGGCCTTTGGACAGAGTGTTTCCCTTCGCTTCGGCATGGCAGCGTCGCACGCCTGGGAGAGCACCGCAGTTAGTTGCCTCGCTGCTTCCTCAGCCATGAGTGGGGGCTGTTTATCAAATATCCCGTCGATGCCAGACCAAAGACTCCACAGAAAGGACTCTTCGTCGAGTGCTCTGGTGTTCCAGCCTGCTTTTCTTACGGACAGATCCTGTCTGCGGTTACTTCCGACCACGTGCCACAAATAGTGGTGGTCTGAGGCATTATAATCCCCCAGAACCGTTGTGTTAATTCCCGTCTGGAAAAGTGCCTCACTCACGGCCGCAAAGTCTATGACGGAAGTTCTTCCGCCCCTGTCGAAAGTTGGAGTCCCGGAGCACGACGTGGGTGTCAGCCTCCATCGCGCAAGCAAGTCCGCCAGTAGGTTTCCGCGCTGATCATCGATTCGTGAACCCCAGAGGCCCGATTTCGCGTTAAAGTCGCCTGCGACAAAGATGGGTGAGTCGGCACCGGCGAACGCTCGTTCCAGCTCTGCTAAGGCTGTCTTGTATTCCGCGATCAGTATGTTAGGGGAGATGTAACAACTAATTACCAGCATCCCGTTCACGTTAATTCCGCAACAGTATTGCCCGGTGAATGTCGAGCCATTCGTCACGACTCCCGGTCCTTCTCTTACCCAGATGGCGGACCCGCGACCCGTCGCCGCCAGCCAACCGGAGTTACAGTGGTGGTACTCGGAGATCAGCGTGACGTGCGCACTCTTCTGGAGTGAGGTTTGTTCCAGGAGGTCCTGGGCAAGACAGCATCTATTTATATTCGCCTGGAGGATATTTAGTCCCGCTATGAAGATGAGCCGTACTTCGCCCGCTTGACGTACTCGGGGCACCTCGCCGAGCCAGCTAAGTGGCTAAGTTTGCTCTCCGGAAGTCCTTTCTCAAGACATAGGGCGCATTTGTACGGAGCTACACACGTGCGCCAATTGTGCCCCTCGTGACCACACCGTCTGCAAATCCCTATATCAGTAGTGGTGAGGGTGCACCTGGCCGCAACATGGCCAAAATGACGGCACCTAAAACATCGGATGATGCACGGGACGATGCGGAGCCGGCAGTGGACGAAGCCAATCCGTACTCTGTCGATTTTTTCTATTGTTTTTGCGTGTTCACTAGATATTAGCAGATGTGCTGTCCTAGTGCCTGAAAAGCCTGGCCTTAGGCTCTTCACCTGTATTTGTACTCCCTTCGGTAGAAGAGCGCTCATGGCCGTTCGAATTTCCGCCTCGTCCGCGAGTTCGTCAACGTCCCTAATCTCAATGTCTGTTCGGGCTTCCAGGACCCTAATGTCATGGTCCTTCCCCAGCGCCTTACGCAGTTCTTCGTGGGCTTTGGCGAAACCACCGTCCCTCCTATCAACCTCCAGGAGAAGATCGCCCATTGCGGTGCGCCTGTGGCCGGTTATCCGCACCTTGGTGAGTTTTGCCTTCTCCTTCACTGCTCGTAATATGTCAGCATAGGTTCTGCCGTTCCCCGCCCTAACTTTCATCGATCTCCTGGAAACAATGGTGGTCCAGGAGTCTGGGATTGTGCAGCACCCTTCTTTTGGTTGGGTCGGATCTCGCTCAGCGGTCCGCGGACTATCCAGAGTCACAGCTACCGTATCAGCATTTTTCTCCTTGGTCGCGCGGGGCGTTGCGACCCTCAACACGCGTCTCTTCCTTGTCCTTGGTTCAGCGAGTGCGTTTGGCGAACCCGCTTTCCGCTTCGGCCCACCCTCCGTGAGTGAGCCGCTATGCGGCGGGGTCAAATCTTCGGTCTGCGCTGCTTTCTCTTCGGTACACTGGTGCGCCGTTTGAGTTTCCGTATCGGCCTTCGTGACTTCGCGATCTGGTGCCTCCAAGGCTTTGACAAGGGCGACCATGCTCATATTTTGCGCTTCGCGACCCTCTCGGAGTCTCTTGGTGAGGCGCACCAGATCTGCGTGGATCTTCTTGAGGACTGGGTCCGCCCTCGTCTGCTGCCTGACGAAATCAGCTAGGTCGTTGATGCGCTTCTTTAACTCAAAGAAAACACCGGAAACTTCCACCCGCCGAGCGTGCATATTATCTTTATGACTCATAGCGCACTGAGGTGGATTCAGGGTAGCCAAATTTGCTGCCTTTAGATCCTCGACAACCTCGATTTCACAGTCGCTCACCTCGCTCGTCTCTCCACTTGTATTTGCGCTGCATGCGACTTTTGTTTTTTGAAGGTGCAGTTCGTCCATGATAAAATAAATGTAGCCTAACGACAGTTCGGGCACCATGCCAGCCCATCCGCAGATGGGCTACTTTCCCTGCCGGTTGTTAGCCCTAGTTATGTGTACGGAAACCGAGAAGCGGTTTATCAGGCGGACACACCCTATCCGTACCAGGTGACTCTAAGAAAAATGTTAGTAATCTGATGCTAAAGGTTTTACGTCACCCCTATCGTGGCGAGGAGCCCTACCAAACCGAGAGTAGGGACACGCCACCTCAGGCTAGACGGTGCTTGCCTTTTACTCCCGGCAAGCTCAGGATATGAGGAAATACCAGGCCACGATAATCCTCCACACATGCGCCCAGCAGCCAAGCTTCAACCCTCGCATTGGCTCCGTTCATGCCCGGGTAGCGGTTTTTCCACTTTTAATTCCTCCGTGGTGCAGCGCACGGCGATGCGAGACCTGCAGCACTTGCGTACTACAAGTCGCACACAACCGCACACCACCTCCACGAAGGCCAGGTACAGACATATCCCGGGCACACGGTCGGGGGGTTTACTACTCCCCCCTTGGCTAGTCTACGGGGAATATCCGCAGAGCCGCTGGCCGCATCTCATACATGCTCTCATTCATACTCTCGGTCGTCACCATCCCTCATTGTGTGGCTGTGCACGTGTACCCTTTGCAGGCAAGCCTGCATCGGGCGACGGCGCAGCGTTTGTGTGTGTGTGTATGTGTGTGAGCGTGCACGTGCACCCTTCGCAGGCATGCCTGCGTCGGGCGACGGCACGGTGTGTAAGTGTGAGTGTAAACCGTGCACGTGCACCCTTCGCAGGCAAGCCTGCGTCGGGCGACGGCACGGTATGTGTGTGTGTGTGTGATGAGGGAGAAGTGACGAGCGAGTGTTTGGTTTTCATTCGGGGTTTTCCTTCCCCTAGGACGGCGCCAGACACCTGGCTCAGGAGCCCGTCCGACCCCGCTAGCTGTCCGCGACCACTTATTCGCCAGGATTGCCCCTGCTTATTTCGTGGCTACCCTGCAAAGAACCTTGACAATGCAGGGCGTTCCCCTATCCGCAACCCGGGGACGCGCTCGGTTGCCACCGCTTGGCTTCCTCTTCATGGTACGGGTAGCGGTGGCGCCACGCCGGTTCCGGTAGGTAAAAACATATCCCACGGGCGCAGATCCACAGGAACAGCGCACCGCGGGTAGCGGTTTCCCCACACCGGGCCCGACAGGCACCCACGCACACCACACCACTGGGAGGTCCGAGTGACCTTTTTTTTTTTTTTTATTTTTATTTTACCGAGGAGGGGAAATGCAGTTTACGCATACCCGGCCCGAAGGGCCGGGTTATGTGGGACTCACCACCCTGATGTTACGGCTCAAGGCCACCTGGGTGGCATACCCACTAAAGCGCCCCGTTAGGGGAGGCTGGTGCGCCGCGGAACTACCGTTAGGCTTTACTTCACGACGCACCACCGCGGCGAACCGCGGACGCCCTTCTCGAAGCTTGCCTCTATCGCAGTACAAAGATACAGGGATATTCATCCCTCGCATTCGCGTAATCTCCTCGAGATTCCATCATCAGATCTAACCCCACTCCATCCTAGCCCAACAGACTTAACTCAACCCCTCCCACGTCCAATCCCGCCCTCCAACGTCCTCCTCACAGGAAGAATGCCATCACGGCCGCTCAATCCGCTTAAATTCTTAAAATTTAACTTAATTTAATTTAATCCACCCTTAGTTTGAACTTATACTTAAACCAACTAAACAAGCCTAAATCTACCAACAACACACCACGAGACACTCCTAGACATACCCCACCTCGTCCCCTCATCAAGTCCCCGCTTGAGGCATCCACATCACAAAACAACCCCAATCCGACACCACACCACAATGCACGACGCAATCCTCTTCCGGTCAGCCGCCGTCCTGCGCAGGGCACGCATGCACCCTCCAATCTCACCCGCAGCATGAACAGAAGACATGATGCCACACGGTCACTCGCCCATTCGGCAGGCCACAGCCCTAAACTTAGCTTAAAACTAGGCTTACATCTACGCCAGCACTCAACAACTCTAAATTGTATGATCCGCACACGGCCCACTACACCCCCTCATCAAGTCCTGTCTTGAGGCAAACAATTGGCAAAAACACCCCAATTCCGTCTCGGTTCATCGCACGCCCCCCCATCCTCACCATCCACCATCGCACAACCACCCCTAAGCCTAAACCGCTCCAGCAACCCCAACAATCAGTCCCCTCGCGCTCCCTCGCCGCTGATTCGCTCGCATCGGCCATCACTTGCGGCGCGCCCAATCACAGCGCGCCATCCACGCACGACCCCGCGCTCGCCTCCTATTGGCTCCCTCATCAAGTCCTGTCTTGAGGCAAACAATTGGCAAAAACACCCCAATTCCGTCTCGGTTCATCGCACGCACCCCCCTCCCCACCATCCACCATCGCACAACCACCCCTAAGCCTAAACCGCCCCAGCAATCCCAACAATCCGTCTCCTCGCGCTCCCTCGCCGCTGATTCGCTCGCATCGGCCATCACTCGCGACGCGCCCAATCACAGCGCGCCATCCACGCACGACCCCGCGCTCGCCTCCTATTGGCTCCCTCATCAAGTCCTGTCTTGAGGCAAACAATTGGCAAAAACACCCCAATTCCGTCTCGGTTCATCGCACGCACCCCCCTCCCCACTATCCACCATCGTACAACCACCCCTAAGCCTAAACCGCCCCAGCAACCCCAACAATCAGTCTCCTCGCGCTCCCTCACCGCTGATTCGCTCGCATCGGCCATCACTCGCGGCGCGCCCAATCACAGCGCGCCATCCACGCACGACCCCGCACTCGCCTCCCATTGGCTCCCGCCTTCTCGCTGCCGGCCGGCCGCCATCTTGCGCCGGGCCGCGCGCACGACCCACCGTCCTCATGCAGACCCGCCTTCACTGCGGGTCAGCCTTGCGCTTCAATTTGACAGGCGGCCATCTTGTCGCAATGTTATGCATATAAACAACGCCACCGACGCTCTACCTCACGACGCGATCGCTCTCTCATCAGAAATATGCATACACGACAGTCACACGGATACTTCCCCGGTCTTTATTCACTCAGGATCGGTTCTCCGTCACCCTCCACTAGACGGGCCCTCCTCGGAATCAGCGGGTACGTCCTTGAAACTTATTCAGATTACAGCTTCCCTCGAGCTTACCCGACCAGGCACGCATCTATTGTTTAACTTGCTCGTAAACAGAATAGAATAGAAACTTCTTCCAAATTACTCTACCAATTCTCTCATCCAAATCAGGTTCCATCAGTTTCTCTTTATTTATTACTCGTATATTTCCCTCATTTGACTTTATCAAATTCTCATTATTTATCCACCAATTTGTTACCCCCTTATTATTACAGATCGTCCACACACAATACTGTCCACGCAGCCTCCAACTCCAGGAGGATCCTATCGTCCAGTATACCCGGCTATCCTTCAGCTGCATCCGTACCAGTCGATCCAGGAACAGGATGGTTCTTCTTTATCAATGCTTCGGCTTGGATCACCATCGCTCTACCCTTACTTTGCTTAGGATTCCCTCCAGATTAACCTCGTTCAACTCATCTTATCCTGTTTGCTTTGAGATTCTATCCAGATTACTTTCATAACTCCACAAGTTCTCTTGTCCATTTCAGGTTCTATACTTTCATAATGGTACACCTGCAGTTGCCGATCTAGGGATAGGATGGCTTCTCCTTGTTGATGCTCAATTTCCACGAATCTAACTTCAATCAATATCGATCCACCTTAGCATTGCCTTAGGATTCCATCTGGATTTACAGCGTTTAACTCATCTCATCCGTTACGGGCCAGGTACGTATCCAATGTTTGATTTGTTCGTAGCTAGAAACATTTCCCCATCTAACTCCGTCTATTCCCTTATCCATATCAGGTTCAAACACTTCTCATTATTCATTACTTGTACGTTTCTTCACTTAACTCTTTGTTTCCCCTTTATTATTCGCTGATTTCTTTATTTATTTCTTTCATTGTTACAGGTCTTTGACAGGTGTTTACATCACTTAACTCTTCCCATCCGTTTCAGGCCGAGTACGTATCTAATGTTTGATTTGTTCGTAGTTATGCGTTTCTTCGCTTAACTCTTTGTTTCCCCTTTATTTATCTGCTGGTTTCTTTATTTATTTCTTCCTCTATTACAGGTCTTCAACAGGTGTATCTGCAGTTGCTGGTCTTTACTTTAAGAATTCATCTGGATTCGCAACACTCAGCTCCTCCCATCCGTTTCAGCCAAGTACGTATCTAATGTCTGATTTGTTCGTAACTAAAAACATTTCCCAATCTAGCTCCCTCTGTTCTCACATCCATATTTATTTATTTCTTTCCTTTATTGCAGGTCCTCAACAGGCACATCAGCAATTGCTGGTCCCCTTTATTGTTCGCTGATTCTTTATTTATTTCATTCTTTGTTACAGGTCTTAACTCTTCCCACCCGTTTCAGGTCAAGTACGTATCTAATGTGTCGCTTAACTCCATCGCTTTCCTTTATTTATTCGCTTATTTATTTATTTATTTATTTATTTCTTTTCTTTATTACACGTCTTCAACAGGTGTATCTGCAGTTGCAGATCCGGGGATCGATTCAATCAATCTTCACTTTATTGAGGTTCCAGCTGGGCTATTTATTTATTTGTTTCTTTCCTTTATTACAGGTCCTCCACAGGCACATCAGCAGTTGCTGGTCTAGGGATAGAATCACTCTATCTTGTCTTTACTTTAAGATTCCGTCCGGATTTACCGCACTTAACTCTTCTCATCCGTTTCGGGCCAGGTCCGTATTTATACGTTTCTCCACTTAACTCTTTGTTTCCCCTTTATTATTCGCTGATTCTTTATTTATTTCTTTCTTTGTTACAGGTCTTCAACAGGTGTTTACAACACTTAACCCTTCCCATCCGTTTCAGGCCAAGTACGCATCTAATGTGTGATTTGTTCTCGACTAGAAACCTTTCCCATTCTAGCTCCATCTATCCTCTTATCCATGACAGGTTCAAACAATTTCTCTTTATTCATTACTTATACGTTTCTTCACTTAACTCTATCGCTCTCCCACATTTCCCCACATCCCTCCTGCGCCCAATTAACCGTATCTTGCCGTTCTCTCCACTTCCTTTTCCTTCCTTCTCCTACTTTCCATTATCATCCCCGCGTACTTTTGAAATTCATCCCAGTTATCCCGTGTCCGAGTAACAACCCTAATCAAACTGCCGGTAGACATGGTTTCTCCCAACTTTATTATTAGCTTATTCCTTTCCTCATCCCACCTCTCGCAATCAAAGAGCAGGTGTTCAGCATCATCCAGCACCGCCCCGCAATCCCAGCACGTCTCGACCTCTGATTTTCCTATTCTGCACCTAAATTTGTTAAAAACTCCATGTCCCGTTAGTAACTGCATCGTGCCATATTCTATATGTATATTACGACGATTGTCCCTAAAGTTCTTGAGCATGTCACCCCTATGGAGCAGCTTCCTTGTCCAATTGCTCGGATCAAATTGCAACCATGCCTCTTCCCACCGTCCCCAAGCCTCACTCTCGATATCCTTTTTCCGGGCCTCAAAATCCTTCCCAAGATCCACGCGCTCCCCGTCCGTGAGTTCCCCTCCTCCTGCATCTCTTAGCTCTACCTTGGCCTCGTATATTTTCTGTCTTGCCTCTACCTTATACTCCACAGGCATCTTACCCGTCAGGGCACACAGTGCGAACCTTGCTGTGGTCTTATATGCCGTAGTGACCCTTATCAGTGCCTGCCTCTGGACCACCCTTAATTTCTTCCTGCTTGCATCCAGTGACAGTCCACCCGCCCATATCGGCGCCCCATACAGGACCACCGACTCCCAAACGTTGTAATACAGCTCGCGGCACTTCCTCGAAGGCCCGCGCATATTAGGGAGTAGTGACGATAACGCCCCTATCATTTTGTACGCTCTACTCGTACACTCCTCTATCTGTGCCGCATATGTTCTCCTGACATCCATCTTTACACCCAAATATCGCACCGCCTCCCTCGTCATCGTCGCGGTCCCTAGTATATTAACTTCCATGATCTTCGGAATCCTCTTCCTGGTCATCAACATCACCTCAGTCTTTTCCCTAGCTATTTCCAACTCATTTTCCGCGAACCAGGCCGCCGCCATCCCCATCACCGCATTGACCTGTCTCTTTACATCCTCTCCATCCCTGGCCGATATAACGACCGCCAAATCGTCAGCGTAGGCGATGGCAGTCGCCGCCCCGCCTTCACTAATTCTATTTATGGCCGAATCATATACGAGGTTCCACAGGAATGGCCCAAGGACCGATCCCTGCGGAACCCCGGCATAGATTGATTTATCCAGCGGCCCCTCCCCAGTATGCATCACAATTCTGCGGTCCTTGAAGTAATTTCCCATGACCCTCATAATTGAATCGGGCAATCCCCTCCTTCTCAACTCCTCCAATATAATATGCCACTGCAGGCTGTTAAACGCATTACGAACGTCAATCAGCACTAGAACGCAAACCCTCCCGGACGCACGAGACTCCTCCGCAAGTCTGATCACCTCAGTCATTGCCTCCAGTGTCCCGACGCCCCTCCTGAAACCCTTTTGGTTAACATGGAACGGGTCTCTTCCCAACTTACTTTCGATTATTCCTTTCATCAATAGCTCCCACATCTTACTCCAGGCGGGGAGCATGCTGATCGGCCTAAACGCCGAGGGAGCGTACTGCTCCCTGCCCGGCTTAGGTATCAGCACCAGGCGCGCCACCTTCCATGTCTCCGGCAGGATCCTGGTTCTCAGAGTATCCAAAAACATGTCCACAATCTGCCTCGGATTCGACCGCGCAATCATAGTCGCCACCTCATTCGGGACCGCGTCCAAGCCCGGGGCCTTTCCCATCCTCATTCTTCCACAAGCTCCAACCACGTCCGCCTCGCTCAACCAATTATCCTCCTCCTCTCCCATCGAGACATCCCCAACCAACGCCGGTCGATGGACCAGAGGAGCAGTGGCAAACAAACCCTCCACAACCACGTCGGCCTGGTCCCTGGTTAGATTGGTTTTATAATCCTTGGTTTTGCCCGCTCTCAATTTCCTCATTACCGCTCGGTAAGGCCTGCCCCACGGATCCGCATCCAAGCTACCACAAAACTCCGCCCAATTTAGCCCCTTTGCTCTCCATACCGCCCTCTGCAGCTCTCTCCTCTTCCCCTTAAACATCTCCTTCCGCTCCTCCACGTCAGGCGCACCTCTCTTCACCGCTCTCTGGTGCAGTCTTCGCAACCTGTGCACATCTTTCTGTAGCTCGCTCAACTCGTTATTCCACCATGCGTTCGGCTTACGGTTGCCCCGCGAAACAGGCTTCTTCTTTAGTACATTTTTGCACGTTAACTCCGTCGCATACTGTACCCTGTCCGCCTTAGATGCTCCCACGTGCCCCTCCTCTCCCTCAAACGAGCGCATCCATCCAACGTACTCTCCAATAATCTTCTCCTTCTTCGCATCTTTCAGCGAATACGGACTCCACTCCACCCCCCGACTCGGCAACGCATCCTCGAAGACATGCTCCACGAAGAAATGGTCCGACGCCGAAAACTGGTCCAAAACCTGGCCTCTCACATGTCGGTCACGAAGGCCCCTCGACACCGACATCACATCTACAAAGGAGTATCCACCATTTCTGTAGAACGTATACCTCCCCTCCACACGCACAGGGACAACATTCAATCTGTATAACATTGCCAACAGAATCGAGCCCCTTCTATTGTTCCTGGCCCCGCCCCAGGCCGGGTCCTGGGCGTTGAAGTCTCCGGCAACAACGAAGTCAACATAATCGCTTCTTCTATCCGCGATTATCTCCTCTAAAGCATCAACAAGACGGGCATACTCCCCATCTGCAATGTTAGGCGACCAGTACGCACCCACCACGACCACGCCATCAATCACCGCCACAACCACCCCCGGATGAGACTCCGCCGTGCCGTGCACAACATGCCTACCTCTAAAGCCCGTCACCCACAACGACACCCCTCCCGCCGAGTCGTTCACCCAGCCACTCAGCTGTCGATACGGTTCCGAAATAATCACAACATCCGCAGCACGGCTACTAGCCTCCTGTATCAGGAGGTCCTGCGCCAACCTGCAGTGGTTGGCGTTGATCTGCAGTATCCTAAGGTCCTTATCCGACATTCAATCTAAGGCGATCAACGAACCTCCGATAAACGCCGCAATTCAGCGCCGCCGCGACGTGCCGGCACTCACTTTCCTCCCCACCAGCTCTCAGGCACAGGCGGCATAACGGCACGCCTGTGCACTCTTTGATCTTATGCCCGACTACTCCACATTTTCGGCACAAATCCCCCTCCAGCACCATCTTACAGTCGACGCTGATGTGTCCAATGTCCTGGCACCTAAAGCACCTGGTTATGTCCGGTAAGATTCTTATGGAGGCCGACGCCAGACCCAACCTGATTCTTCGTTTCTCTACATCCCTAGGCAGTTCCAACGAAGAGACTCTCACCACTGCAGCCTGGGTCCCATTCGGCGTGCCCCTCATGAACCCCACCGTCACACTTGCCGCCTCGGACATGCCCAAAACGGCTCTCACCTCCTTCTCGAGCTCCGCTGACGTCGCTATCGGGTCGAGGTTCACTATCTCCAACGCCACAAGAGTCTGCAGCGGGGTGACGTTAAACTCCTCACCTAGGAGATCTCCTAATGCATGGGCCAAAGGGGCGGCTCTATCCTCTCTTCCTAGCTCCAGTAACACCTCCCCCTTCCTTGTTCTCCTTACCACCCTCACTTTTTCAAGGCCCGATCCCGCCCTCCTCACTAGCTCCCTGTACACCTCAAGAAAAGGGGCACCGTCCCTCATCCTCACCAACAGAGCATCCGGTCTCTTTTTAAATTTACCTCCTTGGTTCGGTCCCCGACCTTGACCTTGGCCTTGACCTGGACCCATCCCCGGGCCACGCATCTCCACACCAGCCAATGCTCCCACATCGCTCCCATAGCCAAGCACGCCTCCCAACCTGCCCACCGGGTCCCTCCTGTCCTCGTCCAACTCCGATCTCCTACTCCTTTTGAGGCTTCCGGACTTATCCACCGGGGAAACCTCTTTCCTCTTCATAATCCTAATACTGTTGTTTCCATCCTCCGATACATCGCAACTAACGTATCTTCTTTTGTTTTCAGATGCAGATGCCGCTCCCCGCACCATCGCCTGCAGCGGCCGCCACTCCGACGCGTTAACACCGCTACCTCCAGCAGCTCTCTCCGCCTCATTCCGCAGTTGTCGTAGGCCCATCTCGATCCTACCCGACTCCCTCAGGGTCACATCTTCCACAATCCTTGGTCCGGCCTTGCGGGTCTCCCTTATTTTCGGGATCAGTGCCCTAACCTCCCGCACTAGCCCCATGGCCTGATCCATTTTCCTAGCAGCCTTCGCTGCTATCACCCTCGTCCCCGACGAGACCTCCTTTTCCTTCCTCAGGTTAGTGTTTAATTCGCTAACCGCCTCCACCAGGCCGAACGCAATCGAGCACAATGCCTCTACAACGTCCCCGACCCTGTCCTCGCACAACCCTCCCTCACCTCCTACCTTGCCGTGGCTAGGAGTACCCTTGAGCTCCTCCTCCTCACGCCCCCTACTTCCACTTTTCACGCTCGATATCGAATGCCTTTCAGACACTACCGACGCAGAGACCTCCTCTATATCCTGGGACTCCGGAGCCAGCACCGCATCCGGAGGCATTACCCCGCTGACCGGGATAGGCGTGCTCAAGCACTGCACCACCACAGGACTCACGTCCCCCACCCGCCTCCCTTCTCCTCCCCGGGGCACCTTCCCCCCCGCTCCATGGGTTCCCCCCCCCCTTCCCTCCTCGGGGCTACCCCTAATAATGCTAGGCGACCCGTTAGGACTAATCGCACCCCCCTCCGACCGACCCCGCTCCGACGAATCCGGTGACTTTGGGGGTTTTCCACCCACCCCCTTCCCTCCACCCTGTCGCTTTTTCCCGGTCATATTAATTAGGTTTATTACGTTCTAAATTTAGTTTAGATTAAGCTACAAACATAAGATTTGAATACCTCGCTATGTATTCTTACTTAATAATAAATAAATGAATGGATAACTAATAAGGGCCCTATTCCCTTTCTTATCTTGAAATTAAGCTTTCCTCCCCCTCACTTTCCTATTACAGGTCACTCAAAGTCTCAACGCTCGCGCAATCCCCGCACATGCGGATTCTCGGCCCACCGGTAGTTACGCCCTTGGTCGACCGAGCGCACGCTGCCGAGCCAATGACGCAGGCTCACTTTATCTGCCACGCACGCTATTGCGCAATATTGCGCAATCTTGCGCAACCCTCGAAATTTGCCGCAAACACTATCTACCGCAACCCTTATAATCTCGCTTATAAAAACTACAACTATTACGTCACCAGACCACCTCCCAGTCCAAAAATCTCTGCCCAAGTCCCAAAACACGGCAATGGCAGTCCTCGGATGTCCCACGCGGTGTCATGAACAGTTCAAATCCAATATCCAATGTCCTGCACTAAACAGCACTAATTGTCCTTCACACAGGCAACTCCTCCACCCACAGCACACCGTCACACCCCCACCCTCCGGCAACACCACACCGCCCCTATATTACCAACTCGCTCTCTCGTCGAACGGCACGCCACCCGCGCCACGTGGCCGCTAGGTTAGGAAAGAATTTCAGCGCAGATATCTCATAAACTCGATTGAATTTTCCAAAACTAATCTCGAATTCGTCAATCCTACTACTAACTCGATATCTCTACCGCTTTACCAAACTCCCACTCGCAAAATACCCGCACAAATTAGAATTCTCGCAGAGCGACCCAGAAACACGTCCGCACTCTATCGATGCTCAAGGCACAGCCCAGACCTTTTTTTTTTTTTTGATGTCGAGTAGGAAATCTTTCAAAGACACCCCGCGGCCCAACGAGGGGGACGCGAGGTAGTGCCGGATTTCCACCGGCTAAAACCTCCCCGATGCCACATCCCTGCTCGAGAGTGGGTGCGTTACGGGAATTTCGCGCACGAATTACGTCCGCGACGCACCCGAG
Source organism: Priocnemis perturbator (assembly GCA_963942575.1). Classification (NCBI taxonomy): domain Eukaryota; kingdom Metazoa; phylum Arthropoda; class Insecta; order Hymenoptera; family Pompilidae; genus Priocnemis; species Priocnemis perturbator. Next base: position 438,409 of record CAWWDK010000066.1, read on the forward strand.
GATGGCGTGAAGCGCCCAATACCTTGGAGGCCGCGAAGCGGCCCCCGAAACGGCTAGGTTACAGACTCGGCGCCGCGAAGCGGCGCCGAGCCGCTCATCAAATAAATTGCCAAAAGGCTCTACAATTGCAATAGAGTGACGATCACCCATTGAATTTAGAAATCTACCCTACTACTCGCGTAGATAAGACCGCTCGACCAGGCATCTGCCGAGCGGCCAAAACTCCCGAGGGCGCTCAGAGGGAGCGCCCTGGCTCGACGCGCGCGAGGAGCCCTATGAAACTACCCGGCCGACGGCGGCTACGAGTCCGAATCCGTCGGCCACCGGTGATGCGGTGACCGCAGAGAGGGCAGCTCCCGACGGTCGCCCACGCGGTTATCCCCCGTCCCCTCGCACAGCGGGACGGAGGAAGGGAGGCGGAAGCCTCCTCGGACGCCGCACGCGGAGCGAGTCGGGATCGCGTTCCCGCTCTCGCTCGGCAGCCTCCTTCTCGGACATGACGCCCTCGCAGAAGGAGGCGAACGCACTCCAGGACCGGTCGCTCCGGAGCATCTCGGGGAGAACGCACCGAAGAGAGAGGTCCCAGCCGCAAACGCTACGAAGGACACGGCGTTCCCGTGCCCACGCCGGGCACTCCTCGATGGTGTGCGCCGCCGTGTCCCTACCCTCCCCGCAGTGATGGCACTGCTCGGACAGTTCCCTCCCTAGGCGACACAGGTACACCCCGAAACATCCGTGTCCGGTGAGCACCTGCGTCATCCTGAAGCTAAGCGCGCCCCGCGATCTGCTGACCCAATCTTCGAAGATGGGGAGCAGCGCCTCGACGAGCGTCCGGCTCTTACCGTTGGGGAGATCCGTCAGCCGATCGCGCCATGTGCCGATCGACCTTCTTCTCCCCTCACTGCGCTCGACCCGGATGGTGTTCGCCGCAACCACCGGATCGATACGTCGCTCTCGCAGCTCGACTCGTCGCCGATGAGCCGCTGCGAGTTCGCGCGCCATAAGATCTATGGGCACGACGCCCGCGAGAGCCCTCGCCGCCTCCAAGGAGACGGTTCGGTATCCCCTTATCACCCTCAGAGCCATCAGGCGCTGGAGGGAGTCCAGCGCCCTCCAGGTGGGGGCTGATAATCTATCCGCCCATATCGGTGAGCCGTACATCACCATAGCGTGCACGACCCCCAAATACAGGCGGCGCGCACGGGCCCCGGCGCCCCCTAGATTCGGCAGCAGCCGCGCGAGTGCCGCCGCCGCGCCTTCCACCCGTGGTATCAGCTTTTTGATGTGACGATCAAATTTCCACGTCTGATCAAGGAGGAGTCCCAGATAGCGGAACCCCTCGCCCACGGGGGTTAACTCCCCATTGTCGCCGAGTCCGATGCCCGCGACCGCCGGGACGCCCCGACCGTGGAGCCTGCGGTAAAACCACATGGCCTCCGTCTTGCCCGGAGCGACGCAAAGGCCGAGAGCACGGATGCGATCGAGGACAGAGGCCAGCGCCTGGCCGGCCAGCTCGATGGCCCTCTCGCAGGAGTCCCCCCCGGCGAGGACGAGCGTGTCGTCCGCGTAGCAGACGACACTTACTCCTGGAGGCCGAGGGACCCGCAGAACCCAGTCATAAGTCAGGTTCCACAAGAGTGGACCCAACACCGAGCCCTGCGGTACCCCGCGCGTAACCCGCCGCGTTTGGACGCCGCCGTCCTTTACGGTAAACGTTACCGTTCTGTCCCGCAGGTAGTCCCGGATAACGGCCTGGAGATACGGCGGAAGGCCGTAATGCTCCAACGCATCCCGAATCGCCCCCCAGGGGAGAGTGTTGAATGCATTGACGATGTCGAGGCTCACCGCCAACACCACTCCACCCCCAGTAGTCACGCCCGTCGTGAAGCCGCGCACGCGCTCCAACGCGTCGATCGTCGAGCGTCCGCAACGAAATCCGAACTGGTCGTCATCCAGGTTCGGTCCCACCCCGGACAGATGCGCATTAATCCTAGCGGCGAGCAAAGTCTCGAAGAGTTTGCCCGCCTCGTCCAGAAGGCATATGGGGCGGTAAGCGGAAGGAGAGTCCGCCGGCCGCCCCACTTTGGGGACCAGAACCAAGTTCGCCGTCTTCCACGGAGCGGGGAATATTCCTCTTCGGAGGCAAACGTCGAATATCTTCGTCAGCCTCGGGTGCAGCGTCTTGAGGGCCGGCGCGAGCACCCTACCGGGTACACCGTCGGGCCCCGGCGCGGCGGTCTTGGCGCGCATCCTATTCACCGCGAGGCTGATCTCATCTCCCGCGACGCGAAGTTCTTCGTCCCATTCTGGGGAGTCGCGCGGGGCAGGTCGCGGCTCCTCTCCATCCTCGTCCGGAGGGAAGAGCGCGTCCAACACCTGCTTCAGGAACTCCGGCTCGAGTCTGCTCGTAACCGGAGGTCCCCCGTCACGCAGCTTGCGCAGCACGATCTTGTACGGGCGGCCCCATGGATCCAGCTCGACCGTCTCCACGAGTTCCGCCCACGCTCTGCTCTTCGCGCTGCGTATCGCGCTTTGGAGAGCCCGACGAGCGCAGGAGTACGCGTCGTACAGAGCGCGCTCCTCCCGCGGCGTCCCTCGTTGTCGTCGGCGACGCAAGCGGAGCAACCGGCGTCGCGCGGAGACGCAGGCGCTACGTTGCGCCGCGATCTCCGCGGACCACCAGTACACTTCCCGCCTCCCGCTGGGCTTCGTCTTGGCTCGGGGCATGGAGGCATCGCAGATTCTCGTCATCGTGCGCCGAAAGCGCACAGCCGAGTCATCCGGATGCTCCTCCTCCTCCTCTTCCCGCGAGGCGGGCGGCGGCGGTTGCGCCCAGTCCTCCATAATGACGGCTGTGTTCAGTGCGTCCTCGTCCAGCCCTCGGAGGACCCACCTACGGGCCCGGGCTCCGCGCCCGCGCTGGGGGGCGCCGGCAGGACAGCCCCCCACGCTGAGCTCGATGACGATGTAGAGGTGGTCGGAGAGAGACTCGATATCCTCCGCTACCGACCACCCCCGCACCAGGCGCGCGGCAGAAGGCGTCGCCCACGATACGTCAACGATCGAGCCGCCGTTCCACCGCACGCAGGTGCTTGCGCTTCCCACGTTGAGGAGTCGAAGTCCTCTTGGTACTGCCCATCCCTCGAGGGTTGCTCCTCTTCGGTCCGTGGTTCCGTTCCCCCATGCCGCGGACTTCGGGTTGAAGTCGCCCAGAACGAACGCACAGGCTCCCGGCAACCTGTCCAGGCGACTGCCCAGCCGCTCGAGGAACGCCTCGAAGTCAGCCAGGCGTGCATTGGGGGAGAAATAGCACCCGACGATGTGAACCCCCCCGCCCCATTTCGCGATCGCGAACCCGTCCCCAAGCTCTACGAGCGAGCACGGTGGGGAGTTTGCGACGTGCCGCTGCACGATAGCAACGGCACCGCACGCGGAGCAAATCCATCCCGGACGGTCCGGGATAGCGTATGGCTCAGATACGACGGCGAGCCCAACGCATCGCTCCACCATGCTGTGGATCAGGAGATCCTGAGCACGGGCGGAACGATTCAAGTTTGCCTGGATCAAGCGGGTGAAGGCGAAGCCTCCATCGCCTCCCCCAGGCCGTCGAACATGTTTGCCGTCGGGACCGGTCCCGACGGCTCGTCGCATCTATCTAGTACCACGACGGGCACCATCGCCGGCTCAGAGGGAGCAGGGGGCGGAGCGCCCGCCGCGGTCGACCCGCTCGCGACGGACACGGGTTCCGGCGCGGACTCGGGCGCAGGCTTAGGCGCGGCCCTCGGCGCGGCCTTCGGCGCAGACGCGAACGTGACGGCGCGCGCGGGCACGACGGTTTCCACGCTAACGATGCGTGGACCTCGCGGCGCGGGGGCGTCGGTCGCGACGCCCTTGGGGGTCGAAGAGGCCGGCTTTCCGGCCCCTTTTCCCGTCTTTTTAAGAGGCGGGGCACAGGTCTTACTGCCGAGCCTATGCCCCGACGGCCTCCCGAGATCCCTGCACAGCACGCAAAGCGGAGCGGCCGGGCAAGTATTCGCGCGGTGGTCGGTGCTACCGCTGTTGTAGCACCGACTGCTACGGTCCACGTCACTAGGACACGTCGCCCGGACGTGCCCCATGCGCAGACACTTGTAACATTGTAGGGGGCGCCTCGGCAGGGCTTCCACCCTTGCGGCGGCCCATCCTACTTTGAGGTCCCTGGCTGTACGGGATGGTTTGTACCGTTTGCCGGTTGACGGGGAACCGCCGCGGAAATGATAGAAGCGCTGTTCGGATTTGTAATTCGCGCGTGCCGGCGACATGTGTCGCCGGCAGCAAGCGTCTTCGGAGCTCCTCGCCGAACCTCGGCCGACATCGGGTGGATCGAGCAGCTCGGTGGTCGGTCGGGGAGAGGCGAGGGGGGTCCGATTTTCGGCACAGCGACGGTGACTAACGGCTTCCCCGTTCTTAGTATACGAGCCGTGATTCTGAGAAGCCGCAAGTAAGAGTTTTTGCATCGAGCCGTTAGACGCCGCCGTTGTGCCTCCTTTTCTCTTTCGCCTTATCTTTTCGCTTTGCCTTCGCTTTCCTTCACTTTCTTTCCCGCCTTGCCTCACTTTCGCTTATTACTGTATCATTTTTATTGCTTTTCTTCTTTTTACTTTACTTTACTTTACTTTACATTACTTTTCCTTCTTCACCTTTAGCTTTAACGTTTTGCCAGAGTTGCACCTTTTTAGTTCCGTTTCGTCCTTATAGTTAAGTTCATTGTATATATAGCTTTATTCCTTATCTATCGTTGTATATTCGCGTAGATCTTAATTGTACATATTTAGTTTATCATTAAAATTACGTTAGCCTAATCGCGTGTTCGTTACGTCCCGTCTGTCCTTCGTCCCGTCCTTGTCCTTCGCCACAACAGCGAAATGACAGTTAGGTTTCGCCCTCGTTCGCTCGCTACGGAGTCTCCCGCTTTTTAATTCGGGCCTCCTCGCGAAAACAAGCGCGATAAGGTTGAATCTCAGAACTTTATTTAGGGGACTGAGCTTCCCCGCGTTAAGCGCTTAGAAAAGACTCTGTACAACTATTAGCCTATTTCTAATAACTAAGAATTATGAGCAAACTAAATGTAGGACGACGGACACGCGGTGGACGGACGACGCGAACTAAATATATGTACAGAAAGAAATCTAATAAAACTATTATATAAGCGAGGTGAATAAATAAAAGGAATGTCGCGAAAAAATGAAGGAAGCATACTTCCTTATCTCTTCACGAGATAGACGAAAGATCGGAGACCGCAAGGACGAAGGAGCCGCCAAACACGTGGCGCACTACACTTCGCGGGAAGGTCTGAGGACGACCCTACTGGTCGGAAACGGCAAGGAAAGCAAGAATTGTCTTACTGACGCGCGATGGGATTCGCCGTCGACAATTCGTGCAGGAAGGCGTACCGGGTGGACACACGCGCTTTGAATTAGATTTATAATACGGCACTACTCGCTCTTAAGTGATCACTTTCTTTTAACGCGCACCGTTTTGTGTAAACACTCGCTTCTCTTCGCTCAATTCTGCACACTGCAATGATGAGACCGCGTGTCGCTCGTCCCTATATAGCATTTGACCTCTCGCACACGCACCTGAGCCGCTAATTAGTATAAGAACCAATCAGCGCCTCAGGACGCTCCGAAGGTGCGAGAGGACAATTCACACACGCAGGGCATATAGAGCGCCGGCCGGGCGATCGCGCGTGTTACACAAAAAGCGCTTCCGCGACGACGCCGAAAGGCAAGGAGCGCTACGGTGGTCGCGGGGACGAGGGCGAGGGCAACGAGACAAAGGCGTCAGCCGTAGGCAAAAGGAAAAACAAATTAAGACTCGTTACCGACCGACGCCTCAATCTCGAACATGCCACCCGCCTTCAACGAAGTTGAAAATAGACGCAGACAAAAGGACGCAATTATCGGACCTAACATTCTGCGCGATTAGAATGCGCACACAGAATTTCTTCATACAAATCTTTAACCTAACTTTTTATACAAATAACGCTCAAGGACTACTAGCAGCAACGGGCAACCGACACACCTGAGTAATGGGACGCTTCAACTCCGAGGTTTGAGTTTTCACTAAAACTACGCGTACCAAGCCGTCGTTACCCGGGAAACATTTCGTAACGCGCCCCAGTTCCCATTTCGTGGGAGGGAGGTTGTGGCTTTTGAGGAGCACTAAGTCCCCTATCGCAAGATTCGGTTGGCGAGACCGACACTTTCCCCGCTGCTGCATAGAGTTTAGATAATCGGCAGACCATATTTTCCAAAACGCCTCAGTGGTGCGCTTGTTACGTCCGGGCGAGGCTTATCACGACTTTGATGTTTGTCAAGATGGTCGATGAGAAATCCGCGAGCGGCCTGCCGTGCGACCGGTCGTAACGCTTGAATATTTTTGTTAATTTAATTACAATAAATCAACGGCAATCTAACTGAAGATCATTATTGCGGAATTCTAATCCCTTCCTGGAAGAGGAGGGATTTTCTAGTTTATTCGGTACAAGCTAAACGGGGAAGTTAATTTAAAATCTAATGTCGCGTTTAGTTGTATGCAGGACTAATAGGATTCGTGTGTCTTCTCAAGACCCGTACAGGTCCCCAATTGTTCTCGCGAGGTTATGTTTTCGGCCGGTGTACAATGCTATGGTATATGAGGTGTGACGTCACAACACAGATTAAATCAAAGAGAGTAATATAAGGGGAAAACAAAAGTAGTTATATTCAATTGAAAATAATCATATAAAGAAAAAATAGAATATATAGAGAAAAGTAGAACAGATGTGTTACGAATTCGCTAAACTATGAAAGAATTACTGCAAGAGATATTATTCGCAGTATTGAAGATTGTTCATGAATGGTGCGCGACAATGATGCGCCTTAATTCGAGCGCTCTCGGTAATTCACGGTTATGCCCTTACATTCGACAAATTAACCAGGAATCTTGCGCGGTCAAATGACCGCCCCCGTGGGATCCCGCCGTGGCCTGAGCTCGGGCATGATCATATAATAAAATGGAATAACATTTCGTCGTGAATCGCGACTGGAGGTTCCTACCGTGTCGCTGGTCTTCTGTTACGCTCGGATATTCTCGCTTTGTCTCTCGCACTCCTTCTCTCTCTCTCTCTCTCGCTCTATCTCACTCCCTCTCCTCTGCGGTAGGTCGGTTGGAATTTCTCAAAGGATTTTTGGTGGAATCGATGATACCTTCGAATCGAATGATAATTTTAGTAATTTGAGCTTCCTCGATTTGCCTATGCTCTGAATGATCGAGCCGGGAACTAGTCCGTTACAAGGTTCGGCAAGTCAGGAAGATAGTGCTTCTATTCAGATATCTCGATAATTAATTCCGACTTTAATCGCCACACGAGCGAGGAACAACCCTTCGCGCTCTGTTCAAGTTAAAGTAATAACGAAAAAGAATAATGTAAATGAGATCAAAAGGAAACTTAAGCTAACGTGTCTGACGCAATTTGTTGGCCACGTGCAAAGCAAACGCGCACACCTTCGCACTTTCACTAAATCAAAGAAAACTGAGTCTATGTCTCACTTAATAATTAGATTTTACAAGCTATTGTTTAACGAGGATTAATGAGTCCGTATTACTACACACTGCAAGAAGAATATGCACTTTAGGCTCAGAAATTAATGAAAACTAAGACACCCTCGGACAATCGACTACGTACCTCACGACTTTACAGCCAACTGCCCAGAGAAATCCGTCGCGAGACGGCTCCTGGGCTCGCTCTTGGCCAGTTTTTCATACCTTAACCATGGAAACGGTCGATCAGCGGTCGATTCAGTGTACAAATATTCTGTTACTATGCTCGCTCGATGTTCAGCAAGAGACTTTCGGTTGCTCATTTATCCTCTTTCAATTATCCAGTTTTATTGCAAATAAAATATGATTGCCTTGACTCAGCTATCCAAAACTTTAGCAGTGCACGCTCCTGACTTATATGCTTGAACAGAATCAGGTTGATATCTGGGCAATGCCTTATTGCCACGAAAATAATAATTTACTTTTGAGAGAGAGAGAAACTAAAAATTAACACGCGGAACCTCATCGCGAATTCCTTAACCTACACACACATACGTCCATACCGCACACACACACTCATACCCTGCTCACACGCATTCATATCCACTCACACGCTTACATTCACTTACATCTACTTATATCTACTTATATCTACTTATATATATACGATGGGACGAATATGATTCCACGGTGAGGGAATTCCACTACATATTAACAACTCGACAGCACCACATATACGATGAGGCTAAACCGTGATACAAGTAATTCGTATACGCGGCCTAGAGGAAAAATAGAATAATCATGATTTTACAACTAATACTCTAACAGCGCACCGGATGCGATGAGCCTAAGCCGTTATATGAGTAATTCGTAATCCGGCGGCCGGAATAAAGGAAAGAAAAGAGAGTTTAATTTGAAAAAATAGAATAAAAGAAAAGGAAAAATCAAAAAGTTACGCTGGGACGTAACACGCTCGACGAACTGCCATCGTGACAGTCTATTCTCGCTTAGGTCTAAAACGGATGGTCGAGGCACGGCACGGGGATGAGACCCGATAAGAAAATGTCCGGGCGTTATTGCCTCCAGACTTTCGACATCATCAAAGAGAGGGCCGATTGGCCGCGAGTTGAGCACACACTCGATTTTGCACAATAAAGTCGCGAATTCCTCATACGTCGGTGTAAACGTGCCTACCATTCGTTTGAGGTGATGTTTTACACTCTTCACCCCCGCCTCCCACAACCCACCGAATTGAGGTGCGGCAGGGGGGATGAAGTGCCACACAATACCGTCATTCGCGAATCGAGCCTGTACATCGCGATCCCGTAGGACGGTCTTGAGGCACCGCGCTAACTCTCCGTCGGCTCCCACAAAATTTGAGCCGTTGTCGCTGTACATCGCGGCAGGTAGACCTTTCCGGGCAGTGAATCGGTCAAAGGTCGCCAGGAACCCCTCCGTGGTATAGTCATCGGCCACTTCTAAATGTACCGCGCGCACCGACAAGCACACGAAAACAACTAAATAAGCCTTATGTGACTTGATTCCCCTCCCCTTGGAGGAGCGAATTTGGAAGGGACCGGCATAGTCCACTCCTGTGTGCGTGAAGGGGCGCGCAGGCGTGACTCGGGGTTCCGGTAGATTTCCGAGGAGTTGAGTCGGGGAAGCGGCACGATGCCGCGTACAAACTATGCACTGAAATACGCAACGCTTAAGGAGAGAACGGGAACTAATCACCCAGTAATTTTGCCTTAAATAATGTAAGGAGACGCGCAGTCCGCCATGCATTGTGACAAGGTGCGCGTGGAGAACGAGTTACTCTGCGATTCGACAAGACGGGATCAGAATAGGGTGCTTTACTCCATACGGCAGTGTTGCATTGGCCAATCTACCCCCCACGCGGAGGATACCGTCTGCATCCAAAAAGGGGCTTAAGGCCGCAAGTTTACGCAGTGCGGGGGTCGACGATATTTGTGCATCTATACGCTTCCCCCGTCCGAAGTGTCGCGCTTGAACATATTTGCACCAAAAGACGCGTGCAGAAGCAATTTCGGACGCCGAAAGGTAATCCGTCGCCATCTTAATTTTACGCCTAATTCTATTAACAAAGCGCAGAACAAATGCGGTTACTCGTAACAGTCGGGGCCATGAGGAATATCTATGCAATAGGTCCCATTCCTCGTCGGGACGTGAGACTGACACGGCATGCGCGGAAGGGTCACACCGTTCTTCCAAGTTGACTTCTTCCACGATCTTTACCTCTCTCTGAGGCCAAGCAGAAGGTGGCTGAACCAACCAAGAAGGGCCTCCCCACCACAGAGGATGATTGAGCAAAGATTCTGCGGTAATGCCCCGGGAAGCGCAATCCGCGGGGTTTTCGGAGGTCGGAACGTGGGCCCAGACGGCTGAGGGAATAGCATGTTGGATTTTGGATACCCGGTGAGCTACGACAACCTTCCACCGGGCAGCTGGAGATTGCAGCCAAGCCAGGACGACGGTTGAATCCGTCCAGCAGAAGATGGGGACTTCCGATAAACTCATTGCGCGACGAACAAACTCCAAAGCGCGAACTAAAAGTACCGCGGCACACAACTCGAGACGGGGAACACTAAGCAACTTAATCGGCGCTACTTTTGTCTTAGAATAAAGTAGGGAGACTTTCACTTCGCCGGAACTGGACTCCACCCGTAGATAAACTACAGCCGCGTACGCGGAATTTGACGCGTCCGCGTAACCATGAAGTTCTAAGCGGTGAGCCGAGCCCTTCTGACAAGTCCAGCGCGGTATGGCTACGCTATTCAATACCGGCAGTTGCGACTGGAACAACAGGAACGCGTGGGACAAATCTTCCGGCAAGGGCTCGTCCCAGCCTACCTTTCGGAGCCACAGCTTTTGCATGAGGATTTTTCCTGACACAAGGAAAGGCGATACCCAACCGTGAGGGTCGAAGATACGCGAAATCAATGACAGAAAAGAGCGTTTCGTTAAGATTCCGTCTTGAGTTTGGACCTTGAAAGCAAATGTGTCGCGAGTAGGATCCCAGATGACGCCTAACACTTTCAACGCGGGTTCTTCCCCGAGGGTTTTGTTGTCTACAAGACTTACGTCTTCGGGAGGAAGATCGGACACGAGGGTTCATTGGCGGCCCATTTATAGGGACGGAAGCCACCCGCCATAAGGAGCGCGCGCAACTGATTTCGTGCCTCTACCAGAAGGGAGAGATCGTTGCCGCCAAACATCACGTCGTCGACGTAAATGGCAGCAGAAAGAATGGGTGCCACAAGCGGAAATTTTGCACCTTCGTCCACCACAAGTTGGTTGATAACGCGGTTTGCTAAAAACGGCGCTGGGGCTGTACCGTAGGTGACGGTTCGCAGCCGATATTCCCGTACCTCCTCAGTAGGTGCCGAGCGCCAAAAGATTCGTTGAAAATCTGAATCCGACGGATGTACCATGATCTGACGAAACATTTTCTCTAAATCGGCTGTATACACGTACTTGAAGGAGCGCCATTGCAAAATTATTGAGAACAGATCGGATTGTAATTTCGGTCCTGTGAGTAAGAAGTCATTCAATGACGACCCATTGGAGGAGGCGCACGATGCATTGAAAACAACTCGCACCCTAGTGGTGGAGCTAGTCTCCTTCACCACCGGGTGATGAGGCAGATACACCGCAGAAGAGAGATGCCGCTGTTCCGTGGGAACAAGTTCCATATGCCCAAGGCGAGCATACTCGCGCAAGAACTCATGGTACTCGCGACCTAATTCGGGGCGCCTAACCATGCGCGACTCATGAGTGAGGAAGATCCTCAACGCGGTACGAGAAGTATCCCCGATAGTAAAGGGCACCGAAGATTTGAAAGGGAGGCGAACGACATAGCGTCCGTTCGGTAATCGGGAGTGCGTCTCACGGAAGTGAGATTCGCACGCTTCCTCCTCGGGAGTGAAAGAATTTGTCACCGGCACTTCTTCCACCTCCCAAAAACGCTGCAGCGAATCCGCAAGCGACTCAGGGTTGTTCATGACCGAAATATGTCCTGACGACGCCTCATGTCTATCATTGGGGCAATCCGACAGCCGACCCGAAAGCACCCAACCGAATAACGTGCGCTGTGCCGATGGAGAATGTTTGCTTCCCCGGACTAACCCATCGCGGAGAAACTGCCCATAATAATCGGCACCGATAATGAGATCTATCGCGGCGTGGGAAAACGGTTGAAGATCTGCCAGCGGGAGATTCGATAAATGCGCTAAGTCCGCGGTGACAGGAACAGGAGGGGGAAGATATGAAGACAATTTAGGCAATACCAGAGCGGACATTTTTGTTGTCGCCGTACTACCGGATAGCGGACGAATGTACATCGTAGCGATTTGCCGAGCATCTCCTATAGATGTGGCACCGATACCACTCACATGCACAGCCGCGGACTCTAAACGGGGCTTTAAGACTTGGACTAGCGTAGATGTAATGAAGGAAGACTGCGATCCTTGATCTAACAAGGCGCGAACCCTAATAGAACGGCCTGACGAACTAGACACTAATACCGACGCCGTAGGAAGCACCGTATGGCAGAAGTGAGCATGCGATAGATTAGAAGAGTAGACCCCGGAATCCTCAATCTGCGTATTATCCGTATCGGACGGCAGAGTAGCGGAACTAGATTTTACCGTGCTCCCCGCAGTCGATTTGGAAAACATGTGTAGCAATGAATGATGGTGTTGCTGGCAGTGCCGGCAGCGATATTTGCTCGCGCAATTTTTAGCCACATACCCGGGAGCAAAACAATTTAAGCAGCGTTCATTTCGCTGAACCAGAGCAATACGTTGGGGTACCGATTTACTAAGGAACGTACCACATTGATACGTCAGATGCGATTACCCACAACAAACGCACGCGATGGCCGAGTTTGTACGCGGAGCGGGCCTTACATTAGAAGGGCGAGGCTGGCGCGCCGCTGTGACTTGATGTGCCCTAGTGATCTCGGGTTTAAGCTTCGCGATGCGAACGGGCAGAGCCGACGTACCTGACTCTGCCGATTTCAATGCGCCGACGCGCTTGACAAGAAACGACTCTAATGATTTAAAGTCGGTGTTTTCGCGAGGAGGCCCGAATTAAAACCGGGAGACTCCATAGCGAACGGACGAGGGCGAAACCTAACGGTCGTTTCGCTGTTGTGGCGAAGGACAAGGACAGGACGAAGGACAGACGGGACGTAACGAACACGCGATTAGGCTAACGTAATTTTAATGATAAACTTAATATGTACAATTAAGATCTACGCGAATATACAACGATAGATAAGGAATAAAGCTATATATACAATGAACTTAACTATAAGGACGAAACGGAACTAAAAGGGTGCAACTCTGGCAAAACGTTAAAGCTAAAGGTGAAGAAGGAAAAGTAATGTAAAGTAAAGTAAAGTAAAGTAAAAAGAAGAAAAGCAATGAAAATGATAAAGTAATAAGCGAAAGTGAGGCAAGGCGGGAAAGAAAGTGAAGGAAAGCGAAGGCAAAGCGAAAAGATAAGGCGAAAGAGAAAAGGAGGCACAACGGCGGTGTCTAACGGCTCGATGCAAAAACTCTTACTTGCGGCTTCTCAGAATCACGGCTCGTATACTAAGAACGGGGAAGCCGTTAGTCACCGTCGCTGTGCCGAAAATCGGCCCCCCCTCGCCTCTCCCCGACCGACCACCGAGCTGCTCGATCCACCCGATGTCGGCCGAGGTTCGGCGAGGAGCTCCGAAGACGCTTGCTGCCGGCGACATGTGTCGCCGGCACGCGCGAATTACAAATCCGAACAGTCGGGTAGTAGATTAACGTCTCCCAGGGAGAGCTCCCATTCTAGACGCGTCGCCTTGTCCAATTTGCAAACAATAGAAAATATGTATTGATCTTCCCACTTATCGATCGGACGCGATAAGTTGAGTAAGGCAGAGCGCACTTCTCTGCTCAAATCTAGGAGAGCCTTCAGTTCACGGACGGTGCCGGAGCTTACCCTGGGAGCGTCAGCGAACCTTTGTAAATGGGAATACACTATCGCCCTCTTACGCTCGTATTCCTGTGTAAGGAGATCCCAGGCCGACTTATAATTCGACTCGGTCACTGGGGTATTTAACAAAAAATTGGCAGCCTCGCCCTGCAAGCTCCCCTTGAGGTAATGCAACCGTTGGCTGTCCGTCAAATCGGAGCGGGAGGCAACCAGAGTTTGAAACAAACCTCTAAAACTTGTCCCCTCGACAAAATCTCCATCAAATTTGGGGAGAGAAATAACCGGTAGAGATACCGGATGGGATTTATTTTCTCCCGAAGGAGTCGAAGCAGATACTCCTGCGGGGTCGACACCCGGTACAGCCTTCGGTTGCAATTCCGCAAGGTGCTCTAATAGCGCTTCGCGAGTCGCATCCATACAGTCGGCGATATCGTAATATTCGCTCGACACGAAGTACGTGTCCGTCTTCCGGGCGTTGCTGTCTGCCAGGTTGTCGATCGTCAAATGTCGCTGTCGACACTCGTCCCAGTAGCGTTGTACGTCCGCTAATCGAGACTCGATGGCCGCCTTCGTCCTTTTCGTCTTGGCCAGCTTGACGAAACTCGCGAGCCTATATGCGATGTCCGCCATGCCCTGACGCTGCGCCGCTATTAATTCCTCCAAGTTCGGCATCTTCGGTGATGAAGCAAGCACGATATGCTGAAAAGCGCAAAAGAGGGAGCAAATGTGCACGAAACAAACGTCGAACTTTCAAATTTGTATAAAAGGAAAGAACCGACAATAAACTGCAGTGCGAATATGTCGTCCAAGAAGTCGCAGCACGTGGAGGAGCGACGGAAGCAGAGGGCGGTAATTCCAAGATGGCGCCGCACGTGGAGGAGCGTCGGAAGCAGAGGGCAGCAATTTCAAGATGACGCTGCACGTGGAGGAGCGTCGGACGCAGAGGGCAGCAATTTCAAGATAGCGTGGTTTCCGGCGCAGCACGTGGGCGTCCCAACGAAGCAGAACGTGCGTTCGAGATAACAGGCACAATTCCTAATGATCTCGTACCACTCACAAATGCACTTCACTACACTTCCGTATCCGGCTCGAAGGACCAGAATGTACGGGATGGGTTGTACCGTTTGCCGGTTGACGGGGAACCGCCGCGGAAATGATAGAAGCGCGATAAGGTTGAATCTCAGAACTTTATTTAGGGGACTGAGCTTCCCCGCGTTAAGCGCTTAGAAAAGACTCTGTACAACAATTAGCCTATTTCTAATAACTAAGAATTATGAGCAAACTAAATGTAGGACGACGGACACGCGGTGGACGGACGACGCGAACTAAATATATGTACAGAAAGAAATCTAATAAAACTATTATATAAGCGAGGTGAATAAATAAAAGGAATGTCGCGAAAGAATGTGTTGGAGATTAGGCGGTGCGGTAAATGAGCGCCTACGTGTATCGTTTAAATACCGCGGTTAGTTGTTGTACTGCGTCATCGTGACGTATCGTACGGGCATTTGCCGACGGAGGAAGATGCGTTAATGGCGCCAGCGCGGCTGCCGATCCCGCGCTCACTCACGAACACCTTATGGTTGTGTGGCGTGACGTCGAGCCGACGTCACGCGCGCGATAGCGTTAATTGGTGCGCACACATTCTCACCGCACACTGACGAGCTCAGGGAGACGTGCCACGAGGGTCCCTTTCCTGAGCGAACCTTCTTCTTAATTCGACAGCGCTAGTGTAAACACGATATTTAAAGGTCCACGGCAAGCTACCGTTTTCCGACAAGTTTTGTAACACGCTTTTCTAGGGCACGTTACTTATCGTAGCGCCCTATTGTACTTATCAATAAAACAGTTCATTTCTCGGACATTGTTCTTTCGAAGAGAACCGGTCTTCTTCCTTCACGCGATACTCTCCGAGGGCTGTCCCCAGTCCTGTTCCGGGTTTTGCGCGTTCTTGTGATCCACGCAAGATTACACACACACGCAACTGAACAGAATGAAGGAAGGATACTTCCTTATCTCTTCACGAGATAGACGAAAGATCGGAGACCGCAAGGACGAAGGAGCCGCCAAACACGTGGCGCACTACACTTCGCGGGAAGGTCTGAGGACGACCCTACTGGTCGGAAACGGCAAGGAAAGCAAGAATTGTCTTACTGACGCGCGATGGGATTCGCCGTCGACAATTCGTGCAAGAAGGCGTACCGGGTGGACACACGCGCTTTGAATTAGATTTATAATACGGCACTACTCGCTCTTAAGTGATCACTTTCTTTTAACGCGCACCTTTTTGTGTAAACACTCGCTTCTCTTCGCTCAATTCTGCACACTGCAATGACGAGACCGCGTGTCGCTCGTCCCTATATAGCATTTGACCTCTCGCACACGCACCTGAGCCGCTAATTAGTATAAGAACCAATCAGCGCCTCAGGACGCTCCGAAGGTGCGAGAGGACAATTCACACACGCAGGGCATATAGAGCGCCGGCCGGGTGACCGCGCGTGTTACACAAAAAGCGCTTCCGCGACCACGCCGAAAGGCAAGGAGCGCTACGGTGGTCGCTGGGACGAGGGCGAGGGCAACGAGACAGAGGCGTCAGCCGTAGGCAAAAGGAAAAACAAATTAAGACTCGTTACCGACCGACGCCTCAATCTCGAACACTGGCCACGGAGATCTTTCGAGCCGCCATGGCAGGGCACCTCACCCATATGGTGCCCATTCTAGAGGGAGTAGCGCGCACCTTGCCAGTGCGCACCTCTCCCTCCGAGCACCCCGTCGCGGCGCAGATAGCGGCGGTGACATCTGCCGGGGTGGTGGACGCGTCGAGCCCCAGCAGACGAACGTCTCCCGTTGGGGTGGGACGTCCGACGCGGACGCCCATCGGCCCCACCACGTCCCGAAATCGTTGGGCGAGAGCATCGGCCAGTGCCGCGCTCTTCGCCCCGGGAATGGTCACGGCCATCCCTCCCGCGGCGGTGTATTTAAACCGAAAGCCACCGGTGATGCCGATGGCCACCAAATCTATCTCCGCGCGCGCCTTCTTCATAATTTCCGCCCACCCCTCGTAGTGTGAGTCGGGACGGCGGTGGAGCGTCACCACCGCCGCTCGCGGCTTCCTCGCGAGAGGGATGCTCGTTCCCCTCTTATCATTATTAACCTCCCCGCCCCTGGACGCAGGGACGGGAGCCGCGACGCTCGCGGCTTGCTTCCGGGCCCCTTGCCCGGAAGCGCGTTTCGCCTTCTTGCCGGCGACCTGTGCCCACGACAATGGGCCAGGTTCGCCGGCAACGCTCGCAGAGGGAGGGGCGTCGCCACTTACCTTCGGGGCGGCGGCTGGCGTCCCGGGAGCCGCCCCCTTTCCCTCGTCGTCCCGTCGCCGCTTCTTCCCTGGGTTCGCCGGGGTTGCAGCGGCCGAGCAGGACACAGCAGCGGCTGCAGGCTTCCTCGCAGCTCGCGGAACGGCCGGCGAAGGGGAGCGCGTCCTCTTCGGAGCCGCTTCCCGCGATGGCTGAAGCCGCTGCTGTAGCGTAGCGGGCGGTTGGGCAGGTGCCCGAGACGCCGCCACGAGGGGCTGCACCACCGCTGTGAGGGCAGCGATGGCAGAGCGCAGCCCCTCATTTTCTTCCCGGATGAGGCAGACCACCTCATTCCGGATCCGCACCATGGCGATCAGCCCCCTCCTCGCCGCCTCCAGCCTCGAGGCGGCGGTGGACGACGTCGTCGGCGTCGGCATCTTCGTCGGCGCCTTCGTCGGCGCCCCGGTCCGGACATCCCTCGGCGGCGACGGCTCCTTCTCCTTGAGGGCCCTCCGCAGCTCCGCATTCTCGCGTTGAGAGCGCGCGAGCTGCTCACGGAGCGAGGCCACCAGAAGGGCCTCCCGGTGCGACGCAGAGTCACTGTCCACGCCCGGGTCGGCTCGGGCGAAGCAGACACTAAAAGCGGCCTCCAAAGTGTCGACCGCGCTCCTAAGGGCCCTCACATTTTGGCCCTTGAGGTTGCTGGAGGTGGCGGCAATCCTCCAAACCTCTTCTCTCTTGAGAGCCACCACCTCCCTCAGTTCCGGCTCGGTGAGCCCTCGGAGCCATTCTCGAAGCTCCCCCCCAGAGGGGAGCGGCTCCGCAGGCGGCCGCTTCTTCTTCTTCCCCTCGACAGAGCGAGGGGAATTCGTCCCTCCCTGGGACGGGCTACCCGGCAGCGCGGAAGTCGCTGCCGGCCTTTTCTTGCCCGCTGCGCTCCGACGGCGCAGCGGCGACGAGCAGGAAGGCGCGATGCTCGCCGAATCGGACTCACACTCGCGCGCAAGCGAGTCGTCCGAATTCCGCACTGTTTTGGCCCTCGCGGCGGCCGCGGCTCTCCCGTGGATGATGTCGCGGATCTCGCTTTCGAGCGAACCCGCGACCGACGTGGCATCCGACACCACCACCACCGTGTCCGTGTCTTCCTCGTCCGACGTCGACAGAATGTTCGGCAGACGAGTCCTACCCGCACATTTCCTACCGGGCGCCCACGCGGGGGCGCGGTCCTTTCCCGGCAGGCGCCTTATCAGGTCAGTTTTAGTTTTGGTTTTACCTTTGGGGGAGGCTGCCCCCGACCGCAGCCCGCCCCCGCTATCACTACCTGCGTGCGACATACCTTGGTATGCCGCAACGCAGCACTACACTACTTAAGGTCCACTAGAAGCCGCAGGCACCACGCACCGGTGCAATAAAGAAAAACAGAAGGAAAGGTAGCAGCAAAGAGGGAGAGTGACAGGAGGGAAGAGATAGGAAAAGCAGATGGAGAATAGGCAGGAGAAACAAGATTAGTAGAGAAGGAAACGAGAAAAGAGCAGAAAAGTTGAGAAAAGTGACTCTACAGAGGAGAAAAGTGATAGTAAAAGTGAGCGTATACTAAGGAATGTGGAGAGAGAATGGAGAAAGGGAGATGAAAAAGAGAAAAAGGTTCTAAAAGGGGAGAGTCCGCTATACTATAAAAGTGCCAGCAGAACTCAGAGGGATGAAAGTAGGGTAGAAATAGAGGGCAGTGAAAAAGGGAATAATTTGGGGTTACGTTACAGAAATGCCCACTATCTGTAGAGGGAAAGTAGAATGAAAAATAGATATAGAAAGGAAAGGAGGTAGAGTAGAGTGAGAGTGGGAGAAGGAGTGAAGAGATAATGAGAGGAAGATAGAGAGAGAGAGTAAAAGAGACAGGGGGAAAGGAAAGCGCAGAGGCGCGTGGACAGAATGGGCAGAAAAGTTAAAAATGAGAATAAAAGAAGTAGAGGATAGAGAAAGGAGGTGAGATAGAGAGAGAGGGAGTAAGAATGGAAGAAGGAATGAAAGAAGGTAGAAGAGGAAGTAGAAATAGGGAAGAAAAGGGTAGGGCGCAGAGAAGCGCAGGAGAAAAAGTGACAGAAAAGACGAAAGAGGCTGCGTAGAGGAAAAAGCACACACGCACAGTACCTTTGGCAGTCCTTCAGCACCTGTATTATCCTAGACAGCTGTCAGGTGTTCTAGGGACGTCGCACTACACTGCACTACACTGCAGATGTCTGTAGAACAACGCCAAACAGGGCTTGTCACTCACAAGTGTCTGTCACTTTCTGCTGCTTCCCAGCGGTCAGGGAATGCAGCAGGGATCGTCCTCGACGCGGCAGAAACACACACGAGCCCCCCGAAGGCAACGAAGACCGACGAGAGCGTCGCACATGCACCGCGCGCGCTGCGACGCTACCGCGTGGCGCGCGAGGTTATGTCGCCACGTGGCGACCGGCGTCAATGTTTTCACACTTCCACGCACTCGCACCTGTACCGCACAATTATCCAAGTGTTCCAGGGCGTATTCCAATCCCTCCTCAATGCACCACTGTTGCACAGAGTGCCCGAATCGCGATCGCGAACGCGAAAATCGCGCGCGTCGCCACGCGGTCGTCGACGCACGAGGTTAAACGGCACGGCCGAATTCCCCCGTACGCGATTTCCGCGTTTTCGCGTGCCGGGGCGACGCGAAAACCCTACCCGGGTGTAGAGCACAGTGCAGGACCGACTCTAACACCTCACTCTATCGAAAAATATACGAATTTATGCAAAAACTCGAAAATTCCCGGGAGCAGTCGGCGCGCACGTCTGCATCGGACCAGGGGCGGACGGAGAGACCTTTTTTTTTTTTTTTTTTTTTGTCGAGGAGGAAATCTTTCAAAGACACCCCGCGGCCCAACGAGGGGGACGCGAGGTAGTGCCGGATTTCCACCGGCTAAAACCTCCCCGATGCCACATCCCTGCTCGAGAGTGGGTGCGTTACGGGAATTACGCGCGCGAATTACGTCCGCGACGCACCCGAGGATGGCGTGAAGCGCCCAATACCCTGGAGGCCGCGAAGCGGCCTCCGGAACGGCTAGGTTACAGGCTCGGCGCCGCGAAGCGACGCCGAGCCGCTCATCAAATAAGTTGCCAAAAGGCTCTACAATTGCAATAGAGTGACGATCACTCATTGAATTTAGAAATCTACCCTACTACTCGCGTAGATAAGGCCGCTCGACCAGGCATCTGCCGAGCGGCCAAAACTCCCGAGGGCGCTCGGAGGGAGCGCCCTGGCTCGACGCGCGCGAGGAGCCCTGTGAAACTACCCGGCCGACAGCGGCTACGAATCCGAAACCGTCGGCCACCGGTGATGCGGCGACCGCAGAGAGGGCAGCTCCCGACGGTCGCCCACGCGGTTATCCCCCGTCCCCACGCACAGCGGGACGGAGGAAGGGAGGCGGAAGCCTCCTCGGACGCCGCACGCGGAGCGAGTCGGGATCGCGTTCCCGTCCTCGCTCGGCAGCCTCCTTCTCGGACATGACGTCCTCGCAGAAGGCGGCGAACGCACTCCAGGACCGGTCGCTCCGGAGCATCTCGGGGAGAATGCACCGAAGAGAGAGGTCCCAGCCGCAAACGCTGCGAAGGACACGGCGTTCCCGTGCCCACGCCGGGCACTCCCCGACGGTGTGCGCCGCCGTGTCCCTACCCTCCCCGCAGTGATGGCACTGCTCGGACAGTTCCCTCCCTAGGCGACACAGGTACACCCCGAAACATCCGTGTCCGGTGAGCACCTGCGTCATCCTGAAGCTAAGCGCGCCCCGCGATCTGCTGACCCAATCTTCGAAGATGGGGAGCAGCGCCTCGACGAGCGTCCGGCTCTTACCATTGGGGAGATCCGTCAGCCGATCGCGCCATGTGCCGATCGACCTTCTCCTCCCCTCACTGCGCTCGACCCGGATGGTGTTCGCCGCAACCACCGGATCGATTCGTCGCTCTCGCAGCTCGACTCGTCGCCGATGAGTCGCCGCGAGTTCGCGCGCCATAAGATCTATGGGCACGACGCCCGCGAGAGTCCTCGCCGCCTCCAAGGAGACGGTTCGGTATCCCCTTATCACCCTCAGAGCCATCAGGCGCTGGAGGGAGTCCAGCGCCCTCCAGGTGGGGGCTGATAATCTATCCGCCCATATCGGTGAGCCGTACATCACCATAGCGTGCACGACCCCCAAATACAGGCGGCGAGCACGGGCCCCGGCGCCCCCTAGATTCGGCAGCAGCCGCGCGAGTGCCGCCGCCGCGCCTACCCTCCCCGCAGTGATGGCACTGCTCGGACAGTTGCCCGCAGGGGGGTCCCGCCCTTGGTGGTGGGGACCTTTGGGGCTTGGCGTACCCACGGACCTGACATACGCTTGTACTGGACCCTTAATCGGCTGCTGGGCTGTGGGTCCACTCGACCGGAGGATAATCGGTAGACGGGGTGGGGGGCCCACCGGTGGTAGTGGTAGGGTAGCGTGTGGGAACGTCCCACCCGCGTTGCCCTTAGCTGCCACCGGTCCCCCACATTTGGGACGGCACCCTGGGTACAAACTTCTCTTTAAGTCTAAGGCACCGGGGTTGCAATCGTCGTGGCAGTGGTGAAGCCATAGCTGGCTAGGGCTTGACATCCCGGTGTGGGAGCTGCACTCAATCAGCTCGCCTTACCATGGTTGGCAGAACTATGGGAGAGGTTTAGAAAGGCCTCGCCTCCACCAGTAAGATGAGGGGCCAGCAACCCATATGGACTGGTAGCAATTTATTGCGCGTTGATCGGGCGACATCCCGATCATTTGAATGGGTGTGTGCGGGGTATGACCATGAGTCGAGGTACCCGTCGGCCTGCGGGCCCACCCGATCGAGTACAACAGATGCTCGGACAGTTCCCTCCCTAGGCGACACAGGTACACCCCGAAACATCCGTGTCCGGTGAGCACCTGCGTCATCCTGAAGCTAAGCGCGCCCCGCGATCTGCTGACCCAATCTTCGAAGATGGGGAGCAGCGCCTCGACGAGCGTCCGGCTCTTACCATTGGGGAGATCCGTCAGCCGATCGCGCCATGTGCCGATCGACCTTCTCCTCCCCTCACTGCGCTCGACCCGGATGGTGTTCGCCGCAACCACCGGATCGATTCGTCGCTCTCGCAGCTCGACTCGTCGCCGATGAGTCGCCGCGAGTTCGCGCGCCATAAGATCTATGGGCACGACGCCCGCGAGAGTCCTCGCCGCCTCCAAGGAGACGGTTCGGTATCCCCTTATCACCCTCAGAGCCATCAGGCGCTGGAGGGAGTCCAGCGCCCTCCAGGTGGGGGCTGATAATCTATCCGCCCATATCGGTGAGCCGTACATCACCATAGCGTGCACGACCCCCAAATACAGGCGGCGAGCACGGGCCCCGGCGCCCCCTAGATTCGGCAGCAGCCGCGCGAGTGCCGCCGCCGCGCCTTCCACCCGTGGTATCAGCTTTTTGATATGACGATCAAATTTCCACGTCTGATCAAGGAGGAGTCCCAGATAGCGGAACCCCTCGCCCACGGGGGTTAACTCCCCATTGTCGCCGAGTCCGATGCCCGCGACCACCGGCACGCCCCGACCGTGGAGCCTGCGGTAAAACCACATGGCCTCCGTCTTGGCCGGAGCGACGCAAAGGCCGAGAGCACGGATGCGATCGAGGACAGAGGCCAGCGCCTGGCCGGCCAGCTCGATGGCCCTCTCGCAGGAGTCCCCCCCGGCGAGGACGAGCGTGTCGTCCGCGTAGCAGACGACACTTACTCCTGGAGGCCGAGGGACCCGCAGAACCCAGTCATACGTCAGGTTCCACAAGAGTGGACCCAACACCGAGCCCTGCGGTACCCCGCGCGTAACCCGCCGCGTTTGGACGCCGCCGTCCTTTACGGTATACGTTACCGTTCTGTCCCGCAGGTAGTCCCGGACGACGGCCTGGAGATACGGCGGAAGGCCGTAATGCTCCAACGCATCCCGAATCGCCCCCCAGGGGAGAGTGTTGAATGCATTGACGATGTCGAGGCTCACCGCCAACACCACTCCACCCCCGGAAGTCACGCCCGTCGTGAAGCCGCGCACGCGCTCCAACGCGTCGATCGTCGAGCGCCCGCGACGAAACCCGAACTGGTCGTCATCCAGGTTCGGTCCCACCCTGGACAGATGCGCATTAATCCTAGCGGCGAGCAAAGTCTCAAAGAGTTTGCCCGCCTCGTCCAGAAGGCATATGGGGCGGTAAGCGGAAGGAGAGTCCGCCGGCCGCCCCACTTTGGGGACCAGAACCAAGTTCGCCGTCTTCCACGGAGCGGGGAATATTCCTCTTCGGAGGCAAGCGTCGAATATCTTCGTCAGCCTCGGGTGCAGCGTCTTGAGGGCCGGCGCGAGCACCCTACCGGGTACACCGTCGGGCCCCGGCGCGGCGGTCTTGGCGCGCATCCTATTCACCGCGAGGCTGATCTCATCTCCCGCGACGCGAAGTTCTTCGTCCCATTCTGGGGAGTCGCGCGGGGCAGGTCGCGGCTCCTCTCCATCCTCGTCCGGAGGGAAGAGCGCGTCCAACACCTGCTTCAAGAACTCCGGCTCGAGTCTGCTCGTAACCGGAGGTCCCCCGTCACGCAGCTTGCGCAGCACGATCTTGTACGGGCGGCCCCATGGATCCAGCTCGACCGTCTCCACGAGTTCCGCCCACGCTGCGCTCTTCGCGCTGCGTATCGCGCTTTGGAGAGCCCGACGAGCGCAGGAGTACGCGTCGTACAGAGCGCGCTCCTCCTGCGGCGTCCCTCGTTGTCGTCGGCGACGGAAGCGGAGCAACCGGCGCCGCGCGGAGACACAGGCGCTACGTAGCGCCGCGATCTCCGCCGACCACCAGTACACTTCCCGCCTCCCGCTGGGTTCGGACGGAGAGACCTTTTTTTTTTTTTTTTTTGTGTCGAGGAGGAAATCTTTCAAAGACACCCCGCGGCCCAACGAGGGGGACGCGAGGTAGTGCCGGATTTCCACCGGCTAAAACCTCCCCGATGCCACATCCCTGCTCGAGAGTGGATGCGTTACGGGAATTTCGCGCACGAATTACGTCCGCGACGCACCCGAGGATGGCGTGAAGCGCCCAATACCTTGGAGGCCGCGAAGCGGCCTCCGGAACAGCTAGGTTATCAACTCGGCGACACGAAGCGGCGCCGAGTTCCACTACGAATTACATTGCCAAATGACTCTATAATTCACAATTGAGTGACGATCACTCGTTTCAATTTAGATATCTACCCAACGACTCGCGTAGATAAGACCGCTCGACCAGGCATCTGCCGAGCGGCCAAAACTCCCGAGGGCGCTCAGAGGGAGCGCCCTGGCTCGACGCGCGCGAGGAGCCCTATGAAACTACCCGGCCGACGGCGGCTACGAATCCGAAACCGTCGGCCACCGGTGATGCGGCGACCGCAGAGAGGGCAGCTCCCGACGGTCGCCCACGCGGTTATCCCCCGTCCCCTCGCACAGCGGGACGGAGGAAGGGAAACGATTCAGGACCTAACCCAGACCTTTTTTTTTTTTTTTTTTTTTTTTTTTTTTTACCGAGGAGGAGGGGAAATCCTCATAGGACACCCGGCCTAAGATGATATTTGGCCGGGTAGTGTCGGACTCTTACCGACTAAAACCCCTCCTCCTCATGGGCGCACTTGCCGCCACTTGCCTATTCAGCATTAGCTCAGAAGCCTGGCTGTGCGATACTCCCGCTCTGTTGGTTGCGCATTTCGCTACCTCCCACCGCCTTTCGTGACCTCCTATCGGCCTCTACGCTCCCTCGCTCTTTCCTCAGTTTCCTTCTCCTTCATTATGTCTGTAATGTAGGAGACGATTTCGCGCCACTCAGCTTTCCCTCTCAACATTGTACTAGTCAGGTTTTGTTCCGTAATGGTTGTTCCCAATGTTACTACGAGCGCAGCTGTCCGCCCCGTCCATCTCTCACACGCAAACAACGTATGCCTAGCATCGTCACATGGGTCGCCACAGAACCAGCACCCCCGAAGCACATCAACCAGTAGGCCGGTTGAAATCACCGCCCGAAGAAAATCAACCAGTAGGCCGGTTAAGGGACCGCCCGAAGCAAATCAACCAGTAGGCCGGTTAAAGGACCGCCCGAAGCAACAAACTATAGAGGGGTAGCTATTCCGACGAAAAATATAATAAACACATCGTGCCCTTTGAAACCCTGGAATCGGACTTATGTACCGACAGCGCATGTTTTCCAGTAAGCGCCGCCTTAGGGCAGGCAGCCGAGGGAAAACCCCGCGCCGTAGCCGTCCAGGAACTCCTTAGGCTGGACCACTTGGGCCCAAAGGAAAGGAAAAGCGTCGAAGACCTGATCCAGAAATCAGCCGACTTCTTCCACCTGCCAGACGAGCCATTAGGCTCTGATGGGACTCGACTGCGTGGGCCACCATTCGCATTCCACCGCCACCTTTCTACTGGACACCACTCGCTAGTCTTGATGCCCAAGTCAAGAATCTTTGCGAAGGCAGGAATCCAGAGGCAATGCAACACAGTGTTGCCAATATATCATGGACAGAAGCAGTCCTCCAAACTCGACACCAGGGACAACAACCTCCAAGGTATCGAGGCCCACGACGAAGACCCTCCAGCAAGCACACCACGCCAATTCACCGACACCCGCCATGAGGATGTGCACAAGGCCGTTGCGAGAATCGAGTGAATTCACATATAAATATAAGACAATTAGAGTTCCTTGAGGACTTTCACGAGAAAGCAGTTGGAAATGCGAAATTGTGTTGTCCTATAAAAGGGTAGTTTTTATTTTACTTACTATAGCCGTAGGGTATATACAATATTTACAAAGATAAAAAGAATTATTTTATCACCTTGTTACGGTCGCCCCCAAAAACCCCAATTAGGGCAGGCAACACGGCGATCGCCCAGGACCGCAGCTCATCCCCCGGAACGACTCCAAGTCGGGGCCCGTAGGGCTCGCCGTCGTCGCCGAACTACAAACAGGCGAAGCGGCAGGCGCGCGACGACGCATTAAAACGGGCGCGCCGCTCAAAACGAGGAAAGGAAAGGAAAAGGAAAAATCAAAGTGGCACAGCCCACGAAACAATCAACCGACGCCGTGTCAACAAACGAGAGGATGAGGCCTGTCCAAGACTCTAGTCAATGTGTTCTCTAATCTAACTTATTACTGCGACCGTGACCTTCCGTGCACCTCAACCGTTTCTAAAAGACATTTGTGTACCTATCGAGATCCCGTCATCGTTTACCGTGCAAATATCTATTGTACCGACATCGATAAGAGTATGGGCTTGTTTATCTTTAATTCTCTATAAGGGAGCCTGCGTGCTTCAAGATGCCCTCGCGAATTATCCGTGAAGAACGTATTATTCTCGGCAATAGAACGGAAAGCTTTTATGGGCTTGTTTATTCCGTAAAACTTGTATAAAAGGGAGCCTGCGTTGCTCTACAAGTTAGTTCTTCTACAATTTTCGCCGTGCGTAAAGTCCAGTTCTTCTACATTCTTCGCCGTGCACAACAGTCAGTTCTTCCACAATTTTCGCCGTGCGTAAAGTCCAGTTCTTCTACATTCTTCGCCGTGCACAACAGTCAGTTCTTCTACAATCTTTCACCGTGTGTAAAGTCTCTGCGTTCGTCATTCGTACTGTTATGCCGCGTTGGGAAGGTGTGGGGTGATAGTCTCGGTATTCACTCCTCTTCTCACAAGCACAACTTAAGGTTTATTAGAAATAGCGTACAGTTTGCAAAATGAACTAAGTGATTGAGCGGAGTATCGAGCAGCGTTACGATGTTGCTTGCTCGATGGTATTTCTTAGAGTGTCGGGCCCAGATTTGGGCGTTTTCTAGGTGCTGTCTAGTGGGGGAAAAACCCTTAGCGTCGGTCACGTAGGCACGCGGTGCATATGGTGACATCACCATTGGCACAAAGCTTCGTTGTCTTGAAACTTAAGTTATTTACGCAAGATGAAGGGCTTGCCCTAACGGATAGCTATAAAAATAGTGGTGGCTTAGACCTAACACAGAAATGCTTAAATCTAGTGGTGGCTACAACCTAACACCCCCTCCCTTATTTTAAAATTATCCTTACATCATATGGATAATTTTTAGAATACTCTATATTGGCTGGAGTCTTACACGTCTACTTCGCTTATGGCTAATAATTGTAGCATAACTCGGAGGTGCTTCAACTATTGAATTTCTAAATATCAATGATGGTTCGGAGCTATCTCAGGTGTATTGTCAGCTGTCAATGTATGGTTTGTATAATTCTGTGTACCTCCCGTATTGAAGCAATTTGTATATTTACTGCCAAAGTAGCATGATATGATCTTTCAAAGTCTAAATTTTGCAATTCCCCAAAGAAATACAATTACTGTAATGATTATAGCAAAAGTTTGAAATATTGTCCAATTCTTATGCTGGTACAAATACGTGAAGATTTTAGTCTGAAAGCTGTCAATGTTCTTAATAACGCCCTTTACAATTGTCGTTTCGTTTGATATTATTGTACTTAATCGTTTGTTGTCTGCGTATAGTTTATCTATCTCTTTGTTGTAATATTCTGCATCTGTTTGACTCAAAGTTCTGTATAACAGGTTTGCTAGATCCCCAATGGGATTCAACTATGCTTTCTTAACACGGTTCCTTACGCTACTGACATATCCTAAACTAGCTACTATAGTGCGTTTTTCTTTACTAAATCTATTAAATCGGCCCTTAATATTATTAATAGTATTAATCGTCGTGAGATCGTGCGGGATGTTTAGCACTCGGGAGCCCAGTGCTTCAGTAATGCGATCCTCCATGCTTTTGATATCTCTTAGGTCGTAAGCGAGAATAGTTTTCCAAATTCGATGATAGATTCTCGTGGTACCCATCGCATCGAAGTGTAAATTTGGTACATTTTTCATGGGTGTAACGACGATTTGCTCCCCATTTGTCTGGTATAATATAAATGTGAATACTAGCCACGCAGTGGCTACGGATCTAAAACAGAAGACATGTTAGCATATTTCAAACGGTTTAGATGGACTAATTGTTCCTTTCCCTTTATGTTAATTATTGCGTTTACGTCTCCAGATAATGATTTTACTTGATATGGTCCTAACCATGGAATACTTAATCCGCTAAGTCTATCTCTACCTTGATTTTTTAACCATACCCAATCGCCTGGTTCTAATACTAATGGTTTAATAGTTTTATCAAAATGTAATTTAGTTTTTGTTTTCGCTTCTTGTAATGCAATTGAAGCCCGACTCCAAAGTCTGTCCAGATGGGACTTAAAACCCTCTACGAAATCTGTATACGTAAGTCCGTTTTCATTCTGTAGCTGCTCTAATTCTGGCGGTTCTCTTCCAAACGCCAATTCGAATGGAGTTACATGTGTTGCCGAATGAATGGTGGAATTGTACGTATATATTGCTGCTTGCAGTAATCGGCTCCAATCTCCTTTTTCTTCCGTGATGGCAAGTTGACTCTTCAAAAAATCCTTAAGAACTGCATGAGCTCGCTCCAATGATCCGTTTGATTCGGGTCTAAATGCAGTAGTATGGATCAAGTCTATTTGCATCATTTCCGTAAGGTGTTCCATAGTTTTACTCATAAAATTTGCCCCCTGGTCCGTAAGAATGGTCTTCGGCGCTCCATACCGCAGTATCCAAGTATCGAGCAGACCTTGTGCTATTGTTTCTGCCTTTTGATCGGCCATCGGTTTTCCTTCTAAATATTTCGTCAGCTGATCCTGCATAGTCAAAATATATTTATTGCCATGCTTATCCTCAGGTAACGGTCCGACTACGTCGATTGCAACTTTGTCATTGAAACTCCTCGGAGTGTCTGTAATGACTAAAGGGCTTCTTGTCGGCCTTCTAACGATTTTGTTCTCTTGACAAATGGTGCACGTGTTCACGTATTGTGTTACGTCTTTATATAAACCGTTCCATGTGTAAGACCGAAGTATCTTCTCAATAGTGCTTTTTATTCCTGCGTGTCCACCTAGAAGAGTGTCATGCGCTTGTCTCATAATTTCTAATTTTTCCGTCTCTGTCTCAGGCGTTCTAACCTCTCTTTCTAATAGCGTCAAATGTATAGAAGGATCATACAGTGTACTCAGTATGATTTCTTTTAAGGTGCGCTTATCGACCAGCGCTAAATTCGTTAACGTTGAATAATCCATAGTAATCGAATTAATCTCTTCTGCTAAAACTAAATCTCGAGTTTCTTCCAAAGATTCGCGAATCTTATCGTGGGAGAAACTTTCGCGAGTGATTTCGATAGTGTTGTCCTCGGAGAACTCTAAAGAATTTCGTTCGCCCAAATTGAAATTAATTAAGGTACTGTCAACTGCTGGTTGACTTGCGAAAACTACCGTTTTCCTCCATGGTACCCTATTAGTTCTTGCAATCATTACCGGATTTCTACTAAGCGCGTCGGCATTCGCATTTAAACACCCTTTCTTGTAAATTATTTCATAATCGTATTCTTCCAATACAATTCGCCACCGCATTTGCATGGCACTAGGCTTCTTACAATTCGCTAACCACCGCAATGGTTGATGATCTGTTAAAATCTTAAATTTTCGTCCGTACAGATAAGGTCGAAAATGTTTCAAGCTCCATACGATCGCCAGTGTTTCTCGATCAGTCGTCGAGTAATTTTGTTCCGCTGCGTTAAGTGTCCTGCTTGCGAAACTAACCGGCCTCTCGTGACCCTTCTCGTCTTTCTGAGCCAAGACAGCCCCCAACGCTTCGCCAGATGCGTCTGTTGCTAGAATAAATTCCTTAGAAAAATTGGGATAAGCCAAAACATTATCGCTGAGAAGTTCGTTCTTGAGTTTTTCAAATGCTTGCTGTTGCGATGTGTTCCATTCAAATTTTGCTTCCTTTTTCAATAAATTGTTCATTGGTTTAGATATCTTTGAAAAGTCCTTAATAAATCTTCTATAATATCCGGCCAACCCTAAGAATTGCTTTATATTCTTTTTGTCTTTAGGAACTGGAAATTCTTTAACAGCTTTTAACTTTTCCGGATTTGGTTTCACGCCGTCTTTGGTAATTAAGTGACCTAAATATTGTAACTCTGGTTTTAAATACTCACATTTATCTGGTTGCAATTTCAAACCTACTTCTCGAAGTCGTTGAAATAATATCCTTAGTTTATCGCGGTGTTCATCGAGAGTTTCCGCAAACACAACTATATCATCTAAGTAGACAAAACATATTTTTCCTATTAATCCTTTCAATGCTTGATCCATCATTCTCTGAAACGTTGCAGGCGCATTCTTGAGTCCAAATGGCATTCGGTTATACTCGAAGTGTCCTGCGGGTGTAGAAAACGCCGTTTTCTGTTTGTCCTCTTCTTTCATCTCTATTTGATGGAAACCACTTGCCAAGTCGAAAGCACTAAACCATCGAGCTCGCCCTAACTGGTCTAAAATTTCCTCTATATTTGGCAGTGGATAAGCATCGTGCAAAGTTTTGTTGTTTAATCCTCGGAAGTCAACAACAACTCTCCATTTTTTCTTACCGCTTGCATCCGCCTTTTTCGGCACAACCCATAACGGTGAATTGTAGGGGGAAGTAGAATCGCTCACGATTCCTTTTTCCTTCATATCCCTTACCTGTTCGGTAATTACATCCAGATGTCCTGGGGGATACCTGAATTGCTTCACGTACACCGGTACTGAGTCAGTCACAGGTATGCTATGTTTTACCAACGTGGTACTTGGCAGATTGTCGCCGGGCAATGTGTAAATATCCTCGAAATCTTCTATTACACTCGACAATTTATCTTTTTCGTTCGCATCGAGCAAATGGCTAAGCCTCGAGTTTTCCTTTAGAACCTCGGTCCTTAAGGGTTTCGAGTTTACTTTAAGTATCCGATGCAGGGTTTTCGTTAGCTCGATCGTTTGCTTACTTGTATCTATTATCGCTCCTTCGGCATGCAGGAACGGCATTCCGAGAAGACCGTCTTCTTCTATTGGAAAATCGTCTGGCACGATAACTAGCACATGTTGCCTGTCTCCGATATCCATGCGAGCTTCGCGATGACTAATTAACGGCTCACTCGTGATGCCATAGAATTTATTATTTCGCGCTCGCGTTGGTAATCCGGCAGACTTTGATTGTTTGATTAAATTTAAACTTGCTCCAGTATCGAGGAGGAAGCGTCTTGGTTCTCCGTTTCTTCCCAATCGGATTGCAATTGCGAGCTGTCTACTGGAATCTCGTCCGAGTTTAAGAATTTTATGTTTGGAGGTTTGCTTATCGGTCGCAAGGGAAAATTTTCCGATCTACAATCTTTTGCGTAATGTCCTTGCTTATTACATTTAAAACACGTTGGAACAAACGGTGATGAATTTTCGCTTCTAATAACAGGCTTGGAGAATGTTGACGTGATAGGAAGCTTCGTCGGTAGAGTCGCGTTTCTACTATGCGTTTCTACGCTGTAACCGTACGACCTTATAGGCCCGAACGAACACCGATATATATACAGTGGTGGATGTGCCCCCACCACCGGCAAGGGGAACAACCCCAGACACCACACCGCCGGCCGGTAGGGTGCGTCTTAACAAATGACATTATTAGTTTCGCTAAACAATCCCCACCACTGGCGAGTATATAAGGCGCCGAAATTAGGCAATCGAGGCCTTTCGTGCCGAGTCAGCCTGTAAAGCACCGTATGTGCTAAGACTCCACGAGAGTGCAGTATCTGGGAGCCCTCAGCTCCACGTGCTCAGTAGTAAGCGCGCCTCCTCCGAGGACTTTGCATAAGGACGATAAGAAGGGAGTTGTTAAGAGGGAAGATCCACGCCGTCTCGCCTCCGCTCACGCACCGGCCGCGCAGACGTGTGTGTGATACGAACTCGGCCTCAGATTTTATTATTTCATTAAAAGGGAAACGACTGGCGCCAAGCCCTCCCCGCTCACGTACCGGCTGGGGCATTGTGCGCATTTTGGTCTTAAAACGCCACAGGGAGCTGAGGACCTGTGGTAGCCCTAGCGATTATATAAGACAGCGAGTCAACGTTTATCGATAGATTTAAAACTCTGCGGAGCGATCAGCTGTACCGAGCTCTGAAAATAAATAGGAATATACACGTATAAAAAGTTGAGTTCAACGCCCGAACACTCTCCCCCACCATCCGCCTCCTAAGCAGGAGCACGAGCTTCTCTCTCCGACATATACTAGAGCACTGGTGTGGGTTAAGAAGTGACCGCTCACACCAGCGTGCCGGCACACCGACGCGGCGTACATCACAACAAACCGCGTTACCTTCAAATCACGGACGATCCTCCGAAATATTACGAAAGAACATACATTAAAACGCGATAAAATAATACATCGCGGTTAGCGAAAGCAAGTACGGTCACAAATGGCGCCCAACGTGGGGCGGATGGTTTGAAAGCGCGGTGAGAAGAAGGGCACGAACACGCGATATAATTGTAAGAAAAGCGCATTAATAAATCAATTTAGGTATTACCAAATAAAGTACGCATACAAAGGCACCATGAATAAGGACACGGGAGTCCAGACGCGGAAGAAAGCCAATGAGGCTAGATCGGCACAGGTAGAAATAGAAAATGAAGCGGAACAAGCGGCCGCAAACCAACACCGGATAGATGCAAACGCGCTACAAGCGGCACTCAACGAAACGGTGGAACACTTGCGCAGGGAAACACATAGGACGCTGTCCCCGGATAACGATAACAGCCCAGAACAAGGACAGGAGAGGAGACTAGGACGAACACAAGACTTGGAGAGAATGCTCGAGGAGATTCTCAAGCACGTGGAAGAACAAAACAAACGGATAGAAAGTTTAGAAGAAAGACTGGAGGCACAAACAAACGCGAATATACATGAAGCAAGAAATGAAATTACGGAGAGATTTATTGTACATAAGCATAACGTAAACGGTGCCATACAGGAATGGAAAGTACAGATGGAAGACGAGATCGAAAGTATTGCAACGAAGCAGCAAGAATTCAAGGAAGAAGTGCATGCGAGATGCCGCGGACTAGAAGCCGCAATGAGAAGACTAAAATGTCGAGAGACAATAGAAGAAGAAGAAACAGTAAGAAGAACGCGACAGGAGGAAATAGAACAAAACAGCTCGGGAAGGGAGAACGTGCTTCCACCATTCGAACGGGATAGGCCGAGGACAACACGACCACTACTGAACACATCAAGGCAAAGCCGAGAAACCACGCCGCGGGATCGTTATGCAGGCGACATAAGGCCGCCAATAACCCGCATGGAAACTGCAACAACAACGATGAGCACACGTCCGTTTGTCGTGAAACCACTGTTGCCAACGTTTGAAGGGAGAGCAGGCGAGAAACCCCCGAAGTTCATACGGGAACTCGCCACGTTTTTAAATGCAGCCGCCGTTCCGGACGAGGAACTGAAATTCATTATCACGCAAGCATTGAAGGACACCGCCAGCGAATGGTGGGACTTAGTGGCCGATGAAATCGAGGATTGGGATGATTTCAGATACCTGTTCCTAAGACGATTCTGGGGACCGGCCGCACAACGCGAAGTGCGAGTGCAATTGAATTCAGGAGCATATCGCCCGGAGAGCGGCATGTCACGCGTCAACTACGCGATGCGCCTAGTAGGTGCAGCACGGGACCTCGTTCCCAGACAACCGGATGAGGAGATCGTGATCACCATTGCCAGGCATTTTTCCCAAACCATTAACGACAGCATTACGGGACAGAACATCTACACGATTGACGGACTACTGTCCATGCTCGAAAGGTTCGACTCCGGAGGAACGGTCAACCAAGGAAGGGATTACTACCGGGGCCACGAACGGGAAGAACGGGAAACCGGACATCGACAAGGAGGATACCGACAACCAGCGTACCAGAACCAGGACCGTCCGAACAGATTCCAGTACCGACAAGAGGACCGGACACGACAAACGGGGTACCAACAACAAATAGAGCCAAATCACCGAAATCAGCAATCGCGAGGCGGCGCTCCACATCAGAGAGGAGACGTCGTGCGATACGAGGAGAACCGTGGGCCAAGTAACCAAGCGCCACGGACCCCAATCGGTCAAATTAGGACATTGCGGGTAGAAGATGAGCCGAGTCAGCCAGAAGTAGGGCTGCCGGAAAACGACGAATGGGTCTCGCAACAGAACGTCCAGGGCCACCTCCCGACCGGACGTGCGAGGACTCAATAGAACAAGGGGGGGGTGACAACATACAAATTATTGGCACCATCTTCCAGCTCACACGGGAAGAGCTCCTTCAGGAGGAAGTATACAACGGATTTGAAAGAACAAAGGAAAAGGGCTCCAGCATCCAACTGACGATTGAGGGGATAAGCGTGGAAGCTGTTGTCGACACAGGCAGCACAGTCACAGCCGTGTCAGAAAAATGGCACGCCCAGAACGCGCAGAAATTATCAGGATGCCCGATCCTACCAGTTCCTGTAACATCCGTGATAGGAGCGACCGGAAATCGATCCACCAAAATAAATCGCCAATTTTGGGCAAATGTTGGTGTGCAGGAAACCAGGAAAGACTTAACCATCGTCATAGTGCCTGGGCTGATCTGCGATTGCATCCTCGGAATCGATGGACTCCGTGAGTTCGAGGCAGTCATGGATATGAAAAATAACACAATCACCATCCACGCCGGGGACCACACGGAGACCGTACACCTCGGACAGATAACAGGAGCTGATCCAGAGAAGATTTGCACGACCACAAATGAAGACGACACAGCAGAGGATCCGATGCCACCCACGTTTGAGAAGAACAACGCGGAAGCAACGGCAAACTCAGTGCCGGGATACAAAGGGTCCGCCAAGAACGATGTGACAACACCAACATCGGGAGAAGACCATGGCCAACGACAAGGATGGAAGAACAAGGGGAAAGTACCGGAGTACCCACTGCAGCAGAAGACTCAGGGTGACGCAGGGGAAACTGTCCTGCTCAAAACAGACCCAGTTTCTGATGCAGCAGACCGAGAAATCGCCAAGCCTTGTCCGCCTGAAAGTCCCAAGGCAACCATGCATCGCGGGAAACCACCAATCACACCATCAGCAGAGAGGGTCTAGAAACAACAGGAACGACCAACACACTGGACCCGAACACCGGAGACTTATCAGCGAGAACGCAGCGGCAGAACGAGAGGAAGTCTGCAGCAAACAGGACCTACGCTGCGCAGTCCACGAGAATCCTGTCTACCATCTCGCCTTTCAGGAACTGACGGAGACATGCGCGAGACCACCACAGCGCGGGAATATGGCGAAGTCTCAAAAGTGCAGTGTATGCCCAAAACGACTGGTGACAGTGCGATCTGAAGTGTGGTGTGGAGGAATGCCCGAGAGACATTGTATGGGTTATGGCCAAGCGGGGCAGTAGAATAAGGTAGAATGTAAGGAACAAAGACACACATTCTTTTCTTTTGTACATAGCCCGTAAGCATTTAGCCACAGGACAGAGTACGAGCGTGATGACATTTATTTTTTTATTTCTCTTTGATCGAATCATCACTGCGATTTAGCAACCCGCGCATGGAGCAATTACACGGCGTCCTGCTCCATGTAATAGAGTTTAAGGGGGGGGTTTGTGTAACCGTACGACCTTATAGGCCCGAACGAACACCGATATATATACAGTGGTGGATGTGCCCCCACCACCGGCAAGGGGAACAACCCCAGACACCACACCGCCGGCCGGTAGGGTGCGTCTTAACAAATGACATTATTAGTTTCGCTAAACAATCCCCACCACTGGCGAGTATATAAGGCGCCGAAATTAGGCAATCGAGGCCTTTCGTGCCGAGTCAGCCTGTAAAGCACCGTATGTGCTAAGACTCCACGAGAGTGCAGTATCTGGGAGCCCTCAGCTCCACGTGCTCAGTAGTAAGCGCGCCTCCTCCGAGGACTTTGCATAAGGACGATAAGAAGGGAGTTGTTAAGAGGGAAGATCCACGCCGTCTCGCCTCCGCTCACGCACCGGCCGCGCAGACGTGTGTGTGATACGAACTCGGCCTCAGATTTTATTATTTCATTAAAAGGGAAACGACTGGCGCCAAGCCCTCCCCGCTCACGTACCGGCTGGGGCATTGTGCGCATTTTGGTCTTAAAACGCCACAGGGAGCTGAGGACCTGTGGTAGCCCTAGCGATTATATAAGACAGCGAGTCAACGTTTATCGATAGATTTAAAACTCTGCGGAGCGATCAGCTGTACCGAGCTCTGAAAATAAATAGGAATATACACGTATAAAAAGTTGAGTTCAACGCCCGAACACTCTCCCCCACCATCCGCCTCCTAAGCAGGAGCACGAGCTTCTCTCTCCGACATATACTAGAGCACTGGTGTGGGTTAAGAAGTGACCGCTCACACCAGCGTGCCGGCACACCGACGCGGCGTACATCACAACAAACCGCGTTACCTTCAAATCACGGACGATCCTCCGAAATATTACGAAAGAACATACATTAAAACGCGATAAAATAATACATCGCGGTTAGCGAAAGCAAGTACGGTCACAACGCGTCTTGGTGCATTATAATAATTTGATCTTGTTCTCAGCTCGTCGTTGCGTTGCTGTTCGTAAGCTAATCGTTGTGCTTCTAGTAACGTGTGAGGACTTTGATGTAAAATATCCTTATAAAGTGCATCGTTCAGATTTCTTATATATATCGGGATCGTATTTAACTCTTCTGCTCTTGCAACTGCATTTCGCTCAGATACCGATAGTTTTGTATTTGTACTTATGGCTCTCTTAATATCCCGGTGTAGAAGATTAAATCGTCTAGTATATTCGCGCACGTCTCGCCTGCCCTGTTTCAAATTGTTCCTTTCTTGTATCAGGAGATCGTAGCTTTTTGTTAATGAATATTCTGTCAATAATGCCTCATATAAATCTTCCAAACTAATTAAATCCCTTTGATCCACTAATACTCCTGCGTCTCCCTTTAGTTTATGACTACATATCATATTTAAATAGATGCGCTCGTCTAAAATGAGCTGTTTCATTTCCTTGATTTCGCGAATAAACTTTTCTACTGGTCTGTTGTAACCGTCGAAGTCGCGAATCATATCTACGGCTTCTCGCGCTTCCTTGGTATACCGCATGAGAGTTTTCCTCGAAGAAGATGCTTCTGTATCACCTTCCGAATGCGTTTCGTCGCCGCTATCTCTCGGAGGTGCACTAGCGCGCTGCCTTTTTAAGCGTAATTTTGCTAGTTCTGTTTCAAGCTTATTTATTTGATCTGCTACACTGGCTTCTACTGGAACGTTTTCAGCCTCGACTGAAGTGCTCGGTTTTGACTCAGTTTTCAAATTACTCATTTTTAAGTTGTATTTTCTTTGCGAAATTTCTAATATTTCTGAATCTTCAATAGACTTTTCTTCACTAGTATCTGTTGTAATGTCGACTCTATCTTCGCAAGTTCGGTAGGTAGTAAAAGACATTTACTCACCGAGTTGCGAACTGCATCTCTCTTAGTTTCGTGGATTTCCTCGGATTTCCTTTTGCCAACTTGCAGCTATCCCACCGCTGCCACCATAAAAATGTCCTCTGTTATGCCGCGTTGGGAAGGTGTGGGGTGATAGTCTCGGTATTCACTCCTCTTCTCACAAGCACAACTTAAGGTTTATTAGAAATAGCGTACAGTTTGCAAAATGAACTAAGTGATTGAGCGGAGTATCGAGCAGCGTTACGATGTTGCTTGCTCGATGGTATTTCTTAGAGTGTCGGGCCCAGATTTGGGCGTTTTCTAGGTGCTGTCTAGTGGGGGAAAAACCCTTAGCGTCGGTCACGTAGGCACGCGGTGCATATGGTGACATCACCATTGGCACAAAGCTTCGTTGTCTTGAAACTTAAGTTATTTACGCAAGATGAAGGGCTTGCCCTAACGGATAGCTATAAAAATAGTGGTGGCTTAGACCTAACACAGAAATGCTTAAATCTAGTGGTGGCTACAACCTAACAGTACGTCTGGCTTGTCCAGAACAGTTAAAAGTCGTTTCTCGAGCATCAACCTGTGAGGTACAGAGGTAACACAATTTACCACAATACCTGCTTGCATCACCGTATGCACATTTTTGTATTGTTAGCCTAAGGAAATATATATATATATATTTATTATATATACTTGTGCCAAGACATCACTTTCCAATGGCTACGCACCTATCCTCGAAACAAGTATAAAAACCTCTTATTCTCCAAAGATAGAGCGAGTCGGGTGGAATTCCCTTTTTTAAACTTGGCGCTCATTCTATCGTCATTACAACGCGTTCGAGAGTCGACCACCACAGCATCGATTATTCTCGATTCTTCTACGAGCTTCAGCTCCTCACCTCCGACAGGCTGATCCACAGGAATACGACAGAAACCGGTGACCAAGGGGTCAGAAATTCCGTAAGAAGGGAATTCATCCAAATTCCCCACGGGACTCCACGCCGGGTCGTAACACACCTATAAAAGGGAAACGACAATTAAAGTCTATTCTCCTTCTAGCCTTCTCCTAGCCTCTCTTGGTCCTCTCACACGTGCTCTCGTGCTGCGTAATACATGTAATCGCCGTGGACTAAAGGGCGCGCTGAGCTAGTAAAGCGCGGCCAATTTGAATTAAAGCAAGTACACTTTCTTTACATAAATATGTGAATTCTTTTCCAGGGGGGGGGAGGTGTTACGTCCTACGTCCTCCACCCGCCTACCCAGTAGCCATACTCTCGCAACGGGCTCATTGCACCATGTATCTGCCCATTATCAATAAGTCGCGCATAAGCAAAATAAGGTTCATCGCTCCGCGTAGCCTTCCGTCGTTAGTAGGTCGCGAATAAGCAGAATAAGAGCCACCGAAATTCCTTCACGGAATGCTGATGCCGAATCAGCCCGCAGGTCAACCACCCAACAAACGATCAGCGATCCGCGGCCGTGTAGATCCGCGAAGGCCAATGCCAATTCCACGAAGCGCCTTGCGACCGTCAGCAAAATCTACCATTTAAATAGGCTTACAACCGCAGAGCGAGTGCTCTTGAGTCAACCAAGTTCGGCCACGATCAATCTAAATTCGGCAACTCATAAACCAGCGTTCGACTGCGATCATTCTAAGTTGTTCAATCTTCGCGCAGCAAGTAGTGTTACTCATTAAGCGAACCATTGTAAACCAGCTAAGTGCACTTCGAGATAAAGCATCCAATCCACTATCTGAACATTACTTCACACGACTGTGCCCTTCCTGTGCGTCCACACCAATCCACAACCACACACCATCTCACGCACCCAAAGCTGTAGCCATTCGGACACCTCCTTCTTACACTCCGCGATACGTCAGTGAGCCGCTCCACTGACGGATCAAAACCCTTTCGGTGCGATCACTCCTCCCGTCCGTCCTCGATCCCCGGTATACCCGGTGAACGCAGGGTGCCAAAAACGAGGACGTAACAACCCCTCTGCGCTTACCCCGGAACAGTCATGAAAGTTCATTTCATATACCGTTATTTTCTAAGATATTATTTTAAACAACATTTTGTGTTTCAAAAATACATAATCACTATTACAAAGTTCCAGAGAAGAGATTTTCACCCCCTTGATACTTCTAGTGTTCAGTCTTCCAAATTTAATATAGTTGTCAGACGAAAAAGCGAAACATGTTTGAAACACTAGCTCTTGACACACATCGTAACTGCTCTCACCGTGCCACTGTTGCTTGTTTGTGTGCGTTTTCGTCGGTCGTCAAACAAATGAAGCATCGTCTTGTGAGTGAGTATGCATGTGTAGGTGCACGCATGGACTATGGCCACTCTCAAAACGATGCTGCTGTCAACGATGAGTGAACCCGATGTACGAGCTGTCTATGAATATTTTTATTCAGACTATACAAGGATACTCTACTTGTCGCCAATTTGGTGCTAACCGTGTTATCTAAACCACCGGAGTGTACGAGTAAATCTCTACCGCAATTAAATAATAATATAAAATACCCTTTTCAAACTTTACAAAATCATATTTGGCCTATGGCCCTTAACAGTCATAGTCGCTACTCGATTCGTTGCCAAAGATGTGTCAAGGAGCTTCGTTGCGAATTGTCCCGTCGCGTCGTCCTCCCGACTCGACCCAATCTCGTGACGGACAAGAAGAACCGCGACTGTTTGTCTGAGCGGGTGAACGAGAAGTCATTGGTGTGTTGGAGATTCATTCTAGTATTGGAGAATCGATGTAGCTTGCTCGGCCCGATCCGAGACTGTCGGGCAGTGAGCAAATGTGGCCGATCCGCGACTGTCTCGGATCGGGCCGCACAAGCTACACCGATTCTCCAATACTAGAATGAATCTCCAACACACCAATGTTTTTTGCTCACGCGCTCAGACAGTTGCGGATCGGCTCGAGCAAGCTACACCGATTCTCCAACATTAGAATAAGTCTCCAACAAACTACATTTTTTTTCGTACGGCGGCGAACCGATCAATCGATGAGGGCAATGGGAAACCATTGAATCGGTTTGCCCCGGCTTGCCTACGCGCCCCTGATGACATAATGCTGAGGCCGAACATGTATTTTATTACATAAGAGCATCTGTTGGTTAATTTTTAGACTTTGAGGCGCTGAAAACAAATCTAAAATCCGTTTATCTCCATCATCCTCAGTTTTTAGAAAGGAAAAAATAAATATCTTTTGTACGTTGAATAACATTCTGTGGGAAGTGACACACGCCACACCAGTCCCTTGCCGTGTATCGCCGGCCCGGCACCGAGCCTCGGCGTGCGTCCGGCGAAAAACATAAGCGTCGCGATGAATGAAGGGAGGAGAGAGGTGACGACGCACGACTCACGAGGCAGTCAGCCACGGATGTATGTACATTGTACAAATGTATATGATTGTAGGACACACGTGCGTAAAAATTAAAAAGCGAATTTGATTTCCGATTACAAGCTTTACCCGATACCCACACATTCAGATCGTCAATTTAAAACTTAGACTATTATTAGTTATAGCAAAAGAATGTGGCAACTTTTCTGAATAAGATCATTGCGCACACCTATTTTTCCGAATCCTTTCCAATTTTTAGTCAAAATGACTAATCTGCCATAAATTCTAGTGTCTAATTTTACTGCATCATACAACAGGTATATTTCTTCTGAAACGATAAATAAAATAGTTGTTGAAGTCACGCACTGACAGCAGATGTTCTCCGACCGTTTTAATAGCGTCCTGCGCTGCGGATGTAAACGTTATTTTATATTCTTATAAAAACAATTAATGAGCAATTACATAAAAAAATCGGGTAGGCTCAAGTTCAATTGAGTTGTCAGTTGGGTAGGAGTGTAGGACTAAGACTTGCAGATTGGAGAGTGAAGTTGAGCTAGTCAAGTATAGTCTCTAAGCGTTTATTTCATGCGGGTGTGCTGCCGTGTTTAACTCATTGTCAGTCTATCTCGGCAACTGTGAGTGGAACACAACGAATTTGGTAAAGAATGTTTAAAATGATCAGCTTAAAATAATGCAAAATGTTCTTCGTATATTCGAACAGATCTTGTCGAGAGCTTCAAAGCGATGCCATGCACGGTTGTGTTGTATTGACCGTTTCCGAGACAAGCCAAGATAAACGAAGTCAAATGTGACCGCACACCCATAAATATTGCACCGTTTCCCCGGGCAGTCGATATTTTCCGCAATACACTAATCGATTCTTACGCTTCCAGTGGTCTATTTAAACAAGTTTTTCGTTTTGTTGCAAAACATGCAGCCGCGTACCAATTTGAACTCGAATGCACACGAGGGCAGCCCGAGGCCGCATGAAAAGTTGATCCGAGACGCAACGAACTGTTTTGATATATTAAACAGATATTGCAAAGTAGCGAAAGAAACTGATGTTATTTTTAAATCACGTGTTAATTACTCTTTAATTATGTATGCATCTGTGAAGTATCGATTACAAAGGTGAGGGTGAAATCAAATTTTAAAATAAAATCTCATTACGTTTTAAGCAGTTACACAATGGGTAATGTCAACGTTCTATGTTTGCCTATTACCTACGGTACTAGCTCCAATTACCGACGCCAACCGACGCCGCCAAGAGACCTCAGCGCCCCCTCAGACCCCATCCAGCCCCCATTTGCGGGCCGCTGTTTAACACAGGCGCTGGCAGTCTTTAAGAATATCTCGTCGGTGGTTTGACTAACTGCGACATAATTTGCAATGTTTCCGGATCGACATACCGAACATGAAACGTCATCCATTTCGTATTAGTGATGTCTGACGTTTCATCAATAAAAATACTAAACTTTGTATTTCGTAGAATGGCCGAAACACGTTCCGTTTCAACCGGACACAAGACGTTTGCAATTATTTTAGTGCATTTCGTGTCACTCATACTCATGTTTTCCAACACGTCAGGATCTGTTCCCCATTTTTGGAAAAATGCTAACAATTTTGCTGCTGACGTAAACGGAATGCCAAGTTCGGTGATAAGAGCAGCGTAGTGAATTTCCGCTGCTTTACGTCGCGCATCTAATGACAATTCCGATTCGTCCGTGAAATCGTCTTGATCCTCTGTTTCTTGCCTTTGTATGCATCTTTCGTTTCGTATATGAACCGCGGATTCTGCGTGACGATAAATGTGATTTAATCGAGCCGTTATCACCTTCTTACAAAAAGCACAGAAACACAATGTTTGCTGATCTGATATTTCCCGTAACCACGGTTGGAACTCTTTCAAATCTAACCATTGTTTCCGAGATGTCCGTTTCACAGAAGAATGTTGCTTCGATACTTGGTGGTCGCTATTTGGTACAGTTACAGACATTTTCTTTACATTGTTTATGTGACACACAGAATTCGCGTGTCTGGAAATATGCGTATCACAGGAGAATTCTTTTTGACAGATTACGCAATGAAATAAACTAATGTCGGATGCCACGGGTCGCACCCATGAGTTATATTTTGTATCGCGAAGCCATGCTTCGCAGAACTTCCGTTTATATTTCTTTGACTGCAAATCAGACATTCCTGTTTAAAACCGCAAGAAACAGACTGAAATAAATAAATGAATAAATAAATAAAACTTACCCCGCGCCACACGCTCAGCCACTCACACATACACACGCGCGTGGAAGTTACAAACTATGTTTCGCGGATTGGCAGAACGACTACTGACTCACTCTACACGGCATAAAATGGTACAATTAACCGATTGTAACGTGCACGACCGAGGCATTTAGAGGTGATAGCGTCCGCGGATACACAAGCCTCAATCCACCAATAAGGGCATTTGAGCACTTGTAAACACGAGAGTGCGCGAGAACATTTGGTGACCGGGAGCGTTAGTCTTTTGTGCCAGCTTGCCAAAAGAAGACACACGAATGGATACATTCCGTAAGTACATAATACGTATTCTCATAAATTCCAATTCCTTTTCATATGACGTCAGCCCGTTTGTAATGAAATTGTAGATTGATGATGATATTGATTAAGAGAATTTAATGAAGTCTGTTCGGGAGATACATTTGTAGCAAAAAAAAATTGAGATTAGAGTTTGACGTATATATGCGCCTTTCCCATTGTTACAGTATTAAAGATTCCGTACATTCCTACAATTTGTTCTTTCGTACAATGCAGAAATATACTTTTCAATATCTCAAACTTCGATTCAGAACATTTTTATTACAATTTCATAATGATGTTAATTTTATCATGTAGGAAGGTTTATTTTACACGCGGACCGGCGTCCTACTGGATCGTCTTTTAATTCTCGCGTCTCAGAATAAATTTTGGTGAAGGGGTAATGGTCACTCCAAATTACTTAACGCGTCCGTTCTCTTCACTTTCCTTTAATTTTCTGC
Organism: Priocnemis perturbator; assembly: GCA_963942575.1. NCBI lineage: Eukaryota > Metazoa > Arthropoda > Insecta > Hymenoptera > Pompilidae > Priocnemis > Priocnemis perturbator. Next base: position 482,113 of record CAWWDK010000066.1, read on the forward strand.
CTTTTCGTCTTCGATCGCTCACCTCACACGCATTCGCATTCTTCCTTCCGATTTTCTCACCGTTCGCACCGAATTCGCTAATGACAGTCGTACGATCACCTTTCTCTCTCTCTCTCTCTCTCTCTCTCTCTCTCTCTGAGGTGTGAGACGTGTTAATTAGTGCTCCGTAATTACGTACCGAATTAAGTGGGAAAAACAGTTCAGTGATACGAATAAATGGGCACCGTATGAATATACGGATAGAGGAATGTGGAAAAGTGTTTATCTACTCTGTGGAAGCTAGGATTCAGGTAGAAAAATAGGAAATCCGAAGTTGGGAACGTAGCTGTGGTGTGGCAAGATATGCTGACGTGTACCGGGCAGGCGAAATCAGAGTAGCGACACGAACGTGAGAACATCAAAACAGCACCGATAAGGAAGAGGTTATTAATACCTAATGAGGCGTAAGGAATGGATAAGCTAAGACTAATTAGCGCGACACCTGTGACGTGCAGGCAATGTAGGAAAGAAATCCGAACGCAAGCTATTAAGTGCATACCATGTGACAAGGTATTCCATCCTAGCTGTCATAAGCTCCACAAGGTCTACAATACTGAAAACGAATTGGTACCTTGTTCGGGAAAGACGGAAGGGGTTACAGTGAAAAATACAGCGGAAAGCGGGAAATCAAGCAGTGAACAAAGGGAACGTAAATTATCAAACGCGGAAAGTAGGACAATGGATGCCTAAATTGAAGCCATATACAGTCTAGTAAAAGACATGAAGAAGGAGATGATAGGAAAGAAATTTATAATAAGCATAATAACTGAAGCTATAGATGAAGAAATGGATAGAGTGCGACAAGAGATACAAGCTTGGAAACAGGAAGAACTTGCAAAAATGGTAACGAAAATTATCAGGAAAGAAATACAGGAAAACATAGCGGACTCCTTGAGCAAAATTGCACTGCCCGAAAAATTGGAGGAAGATGGAAAGAAGAAAAGCTAGAGCGAAGTTGCCATGAAGAAGCGAGAATCGGTAATAATCATCAAACCAAGGGATGAAGAGGCTACTACAAGCGAAACTACGAAAAGGGATATAAAAAGCAAAATTGATGTAGCGAAGCTAGGTGTAGGAATGACAAAAATGAAGAAAGTTGCAAATGGCGCAGCAGTGGTTGGGTGTGAGAATAAAAATAAAACCCAAGCCGAAAAATTGAAGGACAAGGTAAATAAGGATCTAGCCGAAAAATATACAATACAAGCTCCAAGAAAAAGTTGAAGATAAAAGTTTTAGGAGTAGAACAAGAAGACTGCAAAAACGAACAGGAGTTTTGGGAACAAATAGCAGAACAAAATGGATTCAATAAGGAGAAACTACAGGGAAAGATTGTGCACAGCTCAAAACATAATAGATTTCAGCAGATGACGATCATTGCAGAAGTGAATGCTGAGACCCGCAAACTGATGCTTGAAGAAGGAAAAGTGAAAATAGGATGGGCAATATGCAAAGTAGAAGAGTATATAGGAATACTTAGATGTTTCAAATGTTGCGGATACTATCACTTTGCTAAAGATTGTACGAAAGAAGAAGCATGCGGCAAATGGGCGGGGAAACATAAAACCCTAGAGTGTGAAAATGAAATTAGGAAGTGTGCAAACTGTGAGGAAAAAATTGAAGTGTTCAAATTAAAAAACATAAACGCGAACCACGGGGCATTCGATACTAATTGTCCATGTTACATTAGAGAGCTGGAAAAACAGAAAAGTATAATAAATAATAGTTTATAGCAAAAAGAGAAACCAAATAGGGCTAAAAATAGGATAATTTGCCTAAACAGTCAGGGATTCATTAGACATAAAGATGAAATTGTAAATGTGCTGCTAGAGAAGCATAGACCTAGTGTAGTAGGATTCACCGAAACTCATGTGACACATTCGGTGGAGGACCATGAGTTACATATTAGTGGATATGAGTGTGTAAGAGGGGATTCAGAATCGAATAGAACAGGAGGTGTACTGCTATATATTGACAATAAAATCAAATATAAAAAAATGGCGGTGAACAGTAGAGAAAGAAATTGGTGGTCGATAACAGTGAGAATCATTGATAGAAACTATAAAGGTGTATTAATGCTGGTGTACCACTCGCCTAATTGTAGTGATGCTAGTTTTATCGATTTTCTCGAGGAAGAAGGGGACAATAATATGTTGAATGGTGATATAATCATAATGGGAGATTTTAATATAGATATGAAGGTAAATAACTATTGTCAAAATAGGCTAAGTAGGGTCATGAACTCTGTAGGACTGAAACAGTTGGTTAAGGAACCCACGAGGATAGTCAACGCCTCTGAGACAATAATCGATTTGATTTTCACAAACCTGGAAGCGGAAGTTGAAGTATACCATGAACCTAAAATAACGGATCATTCTGCAGTGATGATGTACTGGAATGTGAAGGGTGTGATAAAAAATGTAGGAAACAAGATCCAAATTAGAGACTATAATCGAATGGACGGGGACAAATTTAAGAGATTGATTCATAGAAATCTTACATTTGAAGAGAATTACCTCAATATAATGGCCAACCTAACGGTAAACACAATTGTTCAATGTCTCGATGTAGTTGCGCCAAAAAAAGAAATAAAAGTACAACTAAAGTGGCAGGGAAAACAATGGTTCTCTCAGGAAATGAGACAGGTTATGAGGCTAAGAGATGAGGCGTATAAGGTAGTACGGGAAAGTAAGAGTAACAGCGATTGGCAGCTGTTCTGTCGACTGAGGAACAATGTTGTTGATATGTGTAGAAAAGCCAAGAGAGACTACTTAGAGCTAAGATTAGATTTAAGTAAAAACGATCCGAAAAGAATGTGGCGATCGTTAAAGGAATTGCTGAAAGGATGTACAGATAGAGATAACAAATATAAAGAAATTCAGTATGGAGATAAAATAGTCAGCGATAATGAGAAAATGCCAGATGTATTTAATAGATACTTTGTAGATAGTATTAAGGCACTTCTGGAGAACAACCTCAGAGTGCACACAGTAGGTGAAGGGAAACGTGCGGAAAGTGTATTGGAATCATTTAGAAAAATTGAACATCAACAATTACATAAAATAGTCCAGAAGTTAGCAAATAAGAGCGGTACTGAGGAAGGTATAAATGTACAAATAATGAAGATAGTAGAAATAGAGGCGGGCGAAAAATTATGTTACATGCTAGACAGGTCGTTGGAGGAAGGGATATTCCCTAGTGAATGGAAAGAGGCGATCGTGATTCCAGTACCAAAAGTGCAGGGAACGATCAAAGTAGAGGAATTTAGACCAATAAACAAACTGCCGGCATACGAAAAGATACTAGAGAAAATCGTGCAAGACCAGCTAGTGGAGTACCTTGAAAACAACGACCTGATTACAGAGTGCGAATTTGGCTTCAGAGCGAAACATTCCTGTGAAACAGCGCTGCAATGGGTAATATCAAATTGGAAAAAATCTGTAAGTGAAGGAAAAATGATAGGGGTGGCATTCCTGGACCTGAAAAGGGCATTCGAGGTAGTGGATAGATTCATATTAATATAAAAGTTACAATGGTATGGAATACAGGGAACTGTATTATAATGGTTTAAGAGTTACTTGGAAAACAGAACCCAAAGAGTAAAATTTATTGGAAATTTATCAGACCCCATAGAGGTCGAATTAAGTGTCCCCCAGTGTTTGCGATATCACATGTAAACGCGGCGTCTCACGCGGACGCGTCTTGCGGCAGCCCTCCCGGGGCCCCGCACTCCGCTGCCTACGAACTGGCACGTTACCGCCAATTTTAGCGACTTGCCGCCAATTCGTGTACTAGCGCCTACGAGCGTAATTTCCGACGGTACACGGATTGGTGGACAAATTCCTTTCGGACACCTTATTGGCATCGATACGGCGCCATTACCCCCTCTCGTCACCGTTACGACGATCGCGGAAGCGTGACTGCTTCACTTGCGTTCCAACCTCTGTTCCGAGAACCCGTTTCACAAATTCCGAGATTTTAACTGTGTATTTTCCGAACCACAAGTATAAGATTAAAAGCCGTGAAACAAGGATCGCAAGCCAACTCCTATACTCAGTTTATTTAAAACACCTTTTCCGACATATTCCTGATTTCCTCTTACAACAAGTACAATTTACACCTGTACTATTTCTCCTTTCTTTCTCCCTTCGTGCCTTCTCGAATTTTCCTTCCGCGAGGCTGTCCCCAGCCTCGAATCACCCTGCCACCTACTACCGGGCTCCTCAAAAACATTTGGTCCTTCGAGCCGGATTCGGGAGTGAAATTTGAGAAGTACGAAGTCGAAGCCTAAGCCAACCGAAGGACGTCCACGATGCCACCGTCCAAAGCCTCCGAGATGGACTCTTCGGTCGAGCAGCTTGCCATTGTGCAACAGGACTATTTGGACCTTATCCTCAAACTCTGGGCGAATTACCAGAAGTCTGGAATAAGCCGACGTACCACCGCTGCCATCGATGCTCGTCTGTCCTCGCTGCAACAGTATTGGCAGGACTGTCAGGAACGGCACAAGGAGATCCTCGCAGCATCTACAAAAGAGATACGTAGCGAACATGATTATTTTAAGACTAACGCCTTTAGCTCCATCAACGATTGCGTTGAAGAAGTGCGTGATTCGCTCTTCTCGCGGCTCGTGCCGACCTCGCTGCGATCGGTCAGGGAACCCCGGCGACGGGAACCTCGTCCGAACCGAGTAAGAGCAGTATAGTATCACTGCCTCCGATAAGCCTTCCTAAATTTGCAGGCGAGCTGAAAGAGTGGTCAGGCTTTCGTGATTTATTCACATCTCTTGTGGACTCCCGGTCAGACCTATCCAACGTGCAGAAACTGCACTATCTGAAATCCAGTTTCGAGGGGAAGGCATTCCAAGTCCTAAAGAACACTGAAGCAACAGAGGTAAATTATCTCTCAGCGTGGGACTTGCTGAAGCGTCGGTATGAGAATCCACGGGCAATATTATATTCGTACCTAGATGCGTTTTTAGAAATTCCACGGGTGGGATCCAATCGTGAACGGGATCTGCGCTTCCTTCGAGATCAAGCGCATGATATTTATCACTCGATCCTGAGTCTTTCGCGCCCCATTGACCTGTGGGAAGACCAATTCGTTCATTTTTTGCTGACGAAATTAGATAAGCAGACTCGTCACGATTGGGAGCTCACACAGCATGACGTCACGACATTTCCGACTTTCGAGCTACTTGATCGTTATTTATCGATCCAATTACGCGCATTCGAGATCGCCGGGCCGAGCACATCTACCGCTATTCGTTCTCCACCTAGGGATACAAAAAGGGTTTTCGTTAAAAGCCACCAATTAACCTCAACAAAAGCTAATTGTTTTGTTTGTTCTGGCGATCACCCGTTATACCAGTGTCCGAAATTTACGAATTTTTCGGTAGCCACCCGGATCGATACATTGCGTGCGAGCGACCGGTGTCTTAATTGTTTTCGCAAAGGTCACTCTACGAAGGCCTGCTTTAGTAAGAATACGTGTCGCCTGTGTAGAGCCAAACATCATACACTCACACACCTGGAACAAAACACCGTTACGAACGTTACCAATCCAAAACAGCCGATACGTAACGGTTCGAAAGAGCGTATTCAGGATACCGCGAGCGGTCACAATAGCGAAGTGACTAATCACTTTTCCGACGCGACGGTGACTCATACAATCTTACCTACCGCTATATTGTTGCTCAAATCGCCACAAGGATACTCTACTCGTGTACGTGCACTTTTCGATCAGGGCTCTCAGGTCTCCTTCATTTCCGAGTCAGCCGCGCAAATTCTCCGGTCTGATAGAAGGAAGACCTCCGTTAACATCACCGGGCTCGGTACTAATCGTGTTGGCACTGCTAAATACAAAACTATAGTTAGTGTCAGTCCGTGTGACGAGCAACAGCCGCCGGTTAATATATCCGCCTTGATACTACCTACACTTTCCAATTATTTGCCTCCTCCGATCCGATTAAATTCCGAGTATAAATATTTACATTGCCTCAATTTAGCCGATTTTAATTCCGATAAACGCGAGCCCATTCAACTAATCATTGGGGCTGATTATTTTGGCGCGTTCCTCAGCGATGGGTTGATAAAGGGCCCTCCGGGTTGTCCCATTGCCCAGCTAACGACGTTCGGTTGGATCTTGTCAGGGCATGTACAAGATTCCACCGACGACTCCGAACATGCTATAGTGAATCATCACACTACTGAAAATGAAATCCAGTTAGCTATTTCGAAATTCTGGGAAATTGAAGAAGTTCCTTGTAAAATTCCCCTCACCCCGGAGGAACAACGGTGTGAGGATTATTTCCGGGACACCCATACGCGGCTTCCAAACGGACGTTATCAAGTCCGACTTCCGACTAAACTTCCATGCCCACTTCCTATCGGTGATACAATGCATCGCGCGCGCCTGTTATATCTAAAACAGGAAAATAGAATTAATAAGGACACGGAACTTTCGAACAGTTACCACGATTTTCTTCGCGAATACTTAGAGTTAGGACATATGGAATCTATACCGGTTTCCGAAATAGGTACTGTGGGGGCTTCCTATCTGCCGCATCATCCTGTCGTAAAGCCATCGAGTACTACGACGAAAACGCGTGTCGTATTTAATGCGTCATTTGCTTCATCTAACGGATCCTCGCTGAATGACTTTCTCATGGCCGGACCCAAGCTGCAGTCTGATCTACCTGCACTAATTATGAAATGGCGTGCTTTCCTTTACGTGCTTACGACAGATTTGAAACAGATGTTCCGGCAGATAATTGTTGCGTTACCTGATGCCGACTTACAACGTATATTGTGGCGGCCTCCTTCCGAGCAGGAACTCCGACATTTCCGACTCACCACAGTTTCTTATGGTACTGCGTGTGCGCCCTTTCTTGCCAATCGCGTCATCAAACAGCTTGCAGCTGACGATGGCGATCGATTTCCTTTGGCCGCGAAGATCCTAAGGGAAAACATTTACGTTGACGACTTACTTTTCGGGGCTGACTCCATAGGACGTTTACGGGAAATGCGCGATCAAGTGAAGAGTCTCCTCATGGCGGGTGGCTTTTACTGCCACAAATGGGCTTCCAATTCCCAATTAATACTTGAGGACTTACCTCAATCCGAACTTGCAATTCAACCTTGCAAAATGTTTGAAGAGACTCCTCACTTGAAGATATTGGGCGTATTTTGGGATCCGACAACCGATAGTTTCTCCTACCGTGTTTCTCCGTCTCTCATGGTCTCTACGAAGCGTACCTTCTTGGCATTTATTGCGCGATTTTACGATCCGCTGGGTTGGGTATCGCCGTGTACTATAGCTGCAAAAATCCTAATGCAATCCATCTGGTTGCGCAAGCTTGACTGGGATGAGATCTTACCATCCGATCTTTTATCCCAATGTCATTCCATACAGAACGGACTGCCCACACTCCACTCACTTACGCTTCCGCGCTGGACGGGGCGACGATCAACGAGTCAGAACGCCGAGTTACACGGCTTTTGCGATGCGTCCAATTCCGCCTATGCCGCAGTCATCTATCTGCGCTGTATGGACGAGAATGGGAAAACTCGCATCACTCTATTATACTCTAAAACGAAAGTTGCCCCGCTCAAAGTACAGAGCATTCCAAGATTGGAGTTGTGTGCAGCGGTTCTTCTCACGCGCTCTCTGTTGTGCACGGTCAGATCCATGGACCTCTCCGAAGTTCCTCTTTATTGCTGGACGGACTCCGCCGTCGTCCTTGCCTGGCTTAGTAGCCATCCTGCAAAATGGAAGGTTTTTATTGCTAATCGCGTAGCCGAAATTCAAAGTAATATGCCTTACGCTTCCTAGAGACACGTCCCCACCGCTCAGAACCCGGCTGATTGCGCGTCGCGCGGTATTACCTCTTCCGAATTACTCAAACATCCGCTTTGGTGGGAGGGACCGACGTGGCTGACATTAGCGCCTTCCGAATGGCCTTTGAGCAATGCTATGGGTAGTTCCGAGACTGCTTCCGAACGTCGCAATAGCGTCTCCGTACTGACCGCTACCGTAAATCCGATCCTCGATCTTCCGAATCGCGTTTCGTCGTGGCCTAAATTATTAAGAATAGTGGCGTACATGCTTAGATTTAGTTTTAATGCGAAGCGTCAATTGCCCCGTGTAACGGGACTGCACGTGCGCGTCTGGGAGCTTGAGAGGGCTGCAGATATCCTCTGTAAAGTAACGCAGGCTAATATTTACAACCTTGGCAATCTCAAGCCAAATTCGTCGCTAGATACAGAGCGACATAAGACTCTGCGCGCTTTGAGTCCTTTTATGGACGAAAAGGGTCTCGTTAGGGCGGGTGGCCGGTTGAGGTTTGCCGACATACCTTACTCGGCCAAGTTCCCGATTTTGCTACCTCCCTGCAGACTCTCTCAACTTCTCATTCTCTACATGCACCGTGTTTCGTTACACGGAGGCCTCCAGCTTACCTTGCGGTTATTGCGTCAGCGTTACTGGATTACGAACGCCAGAACCTTGACTAAACGCTCTATTAATCATTGCGTTGTTTGCGTGCGAAATAGGGCATCGTTAGCCTCTCAGCGTATGGGAGAATTGCCAGCCGTTCGAGTTACTCAGTCTCGTCCATTTTCCAATACGGGCGTCGACTATGCCGGTCCTTTTGCAATCCGAGCGTCAACCGGCCGAGGTTATAAGACTCTCAAATGTTATTGCGTCATCTTCGTGTGTCTAACCGTACGCGCCGTACACCTGGAATGCGCCTCCGATTTTACTTCCGCCGCATTCTTAGCCGCCTTTAATCGGTTTACGTCACGCCGAGGACTTCCGTCCACAATGTACTCCGATAACGGCACGAATTTTGTGGGTGCCGACCGTGAACTTCGAGCGCACTTTAAATTACTCACCGAAGATGTGAACTTGCACGATCAACTCGCGGCGGACGGTGTAAACTGGCAATTTATCCCTCCTGCTTCCCCTCACTTCGGTGGGCTATGGGAATCGGGCGTAAAGAGTGTGAAGCACCATTTGCGTCGTATTATGGGAAAATTCGTTCCCACTTTTGAGGAGTTTTCTACGCTCCTGGCCAAAATCGAGGCCGTATTAAACTCTCGCCCAATGGTGCCTCTTCGTGACGATCCGAACTCCTTCGACGCCTTGACACCGGGACACTTCCTTGTCGGTACTACTTTGAAAGCCGTCCCTGAGCCCTCTGTGCTGGAAGTTAATATCCACCGATTATCGCGTTGGCAGACAATACAGAGGTTCCAACAAACCTTCTGGAAAATCTGGTCTAACGATTACCTTAATAGTCTTCGCCAGAGGGTAAAGTGGCTACGGCCTGAGTCAAATATCAAGATTAACGATCTTGTCTTAGTGAAAAATTCACTACTTCCGCCGGCAAAATGGGAGCTAGCCCGCGTGGTCAGGACGTTTCCCGGTCCCGACGAACTCGTACGCGTCCTAGAATTAAGAACCGCAAGGTCGCATTTTCGCCGTCCGATCACTCAAGTATGTAAATTGCCCGTGGATGCTCACATCGACGCCGATAGCAGTTCCAGCTAAACTACACTATGTGAGCCTTACGTTGCTCTGTCCGTTCCTTGTCCCTACTTCTGTCCTTTTCGGCCATGTGCCAGCGACGCGGTCGCCATTGTATTACTGGAATTTTCCGAGTTCTTTGTTTACATTCTATTATATCCACTACGCCTATCCGATTATTTTGTTACGCGCGTTAGTATGTAAGCCTTATTATATGATTGTACTTACCGTATTGACCAGAGGAACTGTTTCGTCCTCAAAGCGTACGAGGCGGGTGGTAATGTTTGCGATATCACATGTAAACGCGGCGTCTCACGCGGACGGGTCTTGCGGCAGCCCTCCCGGGGCCCCGCACTCCGCTGCCTACGAACTGGCACGTTACCGCCAATTTTAGCGACTTGCCGCCAATTCGTGTACTAGCGCCTACGAGCGTAATTTCCGACGGTACACGGATTGGTGGACAAATTCCTTTCGGACACCTTATTGGCATCGATACGGCGCCATTACCCCCTCTCGTCACCGTTACGACGATCGCGGAAGCGTGACTGCTTCACTTGCGTTCCAACCTCTGTTCCGAGAACCCGTTTCACAAATTCCGAGATTTTAACTGTGTATTTTCCGAACCACAAGTATAAGATTAAAAGCCGTGAAACAAGGATCGCAAGCCAACTACTATACTCAGTTTATTTAAAACACCTTTTCCGACATATTCCTGATTTCCTCTTACAACAAGTACAATTTACACCTGTACTATTTCTCCTTTCTTTCTCCCTTCGTGCCTTCTCGAATTTTCCTTCCGCGAGGCTGTCCCCAGCCTCGAATCACCCTGCCGCCTACTACCGGGCTCCTCAAAAACACCCAGGGATCAGTATTAGGACCTCTATTTATCTTACTTTTCATAACTGATATAACAGAGATTATAAGTGATAAATGTGTAGTCAGTCTATTTGCAGACGATACCTTAATTTATGCATCAGGACACTCTAGTGAGAAAATAAATCAGAAACTTAATGAGCAAATGAAGAAACTTGAAAGGTGGCTAGATGTAAATAGGCTGCAGCTAAATGTAAGCAAAACCAAAGTTATGTTAATAAGAGAAACGAGAAAGAAAGTACCTGATAGCAACCTAAAAATAAAATTAAAGAATGAAGTATTAGAAGTAGTAAGTGAAATAAAATATTTAGGAGTTGTGTTAGATAAAAATCTAAATTTCTCGGCGCATGTAAATTATTTAGGGAAAAAAATAGGAGCAAAATTAGGAGTGTTACGTAGGGTTAGTGTTGACCTGACACCTTATTTGAGATGTGTAGTATATAAAACAATTATTGCTCCGTTATTTGAATATTGCATGACAATTTTATTGGGGGTAGAAGTAACGAATTTACAATATTTACAAAAGTTGCAAAATCAGGGAATGAGGATCATACTGCGGTGCAATATAAGAACTAAAATAAAGGACATGCTCGAGGCATTACATTTTATGTCAATAAGGGAAAGAATGGAATATAATGTATGTATGCTAGTGTATAAAATGGTAAATGGGCTGTGCCCAAATTACTTATCAAATAAGATAGAATTAATGCAGCAAGAAGGGGCAGTGCAAACTAGACAAAAGGGTGTAACCGTACAAAAGAGCCTCCTTGACGAATCTACTTAAACGTTCGCACGTGCACGGGACATCTCACTCGTTTACCTGGCGCGACTCACTTTTTCTCCTTGTCTAACTCAGTAACTTCTTTCACTTATAATTTCAGTCATAGCATTCACTCTCTTTCTACTTCAAGGCCGTCTTTCTTTTCTTTTTCTTCTAACTACCGTCTAGACACCGCGATTCTCGTTCTCTCTTTCCACCTACCTTTCTCGTTTCACCTACTTGACAATATTATTTTCGCGCTGTCTCACTCTTACTTACCTGCCGTCTCACTCACGCTAGCCCGTACACGCACGAACGCACACCACTCGGCATATACGAACGGACATACACAACTCATACAGGACACAGATAGAAACATTTGTAGACGCGACGAACACATATACAAACACTTGTAAACGCGACATACACACAAACACATGTAACAGCGACTATCACACATTCATCCATCAATCATTTTCATATATTGTCGCGATCTGAACCGGCATCCGCGACTGTTTTGGTCGGCGCGCTTTTGAATCGGTCCGTTGCGACCTCGCCGCTGTCGAGGCGTTCCGCGACGCTCCCGCTCCCCGCGCTCCCTGCCACGGTCACGGGTGGACCGAGTAGCTCGGAGGCCGAGGGGGGACCGCGGGGAGGGGTCTCTTTCCCCGAATCCACCTGTGGATGAGGTGACTAATTGGTCCCTTTGAGCGAGTGAGCGAGTATAGCGAGCGAGTGATTAGCAGTTTTTCTTTGAGGCGTGAGTGAACAGTGAGCGAACTTTGGCGTATCTTCTGCACCGTTAAACTTTGGCCGTGCGTGGGAGGTTCCTTGAACCTACGTTTTGTGACGAAGGCGGAAGCGCCGTGTCTGTCTTTTGTAAGACTGGGCGAATAAAAAAGGGTGCGTGACCACAACGGGCGAGGTTTTCTTTCGATCCGACCTAGTACCTTCGGGGACGGTCCCTAGCCGCGGTCGCGGCTTCTCCACCGCTGTTCCCTTCGGATTCTTTCGCCGGCGCGAAAGAACGACGGGTTCCGCAAAAACATTGGTCCTTCGAGCCGGATCTAGGATAACCGTTAGGCGTTCTCGCGCCAAAACCGCTCCGGGTCACTGAGGTCGTCTGCCGCGTGGTCGCAGTGACGGGGTGTGGTGTGCGTGCAGTGTTGTGAGCTCCGAACCGTTACGCACTCCTGTTCAAACTGAGCCGCGTGAGCTTTGACGTCACGCCAAACGTCCGACTACGCCGCGCGCCGCTGCGAGCGCTGCTCGCGACTCATCGCGCCGCCCGACTCGTGCTTCCATTTCGGCCGCCAGGGGCCGCTAGTGTCACAGTGTGTCGTCGACCGCTCACCGAACTATGTCGCTCCCGCCGTCTACTTCTGGGACCGCTCTCGCGTCCGCCTCCGCTCTGGAGTCGACGCTGACGAAACAACTGGCCTCTAAGAGGCTCATCGAAAGGTTCTGGGAGAACCTCATGAAAATTGGGAAGGAAAAGGTGACCTCGACCTATCTAACTGCGCGCCTACATTTATTAGAGGGCTATTGGCAGAAATTCGAGAACGGGCACTTCGCCTTGCTCGATCTCGAGGACGCTCAGAAGACGGAGTACATGATGGAGGACCTGTACTGCGATACGGAGAGCGCTTACATCGAGGTCAAAACTCGGATTTGGGACGCGCTGCAAGCGGCCCCCGCCGTGCCGGCGCCGACGTCTTCGGGTCCCGTCCAGGGGAGGCAACTGCCGCTCCCGAAGATCAGCCTCCCAACGTTTTCGGGCGATCAGCTCGCCTGGGAAGGCTTCCGGGATCTCTTCCGCGCGCTCGTGCATGACGTTACGGACATCGCCGCCGTACAGAAACTGCAATACCTGAAAATGAGTTTGACAGGTGAAGCCGCCGCGGTGGTCGCGAACACCAAACTTAGTGAAAGTGGGTACCGCGTTGCGTGGGAGGATCTTATCGCCCGCTAGGACAACAAACGGGTGTTGCTGTCGGCGCATATGCGCGCCCTGCTGACGAGTCCTCCGGTCACGACGGCCTCGTCATCTGATATTAATCGACTCGTCAGTGCCGTGAATCACGCCGTTCGCTCGTTTCGTTCTCTGAAACGGCCCGTGGACGCCTGGGACGATTGGTTCGTCCATATACTGGTCGACAAATTGGATTCGGCGACGCGCCTCCTATGGGAAGCCTCCTTATCGAATAGCACCGACTTCCCGAAGTTGACAGAGCTGCTCGATTTTTTGCTGACGCGCGCTCGGGCACTGGATGCTGCCGGACACTCGCAACCGGCTCCGGCTCGCTCGCCCTCTCTGACCAGACCGGCGCGTGGGCGTCAGGTCGCTGCGCTCGCCTCCACTGCTTCCCCCAATGCTCTGTCAGGTAAATGCTCGTTATGCCAGGGGTCTCACGCCTACAATTATTGCGCGAGATTCCGATCTATGTCGGTGACGCAGCGCCGTGAACTCGTGCGGAAGAAAAGCGCTTGTTTTAACTGCCTGAAGTCCGGCCACGACGCCGCTCACTGTCCGTCGGCTTACCGATGTCAACGCTGCCAGGAGAGACATCATTCCTTCCTGCATCCCGCCGCTCCGGGATCCCACGCCCCTCGCTGGCTCCAGCCCCAGCCCGGAGGTCCAGCATGGACCGTCCACCGCCGCACAGCTGACGTCTCACGTCACGGCGCTGTCAACCGCGGCCGATCGTACCGTGCTTCTCACGACGGCGCGCGTGCTCCTTAAGGGCCCGGACGGCCGGACGCTCACCGTTCGCGCGTTGCTGGACTCAGGCTCAGAGGCATCGTTCGTGTCGGATCGGGTCGCGCAGGTGCTAGGCCTCGCGCGACGCCGCGTTTCGGTCCCCATCACCGGAACAGCGTCGCACGCCGTCACCGTATCCATCGCCGCACCGGGGTGCCCATCCTGGAGTGCAGAACTACCCTGAGCCTTGGTGTTGGGTAAGCTCACGTCACGCGTTCCGGCGGTCCGGGCTGCCTTGCAGTCCTGGCCGCATCTCGAGGGGCTCCCGCTCGCCGACCCGGACTTCCGGGTCCCCGCACCAGTGGAGGCCATTTTGGGCGCGGACGTCTACGGCCGGTTCTTGCTGGGCGGCGTCGTCCAGGGACCCCAAGGCACCCCTTCCGCTCAGCTGACCGTCTTCGGTTGGGTGCTGATGGGCGCCGCTTCTCCGCCGTCGAGGGAGCCTGCGTCGCCCCCGAGCGTGGTGGCTCACCACGCCCTCGCCGGCCCCGACCTGGATCGAGCTCTGCAGCGCTTCTGGGAGATGGAGGAGTTTAGTTCCGTGTCCATCCCGACGCCTGAGGATGCGCGCTGCGAAGAGCACTACGCCGCAACTCACCAACGGGAACAGTCCGGCCGCTACGTCGTGCGCCTCCCGAGGAGGGAGGGCGGCGTCATGGAGTTGGGGGAGTCCAGAGCCCCCTGCGTCCGGATGCTCCTGTCTCTGGAGGCGCGGCTGGGTCGGAACGCTACGTTCAGACCCCGCTATTCTGCTTTTCTGGCCGATTATTTGGAGCAGGGGCACATGCAGCGGGTCCCGGCCGACGGAGGGGGTGGGGACGCTGTCTCCTACCTGCCACACCACCCGGTCGTGAAGGAGGGCGATCCTGCCGGGAAGATCCGGGTGGTCTTCAACGCCTCGTTCTGCACGTCGTCCGGTCACTCGCTCAACGACTTGCTGCTTTCAGGCCCCCGGCTACAATCCGACCTGTGGGTCGTAATAACGAGGTGGAGGTTATTCCGGCACGTGTTCACCGCGGACATTGTGCAGATGTTCCGCCAGATCCGTATGCACCCCGAGGATTGCGATCTCCAGAGGATCGTGTGGCGGGACCAGCCGGACGGGCCGGTAGACGACTTCCGCCTCACCACCGTCACCTACGGGACGGCTTCGGCACCGTACCTGGCGCTTAGGACCCTGCTGCAGTTGGCTGAGGACGAGCGTGCGCGCTTCCCGCTGGGGGCCGCCGTCATCGAGGCCCACTCATACGTCGACGACCTGCTCGCCGGCGCGGACACACTTCCGCAGGCTCTCGAGGTGAGACGGCAGCTGACCGGGATCCTGATGGCGGGCGGCTTCCCCTTGAGTAAGTGGGCGGCCAACGACAACCAGCTCTGCCCCGGTGAGGGCTCCCAGCTGCGTCTCCTCCCTACGGAAGACGCCTTCTGCACCCTTGGGGTGCTGTGGAGTCCGACCACGGACACCTTCCACCTACGACCCGTGGCCGGGCTTTCTGTCCGGTCGGACGTGACCAAACGGAGCGTGCTGTCGGACGTCGCCCGTTTCTTTGACCCTCTGGGGTGGGCGGCACCTGTATTAATAGCAGCAAAGATTTTAATCCAGGAGCTGTGGATTGCCGGCGTCGCGTGGGACGAGTCGCTGACACCAGAGCTGTGGGCGAAGTGGTCCCTTTTCGCCGCCAGTCTCACCCACCTCGAGGACGTCCGAATTCCACGCTGGCTCCAGTGTGCAGCTGAGGGCTACGTTATCGAGCTGCACGGCTTCTCGGACGCCTCCAGCCGGGCCTACGCCGCCGCCGTCTACCTCCGGAGCACGGGCCCCACCGGGGTGACGACCGTGAGCCTGCTGGTCGCGAAGACCAAGGTCGCCCCGGTGAAAACCGTGTCCATCCCGCGGCTGGAACTCTGCGCGGCGGTCCTCCTGGCGCGGCTGCTGGATGCCGTCGCCACGGGCCTGCGCTTGGTAGAGGCTCCCCGATACGGCTGGACCGACGCTGAAGTGGTGCTGGCCTGGATCGCTTCGCACCCCTCCCGATGGAAACCTTACGTGGCGAACAGGATCGCCACCCTGCAGGAGCTCTTGCCGCCAGGTGGCGTCACGTGCCCACTGCGGACAACCCTGCCGACGCCGCCACCCGCGGAATTCCTGCAGCCGAGCTCGCTGCCTTAGACCGATGGTGGTCAGGTCCGACGTGGCTGGCGCGTCCGCCGGCCGAGTGGCCAGTCTCCAGCGCGCCCGACGGCAGCGATGGGATAGAAGAGGAGAGGCCGTCTACGAGCCTCACCGTCTTCTTACCGCCGGACTGCGAGCTCCTCTCCCGCTATTCTTCCTTGGCCCGACTCCTGCGAATTACCGCTTTATGTCGTAGGTTCGCTCATAAAACCAGGCACCGGGCGGAGAGACGTACCGGATTCCTCAAGGCCGAGGAACTAGAGGCGGCCCGGCTCGTCTGGGTGCGTCAGTCGCAGGAGCAGGACTTCCCAGAAGAGCTTAAGGCCCTCGCCTGCAACCGGCCGCTCGCAAGGGGATCGGCCCTCCTACCGCTGCGACCGTTCCGAGGCCCGGACGGCCTTCTTCGCGTAGGCGGCCGCCTCCAACACTCGTCGCTCCCCTACGACGAAAGAAGCCCGCTAATCTTGGCGAAAACTTCGCACCTGGCCCTTCTTCTGGCCCGCGAGGCGCATCTGAGGACGCTCCATGGAGGCCCCACACTTACCCGGAACATCCTGGTACGGCGCTTCTGGGTGATCCATGCGGGCAGTCTAGTGCGATCGATTGTGCACAAATGTGTGCGGTGCGCTCGCTTCCGCGCCGCCGCCAGCCAACAGATGGGGCAGCTTCCTGCTTCGCGGATTCAACCCGGACGGCCATTCGAGATTTCCGGAGTCGACTACGCAGGCCCCCTCCAGCTCCGTACTACGAAAGGGCGGGGGCATAAGTCGTACAAGGACTACATCTGCCTTTTTGTGTGCTTTGCGAGTAAAGCCGTCCACTTGGAAGCAGTCTCCGATCTTACCACTGCTTCCTTTTTAGCCGCCTTCCGGAGATTCGTCGCACGTCGGGGCCCTTGCCGCCGCTTGGTGAGCGATAACGGAACCGCCTTCCGAGGCGCCGACGTCGAGCTGCGCGCCATGTTTCGCGCCGCGTCGGCGTTCTACAAAGAGGTTGGAGGCTCCCTGGCCGGCGACGGGACGGACTGGGAATTCATTCCACCAGCCGCCCCCCACTTTGAAGGTCTCTGGGAGGCCGGCGTGAAGGCGGTGAAGCACCACCTCCGACGGGTCGTAGGCGACAGCACGCTCACCTTCGAGGAATTGACGACGTTCCTGTGCGAAGTGGAAGCGTGCCTTAATTCCCGTCCGCTGGCGCCCCTTTCCAACGATCCGACGGATCTGGCAGCGCTTACGCCGGGGCACTTGCTCGTGGGGGAACCGCTCGATGGGGTTCCTGAACCGCCCGGCACCGACACCACGCCGCGACACGCTCTCTCGCGTTGGGCGCAGCTCTCGCGCATGCGCGACCACTTCTGGCACCGGTGGAGGACCGAGTACCTTCACCACCTCTAACAGCTGTCGAAATGGAGGCGGAAGTCGGACAACGTGCGCTTGGGAGATCTCGTCCTTATTAAATCTGAGGTGCTACCACCTACCAAATGGCCCTTGGCTCGCGTCCTCGAGCTTCACCCGGGGTCCGACGGCCTCGTGCGCGTGGTCACGCTCAAGACGAGCGGCGGGTCTCTCAAGCGCCCTGTGGCCAAACTTTGCGTGCTGCCCGTCGAGTCAAGTCCGCGTCAGTCCGGCAGCCATTGACGATACACCTGCTTGTAGGTTAAGAACGTTGTACATACCGCTAGGTTAAGGACGCGTGTACATACCGCTAGGTTAAGGAAGTTTGTACTTACCGCTAGGTTAAGGACGCTTGTACATACCGCTAGGTTAAGGACGCGTGTACATACCGCTAGGCTAAGGACGCGCGTAAAACCCGCTAGGTTGAGGGCGGCGCATCTCCAGGCGTTCGGTCTCTTGCGCTCGCAAGTTAGAAAATGGACGCCGCCCCTAACTTCTCGGCTCACAACACGTCTCTGCTCGCACGCTTCACGTGCAGCTCCCGACTCGCTTCTCTCGTACCCGCCCGGCGCCGTCTCACGGCGGGCGGTGACACTCGCGGCAGTTTTAGTTTCGTCCGGTGACGAGGCGGGCGGAATGTCGCGATCTGAACCGGCATCCGCGACTGTTTTGGTTGGCGCGCTTTTGAATCGGTCCGTTGCGACCTCGCCGCTGTCGAGGCGTTCCGCGACGCTCCCGCTCCCCGCGCTCCCTGCCACGGTCACGGGTGGACCGAGTAGCTCGGTGGCCGAGGGGGGACCGCGGGGAGGGGTCTCTTTCCCCGAATCCACCTGTGGATGAGGTGACTAATTAGTCCCTTTGAGCGAGTGAGCGAGTATAGCGAGCGAGTGATTAGCGGTTTTTCTTTGAGGCGTGAGAGAACAGTGAGCGAACTTTGGCGTATCTTCTGCAGCGTTAAACTTTGGCCGTGCGTGGGAGGTTCCTTGAACCTACGTTTTGTGACGAAGGCGGAAGCGCCGTGTCTGTCTTTTGTAAGACTGGCCGAATAAAAAAGTGTGCGTGACCACAACGGGCGAGGTTTTCTTTCGATCCGACCTACTACCTTCGGGGACGGTCCCCAGCCGCGGTCGCGGCTTCTCCACCGCTGTTCCCTTCGGATTCTTTCGCCGGCGCGAAAGAACGACGGGTTCCGCAAAAACATATATAGAATAAGAAATAACGGTAACGGGCTCCGGCGAAAGAGGAGAAGCGACTCCCACCGGAGAAGGAAAATCACTCGAGTGGAACTTCCCCTTTAACCGATACGGGTATAAAAGGCGAGAAGAAGCACCACTCGAGGCGAGATTTACTTCGAGCCAACACTCGTTGAAGAGATCCAAGGAGTGATCCTTCCGAGTATCGAAACACGTAGATCACACATTAACTGATGATATTTGAACGACGTACGATCCGCGACGCTAGGGAAGACTTTTGCGAAGACAAAACCTCTACCGATCAAAGACTACGGCCGCCCACCGAGGGTTCGCGATTAGTAAAGCACAGTCACGTTCGTCAAAGATACGCGGTACTGCCTCTCTACGAAATCGACACGCTTGACTCGCCAAATTAATAACATCCTCCTATTCATTATCATTCATCATATCAATCTTCGCCGTAAGCCATCCCCGCTCTTGGCACCGGTCACGGCTGCGTTGCGAATGATTGCCATACTTCATTAAAGACTGTTTTCTACACGGTTACCGTAAGCCTCCACCGCTCTCGGCACCGGCCACGGCTGCGTGTAATTCGTGAACGACGACAGACACTGAACCATCCAAAAACCTACCTCAGCATTCTAAGAACTCTTACCGTAACTCTCTCCGCTCTCGGTACCGGCCATCGTTACGCAGCAAGTAGTTCGAAAGACTGTTTCCTACACGGTTACCGTAACTCTCTCCGCTCTCGGTACCGGCCACGGCTGCGTGTAATTCGTGGACAACAACTGACTTATCCTCTACCAAAACTGCCTCGACTCTCTAAGAACTCTCACCGTAACCTTCTCCGCTCTCGGTACCGGCCACCGTTACGCAGTGAGTAGTTCGAAGATTGTTTCCTGCACGGTTACCGTAAGCCGCCCCCGCTCTAGGCACCGGCCACGGCTGCGAGTAATTCGTGAACCTCTGACGACTGCCACGGTATACCATCCCCGCTCTTGGTACCGGTGACGGATACGAGTGGTCAGTCTGACGCACAATCCTTGACAAAACATCCTACCATCACCAACCTCGAGTACGTAATTCGAAGGCGACTGGCGACACTCGCGAATAAGATCATCGGCGCGACGTTACAAATACTCGGACTGTAAGGAGACATAAAACAAAATAAAACTTTCATTGACACATATATACATATTTATTCCCGACTTGACATTCCCGGCTCTGATGACTGCGACCGCGAACGCTTCGTAAGCCGCGACCGCGAAACTCAGAACGAACGCGCCCGCACGAAGGAGGACTTATTCCCTCCAACGCGGAAGGCCGGATGACGAACCCGAAACCACTCGCGACCGTAGCATACGACATAACCACTCACTCCACACCCCGTACGGTTTCAAGGGTAATATTTATATAAGTAAGTGTAAGACTAGCAAAGAGCAAAAAATGTTACTTCATGATGGTTTTAAAATGTTTAACGGGTTACCAAAGGAAATAAGAAACCAAGGAAGATTGAATGATTTTAAAAGACTGCTAGTACCACACATAAAAGGTGGAGAGAGAAAGCAGTGAGGGCAATTGTATATTTAATTTATTTTATATATGTAATAATCGGGGTATAGTGTTAAGGCAATATATGTATATTACTACCGCGATGGTAGCTACTGGAGCTAAATCTCTCTCTCTCTCTCTCTCTCTCTCTCTCTCTCTCTCTCTCTCTCTCTCACTCACTCACACACACACACACACACATTCTTCGTACTTGCCACAATCACCATTTTCAATTATCTTCCAAATACAGATCTATTAATTGATGTGTCTTTGTTTTCACCAACAGACAACCTTACAATAAGCTCGCCTCCGCCGCCACCGAGTCTGTACCCTAGCCGTTTCGGAGGCCGCTTCGCGGCCTCCAAAGTATTGGGCGCTTCACGCCATCCTCGGGTGCGTCGCGGACGTAATTCGTGCGCGAAATTCCCGTAACGCACCCACTCTCGAGTAGGGATGTGGCATCGGGGAGGTTTTAGCCGGTGGAAATCCGGCACTACCCCGCGTCCCCCACGTTGGGCCGCGGGGTGTCTTTGAAAGATTTCCTCCTCGACAAAAACAAAAAAAAAAAAAAAGGTCTGGGTTAGGTCTACATCATCCTCCGCCCGCCTCGCGGGAAGAGGAGGAGGAGGAGCATCCGGATGATTCGGCTGTGCGCTTTCGGCGCACGATGACGAGAATCTGCGATGCCTCCATGCCCCGAGCCAAGACGAAGCCCGGCGGGAGGCGAGAAGTGTACTGGTGGTCGGCGGAGATCGCGGCGCTACGTAGCGCCTGCGTCTCCGCGCGGCGCCGGTTGCTCCGCTTCCGTCGCCGACGACAACGAGGGACGCCGCAGGAGGAGCGCGCTCTGTACGACGCGTACTCCTGCGCTCGTCGGGCTCTCCAAAGCGCGATACGCAGCGCGAAGAGCGCAGCGTGGGCGGAACTCGTGGAGACGGTCGAACTGGATCCATGGGGCCGCCCGTACAAGATCGTGCTGCGCAAGCTGCGTGACGGGGGACCTCCGGTTACGAGCAGACTCGAGCCGGAGTTCTTGAAGCAGGTGTTGGACGCGCTCTTCCCTCCGGACGAGGATGGAGAGGAGCCGCGACCTGCCCCGCGCGACTCCCCAGAATGGGACGAAGAACTTCGCGTCGCGGGAGATGAGATCAGCCTCGCGGTGAATAGGATGCGCGCCAAGACCGCCGCGCCGGGGCCCGACGGTGTACCCGGTAGGGTGCTCGCGCCGGCCCTCAAGACGCTGCACCCGAGGCTGACGAAGATATTCGACGTTTGCCTCCGAAGAGGAATATTCCCCGCTCCGTGGAAGACGGCGAACTTGGTTCTGGTCCCCAAAGTGGGGCGGCCGGCGGACTCTCCTTCCGCGTACCGCCCCATATGCCTTCTGGACGAGGCGGGCAAACTCTTTGAGACTTTGCTCGCCGCTAGGATTAATGCGCATCTGTCCGGGGTGGGACCGAACCTGGATGACGACCAGTTCGGGTTTCGTCGCGGGCGCTCGACGATCGACGCGTTGGAGCGCGTGCGCGGCTTCACGACGGGCGTGACTTCCGGGGGTGGAGTGGTGTTGGCGGTGAGCCTCGACATCGTCAATGCATTCAACACTCTCCCCTGGGGGGCGATTCGGGATGCGTTGGAGCATTACGGCCTTCCGCCGTATCTCCAGGCCGTTATCCGGGACTACCTGCGGGACAGAACGGTAACGTTTACCGTAAAGGACGGCGGCGTCCAAACGCGGCGGGTTACGCGCGGGGTACCGCAGGGCTCGGTGTTGGGTCCACTCTTGTGGAACCTGACGTATGACTGGGTTCTGCGGGTCCCTCGGCCTCCAGGAGTAAGTGTCGTCTGCTACGCGGACGACACGCTCGTCCTCGCCGGGGGGGACTCCTGCGAGAGGGCCATCGAGCTGGCCGGCCAGGCGCTGGCCTCTGTCCTCGATCGCATCCGTGCTCTCGGCCTTTGCGTCGCTCCGGCCAAGACGGAGGCCATGTGGTTTTACCGCAGGCTCCACGGTCGGGGCGTCCCGGCGGTCGCGGGCATCGGACTCGGCGACAATGGGGAGTTAACCCCCGTGGGCGAGGGGTTCCGCTATCTGGGACTCCTCCTTGATCAGACGTGGAAATTTGATCGTCACATCAAAAAGCTGATACCACGGGTGGAAGGCGCGGCGGCGGCACTCGCGCGGCTGCTGCCGAATCTAGGGGGCCCCGGGGCCCGTGCTCGCCGCCTGTATTTGGGGGTCGTGCACGCTATGGTGATGTACGGCTCACCGATATGGGCGGATAGATTATCAGCCCCCACCTGGAGGGCGCTGGACTCCCTCCAGCGCCTGATGGCTCTGAGGGTGATAAGGGGATACCGAACCGTCTCCTTAGAGGCGGCGAGGACTCTCGTGGGCGTCGTGCCCATAGATCTTATGGCGCGCGAACTCGCGGCGACTCATCGGCGACGAGTCGAGCTGCGAGAGCGACGAATCGATCCGGTGGTTGCGGCGAACACCATCCGGGTCGAGCGCAGTGAGGGGAGGAGAAGGTCGATCGGCACATGGCGCGATCGGCTGACGGATCTCCCCAATGGTAAGAGCCGGACGCTCGTCGAGGCGCTGCTCCCCATCTTCGAAGATTGGGTCAGCAGATCGCGGGGCGCGCTTAGTTTCAGGATGACGCAGGTGCTCACCGGACACGGATGTTTCGGGGTGTACCTGTGTCGCCTAGGGAGGGAACTGTCCGAGCAGTGCCATCACTGCGGGGAGGGTAGGGACACGGCGGCGCACACCGTCGAGGAGTGCCCGGCGTGGGCACGGGAACGCCGTGTCCTTCGTAGCGTTTGCGGCTGGGACCTCTCTCTTCGGTGCGTTCTCCCCGAGATGCTCCGGAGCGACCGGTCCTGGAGTGCGTTCGCCTCCTTCTGCGAGGGCGTCATGTCCGAGAAGGAGGCTGCCGAGCGAGGGCGGGAACGCGATCCCGACTCGCTCCGCGTGCGGCGTCCGAGGAGGCTTCCGCCTCCCTTCCTCCGTCCCGCTGTGCGAGGGGACGGGGGATAACCGCGTGGGCGACCGTCGGGAGCTGCCCTCCCTGCGGTCGCCGCATCACCGGTGGCCGACGGTTTCGGATTCGTAGCCGCCGTCGGCCGGGTAGTTTCACAGGGCTCCTCGCGCGCGTCGAGCCAGGGCGCTCCCTCTGAGCGCCCTCGGGAGTTTTGGCCGCTCGGCAGATGCCTGGTCGAGCGGCCTTATCTACGCGAGTAGTAGGGTAGATTTCTAAGTTCAATGAGTGATCGTCACTCTATTGCAATTGTAGAGCCTTTTTGGCAATTTAATCGATGAGCAGCTCGGCGCTGCTTCGCGGCGCCGAGTCTGTAACCTAGCCGTTTCCGAGGCCGCTTCGCGGCCTCCAAGGTATTGGGCGCTTCACGCCATCCTCGGGTGCGTCGCGGATGTAATTCGTGCGCGAAATTCCCGTAACGCACCCACTCTCGAGCAGGGATGTGGCATCGGGGAGGTTTTAGCCGGTGGAAATCCGGCACTACCTCGTGTCCCCTTCGTTGGGCCGCGGGGTGTCTTTGAAAGATTTCCTCCTCGGCATCAAAAAAAAAAAAAAAAAAAAGGTCTACATCATCCTGCGTTCGCCTCCTTCTGCGAGGGCGTCATGTCCGAGAAGGAGGCTGCCGAGCGAGGGCGGGAACGCGATCCCGACTCGCTCCGCGTGCGGCGTCCGAGGAGGCTTCCGCCTCCTTTCCTCCGTCCCGCTGTGCGAGGGGACGGGGGATAACCGCGTGGGCGACCGTCGGGAGCTGCCCTCTCTGCGGTCGCCGCATCACCGGTGGCCGACGGTTTCGGATTCGTAGCCGCCGTCGGCCGGGTAGTTTCATAGGGCTCCTCGCGCGCGTCGAGCCAGGGCGCTCCCTCCGAGCGCCCTCGGGAGTTTTGGCCGCTCGGCAGATGCCTGGTCGAGCGGCCTTATCTACGCGAGTAGTAGGGTAGATTTCTAAATTCAATGAGTGATCGTCACTCTATTGCAATTGTAGAGCCTTTTGGCAACTTATTTGATGAGCGGCTCGGCGTCGCTTCGCGGCGCCGAGTCTGTAACCTAGCCGTTCCGGAGGCCGCTTCGCGGCCTCCAAGGTATTGGGCGCTTCACGCCATCCTCGGGTGCGTCGCGGACGTAATTCGTGCGCGAAATTCCCGTAACGCACCCACTCTCGAGCAGGGACGTGGCATCGGGGAGGTTTTAGCCGGTGGAAATCCGGCACTACCTCGCGTCCCCCTCGTTGGGCCGCGGGGTGTCTTTGAAAGATTTCCTCCTCGACAACAAAAAAAAAAAAAAAAGGTCTACATCATCCTGGCCGCTGCAACCCCGGCGAATCCGGGGAAGAAGCGGCGACGGGACGACGAGGGAAAGGGGGCGGCTCCCGGGACGCCAGCCGCCGCCCCTAAGGTAAGTGGCGACGCCCCTCCCTCTGCGAGCGTTGCCGGCGAACCTGGCCCATTGTCGTGGGCACAGGTCGCCGGCAAGAAGGCGAAACGCGCTTCCGGGCAAGCGGCCCGGAAGCAAGCCGCGAGCGTCGCGGCTCCCGTCCCTGCGTCCAGGGGCGGGAAGGTTAATGATAAGAGGGGAACGGGCATCCCTCTCGCGAGGAAGCCGCGAGCGGCGGTGGTGACGCTCCACCGCCGTCCCGACTCACCCTACGAGGGGTGGGCGGAAGTGATGAAGAAGGCGCGCGCGGAGATTGATTTAGTGGCCATCGGCATCACCGGTGGCTTTCGATTTAAATACACCGCCGCGGGAGGGATGGCCGTTACCATTCCCGGGGCGAAGAGCGCGGCACTGGCCGACGCTCTCGCCCAACGTTTTCGGGACGTGGTGGGGCCGATGGGCGTCCGCGTCGGACGTCCCACCCCAACGGGAGACGTTCGTCTGCTGGGGCTCGACGCGTCCGCTACCCCGGCAGACGTCACCGCCGCGATCTGCGCCGCGACGGGGTGCTCGGAGGGAGAGGTGCGCACTGGCGAGGTGCGCGCTGCTCCCTCCAGAATGGGCACCATATGGGTGAGGTGCCCTGCCATGGCGGCTCGAAAGATCTCCGTGGCCAGGGACCTCAAAGTAGGATGGGCCGCCGCAAGGGTGGAAGCCCTGCCGAGGCGCCCCCTACAATGCTACAAGTGTCTGCGCATGGGGCACGTCCGGGCGACGTGTCCTAGTGACGTGGACCGTAGCAATCGGTGCTACAACTGCGGTAGCACCGACCACCGCGCGAATACTTGCACGGCCGCTCCGCTTTGCGTGCTGTGCAAGGATCTCGGGAGGCCGTCGGGGCATAGGCTCGGCAGTAAGTCCTGTGCCCCGCCTCTCAAAAAGACGGGAAGAGGGGCCGGAAAGCCGGCCTCTTCGACCCCCAAGGGCGTCGCGACCGACGCCCCCGCGCCGCGAGGTCCACGCATCGTTAGCGTGGAAACCGTCGTGCCCGCGCGCACTGTCGCGATCGCGTCTGCGCCGAAGGCCGTGCCTAAGCCTGCGCCCGAGTCCGCGCCCGAGTCCGCGCCGGAACCCGCATCCGTCGCGAGCGGGTCGACCGCGGCGAGCGCTCCGCCCCCTGCTCCCTCTGAGCCGGCGATGGTGCCCGTCGTGGTACTAGATAGATGCGACGAGCCGTCGGGACCGGTCTCGACGGCAAACATGTTTGACGGCCTGGAGGAGGCGATGGAGGCTTCGCCTTCACCCGCTTAATCCAGGCAAACTTGAATCGCTCCGCCCGTGCTCAGGATCTCCTGATCCACAGCATGATGGAGCGATGCGTTGGGCTCGCCGTCGTATCTGAGCCATACGCTATCCCGGACCGTCCGGGATGGATTGGCTCCGCGTGCGGTGCCGTTGCTATCGTGCAGCGGCACGTCGCAAACTCCCCACCGTGCTCGCTCGTAGAGCGTGGGGACGGGTTCGCGATCGCGAAATGGGGGGGGATTCACATCGTCGGGTGCTATTTCTCCCCCAATGCACGCCTGGCTGACTTCGAGGCGTTCCTCGAGCGGCTGGGCAGTCGCCTGGACAGGTTGCCGGGACCCTGTGCGTTCGTTCTGGGCGACTTCAACGCGAAGTCCGCGGCATGGGGGAACGGAACCACGGACCGAAGAGGAGCAACCCTCGAGGGATGGGCAGTACCAAGAGAACTTCGACTCCTCAACGTGGGAAGCGCAACCACCTGCGTGCGGTGGAACGGCGGCTCGATCGTTGACGTATCGTGGGCGACGCCTTCTGCCGCGCGCCTGGTGCGGGGGTGGTCGGTAGCGGAGGATATCGAGTCTCTCTCCGACCACCTCTACATCGTCATCGAGCTCAGCGTGGGGGGCTGTCCTGCCGGCGCCCCCCAGCGCGGGCGCGCGGCCCGGGCCCGTAGGTGGGTCCTCCGAGGGCTGGACGAGGACGCGCTGACCACAGCCGTCATCATGGAGGATTGGGCGCAACCGCCGCCGCCCGCTTCGCGGGAAGAGGAGGAGGAGGAGCATCCGGATGACTCGGCTGTGCGCTTTCGGCGCACGATGACGAGAATCTGCGATGCCTCCATGCCCCGAGCCAAGACGGAGCCCAGCGGGAAGCGGGAAGTGTACTGGTGGTCCGCGGAGATCGCGGCGCAACGTAGCGCCTGCGTCTCCGCGCGACGCCGGTTGCTCTGCTTCCGTCGCCGACGACAACGAGGGACGCCGCAGGAGGAGCGCGCTCTGCATGACGCGTACTCCTGCGCTCGTCGGGCACTCCAGAGCGCGATCCGCAGCGCGAAAAACAGAGCATGGGCGGAGCTCGTGGAGACAGTCGAGCTGGATCCATGGGGCCGCCCGTACAAGATCGTGCTGCGCAAGCTGCGTGACGGGGGACCTCCGGTTACGAGCAGACTCGAGCCGGAGTTCTTGAAGCAGGTGTTTGATGCCCTCTTCCCTCCGGACGAGGATGGAGAGGAGCCGCGACCTGCCCCGCGCGACTCCCCAGAATGGGACGAAGAACTTCGCGTCGCTGGAGATGAGATCAGCCTCGCGGTGAACAGGATGCGCGCCAAGACCGCCGCGCCGGGGCCCGACGGTGTACCCGGTAGGGTGCTCGCGCCGGCCCTCAAGACGTTTCACCCGAGGCTGACGAAGATATTCGACGTTTGCCTCCGAAGAGGAATATTCCCCGCTCCGTGGAAGGCGGCGAACTTGGTTCTGGTCCCCAAAGTGGGGCGGCCGGCGGACTCTCCTTCCGCCTACCGCCCCATATGCCTTCTGGACGAGGCGGGCAAACTCTTCGAGACCTTGCTCGCCGGTAGAATTATTGCGCATCTGTCCGGGGTGGGACCGAACCTGGATGACGACCAGTTCGGATTTCGTTGCGGGCGCTCGACGATCGACGCGTTGGAGCGCGTGCGCGGCTTCACGACGGGCGTGGCTTCCGGGGGTGGAGTGGTGTTGGCGGTGAGCCTCGACATCGTCAATGTATTCAACACTCTCCCCTGGGGGGCGATTCGGGATGTGTTGGAGCATTACGGCCTTCCGCCGTATCTCCAGGCCATCGTCCGGGACTACCTGCGGGACAGAACGGTAACGTTTACCGTAAAGGACGGCGGCGTCCAAACGCGGCGGGTTACGCGCCGGGTACCGCAGGGCTCGGTGTTGGGTCCACTCTTGTGGAACCTGACTTATGACTGGGTTCTGCGGGTCCCTCGGCCTCCAGGAGTAAGTGTCGTCTGCTACGCGGACGACACGCTCGTCCTCGCCGGGTAGGACTCCTGCGAGGGGGCCATCGAGCTGGCCGGCCAGGCGCTGGCCTCTGTCCTCGATCGCATCCGTGCTCTCGGCCTTTGCGTCGCTCCGGCCAAGACGGAGGCCATGTGGTTTTACCGCAGGCTCCACGGTCGGGGCGTCCCGGCGGTCGCGGGCATCGGACTCGGCGACAATGGGGAGTTAACCCCCGTGGGCGAGGGGTTCCGCTATCTGGGACTCCTCCTTGATCAGACGTGGAAATTTGATCGTCACATCAAAAAGCTGATACCACGGGTGGAAAGCGCGGCGGCGGCACTCGCGCGGCTGCTGCCGACCCTAGGGGGCCCCGGGGCCCGTGCTCGCCGCCTGTATTTGGGGGTCGTGCACGCTATGGTGATGTACGGCTCACCGATATGGGCAGATAGATTATCAGCCCCCACCTGGAGGGCGCTGGACTCCCTCCAGCGCCTGATGGCTCTGAGGGTGATAAGGGGATACCGAACCGTCTCCTTGGTAGCGGCGAGGACTCTCGCGGGCATCGTGCCTATAGATCTTATGGCGCGCGAACTCGCAGCGACTCATCGGCGACGAGTCGAGCTGCGAGAGCGACGAATCGACCCGGTGGTTGCGGCGAACACCATCGGGGTCGAGCGCAGTGAGGGTAGAAGAAGGTCGATCGGCATATGGCGCGATCGGCTGACGGATCTCCCCAACGGTAAGAGCCGGACGCTCGTCGCGGCGCTGCTCCCCATCTTCGAAGATTCGGTCAGCAGATCGCGGGGCGCGCTTAGTTTCAGGATGACGCAGGTGCTCACCGGACACGGATGTTTCGGGGTGTACCTGTGTCGCCTAGGGAGCGAACAGTCCGAGCAGTGCCATCACTGCGGGGATGGTAGGGACACGGCGGCGCACACCGTCGAGGAGTGTCCAGCGTGGGCACGGGAACGCCGTTTCCTTCGTAGCGTCTGCGGCCGGGACCTCTCTCTTCGGTGCATTCTCCCCGAGATGCTCCGGAGCGACCGGTCCTGGAGTGCGTTCGCCTCCTTCTGCGAGGGCGTCATGTCCGAGAAGGAGGCTGCCGAGCGGGACGGGAACGCGATCCCGACTCGCTCCGCGTGCGGCGTCCGAGGAGGCTTCCGCCTCCCTTCCTCCGTCCCGCTGTGCGAGGGGACGGAGCATAACCGCGTGGGCGACCGCCGGGAGCTGCCCTCTCTGCGGTCGCCGTATCACCGGTGGCCGACGGTTTCGGATTCGTAGCCGCCGTCGGCCGGGTAGTTTCATAGGGCTCCTCGCGCGCGTCGAGCCAGGGCGCTCCCTCTGAGCGTCCTCGGGAGTTTTGGCCGCTCGGCAGATGCCTGGCCGAGCGGTCCTATCTACGCGAGTAGTAGGGTAGTTTTCCAAATTCAAACGAGTGATCGTCACTCAATTGCAATTGTAGAGACTTTTGGCAATTTATTTGATGAGCGGCGCCGAGTCTGTAACCTAGCCGTTTCGGTGGCCGCATCGCGGCCTCCAAGGTATTGGGCGCTTCACGCCATCCTCGGGTGCGTCGCGGACGTAATTCGTGCGCGAAATTCCCGTAACGCACCCACTCTCGAGCAGGGATGTGGCATCGGGGAGGTTTTAGCCGGTGGAAATCCGGCACTACCTCGCGTCCCCCTCGTAGGGCCGCGGGGTGTCTTTGAAAGATTTCCACCTCGAAAAAAAAAAAAAAAAAAAAAGGTCTGCTCGGTCCTCCGAGTGGTGTGGTGTGCGAGGGTGCCTGTCGGGCCCGGTGTGGGAAACCGCTACCCGCGGTGCGTAGTTCCTGTGGATCTGCGCCCGTGGGATATGTTTGTACCTACCGGAACCGGCATGGGGCCACTGCTACC
The DNA here is from genome assembly GCA_963942575.1 of Priocnemis perturbator. NCBI lineage: Eukaryota > Metazoa > Arthropoda > Insecta > Hymenoptera > Pompilidae > Priocnemis > Priocnemis perturbator. Next base: position 511,982 of record CAWWDK010000066.1, read on the forward strand.
CGTACCACAAGGAGGAAGCCAAGCTGTGGCAACCGAGCGCGTCCCCGGGTTGCGGATAGGGGAACGTCCTGCATTGTCAAGGTTCTTTGCAGGGTAGCCACGAAATAAGCAGGGGCAACCCTGTCGAATAAGTGGTCGCGGACAGCTAGCGGGTTCGGACGGGCTCCTCAGCCAGATGTCTGGCGCCGTCCTAGGGGAAGGAAAACCCCGAATGAAAACCAAACACTCGCTCGTCACTTCTCCCTCATCACACACACACACCGTGCCGTCGCCCGACGCCTTGCCTGCGAAGGGTGCACGTGCACGGTTTTTACACACACACACTTACACAATGTGCCGTCGCCCGACGCAGGTTCCCTGCGAAGGGTGCACGTGCACATTTACACACACACACACACACACACACACACACACAAATGCTGTTGCGTCGCCCGATGCAGGCTTGCCTGCAAAGGGTTCACGGTCGCAGCCACACCTTGAGGGACGGTGACGAGCGAGGGTACACACACACACACCCACCCATCGCCTGCCGTGTGGTCGCCTTTCGACACCGGGATGGGCGGATGGGAGTTGACAAAACGGACACAGACATAGAGGTCAGGACACACGGACGGACGAAAGTGGGACTGACAGGACGTACACAGACACACAGGACAGGACACTGATGGACGGACGAGTGACGGACAGGACACACATACACGCACTCTGAGGGCTCGTGCGCGGTGGGCCGGGGTGACTCTGCCCGCAAGGGATGTGAGATATGATCCCCGGTACCCATCGCGCTCGGGCCAGCCCCCGGCGTCCACGTGCCGCGCTCAAGGGTTCGCAACAGACTTAATGACGATGGTAGCATGGGGGGTGGCAGATGGGAATTACCTGCCACGGACCCCAACCGCTGGCACCCATAGGGAGGTAGGTGCCAGGGGCTAGCTCCTCCCGCATCCGAAGGTCACCGTGATCGGAGACGGGTTGCGGACTGGGGTTCTATAGTTAAATTTATGGATCCTAATAATAATAATAATAATGAAAACAATAATAACAAAAATCATGAAAAAAATAACATAAACTCAGGAAAAAATACCTACGGCGCTTGTGACAAAAGCACCGCTCCGGAGAATTCCGAATTATTTAAAGCGCAGGGCCCGGATTTGGTGGATCCACTCAGGAGACAGCGTCAATGGCCGAGGGCTCCAAGCCTGTGGCTAGCCCCTTCGCCCAACGCTCCAATAAAATTGTGCGATCCCCGCTGAAACGAGGGTCCACACTTACTGTATCATCTGAGGATATGTGTGAGCCTTCTCCTGATCCGAAAAGCGCACAATCTCTGCCCTCTACTCGTCAAAGCTCCTCTAAGCCGGCGTCCCCGGTGAAAAACCGGAAAGGTGGTTTAAGGGTGGAACGCCTCCCGGGCGAGCACGATCGCGACTATCACTCCAGAAAGTCCAAGGCTGGCATTGCATACAAAAATGCGATGCACGCCTTGTATTCCACTGAGACCGGTGCTGGAGCTACGCCTGGCGGGAGGACGTCAGCACAGACTACGCTGGATCGCTCGCTGAGAACTCCACAGACGGCACCCGTGGTCGGAAAAAGGCTTAGGTCTAGCCCAGATACTCCGCCCGGAGCGGTACAAAGCGCTCGGAGAGAACGAACAAACTGGCAGACCTGGTCTCTCCTCGCTTTGTCGGCCTGGAGCAGTCCCTACAGGAAGAAAGAGCCGCCAGGATCAGTTCTGAGCGCGCACTTGCAGAGGAAAGGCTGATTAGGATCGGGCTGGAGCAGAAGCTGCAGCAGGCCATCTGTACTTGTGACGCACTATCACAACGCGTAGCGACGTTAGAAAATCGTCTGAAGGACCCCGTCCGCCCACTGCTACCGCCGTCAGACACACGAACGGCCCGGGGCCCGCCTTCTCTTAAGAAAGAGGATATTTATAACCTAGTAGCCATGGCCCTGAAGGAATTGCTCCCTGATGCAATAGTGGCTGCAGGCACTCAACCGCCCACCATCTTGCGCTCTGGGACCAGAGCGGCGTCGTCTGCATATACCGACGGTACTCCCACTTTGGCTGAAGATCCTCAATTAGCGGCCAGGGAAGCTGCGCTCACAGAATGGCCAGATGTTGGTGTGCCCTTTGAGCTCCCCCCTGAGGAGGAGAAGAATGGACCGATAAATGGACCAGAAAGCGATCGTAACGGCGCCACAGTTCAGCCATTCCGATCGATGGGAACATTGACGGATAGAGAAACGTGGACCACCATATTTTCCAGGAGAGCAAGGAAGGAAGGGCGCATACTGCCTGCGCCACCCGAGCCAATAGGTACGCGAAAAGTTATACTTACCCCTCGGAAACAAAAACCTAGGCAAGATGCTGTGGCAATAAAGGTGGGAGATAATAAAACATACGCCGATATTCTCCGAACGATTAAAGACAAAGCTAATTTTGCCGACGTTAGGATTACCGGCCACAGGCGTACAGCGGCTGGTGATCTTCTTCTGGAAGTCGACAGGCGCGATGGTGGTCTTGCCAAAGCCCACGACGAACTCCGAAAAGCGCTAGGTAACGACCATGTCATCAGGGTCCTGCAAGCCCGCACGGACGTTGAGATCAGAGACCTCGACGAGCTGGCGGATGAAGAGGAGATTCGTGCAGCCGTGGATGCCTTACTTCCCGAGGGAGTCCGTGCGCAGGTTAAGAGTGTGAGACCTGGATTTGGAGGAACAAAGACAGCGCACCTATTAATACCAAGTGAGCATGCAAACACGCTTGAGAAGACCAGCAGGATTCGTATTGGTTTCGTCCACTGCCGCGTCCGCATCATCCCGCGAATAATACGGTGCTTTAAATGCCACCATTTTGGGCATGTGGCAGCTAGATGCACCCGCAACCCCTCTGGTAAAGAGATCTGCCGCAAATGTGGATTAGAGGGCCACAGTTGGAACGGCTGCACGGCCCCGTACAGGTGTGGCTTATGTCTAGAGACAGGCCTCCCCGAAAATCGTCTCGGTCACCTTGCCGGCTCTGCAAGATGTCCCGAGTACACATTGCGGTTTCGAAAAGACATACCTTTATAGGCAGAATAAGTATTCTACAGGCTAATATAAACCGGTGCCGACTTGCACAGGACCTTCTTGAGCAAACGGCTATTCAGAAAGGTGCTGACGTCGTGTTAATCGCGGAATTCCATCACAGCAGCCCTGGCTGGGTCGTAGACAAGAATGGTGGCTCAGCAATATGGGTAAGGCATGGGCCTAAAGTTACGACGGACGGTAGCCTATACATCGGCAAATACTGCTGCGGGATGGATGTAAACGGAGTCTTCTGCCTAAGTTGTTATATTTCGCCGAACATTACCCTGGCGACATACTCGGCGGCCCTCATCGAGCTAGAGGAGGCACTTGCAAGCACAAATAAACCTGTCTGCGTGGCCGGAGATTTTAATGCTAAATCTAGGCTGTGGGGATCATCCATCGACGACCGCCGCGGTGACATTCTGGGAGAGCTATTTGCGAAGTGGAACCTCCACCCTACGGCTTGCACTGGGACGCCCACTTTTAACAGAGGCGGGAGAAAATCTGTCATCGACCTGGCTGCGGTTACCACTGAGCTTTTCAGGACTGGCATTGAAACAGTTGTTCTAGACACATATAATGCGTCGGATCACCTATACTTGTGGCATGATTTTGGGACAGCCTTAAGCCATACAACATCTATCTGCAAACTTGGGTGGAATGTAAGGTTGTTTGACGAGGCTGCCTTCCTTTCCTCGCTGTGGTTTGGCCTGGGTGACATGCAGAGCGTTGCCCTCCCGACATCGACTGACGCGCAAGTCGAAAAGCTCACAGATTTAATATCTGGAGCATGTGACGCGGCGACGTCGCGGAAAAAACACCGTCCGGACAACGCAGCGAAATACTGGTGGACACCCGAAATCGCCTTGCAGAGAAGGGAGGTGAAACGAGCCCGGAGGAAGACACTGAGATCGCCCCATAACCCATCTCATCGTGAGGCATTTAAAGACGCTCGCAAGAAGCTGAAGGGAATGATAGCGCGGAGTAAGAACGAATCCTGGGCAAAGCTCTGTCAGCTTGTTAACAGTGATCCCTGGGGTAAACCATACCGGATCGTCATCCGCTCAATTAAGGGAGGCTACAGCAGATCAAATCTTTCGATAGAAGCTATAGGGAGGATATCGCAATCCCTCTTCGCTTTGCAACCACTTGAGGACACCTATCCGTTACTAGCGGGAGGGGTACCTTCTGTGAGTCCTTTTACCGCAGAGGAAATTGATTCTGCGGTAAGGAGACTCAAGATTGGGAAGGCACCGGGACCTGATGGTATCCCGGCCATAGCAATAAAGCAGCTCCACGCATTTGCACCATCCGCGCTGCAGGATATGTACAATGAGTGTTTCACCCAGTGCGTGTTTCCTACGGCCTGGAAGACCCAGGAGTTTGTACTCATCCCGAAGCCTACAAAAAGCTCTGCGACGTCGGACACAGCATATAGACCGATCAGTCTGGTGGATAACCTGGGAAAGGTATATGAGAACTTAATCTTGGCCAGGATTGAAGAAGCTCTACGCGTATCTGGCGAACTCTCCGATAATCAGTTCGGCTTTCGCAGAGGAAAATCAACGGTTGATGCTGTTCAAAAAGTCCTAATGCTCGCGAATAAGGCAAGTCGACTGTCTAAATTCACAGTGATGATAACGATCGATGTGAAGAATGCGTTTAATTCATTGCGATTGGGGGTTATCCTGCAAGCTGTGCATGAAAAAGGTTTCCTGGAACACCTTCAGCAGCTAATCCGAAGTTACCTGACGGACCGGCGTCTCCGATTATGGAGTGAAGGGCAGGAAGAATTTCTCCCCATCTACGCAGGGGTTCCTCAGGGCTCCGTTATCGGACCTACGCTGTGGAATATAGCCTATGATAGCCTTGTAAGTAGACATACCCACGGCGACATAACATTTATAGCCTATGCTGATGATTTAGCTATCCTGGTCTCTGCATATAAGTTGGAGCAGCTTGTGGAACGGGTTCATAGTACCCTTAACGAGGTGGACAATTGGATGCTTGCACGGGATTTGCAACTGGCACATCATAAGACAGAAATGATCCAGTTGACTGGCAGGCGGAAGGGTTTAATGCCAGACATCTTATTTGGAGGCAAAGAGCTGAGGCGCACGACCAAAATTCTGTACTTGGGGGTGCTAATCGATGAGCGCCGTACTTTTGTCTCGCACATAGAGGCCGCTTGCCTCAAGGCCCACAGGGTAGCGCTCAGCCTCACGAGACTCATGCCGAATCTGGGCGGACCGAACAGCGACAAAAGAAGACTGTTATTCAGCGTGGCCGAATCTATAGTCCTATATGCCTGTCCAGCGTGGCAGGGGGCAATAAACAGAGAGGCCAATAGTAAGAGACTTCAATCGTTGCAGCGTCTATATGCACTGCGGGTCGCTAGTGCCTATAATATCTTAACAAATTAATAATAGAGGGGCACATCGATAAAGTTGAAAATATTCGAGAGAATTGTTTGCAATTTTATGTATGTGCCGCTGAAGAAATTTGTAAAAGATTACAAATCAATGATCCATTTTTATGTAAATTACAAGTTTTTGAACCCGCCACAGGTTTGCACGATATTGACAGAGAAACTTCATTTCATGATGTTTGTTTTATCGCTGAAATTCTTGGCGGATTTGATAAATTTTCTTTACAACAAGAATGGTTTGCTTTATATGACGATTTCACAGAAACACAAAAAGATTATCTTTCATTAAGGGAATTTGACGAAATATGGAAAAACATCCTACAAGGTAGTCGTCAATATCCCAGTTTGAAATCTGTCCGTAAATATCAATGCTGGTTGTGTCCTTAAATCAGCATTAAAGGCGAGAGGGGAAACAGCAATAACTATGACGGTTAATGACGAGCATTTGTCTCGCATGTCATCTCATATATTATATTCAGCATGTCCAAATAAACAAAAATCGAGACAGCACGTAGTACATGTTGATGAAATGGCTGGTCCCTCCTCGTCTAATGTTATTCAATAAGTACATAAACAGTAACGTTTAATTTATGTTATGAAGATGCAGACATAAAGAACGTATGTGTGAATGAGCGGTCTGGCATATCTTTTATCAGATTCCACAAAGCGGTCTGGCATATCTTTTATCAGATTCCACAACGCGGTCTGGCATATTTTTTATCAGATTCCACAAAGCGGTCTGGCATATCTTTTGTCAGATTCTACAAATGGCATAATGGCCATAGCATGTGGTACAATAGGGCTACAGGCGACGGTCCACGTTAAAAAACCAAACGCGCTAGTCGTGGCACCTCATGGGTGGCGTGGAAGTTCACGTATCTGAAATTATAGAAACTACAACCTTACATACGCATTTGCATTTGTCGGGTGCAGCCTTGCACTGTTCAATAGAATGAATTCTCGTAGAAGATACATATTACGATCCCATTGAACCCTTTCCTCTATAATTTTGTGTAATACTTACCGTTTGCAGGAAAAAAGCTGACTACCGCAACCCGCGGACCCTGTACATGTGCATTTAAAAGTAATACATACCGTACAATTGGTTGCAAAATAATGATGAATAAATGACATTCGAAAAGTCAGTTAGAATCCCAGGGAAATAATTTGCAGTAGGTACGTAAAATACGCGGTCAGTATGGTTTGACTTTTCAGATATTTGAATTTCGGTTTTCCATTGACAGGGTTTTTGCTACTATTGTCGTGTTTTATGATGCCTTCTTCGACAATACGCACGTTGCGACATTTCGTGGGCAGAATGCGACAATGGACGTACATATGGATTACAGTATGCATGGTGCATTGCCGAAGAAGGAACACCTTCTTCTTTCTCAAAATGGGGATAGCGTTGCTAAACTAAACGTGCGTAGTAAGAAAAAGGTTTCAAATCAATGTGATGGGACTTGATGAGAACTGTTAGAATATATGCACAATTTGGTCACCTTCTATTTAGAAAACAAATCATAAAGAACAACTCATAGAAACATTCGCACCGTCGTCGCGTCGTGTCAAGCAAATTCTTCCTGACGTACGCTGTCGTCTGTTAAAATCGCGTGTTAGTACGATCCCTCAGAACGTTCTAGTGTAAGAAGCTCCTGTTACCTGTTTCACGGTTAATGCATAATACGCAATAATTGACATTTATTATATACTTTCTTATTTATTATGTGGCGACCCGTCTTACACTATACGGTGAGCGGGCAAGCGTCACGCAGATTCTCGACCGTGTCCGCACCGGCATCGAGCCGGCTGCGGGGCGAGGTGTGCGTGCACGGCGGCGAGAGCCGAATGTTTTTGGCAACGCGGGGTGCGAGCGGAGGCCCGCGGCGAACTCGCCGGAAAGCGAGCGCACGACTTTCTTCTTCCTCCGGACAGCGTGCAGTACGCATCTTATTAAATGGTCTTCGCAGCGATTCCGCGTATCATTTATTGCACACGATCCTCAACCTCCACAAATACTACCATAGAAAGAGTAATGTTACTGAAACCAAAATTTATGAAATATATATTTTGCCCATATCTATTATAAACCAATACGACACATCTATTCCGTTGACAAAATATTAAAAACTATCCGTAGTAAGTACTAAAACATTTTTAAATGAATATTGTTTGTTGCTGTGTGATGAATAATTAAAAAAAAAATTATTCTGTGAAAAAAAAATGGAACGAAAAAAATAACTCGACCGCGTCGACGAGCGACGACGAGTCAATCTCAAACTCTCCTGGATTCACTTTTCGCTGGATAGCGCTCTGCTCAACGCGGTGGTGCCCGATTTGCCTTCCGGCTGAAAGAACGCAATGGTACGTGCGATGCCTTATGCGAAATCTGGCACCACTGTCACCGGCCTGTGTGCGGAACGAAGACGCGACGCCGCGACTGCATGTCGAACAAAGACGCAACGCGTGATGTTGGTTGAAAAGGGACGGAGCATAGTTCTGTCCTTCTTATGTGTCGTCACGATACGTGACGTCACGCGACGTTGGTGGAAGGGAGACGCAGCATAGTTCCGTCCTTCTCACCAAGCCGAGCGCGATTCGGTGAGAAGCGGCGCGCGCAGCTCTCACGGACAGGGCACGCACACTTCTGTGCCGCCGGCCGGCGATGGTGCCAAAACTTCTATCACTGGGTCCAGTACGAGCGTATATCGGGTCCGTGGGTACGCTAAGCCCCAAAGGTCACACACCACCAGGGCGGGACCCCCTGCGAGGCGGCGGAGGGAATAGTCCGCCACTGGATACGCACATAAGGGCTACCAGCAAATGTACACAATGTATGATGTCAAAAGTAACACGTGTGGACAACATAGCGCCGTTCGCGTAGTAATCCGTAAGCGCAGCCGGGGAATTCAAATTCAAAAAATATTAATACGAAAAGTAGACGACCTAGTATAGTCTGAACCCGCAATCTCCTTACAGAGAAGAATATCTATTTCTGTATGAGTTTCCTGTGCAGGAGAGGGCAGGGGTAAGGTTCTATTAACTGAAATTGTAGCGTAGTTGTAAAGTTCCTGTACGAAATGATTTCATACATCCCATTTTATGTAACAATTCCAACTATGTCATCATAAAAATAAATAAAATTTGTTCATAAAATTGTAAATGTTACAACGGGTAAAATCTCCTAAGCATGAGTAAATTATGTCTTACCCAGTACCTAAACGATCCTTTGCCATTATTTAGCTTTTTTAATATTATGTAACTATAGTTGCACTAGTATTTTCGTACATAAAAAACAAAGAAAAACGAAAGAAATGTGGTATTACATATCTCGCATAATTCTTTCAGTTGCCAGTGTAACATTTATTCATATTTCGCAATATCTGTTAGGTGGTTTTTATAGATATTGATGCTCTAAATCAAAATCTGGAACCCGTTCCTTTCCATCACCCTCAGTTTTTGAGAAAATTAATTTTGAAAGAAAAACGAAAGTGATGTGGTATTACATATCTCGCACAATTCTTTCACTTGCGAGTGCAACATTTTTTCATATTTCGCAATATCTGTTAGGTGGTTCTTATAGATATTGATGCTCTAAATACGAATCTGGAACCTATTCCTTTCCATCACCCTCAGCTTTTGAGAAAATAAATTTTGGAAGAAAAACGAAAGAAATGTGGTATTACATATCTCGCATAATTCTTTCAGTTGCCAGTGTAACATTTATTCATATTTCGCAATATCTGTTAGGTGGTTTTTATAGATATTGATGCTCTAAATCAAAATCTGGAACCCGTTCCTTTCCATCACCCTCAGTTTTTGAGAAAATTAATTTTGAAAGAAAAACGAAAGTGATGTGGTATTACATATCTCGCACAATTCTTTCACTTGCGAGTGCAACATTTTTTCATATTTCGCAATATCTGTTAGGTGGTTCTTATAGATATTGATGCTCTAAATACGAATCTGGAACCTATTCCTTTCCATCACCCTCAGCTTTTGAGAAAATAAATTTTGGAAGAAAAACGAAAGTGATGTGGTATTACATATCTCGCACAATTCTTTCACTTGCCAGTGTAACATTTCTTCATATTTCGCAATATCTGTTAGGTTGTTCTTATAGATATTGATGCTCTAAATCCAAATCTGGAACCCGTTCCTTTCCATCATCCTCAGTTTTTGGGGAAAATGAATTTTGAAAGAAAAACGAAAGTGATGTGGTATTACATATCTCGCACAATTCTTTCACTAGCCAGTGCAACATTTTTTCATATTTCGCAATATCTGTTAGGTGGTTCTTATAGATATTGATGCTCTAAATACGAGTCTGGAACCCATTCCTTTCTATCACCCTCAGTTTTTGAGAAAATAAATTTTGAAAGAAAAACGAAAGTGATGTGGTATTACATATCTCGCACAATTCTTTCACTTGCCAGTGCAACATTTTTTCATATTTCGCCATATCTGTTAGGTGGTTCTTATAGGTATTGATGCTCTAAATCCGAATCTGGAACCCGTTCCTTTCCATCACCCTCATTTTTGAGAAAATGAATTTTGAAAAAAAAAACACCTTTTCTCAACTTTGAACAATAATTCTGTTGAAACTATAAAAGATAGACAGATTCTATTAGTCGCAACAAATTCAGCAGATATTTCTGCATAAATTGGTATTACTCGTTTTTGCAATAACAATTTACAAAGATGTTTAAATAATAGATGAATTGGGCAAGACACGTTTTGCGCGCCTATTTCGGGACACATTTTTCAAATTGTCGTGAAAATGGTGGGTCTAGCGTGAATTACAATTACATTGAATGATAGAGCAGACATTTTCCTATGGAAATCCAACATCAGACCATGCGAAATACGTTTTGGCTTCGCACAGGAAAATGTTAAAGATACTCGTGCGTGTCACGCAACGAGAGCAGGCTACTTGGCGCGCGTATGAGCGGCGCTCGGGCCACTCCGCAGCGGAGTGCGGTCAATACGGTAATGTCGGAGAACCACTGCGCTCGTTGCGTGACACGCACGACTATTTCATTTTCCTGTGCGAAGCCAAAACGTATTTCGCAAAATCTGATGATGGATCTCCATAGAAAAATGTCTGCTCTATCGCTCAGTGTAATTGGAATTCACGCTAGACGCACCATTTTTACGATAATTTGAAAAAAGTGTCCCAAAATAGGCGCGTAAAACTTTTCTTGGCCAATTCAACTATTATTTGTTACGTCCCAGCGTAACTTTTTGATTTTTCCTTTCTTTTTAGCATAATCTCTTAATTAAACTCTCTTTTATTTTCCTTTATTCCGGCCTCCGGATGCGAAATATTCGTATCATGGCTTAGGCCCATCGTATTCGGTGTGCTGCGGTGAGAGTATTAGCTGTAAAATCATGATTATTTCATTTTTCGTCCAGGCCGCGTGTACGAAATATTCGTACCATGGCATATGCCCATCGTATACGTGGTACTGTCGAGTTGTAATATGTAGTGGAATTCCCTCACCGTGTAATCATACTCGTCCCACCTTACGTATATATATATATATATATAAGTAGTTTATAAGTATATGTAAGTATAGTTGTAAGAGAGCGAGCGGGCATGAATGTGTGCACATAGTGTGAGTGTGGATATATAGTATGAATGTGTGTGTGTATAGGTTAAGAATCGCGATGAGGTTCCGCGTGTTAAATTTTTAGTTTCTCTCTCTCACAAAATTAAACTATTATTTTCAGGGCAATAAGTCATTGCTCGAATATCAAACTAATTTTGTTCAAGGATACGAAGTCAGGAGCGTACGCTGTTAAAATCTTAGATCACTGAGTCAATGCAAGTATACTGCATTTGAAATAAAACTTGATAATTGGAAAAGTATAAACGAGCGAAGAAAGTATCTCGCTGAACACCGAGCGAGCGTCGTAGCGCAATATTTATACACCGGATCGACCGCTGGTCGACCGTTTGCGCGAATAGGGCATGGAAAACCGCCCTAGAGCGAGCCCAGGAGCCGTCTCGCGACGGATTTCTCTGGGCAGTTAGCTGTAAAGTCGCGAGGTGCGTAGTCGATTGTCCGAGGATATCTTAGATATCTGAATATTCGAGCCTAATTATCATTCTCTTCTTGTAGTGTGATAGGAAATGGACTCAATTATCCTCGTAAAACCATAGTTCATAAATTCTAGTTATTATTTTGAGATATAGACTCAGTTTTACTTTCGTTAAGTGAACAGTGCGAAAGTGTGTGCGTACGTTCTGCACGTGCCCGACAAATTGTGTCGGACGCGTTAGATTAAGTTTCCTTTGACTTCAATTACATTTTTCTTTTCTTAGTACAATAAAACTTGAACGAACGCGAAAGGTTGTTCCTCGCTCGCGTGGCGATTAAAGTCGGTATCCTTTAACGAATTCAACGAATAGAAGCATTAACTTTTCTTGCTTTGCCGACCACTTGTAACGGGCAATATCCCGGCTCAATCACAACTGAGCATAGGCAAATCAAGGAGGATCAAAGTACTAAAATTCTATTACGATTCGAAGGTTCTTCTCATCGTTTACCATCGTTTAACCCTTTGGCCTATAACCACGTGTCTGAATCGTGGTGAACAATTTGTGTCATAAACAAAAGCCACGAGTCTGACTCGTGGTAAGGAATTTGTGTCATAAACGAAAACCACGAGTCTGACTCGTGGTAAAGAATTTGTGTCATAAACGAAAATCACGAATCTGAAAGTCTGAATAGCTGAATGGCACGGCGCGCGACTGACTTTCTTGTTTACTATGGCACGCGCAATTGGCAGATACCGTGTAGGCCAAGGGGTTAACACCGGAAACACTGATACCGAATTCCGACCGATCTTACCGTCAAAGAGAGAGAGAGAGAGAGCGATAGAGCGAGAGGAGGAGAAAGAGCGCGTGCGCAAAGCAAGCCGAAATTATACGACAGTAGCCAAAGACCAGTGACACGGTAGGAACCTCCAGTCGCGCTATCCGTCAAAATTCTTAACATCATATTGTATGACCATGCCCGAGCCTAGGCCATGGAGAGATCCCACGGGCACGGTCGCTGACCGTGCACGTTTCTCCTGTTGAACTTCTCGGTTGTAAAGCGAACAATTGTAAATTACCGAGAGCACTACCGCATATCTTGTAAAGAGCGCTCGTATTAAGGCGTATCATTGTCGCGCACTAGTGACTGAACATTTCTCAATACTGCAACAATATCTACTGCAGTAATTCTTTTAGCTGTTTATTAGATTCATAATGCACATCTTTTGTATTCTTTCTTTATATTAATATTTTTCAGTTCAATATATCTATTTTATTTTCCCCCTATATTATTCTCTTTGATTCCATTTATGTTGTGACGTCACACCTCATCAAACGTAGTACTACACGAATAGAAAACATAACCTCGCGAACGATTGGGGACCTGTACGGGTCTTTCGGAGGCACACGAATCCTACTAGTCCTGCAAATAGCTAAACGCGATATCATTCTATAATTAACTTCTCCGTTTAGCTTATACATATAACATAATAATCCCACTCTTCCAGGAAGGGATTAAAACACCATGCAATATTGATCTTCAGTTAGATTACCGTTATTTACTATAACTAAATAGCAAAAATTATTCAAGCGTTACGCCCGGTCGCACTGTTATGCCGTGGAAGGGTGGTGAGGGTTCTCGAACACAACACTTACTTCTTCTTCGAGCACAACTTCGGTTTATTTTAGATAGGCGTACAAAAGATTCCCGACAAGAGTTAGATCGAAGTTACTGCCAAGAGGCGCGATCAGAAAGTGACCACCCGGATGTCGCCAAGCGTCGCCGTTGACGCAATCGCACGCGTGTGATAGCAAGATGAGCATTCTAAGAAGCGCTATCCGGCTCGCTACCGGGAACGCAGGATCTCTGTCAGCAGGATCCAGCATCACGCCATAGCAGCACGGCAGACCGCTCGCGGATTCTCATCGACCGTTCTGACGGATAAAAGTCGTGAAAAAGCCTCGCCCGGACGTAACATATTTAAACATCTTTGTAAATTGATATTGCAAAAACGATTTACACCAATTTATGCAGAAATGTGTGCTGAATTTGTTGCGACTAATAGAATCTGTCTATCTTTTATAGTTTCAACAGAATTATTGTTCAAAGTTGAGAAAAGATTTTTTTTTTCAAAATTCATTTTCTCAAAAATTGAGGGTGATGGAAAGGAACGGGTTGCAGATTCGGTTTTAGAGCATCGAAATCTGTAAGAATAACCCAACAGATGTCGCGAGGTAAAATACGTGTTGGACAGTGTAATTAGCGATATGGAAAATTGTTCACAACCAGTTTTTTTAACACATTCCAAGGCCACAAAACCTGCAAAATATTCAACAGCGGAGGCTTCTAATGTTTCGTCATTACTGTATAAGGCTTCAATTATTACTTCCTCAACGTTAATAAATGCTTCTTGATTGTCCCCATTTTCATGTCTTGTACTTGCTGATAATAATTGAGGATTAGATGTTGTAGGTACATGTGTTGAGCTTGGAAGTAAAGATTCATCCTTATCATCTAAGCAATTTGCCGACTGAGCAGGTTTCGATAAATTTAATACAATATTTTTTTGCAATGATAAACGAAAAGCTTTTGCAGAGGGATTCTGATTGTAAGTTCCACCGTAAGTGCGGATTATTGAAAATAAATTTTCCAATGGATCTTGATTCAATCTAGATGTCATAAGAAATTTAATTCCATCTGTTGTGTATCGGCCTTAATGTATTGGCTGAACCGCGAGGCTGAAAGACAGCTGTACCCGCGTACCGGCGTACCCGAGTCGGGTAGAAGTGGAGGGGATACTGACTATCCGCGTGTCTCCGCTTTGCCACTTCCGTGCGAGCTGCCTAAGATAAAAGTAGTGCGTGTATGGCGAAATATACTAAGGTTAAGAAAGCTACAGGAGTGTTATCCAATTACGAAAGTCCCTATCCTGCACCCTCACTCTGATACATACATACACAATAGTTTGGCGACGAGGATGGGATATTGAGTGAAGTGAAGGTGAAACAATAAGGACTTGGGACAGTAGAGCGACACGCAAGGAAAAGATGGCTGCAACATCCGTTCAAGGAACATTTAGCATAGACGCATTTGATCCAGCAGTCTCAAATTGGAAGCGTTGGCTGCAACGATTCGAGGGCGCCATCGCCGTTTTCCAAATTCCGGAGGACAAAAGAGTACCGTACCTACTACATTTCATCGGTTCTGCTGCGTTCGATGTAATATCGGACAAGTTGTCACCAGCCGACCCTTACAAACAGAGTATGTAGACCTCACGGCAAAATTGGAGGAATTTTACGCGCCTACACCGCTAGAAATCGCGGAAAACTACCATTTCCATTTACGGAAATAAGCGGATGGCGAGTCAATCCAGCAGTTCGTCGCAGCGTTGCATAAGCTGAGCATTAATTGCAATTTGGGCTCGTATTTAAAGACGGCGTTGAGAAATCAATTCGTTTTTGGCTTGGCAAGTAAGCGTACACAGGTCCGACACTTGGAAACTAGTGGGCTTGATTTTGAGAGAGCAGTACAAATAGCGACGTCCATGGATTTGTCCGAGCAAGATGCGACGCAGTTACAGTCGGGCGTCGCGCGGGTAGACTATACCGGCACGGTACAAAGGGCAAGAAGGACGACGAACGAGCGTAAACACAGCACGGCGACAAAGCGGAAAGACGCGCCGACAAGGACCGACACGCAGCCGAGGCTTACAGGGTGTCGAACATCGACCCCAAATACACGGACGGACGCTACTATAGTGTGTTTCAGATACGGCGCAAATCATTTAGCAACCAACTGCAAATTGGATCGCAGCATACGCTGCAGGAATTGCGGCACACCCGGGCACCTTGGCAAAGTATGTAAAAAACCAAGGGCGGAAGCAAAGCAGCTGGAGGTAATTTTCTTGATGGAACACGTAGAACATCGAGAACCGTACAAAGTGATGGTGACGTTGGAAGATACAGAGTTAAATTCAAGGTCGACAGCGGAGCGGCGGTGACCATCATGAGTAAGCGGGCAAGTGAGACATTGTTTGTTGGCAAAAAGTTGCAACATACTGTTACGTCCTCCGTTTTTCGGCACCCTGCGTACACCGGGTATACCGGGGATCGGAAGACAGACGAAGTGACCGGCCCGATAAGAGATTTGACGTGTCAGCGGAGCGCCTCGCTGAGACGTCGCACGCGCCTAAATATACTCGATGTCCTAGATTCGACGCTAAACCTACGTGTATTCTCGCGTCCGACTGGTTACGGCACAGAAAGTGTGAGGTCGCTGGTGACACGGAATTACACCAACCTGAGAGTTTACTCGCGTCCGACTGGTTACGGCGCAGAAAGTGTGAGCGTCGCTGGTGACTCGGAATTACACCAACCTGAGAGTCTACTCGCGTCTGACTGGTTACGGCGCAGAAAGTGTGAGCGTCGCTGGTGACTCGGAATTACACCAACCTGAGAGTTTACTCGCGTCCGACTGGTTACGGCGCAGAAAGTGTGAGCGTCCCTGGTGACTCGGAATTACACCAACCTGAGAGTTTACTCGCGTCCGTGCGGATGACTTAATCTATGATTTCGACGTCCGAATCTTCGCGAATCTCAGTTACCACGACGGTAGACGGTACGATTTCCGGTTCTAGAGGCTCAAAGTAGACCGTGAACTGATCTTCCCTGGGGGTAGTTCGAACGGACAAGGCTGTTCTGAAGAGGTCCAGACCGGTGGCGTGTGCTATCCGGGGTGCGGGTAGGTAGGCGGAAGGGAATTCGCGGATTCGTTCGCGGTTTGTCGATATAGCTGCGACCGGTACAAGCGAGCAGCTGCGCGACGTGCCCAGTGTTTTACTCCGCCCCGCCGAGTTCATCTATAATCCTTACGTGGCTGGCGACGTCGGGGTGCTCTCTGGTTATGGGTTTGAGTGGGAGAATAGTTGCGATCCGTGGATATGACCACTGACCTCGGGCCCGAACCGTGGTGCGCCGAAAGTGGTTGAGGAGCCACAGCTAACGAAACCTGTTAGCTGATGTCGCAACGAAAGATTCGCAGAGGGGTCACCGGAACTCGGAGGTTCGACGGTGCCCACGGGATATTGCCCGTACGGCGACTCAGGCACAGGCTCGAAGGCGGCAGCAAGGACCACTCGTTTTATGCGGCCGGCGGTTTCGGTGCCCCAGGTTATCGCGGGCAAGAAAAGGGGTGATGTCCCCCGTCTAATTAAACTCAGAGAACACCCCGATAACCAGGCTTTACGCGGGTGTACGAGTCGCGTTGTGAGGATGGGTGTGCAATAGGTGATTCACGAGAGTGTGTACATGCTGTTTATTAGTTGATCGAACCCTACAATTTGGAGTGGAACGGCTCCACTTCGTTATCGCGACCGGAGAATCGGAGATTGAGACTAGACGCAGGTCTCGATCACGCAAGTTACTTATAATTAGCTGAATTTCAAAGGCTTCACCACGCTGGTTGCCTAGAATGGTCCGATTTACAAAGACTGCTTGGTTACACAAACCTGGTGTTGCCTGACGAGATACAGGAACAATGGCACTGATTCTACCGCGCTGATTATTCGCTTGGACTTAACTTGATTCTATTGACTCGACTCGACTTGACCTGAATATATTCGTTAGACTTGATTCACTTGAAAGACACCGAAGGTAAATACTAAGTCGGGTGTTACGCTTCGCACCCGCACTTGAATTCTTAATACGCGAACAACGGTGCAGTTCGGAGCACTGCACCCAAAGAAGTGAATTGAAGTAAAACGTTCAACGAGTAAGTCACAAGTCCCGAACAGTAAGTCGCAACCAAGAGTGCGGTGGTGCCCAAGAGTCCGCGTACAGGTATTTGCCGTAACCAAGAGTGTCCGAAAAGGGTCTCGTACTGCCCTATATTGACGCCGTGCTCCGCTGAGTAGCGTTCGCATGCTGACACTGCATCAGAGTTATATCCTGGGAACGGCGCGACAGGTGCCTTTCCCAGGACACAATCGTACGTGTCTTATCTTAAATAAGGGTCCGTGAGAACCGTGCTACATTCCTAAAGTTAGATTAGAGTAAATCTTAGAACTATTGAGCGAACGGGAGACTGCGGCGAGAACGATCGATTAGTTATTCTTGAATAATTTAGAAAAGCAAAAATTGTGGCGGGTGGAGGACGCAGGACGTAACAATACTACACTTAAGTTACGGACATATTGTAAAACTGTTGTGGATATCGTGGGAATGTACGAAGTTCGAGTCACTTACCGGGACGTTACTAAAAAGCTAAATGTAAACATTTCAAGCATCAACAGGAAACCGTTGATAGGTCGGGAGTGGATCAGACAGTTAAAAATTCCGTTAGAGGAAACAATCGCGTTTGCATCCGTAGTACAAAAAGACGAACTAACGCTAAGTCTAGAAGAGTACGAAAAGAAGCTCGATCCGAAAAGTTCAAAAATCCGCGGAATACAGGCATGTTCGAGAATCTCGCGATTCCCGTTAAGAGGATATGAGAGGGAATGAAAGGAAAGAGGAAGGGGGGAAAATGAGAAGATCTATTGGCGGTGGAGAGGTTATGTTTCCACGTGTCTACATAATGTCCGTTTAACAGAGTCTTTATTAGTAAAAATAAGGGTCACAGGTGCTCTACGGTAGTGAAAGTAACAGTCATAATGAGCGAGATAGTCAATTATATGAATTGTATCCGCCGTACAATGATTGATACCTGTTGCGGGTGCACGTGCACGATTCGCGCCGCGTACAGAGCCTGAGTCGTCTGGTGTGGATGTACCGTGTGTATTTCTCTGCGAATAGTCCGGGATTTATGTGTGCGAGTCCGTGATGTTACGAGTTCGTTCAATGTGCAGCAATGCGCGAGATAAACCAGAAAAGCATAAATGCAATAACCCGTGTGCGTTCTCGTTAATAGCTGAGACGATAATGGCCGACCGATTCGGCGGAAACGCCGCCCGCGTGTCGCGCGCGTTAAAGGCGCGCTCGCATGAAAGCCGCGTGTGACTCGGCCCTCAGGCCGCCTTGAGGATGCCGCGACGACGATTGGTCGGCGTCGGGGCATTCCCAAACAAGGCACGACTTACATTAAAGGAAAACGCAAAACCGCTTTTCTTAAAAGCGCGATCAGTACCGTTTCGTTTCCTACCGGTGGTCGCAAAAGAAATTACAAGATTAGAGGAGAATGGAACCCTCGGGAAGGTCAATGCAGCCAAATGAGCTACACCCATTGTTCCCGTGCTTTAGAAAAATAATACGATTAGAAGGTGCGGTGATTTTAGCGTTACTATAAATAAGCATTTGGTCGTCGACGACCACCCGCTTCCGACTATTGACGAGCTGTTCGCGTCAATGGCGGGGGGAGATAGGTTCTCGAAAATTGATTTACAGCAGGCGTATTTACAAATGGAAATTCATCCAGATGATCGTGAACTGTTAACCCTAAATACACATAAGGGCCTCAATCGATGTACAAGGTTGATATACGGGATCGCGAGTGCACCTGCGATTTGGCAGCGCCAAATTGAGAGCTTTCTTAAAGACATTTTAGGGGTGACGGTGTTCCTCGACGATATCAAAGTTACGGCTTCGAGCGACCAAATACATTTACAGCGTTTAAGCCAGGTTTTAAATAGATTAGGCGAAGCGAACATACGCATAAATACAGAGAAATCGGAATTCTTCAAAGTCTTGTGACCGTACAATACAGCCTCACATAGATTCATACCAAACTGTTCGAACGTGCACGGGACACGACACTTGCTTACCTTACGCGTCTCACCTTTTTCTCCTTGTCTGCCGTACATACATCGCGATAGCCTCTTTTACTTACAGTTTCAATAGTATCGTTCGCTCTTTCCACTTCTTGGCCGTCTCGCTTTACTCTTTCTCCTGCCTACCGTATACACATCGCGACACTCTCTCTTTCTACTTACCATTCTCTCGTTCTATTTTCTCTACTGCTTCACTTCACCTACTCGCCCGTTCTATTTTCGCGCTGTCTCACTCGTACTCACCTGCCGTCACGATCATGCATGCCCGTACACGCACGAACATACACCACTCTGCGCACATAAGCAGACATACACCGCTCACCCAGGGACAACGACATAAACACTTGTAAACGCGACTGACACAGACAATACACAAATCATTTTCAATTATACATTAGGATAACGGTACCGAGCTTCGGCGAAGGAGGAGAAGCGACTCCCGCCGAAGAAGAAAATCACCCAAGTGGAACTTCCCCTTTGCCCGATTGGGGTATATAAGGTGCGAGGAAGCTCCACTCGGGGCGAGATTTACTTCGAGCCTAGTCTCCGTTGAAGAGATCCCAGGAGTGATCCTTGCGGACATCGAATAACGTAGATCACGCCAGTAACTTGCTAATTGAACGACGTTTGCTCCGCGACGCGTAGGGAAGACTTCGCACTGACAATCCTCTACCGATCAACGACTACGGCCGCCCATTCGAGGGTTCGTGACTAGTAAAGTTCAGTTACGTTCGTCAAAACGCGGTTCTGCTATACTACAAATTCGAACGCTTGCTCGCCACAAAAACATCCTCCTAATCATCATCAAACTCATCTAATCAATCTTCGCCGCAAGCCATCCCCGCTCTTGGCACCGGTCACGGCTGCGATTGCGAATGATTGCCATTCTTCATAAACGACGCAACAAGGAACTCTTACCGTAACCATCTCCGCTCTTGGTACCGGCCACGGTTACGTAGTAAGTAGTTCCGTTGACACATTCCACGGTTACCGTAAGCCTCCCCCGCTCTAGGCACCGGCCACGGCTACGTGTAATTCGTGATCGACAGAAACTGACCTGCTCTCCACCAAACTACCTCGACGCTTAAAGAACTCTTACCGTAACCATCTCCGATCTTGGTACCGGCCACGGTTACGATTGTAAGTAGTTCAAAAGACTGACCTCCTCCACGGTTACCGTAAGCCTCCCCCGCTCTAGGCACCGGCCACGGCTACGAGTAATTCGTGAACTACTGAAGACTGCCACCGTACGCCTTCCCCGCTCTTGGCACCGGTCACGGATACGAGTGGTTAGTCACGACAGACAAATACCGACAAATCTCCCACACTCACCGACGAAACCAACCTCCCACACATATATTAAAGGCAGCCGGCGATACTCGCGAATTATCTCGTCGGCACTGTATTCCGTGCACTCTGTGTGTAATTTTACTTAAATAAAACACGATACAATTAATATACAAATATTACTCCCAACACGACATTCCCGGCTCCGATCACTTGCGACCGCGAACACTCCATCGCCGCGATCGCGAATACGGAACGAACCCGCCCGCACGAAAGAGGAACTATTCCCTCCGAAGCGGAAGGACGGATCGCGAACGCGTAACCACTCGCGACCGTGACACACGACAACACCACTGACGAAAGACGTACGGTTACAGACTCGATAGAATATTGCGAATATGTCATCGATAGAAAAGGCATTCATAAAACAAAGGCGAAAATGGACGCTATTGATAAGATGCCACGACCGAAAAATACGACAGAATTACGGGCGTTCGTGGATTTTTTTAATTATTACGGTAAATTTATTGATGAGTTAAGTTCACTGTTGTTCCCGTTGTACGCGTTATTAGGCGATCGTGTTCCTTTTAAATGGACGAAGGAATGTGATTCAAAAGCGATAGTATTTTGGTTCATTTCGATCCGAAGCTGCCGTTGGTTGTAGCCACTGACGCTAGTGCGTACGGTGTGGGTGCGGTGCTTTCGCATAAGTATCCAGACGGATCGGAACGGGTATTACAATACGCGTCACAAACACTGTCAAAAACGCAACAACGATACTCGCAAATTGATAAAGGGGCGTACGCGATCATTTTTGCGATTAAAAAGTTTCATCAGTATCTTTACGGGAATCATTTTACATTATACACGGACCATCAGCCTTTGGTACAAATTTTCTCGCCGACAAAAACGTTACCAGCCTATAGTGCAATGAGAATGCAACATTACGCATTGTTTTCACAGGGATGCTCATACGAAATTAAATACAAAAATTCAAAATTACACAGTAACGCAGACGGTTTATCTAGGTTGCCAATACAAACGGAAACAAATTGTCAATACGTGGTAGTCGATGCTTACGAATTACAAAATATAAGTACATTGCCAGTTACTGCATACGAGATAGCTAAAGCAATCACAGCGGATAGGAAATTGCAAAAACTCAAAACAGCATTACAAAAAGGGAAGCAATTACCCGCAAAGAACCGTTTCAATATTAATCAAGCAGCATATAGCTTACAAGGAGACATTATTATGTGCAACGACAAGGTCGTTATTCCAGAACAATTACGAAAGAGAATGTTAGACGAACTACATTCAGTGCATTTTGGCGTGGTAAAAATGAAACATTTAGCGTGGGGAACATGCTGGTGGCCAGGTATCGACCGAGACATAGAAAACATTACGAGAAATTGCGTATACTGCAGCGAGACTAGGAACGATCCAGCAAAGGTACTGTAACCGTACAGACCAATAGGCCAAGCCACATCACCTACTGGCCAGTATATAAAGACGCCTTCGCCGTACGTATCGTCGAAACACAGATACGACAACACTACTTCACCGTCCGTACACCACCGTCAAAACTCACTCACCGACAAAACAAAACAAATACACCTCCATCTATCACACCAATTATATCACCATCATACACACACAACGAAGTAATTATAACGGTACAATTTCGGCCGCTGAAGGAGAAGCGACTCCCGGCCACCGACCAAAAATCACTCGAGTGGAACCTTCCCCTTAGCCCATTCGGGTATATAAGGCGCGGGAATGCTCCACTCGAGGCGAGATTTATTTCGAGTTAGCACCGTTGACGCGATCCCAAGTGAGATCCTCCGGTTATCGAAGCCAGTAGATCTCGACTGTACCTATTAACGCCTGAACGGCGTAGTCTAAATTGCGTACGACTTGAGAAGAATTCGTGTAGACGAACCTCAAGCCGCGTAAAAGCCACTACGACCGCCCAATAAAAGGGTTCGCGAGCAGACTCGCGTTATTCAGACTTATATTAGCATACAGTCACTATCAGTAAAACAAAGACCTTCGCCACCAAAATTCACATCCAAATTGCATTACCACTCATTCAAAAGCCTTTGCCGTACGTCGCCCCCGCTCTCGGCACCGGACACGACTGCGATTGCAAATGGCTATACATCTCATACTCTCATAACTTGATATTTACTGTAAGCTACCACCGCTCTTGGCACCGGTTACGGCTGCGTTTTGTAAATGATCACTCATACAGCATCATAGACTGACGACTCCCTTACCGTAAGCTACCACCGCTCTTGGCACCGGTCACGGCTGCGATTTGTAAGTGGAGTCACCATACCGAAACAGACAAACGGTTGCCGTACGCCACCCCCGCTCTTGGAACCGGACTTGGCTGCGTGCAATTCGTTAACAACAGATCGAATCGTTAACGTACGCTACCTCCGCTCTTGGAACCGGCCTTAGCTGCGATTAATTGATTCACGACGAACTAACGCACCAAAACAATCACGACAAACCAGACTTAGACAACTCATACTTCCAAAAGAATCACCTACATTGGTAGCGAAGTGTGAGGTACGAAATTGACTAGATAACTAAGTTAGAAGTAAAAGCATCGAATATTGTATAAAATTGTATTACTATCATTATTTTTATGGACAATATATTATACTAGCACAGTTACACGCTCTATGACCGCACCGTCCTCAATCCCGCGATTCCCGTACAAGTAAAAGAGATCGCGAGAATAACGAAACGAACCCATCCGCCGAATATTTGGCGACGCCACGCGGCGGACTGCCGGACCGCGAAAACGTCACTACTCGCGGCCGTGTATTTAAGATACGTACCACTGTTGAAGAGCGGTACGGTGACAGTACAGACCCATTGCTGTCAGCCTACGGCGGCACCATTCGAACGGGTACATATAGACCACGCAGGGCCATTTTTAAATCATTATTTTTTCGTTTTAGTGGATTCATTTTCAAAATGGCCAGAAATCCGAGTGGTTAAAAATATAACGGCAAAAACGACTGTAGAGAAATGTAGAGAAATTTTTTGTACGTTTGGGCTTCCGTGAGTAGTAGTAACGGATAATGGCACAAATTTTCGTTCTCAAGAATTTTTGTCATTTTTAAAAGAAAATGGAATTACACCAAAATTTACCGCACCATACAACCCTGCAACCAACGGGCAAGCAGAACGTTTTGTGCAGATGTTAAAAGTAGGTCTAAGAAAGAATTTAGAGCACAATCAGGCTACGTATGACAACATTCAGACAGCTTTGCAAAAATTGTTGCTGCGGTACAGAATTACACCGCATGCAGATACAAAAGAATCGCCGGCGGAAAGGATGTTCACCAGGAAGATTAGAACCGGTCTGGATTTAATTATTCCCGAAATACAACAAGCGCGTGCGGCGGTAAATAGCGATAAGAATGTACGTAGTTTTAAGAGAGGAGAGAGAGTTCAATGTCGAAACTATGTCGGTTCAAAGAAGTGGTGTTTCGTAATAATAAACTTATACATACATTACATACGCCGTAATATTTTTGATTAAATTGTTCCCCAATAGATGGCGTATAGGAATTGTACATTTCTCGCAAACATTGTTCGCGAGTTAATGGACATATTCCGAGACCGTAACCACCTTAGCCACTGTAACCAATGGCACGTCTAGGGCAGGTTCCACTCGACATCAGCCCTACTGATGAGTCCTGTCGAGTGGATCCAGGACGAAACGTAATTATAATCCAGGATTGTCCCATTTTTGAGGAAATGCCTGGCGGCCAAGTGTAGAGGAGGCGGTAATCGGTCCCACACTTGGTCGTTATTATTTATTTTTTTATTTTCTATCTTACACCGTATTGGCAACGAAAGTATGAATATCATATATGCACCGGTGAAATAATAAACTTTTACATACATTACATACGCCGTAATATTTTTGATTAAATTGTTCCCCAATAGATGGCGTATAGGAATTGTACATTTCTCGCAAACATTGTTCGCGAGTTAATGGACATATTCCGAGACCGTAACCACCTTAGCCACTGTAACCAATGGCACGTCTAGGGCAGGTTCCACTCGACATCAGCCCTACTGATGAGTCCTGTCGAGTGGATCCAGGACGAAACGTAATTATAATCCAGGATTGTCCCATTTTTGAGGAAATGTCTGGCGGCCAAGTGTAGAGGAGGCGGTAATCGGTCCCACACTTGGTCGTTATTATTTATTTTTTGATTTTCTATCTTACACCGTATTGGCAACGAAAGTATGAATATCATATATGCACCGGTGAAATAATAAACTTTTACATACATTACATACGCCGTAATATTTTGGATTAAATTGTTCCCCAATAGATGGCGTATAGGAATTGTACATTTCTCGCAAACATTGTTCGCGAGTTAATGGACATATTCCGAGACCGTAACCACCTTAGCCACTGTAACCAATGGCACGTCTAGGGCAGGTTCCACTCGACATCAGCCCTACTGATGAGTCCTGTCGAGTGGATCCAGGACGAAACGTAATTATAATCCAGGATTGTCCCATTTTTGAGGAAATGCCTGGCGGCCAAGTGTAGAGGAGGCGGTAATCGGTCCCACACTTGGTCGTTATTATTTATTTTTTGATTTTCTGTCTTACACCGTATTGGCAACGAAAGTATGAATATCATATATGCACCGGTGAAATAATAAACTTTTACAGATATATACTAAGGTTAAGAAAGGTACAGGAGTGTTATCCAATTACGAAAGTCCCTATCCTGCACCCTCACTCTGATACATACATACACAACACCATCGCACTGTAAATTGTTACGTCCCAGCTTAACTTTTTGATTTTTCCTTTTCTTTTAGCATAATTTCTGACTTAAACTCTCTTTTCTTTCCTTTATTCCGACCGCCGGATACGAATTATTCGTATCATGGCTTAGACTCGTCGCATCCGGTGCGCTGTTAGAGTATTAGTTGTAAAATCATGATTATTCTATTTTTCCTCCAGGCCGCGTATCCGAATTATTCGTATCTTGGCTTAGGCTCGTCGCATACGTGGTGCTGTCGAGTAGTAACATGTAGTGGAATTCCCTCACCGTGGAATCATATTCGTCCCATCATATATATATATATATATATAAGTAAGTTAAAGTAGATGTAAGTAGTTATAAGCATGCGAGCGGGTATGAATGCGTGTGAACATAGAATGAGTGTGTGTGTGCGGTATGGACGTATGTGTGTATAGGCTAAGGAAAAGCGATGAGGTTCCGCGTGTTAATTTTTAGTTTCTCTCTCTTTGATTGCGTCTAAGGCAACAGCGAGGCGCTGGGGATACTGGGGAGTAGCGAGTGTTAAAGTACGCGGATGCCGTTAACGAGGTTTTTATTTTAGGTTGCACAGAATGATACACAATCTTGTCAGTTTTAAAACGGGAGTCGTCCCGACGCGTAAATACTAAATAATACTAATATCGAGACGCGCTAGGTAACTTAGGAACTACGCGTGCGTGCTCTCTTGTCCGATTCTCCGGTATCGTAATGAAAATGGCGGGAAGGGTCTCACCACAGGAGGGAAGGGCCTCCTAATGAGATCTTCCAACCGACGTCTCGAGGACCCCGAAAGAGCAGGAAAGAAGGAACACGCGAGCTGGAGCCGCGATGCCCTTCGAAGGATTGCTCGTGGAAGGCTAGATTAGCCGGAAAAGAATAAGGAATATCGGCGGCTACTTACGGCGCACGATGGGATTCGTCGCCATAACCGCGGAAGGAAGGCCGCGAAGGACGGAGAGACGGAAAAGATACGATACCTGTGCTCCACGTACGAGCACACTGCAAAGACTGGAATTCCGTCGAAGTACGCGAGCTACGGTATAATCTACTTGTATACGCGACTTCGGAAGGCGAGATCGCCCAAATACTAACGAGCAATGGAGCGGAAAAAGAAGGCACGGTGAGCGCATGCACGGTAGGAGAACGACGACTGGCGTAACGCGGCTCGCTAAACGAAGAAGAACCGAAATTTCGCCTTACCTAGATTCGCCACTATGCGCGGAAAACCACACGGCTGTCGGTGTGACGTCACGCTGACCAATTAGCGAACGAGGTGTGAGATGGGTCCCCGAGCAGCGCTATGCGCAAAGTACTAATACTGCTCGCAGACAGTACCCAATCCCAAACACTCTCTCAAAAGTAAATTATTATTTCCGTGGCAATAAGGCATTGCCCAAATATCAACCTAGTTCTGTTCAAGCATACAAATCAGGAGCGTGCGCTACTGAAGTTTTAGATGGCTGAGTCAATGCAATCATATTTTATTTGCAATAAAACTAAATAATTGGAAGAGGATAGATGAGCAAACGAAAGTCTCTCGCTGAACATCGAGCGAGCATAGTAACACAATATTTGTACACTGAATCGACCGCTGATCGACCGTTTCCATGGTTAGGCTATGAAAAACTGGCCTAGAGCGAGCCCAGGAGCCGTCTCGCGACGGATTTCTCTGGGCAGTTGGCTGTAAAGTCGTGAGGTACGTGGTCGATTGTCCGAGGGTGTCTTAGATATCATTAATTTCTGAGCCTAAAGTGCATATTCTTCTTGCAGTGTGTAGTAATACGGACTCAATAATCCTCGTTAAACAATAGATTATAAATTCCAATTATTATTTTAGATATAGACTCAGTTTTCTTTGATTTAGTGAGAGTGCGAAGGTGTGCGCGTTCGATTTGCACGTGGCCGACAAAATTGCGTCGGACACGTTATCTTTAAGTTTCCTTTTTGATTTCGATTACATTATTATTTTCCATCATACTCCAAACTTGAACAGAACGCGAAAGGTTGTTCCTCGCTCGTGTGGCGATCAAAGTCGGAATTAACTAACGAAACTAATGAATAGAAGCACTAACTTCCTGTCTTGCCGAACCTTGTAACGGGCTACATCCCGGCTCATTTATAACAGAGCATAGGCAAATCAAGGAAGCTCGAAGTACTAAAATTATCTTTCGACTCGAAGGTACTATCATCGATTTAAAACATCTAAATCCTGAGAAACTCCACCGACGATACGCCAGAAAGAGAGAGAAAGAGCGAGCGTGAGAGAGAGTGAGAGACAGAGCGAAGGATAGAGAGAGAGAGAGAGAAGGAGCGCGTGCGCAAGCGCAGCCGTTCACGAACGTAACCGAAGACCAGCGACACGGTAGGAACCTCCAGTCGCGACATATGACAATTAACATCTTATTGTATGATCATGCCCGAGCTCAGGCCACGGCGGGATCCCACGGGCGCGGTCATTTGACCGTGCAAGTTTCCTTGTTAACTTTCGATTGTAAAGGCGTAACCGTGAATTACCGAGAGCGCATCCGTGATCTTGTAAGAGCGCTCATGTTAAGGCGCATAATTGTCGCGCACCAATATCAAACAATTCTCTACACTGCGATAATATCTAATGCAGTCATTCTTACCATCGTTTATTGAATTCGTAACATATCTACTCTACTTTTCTTTATATCATTATTTTCGAATGAATATATTTACTTTTGTTTTCCCCTTATACTATTCTCTTTGATTTGATCTGTGTTGTGACGTCACAGCTCGTCTACCATAGCGTTGTACACCGGCCGAAAACATAACCTCGCGCGAGTAATTGGGGACCTGTACGGGTCTTATGAAGACACACGATTCCTATTAGTCCTGCATATAACTAAACGCGATATCATTTTCTAATTAACTTTCCGTTTAGCTTATACCGAATAACCTAGAAAATCCCTCCTGTTCCAGGAAGGGATTAGAAACTTGCAATATTGATCTTTAGTTAGATTACCGTTATCTATTGTAACTGGATAGCAAAAACATTGAAGCGTTACGACCGGACGCACGGCAGGCCGCTCGCGGATTTCTCATCGACCGTCTTGACAAGCATAAAGTCGTGAAAAGCCTCGCCCGGACGTAACAAAATCATTCCATAATTGCAAGATAGCTCTTACAGAAATTTCTAATCCTTGAAAACATGGTGGTCTTTTAAGACCGTAGACCGTAATGGTGCGCCATTTGGAACATTGTTCTAATAATTGTTTTAAATTATTTTCCGCATTTAATCGAATTTGTGATAATGCGTATCTATTTGGATTCGAATCGTTGCATGTTCCGCTGCTTAAAGAATCGAAACTATCGTTAAGAATTCTAAAAAATTCGCCGTATACATGACCGTCGAGCTTTTAATTTCTCCTACTGTTCCTCCGCTTAAGAGAGCTGCTGAGACCCTACGACTAAATACCTGCAGAGCTAAACAGCATTTCATTTTTTCGAAGCATGTTGGACTAACATGTTTTTCAGATAATTTGCAAGCAGCTCTCGTTGCTGCACCGTTTTCTAAATCCCATAATGAGCGTACGTCTTTCCAAGATGCAATCCTATCATCAGCATACACTGTTACGTCCGGGCGAGGCTTTTCACGACTTTATGTTTGTCAAGACGGTCGATGAGAAATCCGCGAGCGGCCTGCCGTGCGACCGGGCGTAACGCTTGAATATTTTCGTTAATTTAATTACAATAAATAACGGTAATCTAACTGAAGATCATTATTGCGAGATTCTAATCCCTTCCTGGAAGAGGTGGGATTTTCTGGTTTATTGTATAAGCTAAACGGAGAACTCAAATTAGAACTAATATCGCGTTTAGTTACATGCAGGACTAATAGGATTCGTGTGTCCTCCTAAGACCCGTACAGGTCCCCAATTGTTCGCGTGAGGTTATGTTTTCGGCCGGTGTACGATGCTATGGTATACGAGGTGTGACGTCACAACACAGATCAAATCAAGAAGAATAGTATAAGGGAAAAACAAAAAAAGTAGTTATATTCAATTGAAAAATAGTAGTATAAAGAAAATAGAATAGATATGTTTTCGAATTCGCTAAACAATGAAAGAATTACTGCAGTAGATATTATTCGCAGTATTGAGGATTGTTCATGAACAGTGCGCGACAATGATGCGCCTTAATTCGAGCGCTCTTTACAGAAGGTGAGGATGCGCTCTCGGTAATTTTACAGGTTACGCCTTTACAATCGACAGTTAAACAGGAACGTGCACAGTCATCATACCGTGCCCGCGGGATCTCTCCATGACTTGAACTCGGGCATGATTATACAATAGGATGTTAAGTTGTTGTATATCGCGACTGGAGGTTCCTACCGTGTCGCTGGTCTTCGGTTACGTTCGTATGACTTCGGTCTGCGCACGCGCTCCTTCTCTCTCTCTCTCTATCCTTCGCTCTGTCTCGCTCTCTCTCCCACGCTCGCTCTATCTCTCTCTCTCTGGCGTATCGTCGGTCGGAATTTTCAAGGTTTTGGTATTTTAACGATGATAGTACCTTCGAATCGAAAGATAATTTTAGTACTTTGAACTTCCTTGATTTGCCTATGCTCTGTTATAATGGAGCCGGGATGTAGCCCGTTACAAGGTTCGGCAAGACAGGAAGTTAGTGCTTCTATTCATTAGTTTCGTTAATTAATTCCGACTTTGCTCGCCACACGAGCAAGGAACAACCTCTCGCGTTCTGTTCAAGGTTAGCGTATGATGGAAAATAATAATGTAATCGAAATCAAAAGGAAACTTAAAGATAACGTGTCCGACGCAATTTGTCGGCCACGTGCAAATCGAACGCGCACACCTTCGCACTTTCACTTAAAACAAAGAAACTGAGTCTATATCTCAAATAATAATTGGAAGTTACACTCTAAGGCTTTAACGAGGATTATTGAGTTCGTATCGTAGCACACTGCAAGAAGAATATGCACTTTAGGCTCAGAAAATTAATGATATATAAGATATCCTCGGACAGCGACCACGTACCTCACGACTTTACAGCCAACTGCCCAGAGAAATCCGTCGCGAGACGGCTCCTGGGCTCGCTCTAGGCCGGTTTTTCATACCTTAACCATGGAAACGGTCGATCAGCGGTCGATTCAGTGTACAAATATTGTGTTACTATGCTCGCTCGATGTTCAGCGAGAGTCTTCCGTTTGCTCATCTATCCTCTTCTAATTATTTAGTTTTATTGCAAATAAAATATGATTGCATTGACTCAGCCATCTAAAACTTCAGTAGCGCACGCTCCTGATTTGTATGCTTGAACAGAACTAGGTTGATATTTGTGCAATGCCTTATTGCCACGAAAATAATAATTTACCTTTGAGAGAGAGAGAAACTAAAAATTAACACGCGGAACCTCATCGCTTTTCCTTAGCCTATACACACATACGTCCATACCGCACACACACACTCATTCTATGTTCACACGCATTCATACCCGCTCGCACGCTTATAACTACTTACATCTACCTTAACTTACTTATATATATATATATATATATATATATATTTATTAGCGTTGTGTTTTTTATATTTAATCGTTTTTATTGTAAATATTTTATTCAATATAGTATATTTATTTCTTTGCACCATTGCTAGATCATCTCGTTATTCAATCACCCAGCGCTCAAATTTCACGAACACGGTTCTCTTAGCCGCTCAAAAGAGCCAATGAGCCTTTATTCAAGTATTCCTCATATCTCAAAGATTACAAGTAGTGCGCTGTGAAAAATCGGCTGAGACTCCTGTCGACTATCCTTTCGAGTTTATTAACTCAGAATGCCGCTATGAAATATCAGTTGAGGCCAGGGTTAGTGACATACCAACCTTATCTACCGAGAGGTGCAGCAGATAACGCTGCCGAGGCTCGGGGAGATAATCCTTTCCACTTCTACCCCGTTCTAACCGGTGACACGGTCTCTCATAGTAGGGAACGGAGAGGCGGAAAGAAGGTATCACCAAGGGTATCGAGAGCACAGGGTGCCGTGGTGAAAGATCCGTTAAGGCCTGCGTTCGGGTACTCACTCCTCACATATATCACCTCCTCCGCGCTGATTATACAAAAAACCTCACCGCATCAGCGCGTGGCTCGTAAAGAATGAATGAATGGAAATACTGTAACAGAAATTATAGAGTTATAACACAAATAGTGTATAATTCGGGGTCCTAGCGTGAAGCGCCGACCACGTGTAAACGGAAATCAAAAGCTAATACACTTTACACTTTTACACAGTTGAAAAATTTAATAGGAGTAATGAATAAAATGAATTGAATTGATTTGAGAAAAGGTTTAACACAGGTTTGAATCTCTTTTGTGCCGCACTGTAAGAAACTTCACAATTTAGCTCAGAATAAGGAAATTATTGGAATAATCTTTATAGCCCTCGCGCAGAGCACTATGCACCTCGCAACTTTACAGCCAACTGCAACGAGATTCTCGTCGCGAGGTGGTTTCTGCACTCACACGGAATAGTTTTTCATACACCTCTTCGCGGAATCGACGAAATAACGGTCGACTCTGTATACAAATATGGGCGGGAGCGTTCGCTCGGAGTTCAGGAAGGCACCGGGACTTCGCTCGGTAGTCATTTTGTAATAATTACATTTTATTCGGAATGCAATGTGACTAACTTAACTGGAGATTTGAGATTTCTCAGGTACACGCTCCGGACGGAGAACCCATAAAGAAAATCAGTCTCATGTTGAGGCGATGCCTAGCTGACGCAGCAAATAATAAATGAAACATGACACAGAAGGATAACAAAATTAGGTATGCGGAACATCTTCGCAATAACGCTGTATACACACATTCATATTCTATTTACACTCACATTCATACTCGCCGCTCTTGGGCGACAGAGATTGTATGGGACGACAATAAATCCAAGGTGAGGGATTTTCCACTACACGTTACTGCCTAGCAGTACCGGGTAAATGATAGGCGTAAGCCGTAATAAACAAGTATATTGGCGCATACGAGGCTTGGGGTGAAATGAAATAAGCATGATTTTAACATTAATACTCAAACAGCACAGTGGATGCGTTAGGCATGAGCCGTAATACAAGTATTGACGCATCCGGAGGCCGGAGTAGAAAAATAAAGAAAATATACTAATTATAGGAAAATATACTAATGGAAAGAAAAACAAAAGATACGCTGGGGCGTAACACTTGCAATGTTTATGTAGTTTTTAAATCATTTTTCCAAACTATTCTCCTTACCAACATACACGGACCTTAGTTTACCTGTGTTAACTTTCTCTATTCTTTCGTAATATCTCTAACTTTTTTATCCACTTGCGACACAATGGGGGTTTGTGATCATGTCCTAGTCCATACATATTAAAATCGCCCCTACGCTCCCGATTCTGTATTTAAATTTTTACACATCCTAACGGTGGGAAATCGTTCTTGCAATACGTTCGCAGTTTTATCTCCGTGCGCTGTAGTGACAATTCAGGAAAATTCCTTTACAGTCATCTTTCCTTTACCAAAGTAACGGCCGCTCCGCTGTCTATTTCAAACGGTACCACGCGGTCCTCCAAGCAGAGTCAGACAATGTACTTTCTCGACGATCACTGCGCTCGGCTGATCTCCTGTAGTAACTGCGTTTGCCCTTTCTTTCCGCAGACCTTCTGTAAGTGCCCTAGCCAGCCGCATTCCCGGCACTGCACATTCGAAGGAAGGGTACTATTTGGCGTCAAATGATCTCGTCCGCACCTAAAGCAAATAATCTGATTATTCTTAACTCCTGTTGTGGGGTGTCTTTTTACGCCTCGCGTAGCTGCAGTTTGCCTTTGGGTCTTCCAATTCCGAGGGGGTCCAGTAAGGTTCGGGTGCTTCGGTTGTCGGCCCGGTGCCCCTCGGGTTGCTCTTGGGGTGATTCCCACCTGTTCCACTGCGGCGATTTCTTCGGCCTTGAGCGCGCTTACGCTCTTCTCGGTAAGTTCCATGGTACAAGCCGTTTTCAGTGCTGACTCCATCAACAAATTTTCCGCTTCCAGAAGCTTTCCTTGGATTTGCTGATTTTGCAACCCAAACACAAACTGTTTGCACAGCTTGGTTTGAGGCCGAAGATAGGCCCCAAACTTACAATGTAGCGACAGCTTTTGCAAAGCCGCAATGTATTTATGAGCATTATCGTTGGCTCCTTGCATACATTTTAGGAATGCATATATTTCTGCAATTTCCAACGGTTCTTGTGCGTAGAACACCTCTAGCCGCTTAACAAGCGCTGCAGTACGGTAGTGGGTACGCCTCCTCCGGGTCTGTCCAGTCGAATACGATTATGAAGGCCTCCACACCAATAAAATGGAGTGGATATGTCATTTGCGCCGTATCAACGCAAATTTTCAAAACCTTAAACACATCTTCTACACGTTGCAGCCATCTTCGCAGCGCTTGCCGTGTCGGTTCAAACATGTCCACGATAATAGGGCTCGAAATCGTGACTGAACACATAATTTCCTTTACGGCCTTATTTCCAGTTACAATTCCAGTTTCCATTTTGGGCATGTCACCGATTTACAAAAATGTGCCTTCCAAATTTTTGCGTGAATGTGGCGTCTCACGTCACCGTTCTGTTCCTTTCCGGTTATCCGCTTGCACATTAAATATGTTTTCCCGAAGGAGGGAAACATCCTATTTATCCTAACGTCTTTATTCGGTGCTTACATTGAGATTATCCAGCATTGCTTCAGTTCTACACCTATTATACCGATTTCCTCCATTTACCCACATTCTACAATTAACTTGCTCGCCCATACACACCTCACGCGACTCGCGGCTGCGCACCCGCGGGGCGCTTCTTCATCACACAACCAAAACTCATTATTCCTTGTGCTCGTTCTGCGGGTGCGCCACCTTTTGTCCGGAACCATAACAGTACCCATTATCATTATTATGAGATTTTGATTTTGTTTAATATTATTCAACGTTACGCCTAAGGAGCGGCCGACCGCTCGTCAACTACTCGAACAGCCGCATGAGGGCGCAATAAGGCCCGGCTACTTTTAAATCCACCTCCCGGTCATTTCCCGTTTTGGACATCACGGGTTGCTCTCCACAATGCCTCAAGAGCCTAGAAGGGGCAGAGGCAGGAATGCGCGGCGACACAAAAATCTTGCGCCCCTCCCTAGGAAGCGGGACGTAACACATTCTGTACATAATTTAAAGTAGGCCTTCAGAACTGGGGCACTTCACCCACTATTTCCCCCCTCGCTTCACGCTTCGCCACGGTTTTGGTGGGGGAGAAGCATCCCTTCGTTGAACATCGAAAACGAGGCTAGAGTTGCCCGTGGCACGGTACCTATTCCCCGATGGCTAAGCAGCAGGCATGGAGAGGGCACTTTTCGACCGAGACCGAGAGAAAGCGCGCGGCGAGGGGGGGGGGGGAAGTGGTTTGGATGCCACAGTTCTGTAGGCCTGATCTAAAGTGCACACTATAAGCTGCGATTTTAGTTCCTTCTGGGCGGCGGCGCTGCTGATGTTGGAACATGAGTTAATACAGCTCACGACAGCTATTGGCGTTCAATTCTTAGGTAGTCTGAGGTTGGATCCAATTGTCAGTTCATCGCGTGAAACTTGTGCAAGGGAATTCCAATGTATTAGGCTTTCTTTACTAGCGTGTCTACATGTAAGATGCCTATTTACACAGGATTACAAATTGTACACTTACATTGCATTCATAGTTTTTTTTTAGTTTGGCATTTAATAATGTACCGTACAAGGGACAGAAACATCAAGAAAGTTACTTTTATTTAACATGTTTTCACTCTTTTTGTATAATCCATTGCCGTTTACATATGGAAAAACCTGACAATCACAAGAAAATCGCAGAAATTTTTGAAATTTTATGTGGTAACATATTTTAATGTAATAAAACAGCATACAAAATTCCCGAATTCCACACTACATAGTTTAGAAGACAATTATTTAATATGGCATCTTATGGGGAAATTGCTATTGAACGTCCATTGCCATCAGGTTTAGCAGTTATAGACTCAATTTCAAGCATCCTGTGCTCTTTTACCGAAAAATGGCAATTTTTAACGTAAATAATGCATTTAATGGAATGTCATCTTTCATAGTATACAACTGCATACTAATCTTCCATTTGTTCCTGTAAAGCACACACTTCATTATCCACATTTGTAAATATGTATGCATTTTCAGTGTGTAATATTAACTCTTCACTAGATACTCTGTCCGGTTCCTTCTTAATTGTTTCGTTTGTTATTTAATTTTGGCATTGATCAATCAATAACCCCACGATTTGATATCTTTTCATTGTTTACTAAGGTACTGACACAAAAGGACAAATGGGATGATATACTGATTTGTTTAACATATATTTTTGGGCAACTGTGCCATCTGTTTCTACTAAGTTTACCGGGCCAATTACTCATAGATGAAAGTGGAGGCGTCCGCGTGTCCGTGTAAGTAGGATTCATACAAAATCTTAATGATAAAGCTAATTTTGCAAGCAAAATATTCTGCACACTATCGTGTTTAGTATATATAGTCTTTATTTGTCCCGTGCGGGTTTAAATATGGGCTCCACCCCTCTTCACCATTTCATCCCCCATACCTCCTGAAATTACTTATACCATATCCTCTAGTACCTTAAACTAAATTAAAACTTCAAATTATAATTTGGAATTTAATTAAAAAATTTTTAATTTCCCCCTCTCCTACACCCCGCCTATCCTATTAGGGACACCTCTTTCAGGTAACTCCTCATCCATTCCATTCAAGGGCATTAATACTCAATCCTTCTGTATATTCCCTCCATTCCTCCAACCTCCTTAACCACTTCTGCCCCTCCCCACCCACAACCCGGATCTCCCCCAAAGCTTCCTGCCACCCTCCTCCTCACACTCTTCCCATACGTGTTTCACGTCTCCTCTCCCCTCCCACATACACAATATTTTCTCCTCCTTCCCTATCCAATACCTCCGTTCCCTCATCCCCCCACCCAACCTAAACCACGCAACTCTCAACCACCTACTTTCACCCCAGCTCCTCTTCAAGTACCCCGGCACATCTTTCCCCTTTATCCTTCCAATACTACTTATTGAATTTCGACCTCCTATACCTCACCCTCTTTACACCTCCTGTACTTCTCTTCCCCTACCCACCAGGCCCTCTCCCTTCAATCGTTCCTTATACCTTTCCCACTCCAGTTCCACCACCGGTCATCCTCTACCGCAAACAATTGCTTCATCAACCCACCAACATAACCTTAGCATCACCCCCTTCCCCTGTACCAATTTCTTTTTAAATTCCGACGCTCTTAATCCTGCCCTCTACAAACATCCATTTTTGATGCTTTTCCTGTAGCTTGTCCACAATTCT
The DNA here is from genome assembly GCA_963942575.1 of Priocnemis perturbator. Lineage (NCBI taxonomy): Eukaryota > Metazoa > Arthropoda > Insecta > Hymenoptera > Pompilidae > Priocnemis > Priocnemis perturbator. The sequence goes on from CAWWDK010000066.1 coordinate 548,799, forward strand.
CCCTTTCCTTGCACCTCCGCATTTCCAGCACATACCCTATCACTGACATCTGTTGTACTCAATGCGAGCGGGCCCGCAGGCCGGCAGCCACCTCGACTCAGTGGTCTATATGCTCCCAACGCTCTTCGACGATCGAGATCACGCTCGATCAACGGGCAGTAGACTGCTACCAGTCTATCGGGTTGCATGGCCCCTCATCTTACTGGTGGAAGCGAGGCCTTTCTAAACCTCTCCCATAATTCTGCCACCATGGTAAGGCGAGCTGATTCAGTGCAGCTCCCACACCGGGGAAGGACCCCTTGCCAGCTATGGCTTCACCACTGCCACGACGATTGCAACCCCGGGGAGGCAGAACAACCCGGGGTGCCGTCCCAAACGTTGAGGGACCGGTGGCAGCTAACGGCAACGCGGGTGGGATGGTTCCCACGCGCAACCCTACCACTACCACCGGCGGGCCCCCAACCCCGTCTACCGATTATCCTCCGGTGGAGTGGACCCACAGCCCAGCAGCCGATTAAGGGTCCAGTACGAGCGTATGCCGGGTCCCTGGGTACGCTAAGCCCCAAAGGTCCCCACCACAAGGGCGGGACCCCCCTGCGGGGACCCTATCACTGACCATACCAACCAAACCAAACCCATAGTCTTCTCGTCCAACCCATCCGAATCCTTCTCTTCAACAGCGCCCATATCTTCCCCGTCACCGCCGCCCCATTCCTAAAACTCTCCTCTACTTGCACCTTCTGAAACCCGACCCTCCTTAACGTATACAATAGATAACTGTAGATCCCCACCTACTTCACTTCTTTTCCTTTCCACCTACAGTTCCCCTTCTTCAATCTGCCGCCTGCATCTCATAATTTTTTATTTCTCCATGTTCAACAATAATTTCTTTCCTTCCAAATGCTCTTCCAGCCTCGCCATCATTGCCTTCATGCCGTCCTCGTGTCCGACCAACACTGCTGTGTCATCGGCATACGCCAATGTCCATGTCTTCCTTCCCACAACATTCGTCCCCATCCCCCTTACTTTACCTCTTCGGCGAAATCTGTAGTAGCAGGGTAAACGAGCTCGGGCTCAACGGACGCCCCGGCCCCACTCCCCTATCCGTCCAAAACCTCTCTTCTTCCTCTCCTCCCACTCTTACCATGATAAAAATTTCCTTCAGCGCCTCCTCGCATCTCTCCACTAATCCCTCCCTTACACCCCTCTTCCTCATCACCTTCACCAAGACTTGCCTGTTCATCGTATCGAAGGCTGCTTTGAGGTCTATCAACAATATCACCAGCTTCTTTACCTTCCTCGTCACCTGCCCTTTGATCAAATAGTTCGGAACTTGGATATTTTTCATGCGCCCCAAGCCCTTCCTAAAACCCGTTCGCTCGCCGGTATTAACCTCTACCCTTCAACGTCCTCCCTCAGCATCTGCGCTATCAAGGACGCGTAGACTTTGCACGCGGTCTGTTTTAGTATGACCCTCTTGTAATCCCACCTACTCCCTCCCTTCAATATACCGGCCCTCCCACTCCTCCCACACCCTATCACACATCCTCCATAGCCATTTCTCCACCTCTGCCCCACCGAACTTTCACACCTCATTCGATATCATATCCCCTCCGACCGCCTTCCCCTCTTTAAAACCCCTCAGCACCCTTATTATCTCCCCAACCCAATCTCCTCCTCCCCCTTCCCTTGCCCTTCTCTACCCTCCCATTCTTACCCTACCTTGTCCCCACACGGCAACCATCTAATATTTTCCTCCGCTCCTCTGTTTTTATCCTCTCATCCAATCTCCTACGTTCCATTACCGATTCACTTGTTACGTCCTCCGTTTTTCGGCACCCTGCGTACACCGGGTATACCGGGGATCGGAAGACAGACGAAGTGACCGGCCGGATAAGAGATTTGACGTGTCAGTGGAGCGGCTCGCTGAGACGTCGCACGCGCCTAAATATACTCGGTGTCCTAGATTCGACGCTAAACCTACGCGTATTCTCGCGTCCGAATGATTATGGCTCTAAAAGTGCTTGCGTCGCTGGTGACTCGGAATTACACCAACCTAAGGGTTTTGCTCGCGTCCGACTGGGTACGGCACAAAAAGCGTTAGCGTCGCTGGTGACTCGGAATTACACCAACCTAAGAGTTTTCCTTTTGTCTGCGCGGGTTACTTAATCTATGGTTTCTATGTCCGCATCTTCGCGAATCTCGGTTATCACGGCAGTAGATGGTACGATTTCCGGTTCTAGGGGCTCGAAGTAGACCGTGAACTGGTCTTGCCCCGGAGGTAGTTCAAACGGGCGAGGCTGTTCTGGAGAGGTCCAGACCGGTTGCGTGTGTTGTCTGGGGTGCGGGTAGGTAGGCGGAATGGAATTCGCGGATTCGCTCGCGGTTTGTCGAGAAAGCTGCGACCGGTACAAGCGAGTAGCTTCGCGACGTGCCCAGTATTTTACTCCGCCCCGGCGAGTTCCTCTATAATCCTTACGTTGCTGGCGAACTCGGGGTGCTCTCTGGTTATGGATTTGAGTGGGAGAGTGGTTACGATCCGTGGAAACGACCACTGGCCTTGGGGCCGAACCGTCGTGTGCCGAAAGTGGTTGAGGAGCCACGATCGTAGCGAGGGGGCCCGCCGCGGGCCAATGGAACCTGTGTGCTGAGGTCGCAACAAAAGAATCGTTGAGGGATCACCGGAACTCGGAAGCTCGACGGTGCCGACGGTATATTGCCCGCAAGGCGACTCAGGCACAGGCTCGATGGGGGCAGCAAGGACCACCCGATTTATGCGCCCGGCGGTTTCGGTATCGCGGGGAAGAAAAGGGGTGATATCCCCCGTCTAATTACACTCAGAAAACACTCCGATAACCAGGTTTTACGCGGGTGTACGTGTCGCGTTGCGAGGATGGGTGTGCAGTAGGTGATTCACGAGATTGTGTACATGCTGTTTATTAATTGATCGAACCCTACAACTTGGAGTGGAACGGCTCCACTTCATTGTCGCGACCGGAGAATCGGAGGTCGAGACTAGACGGAGTCTCTTGACCACGCAGGTTACTTATAATTAATTGAATTTCAAAGGCTTCACCATGCTGGTTGTCTAGAATGGTCCGAATTACAAAGACTGCTTGATTACACAAACCTGGTGTTGCCTGACGAGATACAGGAACAATGGCACTGATTCTACCGCGTTGATTATTCATTTGGACTTAACTTGATTCTATTGACTCGACTCGACTTGACTTGATTCTATTCGTTACCCTTGATTCACTTGAAAGATACCGAAGGTAAATACTAAGTCGGGTGTTACGCATCGCACCCGCACTTGAATTCTTAATACGCGAACAATGGTGCAGTTCGGAGCACTGCAACGCAAAGAAGTGAATTGAAGTAAAACGTTCAACGAGTAAGTCACAAGTCCCGAACAGTAAGTCGCAACCAAGAGTAAGTGGTGACCAAGAGTGCGGGTACAGGTTGTTGTCGTAACCAAGAGTGTGCGTACAGGTATTTGTCGTAACCAAGAGTGCCCGAAAAGGGTCTCCTACTGCCCTATATAGACGCCGTGCTCCGCTGAGCGGCGTTCGCATGCTGACACTGCATCAGTGTCATATCCTGGGAACGGCGCGACAGGTGCCTTTCCCAGGACTCAATTGTACGTGTCTTATCTTAAACAGGGGTCCGTGAGAACCGTGCTACATTCCTAAAATTAGATTAGAGTAAATCTTAGAAGTATTGAGCGAACGGGAGACTGCGGCGAGAACGATCGATTAGTTATTCTTGAATAATTTAGAAAAGCAAAAATTTCCCGCGGGTGGAGGACGCAGGACGTAACACACCACTTTCCACACATGCACTTCGTTCCTTATACCTTCTACCTCTTTGTCCCATCTCCCCACTTCGCCCCTCTTCTTATCCTCAGACATTTTCTTGTATCACCCCTTCGTTTCTTTATATCCCGCCCCCTCGACTGTCTCTCCCTACTCCATCTCCTCAGCTCATGCCTTTACATATTCTCCCCTACATCCTTCGTCTCACAACACCTCCCTTCCACCCGCTCTTCTCCCCAAACCCTGCCGTCTCCAGCGCCCCTACTACTCTGTCTTTTAATCCCACCCAAACCTCTTCGACACCCGCCCCCTCCCTCTCCTCTGTCTCTCAATTCCGCACGAATTCCTTTCTCTCCTACTCCGTCCATACCCGTCTTCAAATCTCTACTCCTCCCTCCCCCTCTTCCCACCCCTCTTTCATCCGTACATTCAGGGGCTGGTGCGAACCTACTCTATCCACCACCACCAATTTCTTCACCACACCCCTCGTCACCTCGTTTCCCAGTACATAGTCAATGACAAAGTTACTTCTACCCCCGTATACGTCCATTCCCCTTCTTCCCCCCTCACTTATTTCCGTTCAGTATCCACCATGCTTGCTGTTCTTTATACCTACGTGACACCCTCCCTTCTGCGTACACCTTTGCATCCTTTGACCACCTGCTCCGCCTCAACTCTTCCACCCCATTCCCCTACCGTTATCTTATTAACTCCCCCTTCCCTATTTCTACTTTCTCACCATTTACCTGCCCCCTCCAATTCACTCACCCCCTCCAGCTTTCTTTGCAAGTCCCTGTTACCTACATCCCCACCACCCTTCACCTACTCCTAGTACCTCTTCCAATTCACCTTCCCGACCATTACTAATCCAGAATATCCTGTCCTTATTCGTCTAAACCGCCATATTCCCGAACGCAATGTTGACCCTTTACCTCCTTCATTTCCCCCTGCCCCTTACTCAATTCCCTGCTCCTCAATACATGATTCACTGATCTCGTCCCACCTCTTCACCTTCCTGTTCACCCAGATGTACATGTACCGCAGGTGCACCTCCTTTTCCTCCCGCATTTCTTTCTACGCTTCTCTTTCTATCTTCCACTTTGCATTTCTTTTCTCCTCCGTTAAATCGTCCTCCACTACTTCTTTCCACCCATTCAACTCCTTCTTTGCTTCGAACACCCTCCTCTTCAATTCACTTTCCTTCAACTTCTCCATACTATCCCGCATCCATCCTTCCCCACCCTTCTTATCTTCCTCGCCTTTCAATACCCTCCTCCTCCACTCCCTTTCATTTCCACAGCGCACCATCGTTGCCCTCACCTCCCTTCCCACTACCCTTATTCCCCTTACCATGGCATTATTCCTCCTTTGCTCCCACTCCCCCCCTCCTCTTCTCTCATATCTCCAACCTCCTCATCCTGTATTCTTGCTGCTCCTTCCCATCCCCTACGCCCTCCATTACACATCATTCCAACCATTCCCAGTCTACCTTCTTCTTATCCTTTTCCTCACACCTTCACCCCCCCCCCTCCGGCAACTCCCCAACATCTTTTCCACTCTCTCCCTCTCCCAATCTCTTCTCTCCCTCAACGACCCTGCGCTCTTATTGAACGCCCCCTTTCCCTCCTCCTCCTCCTCCTCCCCCTTTTTCTTTTCTTCATGCAGCTTTTCACGTACACACTTTCCACACTCACCGCGCTACTACTCATGCTCCGCCTCCCCGCCCAATCCGCCAAATTGTACTCCATCCTTCTCCCCCCCCCCCTACCCACCCTCCTCCCTTCAAACCCCATTACCCTGTCCTCCATTCCTCTCACCCTTAAAACTCACCCTTTTTTCGAGTTCCTAGTCACACGTTTCCTACCACTAGCCCGCACTTCCTTTCAAATCTCCTGTTTTGGATTTAGTTTGTCTTATGTATCCGTAATGCAAGCGCAATGGCAAAATCATGCACCGAATAAAAGAAAAATAATATTTACTATTAACCTCTTTTTCCGATATTCGTCCAATGAAACGCTCCAGGAAATCTCTCAAGGGAGAAGTCCGGAATTGCTCTGATTTTTTTACATTTGCTTAAAGCATACTGTTTAAAAAATAACTGAAATTAGTCCTATGTGCCAATGACGTAAATTGACGAAGATATAGCTGTTAGAGATTCGATGGAAAATTGTTCTATGTTCTACTGAACAGACTGATGTCACATTTTGTGTCCACCTTATTGCATGTGTTGACATCACCTATAGTATAATTAAATATCATGTAAAATTATGTATTGGCAAAGGATTCAAGGTATTTATGATGAGATTGCTGATGGCGTAAAGTTTAAATTAACACTTTATTCCACTTCACAATGGTCTGAATACAAAAGAATTAATACACAGAAATCCATTCCGCACCGTTCAAAAACGTAGCGACTGCACACAATAATATCGGCGTGTAAACCTGTATGTATGTATGTGTTGCTTAAAAAATATGTGCACAAATTCTGTCTGCAAAGGTCCCCTAGTTTGTTTGTGATTAAAGAAAAATTGTGTTTGAAAGATACGTTCTACTTTAGAAGACCTAATTAGAGTGCTTCCATACCGATAGGGCGTATCAATGCCGAAATTCGTTCTATTTGTGTACGGGTTACGGGTATATTCGTGATAGAGGTGTAATGTGTACGCGGAGGGCCGTTCGGAGACGAAGTAACTTCTTGAATGACCTGATAACACTCTAGTAAGAATGGGTGGAAGCACATATACTAGTACTCCTCGATACCCGCCGGTAAATTTAGTATGAAGCTTTAACGCCTTCATCCACGTGTTTGTTTTCTTTCGGATTGGAAATCTGCAAATGGTTTCGCAAGGTTGTACACGTGGTGCATATTGACTGTAAATGTGGCGTACCAGAACATGTAAACAACTTGTTGACCAATTATGGTTGGAATCGGAAGTCTTTTATGTTTTGGTCAAATTTTGTTGGGAGAACCGATATATTGTTCTGTTAACGTTCTTGCGGAGTAAATATTGCTCGTGGCAGGGCATATACCAATTCCAATCATTAGCATGGTGAAATATTCACTTATCAGTGTGTCATAAACTACAATGGAGTTTTAATTAGTCGCATTTCACTAAACTACATTCAATGAGGAATAAATACGATAACAATTTGAACAATGCGTTTCAGCAATAAATCCTACAATTACGAAGTACCTGCAAAAGCTCAAAAGATGCTAATACCCATCCTAGTCAGGAGTATGCGCACCAGCAAAATTACAGCGGGAAATTTCTTTGTCTTGGAAATGGAAACTTTTATGTCGGTAGGACATCATATTATTCCGGCTGCCGGTAAGGCTACAACACCACAAAGTGACCATATATTGTATCGTTAACATTTTGCAGGTTATTGAGACGTCAGCATCATATTTCACCGTACTCGCCAATATGAATTAAATCTGATACGTAAGCTATTCTCCGCGGAAACTGTTACAGATTTTACATAATATTTGCAATAACATAAATAACACTGCCCAACACGTATTTTACTTCGTGACATCTGTTGATTGGTTCTTATAGATTTCGATGCTCTAAAACCGAATCTGCAATCCGTTTCTTTCCATCACCCTCAGTTTCCGAAAAAATGAATTTTGAAAAAAACACCTCTTTTCAACTTTGAACAACAATTCTGTTGAAACTATGAAAGATAGACTGATTCTACTAGTCGTAAAAAATTCAGCAGGCATTTCTGCATAAATTGGTATGAATCGTTTTTGCAATATCAATTTACAAAGATGTTTAAATAATAGTTGAATTGGGTAAGACACGTTTTGTGCGCCTATTTTGGGACACATTTTTCAAATTGTTGTGAAAATGGTGGGTCTAGCGTGAATTCGAATTACACTGAACGATAGAGCAGACATTTTTCTATGGAAATCCATCATCAGACTATGCGAAATACGTTTTGGCTTCGCACAGGAAATTGTTGAACATACTGGTGCGTGTCACGCAACGAGCGCAGGGGATTTGGCGCGCGTGTGAACGGCGCTCGGGCCACTCCACAGCGGAGCGCGGTCAATACGGTAATGTTGGAGAACCACTGCGCTCGTTGCGTGACACGCACGACTATTTCATTTTCCTGTGCGAAGCCAAAAGATATTTCGCAAAATCTGATGATGGACCTCCAAAGAAAAATGTGTGCTCTATCGCTCAGTGTAATTGGAATTCACCCTAGACGCACCATTTTTACGATACTTTGAAAAAAGTGTCCCAAAATAGGCGCGTAAAACGTGTCTTGCCCAATTCAACTATTATTTAAACATCTTTGTAAATTGATATTGCAAAAACGATTCATACCATTTTATGCAGAAATGTCTGCTGAATTTTTTGCGACTAATGGAATCAGTCTATCTTTCATAGTTGTTGTTCACAGTTGAAAAAAGGTGCTTTTCTTCAAAATTCATTTTTTCAAAATCTGAGGGTGATGCAAAGGAACGGATTGCAGATTCGGTTTTAGAGCATCGAAATCTGTAAGAATCACCTAACAGATATTACGAAGTATAAAAAAAGTCAAAATTTGTTGGACAGTGTAACTAATGTATGATGTAGCTTCGGGATAGACACAACGTTAATTTTCTTCTTCTTGCCCACACTACCCTAACCAACAGCACTGGCCGCAAAAGCCTTAAATGTAAAATTAATAAACAACATATTATTCAGTACTACATTATTGTAAATTAAAATAATTTTTAACACCCGACCTGCAGTATAGATATTTTATACAGTAAGAGTGTTGCAGACGGACCGAGCGCTGATGTCGGAACTTCGAGTGGCGAGGTGGAAACGATAAGCCCGAAAAGAATCAACTTTAACTTGCACTTTTTATTGGGCGACGAACAATTAACACACACAATCGTACAGAGTGCTCCGCACATGGCGACTTGACAATATAGCTCTTACCTCCCTGTTGTATCCGTTGCTCCGTGGGAATATGCTTTGGTCAGGTGTAATATTTTTATTTCGCCACGTGTTCTCCCGCTCAAGGCCTTACACGCAGTGTAAGTCCTGCTCGTGCCTCCTGTCGTCACGCGCCGACGACATCGATTCTCGATCGCTCGTTCGAATCGACGCATATACTGTACCTATACTACACTCCCGAAAGAATGCAGTTCTTTTTCCGTTTAATTCCGAGCTGTTCGCTTGAACGCATGCTAGCACGAGGCTTTAGCAATATTTAGGCTACGATTCCCCTACCCGCTCGGGGCCATCGGAGCCCTTGATGACGTGCCGAGACGCGTTTAAATCCCAACCATCCTCGAAGCAAGGGGTCCTCGAGGAGGAACAATATTTGGGTTTCGTGACCGGTCGCCTTACGACCAGCCTCGTTCATTGGCGGCTGGTGACATCCGAATCGCGCGCGGTAGGATCGCGGCAATACCGCGAGCTGCGGCGATTCGCGAGAGCCGAATGGAGCTAGGTGACATTACTGAGCACGCTACATCCGAAACGATCCTTTGCGAACCCCAAACAAAGAGAATTTTTATTTTGTTAAGGAAAAGGATGCCTTCTCGATGAGGCGGGCAAGCTCTTCGAAAGCTTGCTCGCAGGTGGGATAAATGTCCATCTGTCCGAGGTAGGTCCCGGTGTGGATTACGAATAAATCGGTTTTCGTCACGGTCGGTCCACAATCGACGCGTTAGGGCGCGTGCGCTGTTTCACGTCGGCGGTGACAACCGGGGGTGGAGTGGTGTTGGCGGTGAGCCCCGACATCGTCAACGCCTTTAACACTCTGCCCTGGGGTGCCATAGTGGACGCGTTAGATCATTACGGCCTTCCGTTGTATCATCAGGCCGTCATCCGGGATTACTTGCGGCACAGATTGATATCGTTTAGGATAAGGACGGCGTCCGATCTCCCTAACGGGAAGACCCGGACGCTCATCGAAGCGCTGCTGCTAATTTTCGAAGAATGGGTAAGCAGATTGCGGGGCGCGATCGGGTACATCATGACGCAGGTGCTCATAGGACATAGATGTTTCGGTGTGTTTCTGTGTCGCCTGGGCAGGGAGCCGACCGAACAGTGCCACCACTGAGGGGAGGGAAGGGACACGGCGGCGCACATCGTCGAGGAGTGGCTATCGTGGTCACGTGAATGCCGTGCCCTTCGAAGCGTTTGCTGCCAGGACCTCTCGCTTTGGAGCATTCTCCCTCAGATGCTCCGGAGCGATTAGTCCTGGATTGCCTCCTTCTGCGAGGACGTCATGTCCCGGAAGGAGGTTGCGGAGCGAGAACGGGAACGCGATCCCGACTCGCTCCGCGTGCGTACACCGAGGAGGCTCCCGCCTGCCCCCCCCCCCAACCCCCTCCCCTCCCGCGCTAAGAGACGGAAGAACACCGCGTGGGCGACTGCCGGGAGTTTATCTCTCTGCGGTCGCCGTATCATCGGTGGCCGACGGCTAGGATTCGTAGCCACCGTCGGCCCGGTAGAATTTAAGGCTCCTTCGCGCGCGTCGAGCCTGGGCGCTCATTTGCGCGAGTAATTTGGCAGAAATCAAAATTTAAATGAGTGATCGTCGCTTAGTTTGCAGAATTTGGAGTCTAGTGGCTGTTTGATTCCAGGTGGAATTCGGCACCGCTTCACGGCTGCCGAATTATTAACCTAGTATGTTCAGAAGGCCGCTTCGCTGCCCCCACGGTATCGGGCGCCTCACGCCATTCTCGAATGCGTCGCGAAGTGAAATTCGCGCGCAAATATACCCGTAACACACTCACGCACGAGCAGGGAAGTGGCATCGGGGAGGTCTTAGCCGGTGGAAATCTGGCACTACATCAGAACACCGACATCGGGCTCTGGGGTGCTTTAAAACATTTCTTCCTGGGGGGAAAACACAAAGTGTGCTTCGAGCGTTCGGTTTCTGATGAGCGGGCAGTGCACCGCTCATTTCCGTCTTCGCACCAGCCAGACTAGGATCTGTTGGGGGGGGGGGGGGGTTAAAAGAAGGCCAGATCCGTCTCGCAGGTCGGACCGGTCAGTATGGCAACAAAGCTTGGCCGGTTGGCCCTTTTCCTGTGTTCCCTCTCGATATCATCTCCTCACTACAGCTTCTTTGTACGGGCGTCAGCGGGGTGCATCGTAATCTGACAGGCAACTCCCCACGGAAGTTACCTCTGGTTCCCTCTACCTACGGCCTGGGGTAATCCTCCGCAAGGTCACCGGGAATCTTTCGGCGTACCAGAAGCTCATCCCCATTTATGTGACTCGGGTGCACGTCGCCCACCCTCGATTTCTTGGAGTATCATTGTCCATGGCCTGTTGCTTGTGGTTTGTATACGATTCGATTGCCGTTCTCGACGCTCTCCACATACCCCTGCGACACCGTTCAAGTGGGGATGTGTTTTCACTTTTCAGTGGAGTTCTCGGTAGGGACCGACCCAAATGTTTTGTGTTGCGGGCTGTATATACTGTCGCAGGGATGTGACGTAGAGTGTCCCCCTTTCCCGCTAAGTTTCCGAATCGAAAACTGTGAATGTAGTGTTACGCGCCAGGGCTTGTGACGAGTGCATGCGGTTCACGCCGGATAAAAGTTTTGTTAGGTAAATTGTTCAGTAATGGCCAGACGGGCCTTACTGCGTGCAGGAATGTTCTTCAGACAGTAGTTGCCCGACCCTGGTATGTCAGGGAAGCTGTCTTTTCGGAATAGGACTTCCTTAGCAGTAGTTGCACGGCCCAGGAATGTCAGGAAACCAGCATCGAAAGGGGAAGAAAGCCCTAGGACAGTAGTTGCCCAACCCAGGAAATTCAGGGGAGCTGCCTTCGAATCAACTGATCTAGATGGTAGTTGCCCGATCCAGGTAAGTCGTGGAAGCTGCTGCGGAGTGCGAATTGGCGTTTCTTAAATAGTAGTTGCCCGACCCAGGAATGTCGGGGATGTTGCGTTAGGGAGGTAAAGGGTGTTTCTCAGACAGTAGTTGGTCGACCCAGTAAAGTAGGGGAAGCTGCTTTGAAACGATGGAACTCCTAGGTAGATTTGCCCAACCCAGGTAAACCGCGAAATCTATTTCGGAATTTTGGGTGAAGGAAATTGACTCAAAGGTGATTAACCTCGAGCGGTTGCGGGGAATCTGTGGGTTCTCTAATTTCTCATGAAGTTAAGATTATGGAAGGGGAAACAAACTGGCAGGGAATAGCATAATTACTACAGTTAAACTTCAATATTGTGAGGAGATAGAATAAGTTATCTTATGGAAAATAGATTTTTTTGTGATTCTGGGACAAACATAGGTTTATTCAATTTTTGAACGATGAATCTGACGTTGATTCCAAATGTTTCGGATTGGAATTTAGCGCGTAAATACGTCCGGGTGTCCTTCTTTACTCTACACCCTGGTAGGCGACCGGTGGATAGTCCTGCCGTTCTCTCCTCCAGAGAATGGCCCAGTTATAAGACCCCGTACTCTCCTGTGCTCAATAGGCATCCGAAAGCAAAGCTTCGTATTGTCCTAACCCTAAAGGGGAACCGATGGTATTACCTCGTTCTCTCCCAGCAGAGTACAGCAAAATAAGAAAGAATGCCTCAACGCCGGCGATATTTATATTCAATCGTTACTAGGGAATCGCGGCGTGTCAATAAGATCGTTGCTAAGAGTGGTCCAACTTCTAGAAAGTTCTCGATATTTCTAGCGCTTCTCCCTAGATCGATACGTGGTGTCAGTAACTGCAATCCCCCTCGATTTCCAGCGGGTGGTAACGGAATTGATCGGTCCCTATTTTGTAGATGATCCTTACAATGTATTGTAAATCAAAAAGATATGTGGCCGGCACAGGCATTAAATATAGTCTCTGTTCAGAATAACGATGGAGATGATTCGGTGAGTGCCAGTGGTTGTGAGGAGTATGAGGTGATATGTGTATGATCGTTGCAGCGCAATTAAGGCAGCGTCCCTCTCAGAGTTCCGTACTTGGTGAAGAAGCACAAGGCGAGAATATAATATTATTATTATAAAATTGTCTGTACTGCCCATCAGCTCGTTCTACGTTAATGTCAAAAGGTTGGTTTTTTACGGAAAATAATACTTTATTTCCAAGTCACATTTTCTCTTTACAAACTAGCGCAATTGCTTTGAAATATAACGTGTGTCGCTTAATGTCGTTATCAAAGTGAACGCGATTCTTGCCGACCTACACGTGGCGCACCGAGATCTCCCATCTCGGTGGCAATAAACTTCGGCAATATATCGTCGCGACGGGTCCACGCTGTCCCGTCGAATATGAAAATCAATCCGCGAGACACTAGAAACAGATGAACGAAGCTGTATACCTGCAGCCTGCCGTACAATGTTAGCGGAATGCGGCTCCCACGAGGAGCTTGTCGATCTCGACGGAACAATATGATAACATTAATCGCTGCCTTCATGGTAACTGTGATATGCACCTGAGTTCAGTGCACGAGGTCATGTTTTAACCACATTTAGAGCCTGAATCTACGATGGTGATGTCCTTGGAGATGAGTCGCTTCGCGTGAGATATGAGAAATGCGTTGAAGGATGTGAGAAGGGTGTTATGAACTCCTCCAAACGAGATAAAAGCACTGCGAGAAAACTGTAATTTTGGATGAGATACAGCAATAACAACAATAGTTTAGATTCAAAATTAATTCTGCGCGCCCTGACGATTGTGAGACTAGTGTGTAATCGCGGCAACGGTCTCACGGTCCCGCCCGGCCGATATGCATATGTGCTTCAGTTGACGCATGCGAAGCAAAGGCGCATGCAAAGAGATCTCTTGATCAAGATACTACCATTTGTGCTGTTGTGGAGCCGGTTTCACGCCATCAAACAATTAATGAATTTCCAGATGTTTTTCCACCGACTCGTATCATACTGTTGACCCTGTAATGACGATGGCTCGAACAAAGCACTCTCTCCATTGTGCATTTTTGACCGACTTAAAAAAAGGGGATGCTATCTATTCGACCTGTACATTTATTTTTATATATTGTATTTTTTTTATGTATGATCTCGCATAACTTGTAAAAAGGTTGGCGGATCTTTATGGTTCTTGGTTGATACGAAGGGGCCTATGGTCCTGTTACGTCCGGGCGAGGCTTTTCACGACTTTATCTGTCAGGAATGGTCGATGAGTATCCGCGAGCGGTCTGCCGTGCGATCGGGCGTAACGCTAAATAATTTTGCTATTTAATTATAATAAATAACGGTAATCTAACTGAAGATCAATAATGCGTAATATTTTAATCCCTTTCTTAAAGAGTGGGAATAATAATTTATGTGAATAAGCTAAACGGAGAAGTTAATTAAAGTATGATATCGCGTTTAGTTACTTGCAGGACTTATAGGATACCTGTGCTTCCGCAAGACCCGTACAGGTCCCGAATTGTTCGTGAGGCTATGTTTTCGGTTCGTGTAATACTACGTTTGAGGTGTGACGTCACAACATAAAAGAAATCAGAGAGAATAGTATAAAGGGGAAAAACAAAATAGATATATTGCAATTGAAAATATTGAACATAAAGAGATATTGAATATAAAGTACTATTGATAATAAAGTATATAATGAATCTAACAAACAGCTAAAATATTTCTGCAGTAGCTATTGTTGCAGTATTTGAGAAGTGTTCAGATGCTAGTGCGCGACAATGATGCGCCGTAATGCGAACGCTATTTACAGGTTATACGGTAGCGCTCTCGGTAACTATCAGCTAAACGCTTTACCATCGAGAAATTTGTTAACAGGAAGATCTTGCACGGTCAGCGACCGTCCCCATGGGATCTCTCCGTGGCCTAAGCTGGGGTATGGTCAGACAATAAAATGTTATAATTTTGTCGAACGGCGTGACTGGAGGTTCTTACCGTGTCGCTGGTCTTCGGCTACGATCGTACAGTTTCGCTCGCGCACGCGCTCTAACGCTCCTTCTCGCCTCTCTCTCTCTCTCTCTCTCTCTCTCTCTCTCTCTCTCTGTCTCTCTCACTCGCTCGTTCTCGCTCTCTCTCCTCTTATGCGGTAAGTCGGTTGGAAGTTAGGTATCGGTGAAACGATGATAGTACCTTCGAATCGTAATAGAACTTTAGTAATTTGATCCTCCTTGGTTTGCCTATGCTCGGTTGTGATTGAGCCGGGATAATGCCCGTTACAAGGGGCGGCAGATCAAGAAAGATTGCTTCTACTCGATAAATTTCGTTTATGCCGATTTTATTCGCTGCGCGAGCGAGGAACAACCTTCTGCGTTCGTTCAAGATATATGTACAATGAAGAGAAAAGTTTAATTGAAGTCAAAGGAAACTTAATCTAACGCGTCCGATACAAATTTGTCGGCCACGTGCAGAACGTACGCGATCACACTTTCGCACCATTCACAACGAAAGAAAACTGAGTCTATATCTCAAATGATAACTAGAATTTATAAACTACGGTTTAACGAGAATAATTGAGTCCATTTCGTATCACTCTACAAGAAGAGAATGATTATTATGCTCGAATAAAGAGATATCCAAGATATCCTCGGACAGTGAACCACGCAACTCGCGACTTTACAGCCAACTGCCCAGAGGAATCCGTGGTGAGGCGGTTCGTGGGCTTGCTCTAGGACGGGTTTTCAGACCCTATTCGCGGAATCGGTCGGCCAGCGGTCGATCCGGTATACAAATATTTCGCTGAGTCAGATCAAGTTTTATTTCAAATGCAGTATGATGGCATCGACTCAGTGATCCAAGATTTTACGCGTACGCTCCTGACTTCATATACTTGAACAAAATTAGGTTGATATTCGAGCAATGACTTATTGCCGTGAAAATAATAATTGAATTTTATGAGAGAGAGAAAACAAAAATTAATACGCGGAACCTCATCGCAGTCTTATACTATATACACACATTCACACTATAACGCTCGGCATTCATACTTATATATGTACACTTACACCTACGCTTAAATTACTTATATGTACATCATGGGACGAGTATGATTGCACGGTGGGGGAACTCCACTACATATTACCGCTCGACAGTGCCACGTATGCGATGGGCATAAGCCATAATACGAATATTTTCGCACACGCGGCCTGGAGGAAAAATGAAATAATTATGATTTTACAGCTAATACTCTAACAGCGCGCCGGATGCGATGGGCATAAGCCATGATACGAATATTTTCGCATCCGGAGGCCGGAATAAAGGAAATAAAAGAGAGATTAATTAAGAAAATATACTAAAAAGAAGGAAAAATCAAAAAGTTACGCTGGGATGTAACAGTCCCATTTAAGTTTGAATAAATGTCTAACAAAGTGTTTCGTCCCGGAGTGAGTTTGGAAGGGAGCCGCAGTATGGTGACGGACTTCGCGAATTCCATTCAGCTTCTAAATGAACAATTGTACAAACCTGACCTAGATCAGAATTTGTACCTAAGTTGTCTGGTTATAGGCAATCGCAATCTCGCCGCTTTACTGGGACCAGACACGATCATGGGGCTGGATTGGAGTGATTTATAGATGTGGAGTTGTTTTGAGTTTAACCCCGAGGTGAGCCCGAGTAGTCTGGTTAGGCGCGGTTGAGGGTCGCACAAGAAATGAGGAGCACTTTTAACTACGTCGCGCGGCACGTGGCCGGCACGAAACGGAGACACGTGGGTGAGGAGTTCCACAAATGCCTTTATTAACTATATGGCACTTAAACTACGGCTTACAGTATTTGAGGGGCACTATAGCGTCTTTCAATAATCCCTTAACTCTTAGCACTAACTAAATACTCTGATCTGAGCACACGAACCCCAGAAAAGCCACTTCTATTTCGCTCGTGAGAGAATAACCACTAGTCGACACGACGGAAGAAACGGTAATGGCCGTCGCGAGCGCGCGGGAACGCGCGAGAGAACAATTGCCCGAGAAGAACGCGACGCGGCGCTGCTAATTAGCAGGCGCGTTTACATAGAGTATTGCCCGAGTATCGACCGCGTTATTGATCTCGGGCGAGCGCGTCGCGGGCGCCCATTGGCCGCCCGCCCGAGGCGACTGTGAATACGCAACAGAGTTGTTTCGGAAAAGTACCCTTCAATTTTTAGTAACTGGTTCATATAGTTGATTATTGAAGTGATTACTTACTCTTGGGCGAACTACACGGAGAACATTGTTAAGTGAACAATAGAATTCTTATTGGCGATGAAACACTGGGTTTATTAGACGCGGCTAAATGTTGGACACAACTTCGGCAATATTCGACGTTTAACGAAACGTGGGTAAATGAGTGCGCGACTATAATATCTGAGGCAATGAATATTTGAGTCTTGAATCTGAATGACTGTGCTAGGGAATGGCTTGTATTGTTCAAATCGAGAGGTATAATATAATATATTACTACCAAAAGGAAACAGAGGAAGGATTGTCCTTTGTGAATCGCAAGAAAAGCGAGCCCTATAAATATAAAACCAACGAACCCGGAATATGGAAAGGATCACGCAGGCCGAAATTCGCCCTTAACACTTCCGACTCAGTGCGCGCTCGCGTAAAGCGGAAGGGCAGGATGGTTTTGGGAGAAAAAGAACAAAACTGTTTCATTGGTGAAAATTGTAACGAAATCGGGCCTACCTCACCATCTGCACAAATTATCCACGAACGACGAACGAAATAGTGTTGGGAAGGGGTGATTAAGACCGGAAACGCGGTTGTCCGGTTAGATTTTTCAGAGACGTTCGACATTCTTGCATGAGCTTTGAACAGTAAAACGCATTTTGTAGTACATTTGATCAGATTCCAGTCAGAATCACTCATTTACTTGGAGACTTACTTGCGCACTCACTCACCCACGACTCGCTAAGCTTCCAATTTTACACAATTTATCGATTGTCCAAAGTGTAGTTGTGTCAAATAAATTCAGTCTTTCAACGCCAATAAGAACTTTTCAGTTCTGTCTCAGCTACCGCTACAGTGACAGGTTCTTAGGCGCCCTCCGCAGGGCAATTTCTATACCGCTTCTCGCAGTTGTTTTTGTGTGGTGCTTTAGAAGTGTTTGCCTTTTGGTGTTTTCCATCGGGCTCATCCCCAGTTACATCGTCTTCTTCCAGCAAGACCACTTATTCAGGATTCCTGAGGTTTTTACCACGTTATCTCATTTGTATGTATTCGCTCCTTTATGGCATTAGCATCATTGTTTCTTCTTACGAAATAAGGAGAGGTATCTCTCCTCCGCGTACGCGTCACTTCCTTTGTCGCAGTGAACACGTGCGATGGGTCGCGACCGCAGGTAGTCGTCGATTTTAGGACGGAAAAACATGCATGCAATTCAACAATAACGGGCTTACATTTTTTCGCAGTTCTGAATGATAATAATGTGATGGGCAGTGTTCTGAAGGTTTGTTTTAATTGGCAGAATGTCACTTGTTTTTTTCTTACTCATGTTTCTCTAAGTTAGAGGAACATGTGATTCTCTTCCAATTCGCGTCCACTCTCGAGTGTCGAAACATGTCGAATGTAAAGGAATAAAATACACATATTTCCTAATCCAACCAAAAGAGGGCTTTATTTGAAACATTATTAACCCTGGTTGATGAATTCGAAAAATTAAACATTATTGAACAAAATCTTGAATAAAATACTTAAAGAAATAAATTAACATTTTTTGGCAAAAGTGCCTTAACGCAGGGATAGAATATATAATATCTATAACCTAACAAAGGAAATGTAAGAAATACTACTAACATATCAATGTACACTTTAAGATGCGTATAAATTAATACTAACTTTATCAAAGTCTAACTATAGTTAGTAACAGAAGCCATTACGATTGTATCAAGTTTGTCATCTGTCCAACAATTTGTGTTTTTTATTAGTTACTGTTCGAGAATCTCGCGATTCCCGCTTAAGGACATGAGAGGGAATGAAAGGAAAGAGGAAAGGGGGGAAATGAGAAGATCTATTGGCGGTTGAGAGGTTATGTATCCACGTGGTCTACAATGTCCGTTTAACAGAGTCTTTATTGTCAATAAAATAGTGGTCACAGGTGCTCGACGGTAGTGAGTAGCAGTTATATTGAGCGAGATAAGCAATTATATTAATCGTATCCGCGTTACAATGATTTGTACCTTTTACGGATGCACGTGCTCGATTCGCGCCGCGTACAGGGCCTGAGATGTCTTATGTTGATGTACCGTGAGATCTCTCGGCGCTTTGTCCGGGATTTGAATGTGTTATTCCGTGATGTTGTGAGTTGATCCGAATGTACCCGTTTGTGAAATAACTAATGTAACCGTGATTGCGAAAAGTCGTGTGTTCTCGTTAATAGCTGAGACGATAATGGCCGACCGATTCGGCGGGAACGCCGCCCGCGTGCCGCGCGCGTTAAAGGCGCGCTCGCATGAACACCGCGTGTGACTCGGCCCTCAGGCCGCCTTGAGGATGCTGCGACGATGATTGGTCAGCGTCGCGGCATTCCCAAACAGTTACTTTGTTATATTTTCACGGTCACAGCATAAGAGGTAAGTGAAAATGTGTAATAGCTATTGTGATGCACAATCGTAATGGCTTTTGTTAATGTTCCGTACTTAGGTTAGAGTTCTGTAAATACTTTCGTTGCGTGTAGAAAATAAGTAACCTGTATCCTATTTTTAGACTTGGTATCTTTCCTCTTTCCACGTGCACTTGCTCACCCCTTTCTTCCGCCTTCCTCTCCTTCTTCCTCTCCTCCGACGGAACGTTCTCGAATGTTCGAAAACGTTCCATTCCCTGCTGCCGATCGGGAGACGCGTCCAACACGTGACAAGGCCCAAGATTGTGATTGGCCGGACGCGCCTCCCACCGCTCGCCCTTTCCTCACGTGACCACCGGCTGGCCGCGCCGACTATCCCCTTTCCGATAGTCTAAAATGTTTCTGCAGCGACGAATGAGGAGTTCTAAGATTTTCTACGATTTACTGTGACTATTTTGCGCTTGCTCGCAAGTTCTTGTGTTTTGTGTGTCCTTGGTGTGTGTCATTGTCGTTTGTGTGTGCTTCCTTTCTGTTATACCTGATACATCTGATTTTCTACGAAACAATATATGACAGTTCAACCCATCCGCAAATCGCGTCATCTTTCATACCTCCCCGCACAAATTCTCAAACCGTGCATCAACAGTTAAGAAATGTAATTGTAATTCAAGCCGCCTCAGCTACCAAATTCAGTTGAGCTGGTTGAGATAGTAGATGGCGATGCGGAAGCCAAAAAGGCCTTTTCAAAATAGAGAAACGGGAAACAATCTCTCTCTTTCAGCCTGGCCAGGCAAGCGATAAGTCGTGTTATAAGGTTAGCATATATATTTAAGTCGTGTTATAAGGTTAGCGTATATAGTATCTCGGGGAGAATACTCCGAAGCGAGAGGTCCTAGCCGCAAACGCTACGAAGGACACGGCGTTCCCCTGCCCACGCTGGACACTCCTCAACGGTGTGCGCCGCCCTGTCCCTTTCCTCGCCGCATAAACGTCGTCGGAACTGAGTCAAAGCGTTTATACATGCCCACAGACGTCCAGGAAAGGTACTGGGCCACGTGTATACTCGTCTTTAGTAGTTAAAGGGTTAACGAGGGAATTGTTTGTATGATATTGCCTCGATCTCCCCTAATCGCTATTTACTTCATAACAATTTTTTATATTTTCATTTTATTTCAGAGCATCCTGGGCCACAAAAAATTACCTCGGGGGCCGCTTATTTGACATCCCTGTCCGTTTGGGTCCTCCACCAATGCAGGACAAAAATCCGCGTGAGGCGCTGGTAGACGGCTTGGCGCAATCACCTCATCTTGGGATTTCTGGGATAGCCTTTGAGCGTACTAGAGTAAAGAACAACTGACAATAAAAGACGAGAAACGCGCAACTTTCAATAGTGTATTTAAGGTTTGAACAAATATAAAAGTGTTAAGTAACCTCTTAACTTCTGCCTACATTACTCGCGAAAGAATATCCTCTACCTAGTACCTCCCGCAGCCTTTAATTCCTTTCATTAAATAAATCCTTAATCCTGAGCACGTCCTCTCCTCCGCTTCACGCCTACGACTGTCCCCAGACGTTGAACTCGAAGGTGTTATCGAGATCGTCACAACATTTTGGTGCTTCGAGCCTTATTAGGTGTGATTCGAAGAAGAAGCTAGTGAACCTCGCCTCCACAAGGCCGAACTCAGGCCATTTTTGCTGTCCGCATTGCCGTTGGACTCCATTACGCAAACGACTCCACCCACGTGGTGAGAAAGGATGATCAACATTGAGAACCTGATCTTTTCCCAGGAGGATTACTGCCTACAAATCAACAAAATTTGGGTTAATTACCAGAAGTTAGCCGAGCCAAAAAGGAAGGAGCACGTTATCCGTAGTCGCCTTGCCGCATTGGAGATGCTCTGGGGTAGCTGCCTGAAACGCCACAACGAAACCATCGCTCTCTCTCCGATGATGCTTACTCTACAAAGTCAACATTCCAAGGAATTTCCGAAGCCGTAGACGACGTCCGCCATAATCTCAAAAACGCGCTACAGGTATTCTTGCATAGTAATCCGTCCGCTCAAGAGGCACCTGCAGCTCGTCCTCTCACTCCGCGTAGCCGTGTAAATATTTCACCTATTAAATTAAGAAATTCACAGGTGAATTGGGTGAGTGGGTCGAGTTCCGTGACCTGTTCCTTTCGCTTATCGACGCACGCTAAGATCTCTCAAAGGTTCAGTGACTACATTATCTGAAAACAAGTGTAGAAGAGCATACCGCTAGAATCCTGCGAAAATTCAAGGTCACGGATGCGAACTACGATGAGGCTTGGAAGTTGTTACAACGGCGGTATGAGGATCAACTTGCGATATTATATGCGTATTTAGAGGATTTCCTTGCAATTCCGGAGATAGGACAAAACCGCTTGCGTGACCGTCAGAACCTGCGTGATGAGGGTTATGAAATTTATTTACACATTAAGGGTCTCGGACGTCGGATTGATGCGTGGGAATGCCAATTTATACATTTTATACTCACGAAACTTGATTCCGAAGCGCGTCATGCCTGGGAGCTTTCGCGAACTGAGATCGATGTGTATCCGACATTCGATCGACTAGATCTCTTCCTGTCACAACAAATAAGAGCCCTTCGAAATTCTGGGGCGAATCACTCCGTTGAGGAGAAGAAATCGGTAGTCAAACCTGGTTATACAACTCAAGTCGAATCACATCAGGCGTATATTTATAAATCTAAATACGTCGTTCGCTCAGACGACCACCCTTTATATCAATGCCCGAAATTTCTAAGCCATACTCCGGAACAGCGCATGAATTTACTAAAGGATCAGGATCGTTGTTTTAATTGCTTCCGTAAGGGACACCGTCCTCGACCCTGCAACAATAAGATAACTTCTAAAATGTGTCATATGAAACATCATTCGCTCCTAAATCCAGAAGAAGTGAAGAATAACTGTCAGAGAAATCTATATTACCGACCAACTTCACCTCACTTCACGCTCATCACTCACGCGAGATCTCGAATCGATAACTTGTCCACCTATCAGAGATCAATACAGATCTAATCGATTATTATCGAGAACTCACGTGACGAGCCGGTGCGCTTCCGGCGCCCGCCTTTTATTCTCACTCACCTCGCAACCATTGTATCACGCGGACGTCACTTCTTGTGCTATAGCAACACTTCTCTTTTCGGACGGTTTCACATCAACTCTTCTCTCTCATTATTTTCTCGTACGGTGCAACTCACCACGGGTTCACTCAGTGTGTAAATAGCTGTTATTTAGTGTCGTAAATAAATAGTTTATTGTGTTCTCATAACTTCACCGCCTGCGCTTACTTGCCGCTCACCCGTCCACTATCCACTCGCTTTCCATCTACGCGAGCACTTCAATTACAAACATTCTGGTCCTTCGAGCCGGATAGTGGAATCGGTGGCTATCGCGAAATAGTGAGTGAGAGTTCGTGCAGTGAAAAGACGGTTACGGTTACGGTTACACTTCAAATCGCCAATCAAGATGGCCGACAAGGGTGAAGAAGAGTCATGGGCAGCGAGCCACGAGGTGGTTGAGGTCGAAGAGCCCCCTCCCACCACACCGGCCATTACAACACCGGCCATCACACCACCTGCCATAACAACACCGGCAGTCTCACTCGCTCCGCCGAAAGATGGCACAACGGCGCACTCCTCGCGAAAAACCGGCACTTCAAAACCGCCCGTCACACGGAGCACATCACCGGCAGCACTCCCAACCGAACTCACAATCATGGCCTACACTCAACTGAGCCGATTGAATGAGATCGAAACCATTATGGAAATAGATCCTAATAATCTCGTCATCTACGATCTGGACGAAGTCGAATTCATGACTCAACACTTGGAACGGACACACCGCAAAAAAGCGGAGCAACACACCCATTTCGAACTCAACTGGCCGGCCCGACACCTCTGTCATCCCTATTTTAACGAGGACTCACACGGCAGGGAGGCCAAAGCATATCGGACGGCGCGGCTCCACCTCATAAAACTAAAAAGGGCACTCACGGTGGCATCTCAAACGGAGACACGAGCAACCACGGATACACGGACAACCACGGACACACTTCACACAAAACTCCCGGACATCACTCTGCCCACATTCAAGGGCGATTATAAGGAATGGCCCTCATTCTCAGATCTCTTCACTCAACTTGTCACCAACAACCCCAAGTTGAGTGACATTGCACGTCTCCATTACCTCCGTGGCTGCTTGGTCGGAGAACCAGCCTCGGACGTAGCCAATCTACCGGTCAGCGCAACATCATTTCAACCAGCGTGGGAGCTGCTGGAACGGAGATACCGCAACAGGAGGTTGCTGATCGACTCCCAACTCACCCACCTCATGCGACGGAGCACCAGTCAAGGAACGGCGAAAGAACTCACGGAACTGATCTCACGAACGGCGGAAGCACGGACGGCTCTGCAGTCACTCGAAGTGGCAGATCTCGGTGACTGCATCCTCATTCACCACCTCACCAGGCAGCTCGATCGGGCCACATATGAACAGTGGGAAACGTCACTGGGGAACTCGACGGAATATCCCACGTTCCCGAAACTGGAGGACTTCATACGCGCTCGAGCGCGCGCACTCGAAAGGGTCGAAGGCTCCACATCACAGCAGCAGCAACAACCACGGCGCACCTCACACACCGCGAGCACGTCAACGCCTGCACGTCAACCACGGCAAGAGCCCACTTCATCAAAATACGTGTGTGATTGCTGCAATGAAGAGCACTTCATGGTGCGGTGTGAAAAGTTCCGCAATCTCGGAGTCACTCAACGCCGGGCAATAGTCGTTGCGAAGCGGCTCTGTTTTAATTGTTTGGGTCGGCACAGTGTGGCTGCCTGTCGCAACGCCATGAGCTGCGCAAATTGCTCTGGCAGGCACCACACTATGCTGCACGATAATGCCTAACATGGAACTACTTCATCTGCCTCCTCAACACGGCCAAACACATCAGCACGTCAATAGGATGTCGGTGCAGTCGTCAAGCAACTCACCTCACCTCAAGAAACGGAGCACGTCACCAGGGAGATCAAGAATCAGCACGTCACAATGAAGAATTCAGTGCACGTCACAGGAACCGACTCATCGCTGCTCGCCACAGCAATAGCCACGGTGCACTCCACGGTATGCAATCAAATCACTCGTCTGTTAATAGATCCTGGATCAGAGCTCTCCTTTGTCACGGAGAAACTCATCAAGGACCTCAACGTACCACGTCAACACTCGTCAATCTCCATCCTTGGCATTGGTGGAACAAAATCAGCAGAAACAAGAGGCGTGGTGTCACTCAAGCTGCAGTCAATTTACAGCAAGGAAACTGTCACGGTGAGAGCACACATCTTAAAGAATGTGACATCAATACTGCCATCATTCCAGCCTCGGAGTCACTCATGGCCTCACCTCAAGAACCTGCAGCTGGCAGATCCAGACTTCACCACACCACGCAAAATTGATATAGTTTTGGGAGCAAATTTCTATGGTCACATCATTTTGCCTGACGTCATCAAGGGCGATCCATCAATGCCAATAGCACAGCACTCAATATTTGGATGGCTTATTACAGGCCCAGTGTCATCAGCTCCTGCAGTGTCATCTCATGCTTACCATGTGTCAGTGCAACGCCAAAATTGTGAACTTCAAGAGCTCTTATCCAAATTTTGGACTCAAGAGGAGGTTAGGATGGACAACGTCAACAAACTGACACCTGAGGAGCAAAAGTGCGAGGATCACTTCAATTCAACTCACTCTCGTGACACATCTGGACGGTATACTGTGCGTATACCATTAAAATCTCCAACATCACTCCTAGGAACTTCATATTCAACGGCACATCAGTGCCTTCAACGCACTTTAAGGAAATTCTCAAGAGATGACACATACAAACAAATGTACACTTCATTCATGAGGGAATATGAAACACTTGGACACATGCAACCAGTGGCAGGCAACTCACCACGGATAACTCAACAAGGTAAGCCTGATGTTGGCAGTGTTACTAATGAGATGACCTTGGCACATGAAGCTTCGGCTTCAGGAGGGTTGAGGGTCTCACACGGTGGCACGTCGACTCAGGTTTCACTTCAACCATATTATTTGCCTCACCACGGAGTCCTACGGCCTGACAGCACCACAACAAAACTACGGGTTGTGTTCAATGGCTCAAGTTCCACATCATCTGGGAAATCTCTAAATGACCTCATGTACACAGGTGCAAATCTACTGCTGGACGTCACGGATGTGCTCACTTGGATCAGACATCACCGTCACATATTCGCAACTGACATCACCAAGATGTACAGGCAGATACGGGTACACACGGATGATTGGGATCTGCAGCGAATATTGTGGATTGATGAGAACTTCAACGAAACTTCATACCACCTCACCACGGTTACATACGGAACAAAGGCAGCTCCATTTTTGGCGATAAGAACACTCTTGCAGTTGGCTGAAGACGAGGGCCAACACTATCCACTTGCCTTACCATCAATCACGAAGGGAAGATACGTTGACGACATATTCGGGGGTGCGGATTCAGTGCGTCAACTCAAACGGGTTGCTCAACAATTAACGGGATTGTGCAACGCGGGCGGATTTCCTTTGGCGAAGTGGCACTCAACAAGTCACGATCTCCTCAAGGCAACTTCCTCAAATGAAGCATCGACATCAATATCTCTCGACGACTGCGCGACCAAAATACTCGGATTACGGTGGCACCCTCAAACTGACAACTTCACCTTCTTTCCACAACTTCAAGACCATGCGGGAGCACTTACAAAGAGACACGTCCTATCTGAAGTGGCACAGATATTTGATCCACTCGGCTTCATTTCACCAGTTGTAATCAGAGCAAAGATGCTTCTCCAAGAACTCTGGTTGCACAAACTCAACTGGGATGACCCATTACCGGTCAGAATTTCAACACGATGGTTGGCTATCAGAGAAGACTTCAAATGCTTGGCCAAGCTCTCAATACCACGGTGGTTCCACACGTACACGAACTCTACGGTTGAAATTCACGGTTTCTCTGATGCATCTCAACACGCAATGTCAGCGGTAGTGTACATTGTGACAACTTCACCGTCCACAGGCGCCAAGGCTTCACTCGTCACATCAAAAACTAAAGTAGCTCCAATCAAGACACTCACTATCCCGAGATTAGAACTCTCTGCAGCGCTGCTACTTTCAAAACTCGTGAAGCACGTCACAGCCACTCTACAATACAAGATTAGGGATACTCATATGTGGACGGATTCACAAGTCACCCTCACATGGATCAAGACTCACCCCTCACGGTGGAAGGATTTCGTACGGAATAGAGTGACACAAATTCAAGAACTCACTCCAACTGGTCATTGGAGACATGTACCGGGAACATCAAACCCAGCTGATTGCGCTTCGCGGGGCGTAACCACAAAGGAACTCGAACGGCATGCCCTATGGTGGACGGGACCACCATGGATAACACAATCACCAGCCTCATGGCCACCTCAACCGACGGAATTGGACGACTCATGTGCACTAGAAGCTCGTCCAGGCATTTCACTTACGGCAGCCGCGCCCAAAATCGACTACCATTGGGACCTCATTTACAAATACTCTTCACTTCACAAACTACTTCGACTCACGGCTATTTGTTTCAGAGCACTTTCAAAATTCAAGGGAACTTCAGACTCATCACCAATCACGTCACTTCAATCTGCTGACATGGAAAGAGCTCGGATTTTTTGGATTAAATCAACTCAAGCGGCATTTTTCTCACATGAGCTGAGGACGCTTAGCTCACATGGGACATTGCCGAAGAATCACCCATTCAACCGCCTTACTGCATTCCTGGATCACCAAGGAGTCGTATGAGTCGGCGGCCGGCTCAACCTGTCAGCACTCAGCCACGACGAAAAACACCCAGTCATTCTACCTCGCCATTCACGACTATCGTCGCTGGTTATAGACGACGCACATCAACGCACTCTCCATGGCGGCACTCAGCTCACTCTGGCAACTGTACGACAATCGTTTTGGATTATTGGAGGCAGGGCGCCAGTAAAGTCCCACATCCTTCGGTGCATGCCCTGTGCACGACAGAGAGGGATACGAGCCCAACAACTTATGGGCCAGCTGCCAGAGTCACGAGTCTCACCATCTCGGGCTTTCCACCACACGGGTGTGGACTACGCCGGGCCATACTCCATGAAGACCTGGAAGGGTCGCGGCGCGAAAACTTCAAAGGGGTGGATCTGCATTTTTGTTTGTTTTAGCACTTCAGCAGTCCACCTTGAGACGGTAAGCGACTATTTCACGGAAGGATTCATTGCCGCTTACCGCCGGTTCACCTCACGACGGGGCATCCCACACACGGTCTACTCTGATTGCGGCACCAATTTCATCGGTGCAGACATCAGCCTCCAGAAACTATTCATCCAGAGCACTCGAGAACATCAGGCCATCACTTCAACTCTGTCAAGGGACAGAACTCAATGGAACTTCAACCCACCTGCAGCGCCACACATGGGCGGCAAATGGGAAGCGGTGGTGAAGTCCATGAAGTTTCACCTCCGTCGCACTGTGGGCGACACCTTGCTCACATTTGAAGAGCTCACCACGGTGCTTACTCAAATAGAGGTGGTCTTAAATTCAAGACCACTGGAGGCACTCAGCGACGACCCCGACGACATCTCAGCACTCACCCCTGGCCACTTTCTCTCAGGCGGTGCGCTTACAACCCTGCCTGAACCGTCACTCGACGATGTGAAAATCGGTCGGCTCTCTCGATGGCAACTACTTCAACAAAAACTTCAACAATTCTGGAATCAATGGTCGGCTCACTACCTACAACGGCAGCAATCAATCTCCAAGTGGCATCATCCCTCCAATGACATCAAGGTGGGTTCACTCGTGCTCATCACCGATGAGAGACTCCCACCATCCAAATGGCCACTAGCAAGGGTCATCACACTTCATCCAGGGAAGGACGGTCTCACCAGGGTAGTGACCATCAAGACGGCAACAACCACCCTCATGCGGCCGATCACAAAGCTTGCGCCACTCCCACTTCACCAAACGGGGTGATCCAACTTACACCTGGACATCAACTTCAATTACATCAGCGCACTCGCTGATGGCGGGCGGAAATGTCAGAGAAATCTATATTACCGACCAACTTCACCTCACTTCACGCTCATCACTCACGCGAGATCTCGAATCGATAACTTGTCCACCTATCAGAGAACAATACAGATCTAATCGATTATTATCGAGAACTCACGTGACGAGCCGGTGCGCTTCCGGCGCCCGCCTTTTATTCTCACTCACCTCGCAACCATTGTATCACGCGGACGTCACTTCTTGTGCTATAGCAACACTTCTCTTTTCGGACGGTTTCACATCAACTCTTCTCTCTCATTATTTTCTCGTACGGTGCAACTCACCACGGGTTCACTCAGTGTGTAAATAGCTGTTATTTAGTGTCGTAAATAAATAGTTTATTGTGTTCTCATAACTTCACCGCCTGCGCTTACTTGCCACTCACCCGTCCACTATCCACTCGCTTTCCATCTACGCGAGCACTTCAATTACAAACAATAACGATATTTCCAAACCAACTGCTGCACACATTGTAACAGCGCTCAAATTAAATTCCACGAGGCTTAGGTAGTTTCAATTAATTGCGCTAATATGAGTGCTAAGGATACCATATTACTCACCGTCACGATACTGCTCAGATCACATTCTGGACGATCGTTAAAAGTGTGAGCATTATCAGATCAAGGCTCTCCAGCTTCCTTTATTGCCGAATCAGCCGTCTAGATTTTAGAACCAACGCGTCTAAACGTGTCAGCTAGCATGGCAGGCATCGGCGCCCAAGCCGCCGGAAATATCAGCCATACCACAACGTTTACTGTTGAGCCTTGCGAGCAGCTCCCTGCTGCCACTGAAATTACAGCATTTATACTAAATTAGTTATCGGCTTACATTCCGTCACCTTTTACACTTCCTCATTCGCACCAATACTTACATTTACTCAAGCTCGCGAATACGTCGTTCATTGCTGCTGAGCCCATACAACTTATAATTGGGGCCAATTATTACGGTACGTTTGTACGTGATGGATTTATTAGGGGCCCTCCGGGAAGTCCTAATGCCCAATTAACTGTATTCGGGTGGATACTATGAGGCCCGGTCACTCCTACAGCCGCTCTGCTAACGCGTGTCGGTAGATGAATTGAGTTAGGCTATTTCACGATTCTCGGACCTGGAAGAGACACAAAAATGTGCTGTCCTGCCGGAGGAGGAAGAAGATACTCCTGTTAATGCTAAGGGCATATTTCTCAGACAGGAATCTAAGCTCCTCCAGAATCCAGAGTTGCGCAACGCTTATCACGCCTTCCTTGAAGAGTATTTAACATTGGGGCATATGACTGAAGTCCCACCGGAAGAATTAGGTAAACCTGAGCTCTCCTACCTTCCTCGTCAGCCTGTATTGAAATCCTCCAGTACCACTGCAAAAGTCAGAGTAGTCTTTAATGCGTCGTTCAAATCTAAAAATCAGACATCCATAAACGACTTTCTTATGACCATTACCAAACTGCAGGCCAACCCCTTCTCGCTTATTTTGAACTGGCGTAGCCATCGATGGGTTGTGACAACGGATCTGGAGAAAATGTTCAGACAGATTTTAGTCGCGGAATTCGATCGTGATTGTCAACGCACTGTATGGCGTTCAGAACACTCAGAGCCAATACGTCCGTTTCGTCTAATGACTGTTGCATACGGCACTGCGTGTGCGCCCTTTCTCGCGAATCGGGTATCAGAACAGTTTGCTCGCGATGAAATCACCGCTTTTCCCTTTGACGTGCAGATTCTGGAAAATAACATCTATGTTCACGACAAGAGTTCTCCATCAAGAGTTCCCGGTTATAGAACGGGAGTCGGAATTAAAGAAAACCATAAGCGAAGACCATCACTTAAGGATACTAAGAATTTCCTGGAATCCTGCCCAAGACACCTATTTTCACGTCGAGTATTGTCCTCTCGTCTCACCCAAGCGCGCTTTCCTTTCCTTCATTTCACGTATTTATGACCTGTTAGGCTGAGTGGCACCCACGATCGTTATGGCTAAAATTATAATGTAGGATATGTGAATTTGAAAGATCGGTTGGGATGCACCGTTGCTTGCGGACCTCGCTGCCAAATGCCATAACTTCCAACGTGGCTTACGCTTTTCAATGACGTTGCTGGACGGGACAGCAGCGCAACAAGACTGACATTCAGCTCAACAGGTTTTGCGATGCCTCTAATGTCGCATATGGAGCATGTATTTTTATCAATATTAGAGAACTCAGCGGTTGTAGAGTCACTTTGATATACTCAAAGATTGCCCCTTTAAAAGTACAAAGCATACCGCGTCTTGAGCTCTGCGCAGCTTCCTTATTAGCTTGCTCCTTAAAATTCGTAATAGAAAGCTTGAAATTAAAGATTGTCCGACCTACTGCTGGACGGATTCCATAGTAGTGGCTGTAAAGTTACCCTTCCCGGTGGAAGGTGTTTGAAGCCAACCGGGTTTCCGAGGAACATACTTTATTACCTTAGTCAGAGTGGCGACATGTTCCCACAGATCACAATCCGGCCGAACCCGCATCACGGGGTATATCGGCAGCCAACTTTCTTTCCCATTCCTTGTAGTGGACGGGCCCTAGATGGCTTAAGTTAGACCCTTCCGAGCTTCCTGCGAGCAGTGCCGGGGCGGTTGTACTGAAGTGCGTTGAGCAGCGCTGTTGAATAAGCACCATGAATACGACGATCCAATACGATATGGAACTGCCTGAGCCAGTGTCCTTGTGTGTACTTATCGACAGTTTATTTCTATATTTCTTTCATCTTTGCGAGAGTCTTTGTTCGCACTTTACATCTGGTTATTCTCGAAACTGACCACGTGCTCACCGAACCGTTGCCGGCTTTGTTCCCGGCCGCTCTTCTTCTTTCACTCGAAACTTTTGTTCAACTTCTTCGTCAATAACGCGTCCACGGAACGTACTGGCGATCCCAGCCGTCACCTTACGACGCTTCGACAAACAGTCCTCCTGGACAAAACTACTGCGCTTTTTTAGATTTATTAACTATAAGCGCGTTAAGAAACCCCGAGCTGTGACATCATACAAAAGTGTACCTGAATTGAGGATGTGCATTTTCAGGTTGTGCTTACAACGTTAAATTCCAATAAACCCTTCTTTGAAGATAAGTATTTACCCACGCTTAACCTCTTCATTAATTCAGACGGTCTGATATGCGTGGGTGGTAGATTGGCTCACTCAGAGCAGTCCACTTTAAGCAAGCACCCTATTTTATTGCCTGCGGGCAGAGTTGCAAGGCTTCTAATAGAGTACTTTCACGAAATGTCACTGCGCGGATGTCTTCAGATTGCTTTAAGCTTATTAAGGCAGCAGTACTGGGTTCTTAATGCTAGAACGCACACTGAAGCGTACATACGCACCTGTGTTATTTGTGCTCGACAAAGAGCCACTCTTGCTAGCGAACAAATGGGTAATCTGCCAGCTCCACGAGTTACGCCATCCAAGCGCTTTTCCCACGTAGGCATTGATTACGCAAGTCCATTTGCCTTGAGGACCGCAAAGAGCAGGGGACAGAAGTCTGATAAAGGGTATCTCGTAATTTTTTGTTTGCCCCAGCATTATGGGCAAGATAATGGCACCAATTTCATTGGGGCTGACAGAGAGCCCTCTTCTAACCTTAAAAAAGTGTTGCATGATGCAGACCTCCAAACACATGTTGCTTCTGATGGAATCGACTGGCACTTTATTCCTCCAGCGTCCCCACATTTTGGTGGACTATATAAAGCCGGGGTAAGGAGCGCTAAGTTTCACTTTATTACGGCCCGGCGAAGCTTTTTGAATTCTAGGAAGGAATGGACGAACGATCCACCGTACGACCTGAATAATAATAAAGTTAATTAATAAAGTAAAGAGGTTATTGTTATACGTAGACAGAACGGGTAGGATCATCCGTAGCGGTACCTCCGCTGACCGGCCGGTCTGATTTAGAGTCTATATGTATAATGATTGAGAATTTTGACATGCTAAACGTCGAGTTATGTAGTTTGAGAATAATAGAAAAGATCACGTCTAATTATCGGCAGGACATAAAGGATCCTTGCTTCCCGGAAGACCCGTACAGGTCCCGAATCGCTTGCGAGGTTATGTTGGATGACTCGGTATGGCGCGTTATTTGGTTAGCAATAACGATATACAAAATAAAGTAAATCACATGTAAAGTACAATGGAAAAGTATAGACGTATATTGAAAGTATTTAGATTGGACAAATATCTGGATGAATGTTGCTGTTGGGGAAATGTGTGGGAAAATGAGGGAAGGAAATTTTAGGAGCGGAGAAGGGAAGGGTGCGGAAATGAATAGATCATCTGGTCGTGAGGTTAGAAAAGTATACGTGGTCGCGTATTGCGTTCGCTAGTGCCGGTTTGTTGTAAGTAAATCGGTGCAGCTCGTCAGTGTTACAAATGTCTGTTTTGGTGTTGATTTGGACACAATTGCCTTAATTAATGCCCCAATGTGTGTAAGTGTTACCTGAGCGGTTTCCGGTGCACGTGGTTATTTTCCCGCCACGTGTAGTGCCTGAGTGGACTTGGTGATGTACGTTGAGTGCTTCACGCAATGGTCTTGTGCGTATCGCTTGCCTCTTACACGGCAGCGTCCTCTGTGTGTGTTGATCGGTCAGTGAGTATATAACGGTGAGATATTAGAATGCGGCACACTGATAAAACTGTGATCAGGCGTTGTAAGAAATCAGATTCGCGCTGCGGAGAGACGTAGTAGAAGTGGACTAATTAGCGGAACGGCCAATGGCGCCGCCCGCGTTTCGTGCATTCCTCGCATTCCAGCTTGCTCAACGGTACGCGAACCGGGCGCGCGAATCGAGTTCGGGATGTGCTGCCGCCAGGTGCTCGGCGACGACAGAATGCGATGCCGGAGAGCGGATTTCCCGAGCAGTAAGTAAAATAAAATATTTAGTAGTTATGTTTGTTGCGTATCCATAGTCCTCTCGGGCGGGCGGCCAATGGGCGTCCGCGACGTTCTCGCGGAAATCAATCATTCGGTCGATATCATATGTAAACGCGCCTGCTAATTAGCAGCGCCGCGTCCGTTCTTCTCGGGCAATTGTTCTCGCTCGCTCCCGCGCGCTCTCGCGACAGCCATTACCGCTCACTGTCTCGAAGTAAAAGGTGCCTTATCTCACGTGCGAACATTTACTGTGACTTTTTACTGCTCAACACTGTGATTTGGGTGTAAGGTGACGGAGGAGATCATCCTCGTGCATCGGTGCCTCCCACACATCCTAGTAATATAGTTGTTATAGTGTTTGTGTTAATAAAAGTGCTCAGGAACTCCTCACAAATACGTGTGACCTTTTTTGTGCCGGCTCCGTGCCGCAATGTGCAAGTGCGGTGTCCCCTCATCGTGCTACAAACCATACACGCCCTCGCTAAACCCAGACTCCTCAGGCGCGAGTGCATTTACTGACACCGCTCAAAACAGTGTTATATAAAAACTTGAATTTCTCGGCGCATGTAAATTATTTAGGAAAAAAGATACGTGCAAAATTAGGGGTATTACGTGGGATCAGTGTGTCGTGATAGCGCGAATCAATGAGACGACATAAAATAAAATATAATGATGAATACTTTATTAAGAATGAATATAGTTACTGGCAGAGATTCGATGTTAAAATGTAGACTAAGACTGAACTCGCAGCGTAGAACATGCTTCTTATATCTACGGTTTGTGAGAAGAGGGGGTTGCGTTGGTAGCCCAGAGAAGGGCGAAGGCGTCCTCCATGACGTCTCTCTTCTTGGTAAGGGAGTCTCCAGGAATTTAGGCTATCTGGACATCTGTGTACACTCAGATGTCGCCACAGCTGCATGTACTTCGCCATCTGTCAGTTTCTGGTTACCCGGACGTCGTAAAGTATCTCTCGGTACGATATGGGTGGTCAAAAAGGGAAAGCGGCGAAGGGTTCGGTACCTGGGCCCGCTTACAAGTGTTGAACTGACACCTTATATGAGATGTGTAGTATATAAAACAATTATTGCTCCGCTATTTGAAAATCACATGACAATTCTATTGGGGGGTAGGCGTAACGAATTTACAATATTTACAGAAGTTGCAAAATCAAGGAATGAGGATCATACTGCGATGCAATAAAAGAACTAGAATAAAGGAGGTGCTCGAGGCATTACATTTTATGGATAAAGGAAAGAATTGAATATAATGTATGTATACTACTGTATAAAATGGTAAATGGGCTGTGCCCGAATTACTTAGCAAATAAGATGGAATTATTGCGACACGAAAGGGGCAGTGCAAACAAGACAAAGGGGTAATATTTATATAAGTAAGTGTAAGACTAGCAAAGAGCAAAAAATGTTACTCCATGACGGTTTCAAAATATTTAATAATCTACTAAAGGAAATAAGAAACCAAGAAATATTGCAAGATTTTAAAAGACTGCCAGTACGACACATAAAAAATGGAGAGAGAAAGCAGTGAGGGCAGTATATTTTATATATTTTATTTATTTTATATATCTAATATTGGGGTTGTCTTGTTGAGACAATCCATGTATATTATTATCGCGATGGTAGTACAACTTAAAATGTAGCTGCTGGAGCTAATAAATATCTATCCATCTTTTTCGCTCGCTCGCCAGTGTTTGCCTGCTCTCTCACGCTCTCGCTCTCGCTCGCCACTCGGTCACTCTTCCTTGCGGCGGTAATGTCGGTGGAAATTTCGGTAATTGCAATGACCAGTACCTTCGAATGGTAATAAGGTATTAATACTGTGATCCTACTTGATTTGCCTACGCTCAGATGTAAAATAAGCTGGGAGAATACCCGTTCAGAACTCATTAGTTGAAAATCAAGAAGTTTAAATTCTCCAATTCAGTTAAATACGATATCTGGACGCGCTTCATGAGTGAGGAACAACTATTTGTTATTGTTTCCGATTTATATAACAAAAGAATGATTTTAATTGAAACTTAAATTTAACGGGCTCGGCACAATACGCTGACCACGCGCAGGTAGCTATCCCACGTCACACTTCACACTCGATACACTAATTAATTAAAGAAAATGAGTGCGTGCCCAGATTAATAACTAGATTTTAACAAGGATAAATGAGTATTTTGATTCACTGCAATAATATGCACAAATTAAGCCGAAACAAAGAGATATTCCAAGATACCCTCCGACAGAGAGCTACGCACCTCGCGGCTCTACAGCCAACTGCGACGAGGATCTCGTCGCGAGGCGGTTCCTAGGCTCGCACGATATAGTTTTTCGTGCCCTCTGCGTGGAACCAGCCAAATAACGGCCGACTGTATATACAAATACGCGCGGAAGCGCTCGCTCGGTGTTCAGCGAAGTACCGGTTTCGTTCGGTAGGTCTTTTCTAATTGTTAGATTTCATTTGGAGTGCGATGTGATTACGTTAACTGAAGATTTAAGATTCCTCGGGTACACGCTCCGAACTCTTTGCAGTAACATTATACTATACACAGACACATTCACTCTCGCTGCTCGGTCGCGTTTCGGTTTCGGTTATTTTATGTGGGTACACCGGGTTACTACTACTAGTACTGTAATTACTACTAGCCGGGTGTTCCCTGTATTTAACCCAGCGACGCGTTGCGTGCGCTTCCTTTCCTTCTGTGTATTCCCCACCAACCGAAACGACTGGGCGCAAAAACGGGCATTTATCTGCCGGTGTCAGGCATTCATCTGTCTCCATGCACCAAGGTTCGGTCCCAAGGTCGGCAACCACACCTACAGACCATAGATATTTTCCCTCAAAAACATAAACAGAGAATATCTAGGTATTCAGGACGTCGACGGCAGGTTCAACGTAAAGAAGGCAGACCGACCCACCGATCGGGAATGAAGGACTGAGGGCGCCGCGACGCCGCAGGCTTACGTAAGCAACAGGCCTCACAACAGGCATCAGACAACTCCGCTAATCCTCCTGTCTTTCAGCCCCACGACCAGCACACTCCTCCAATTTGGACCTCACCCGACCAACCGTGCCCGTTCAATCTTCCCCCCGGCTACGACCACTTCATCTTACATTGCGAACCCATAAATCCGGAAATCGTACCGTCGATGCTAGAAATATCCGAGATCTACGAAGACTCGGACGTAAAGGTTTTAGATTGAAGAAATCGAATAAGTTATAGTCCAAGAACGGACCCTCTAATGGAAATAGGTTCACACACCACGCCGTAACCATTCAGACACACTTTATATACATAGCGCCGTAACCATTCGGACACACTTTATAAACATAGCGCTGTAGCCATTTGGACGCGCGAACGCTTATAGAGCCATAGCCATTCGGAGATGCGATTACACATAGAGCCGTAATCATTCGGATCCGCGAACACGTATAGAACAGTGTCCATTCGAAGACACCCAGTATATTAAGTCGCGTGCGATACCCCAGCGAAACGCTCGGCTGACGCACCAAGTCTCTTATCAGTCCGATCCCTTCGTCTGTCTCCGATCCCCGGTATACCCGGTGCACGCAAGGTGCCGAAAAACGGCGGACGTAACAACCAATTTTTTTAATTTACCCTCTAACTACCGTCCTGGTTGAGATAGAGGGTTGAAACTTGGTATTGTTTTTGCCCGGATACAGCGTGCAAAATCAGAGCGCGTTGCGGCCGTTGCGGGCACGGTGTCGAGCGTGGCGACGAGGCTAAAAGGCAAACGCGAACGCAGTTCAACGGTTAAAATAAGTATTTCTTCCATAAAACTCACACACCATTCATACTACATACACTGAAAAAACGCAAGCGAACAATACACGGTAAAGTGACAGCGGACAAAAAGCGAGCAAACTTAACAGCGAGAAGAATATATAATAGCGAAACGGGAATACGTATAGCAGCTAAAGCGGGCAAAAGCGTACACAACAGCGGTTAAGCGAAGGACACACACAACCGACGGACGAAAACGAAGGAATCCCCAATTCGAGGTGCTTTATGTAACCGCCGGCCGTCCGGAAGGATGTTTCGCTGTTATACACGGGACAGGTCGTTTTGGCGGGTCTCCTGGACGAGCGGTATTCAGATTTCCGCCGCTCAGTTGACTACCAGGCGGTAATCCGCGATTGGCGTGCAATGTCGGCTAAGCGGCACGCGATTGGCAATCCGAATCGTCAGGCGCGCGATTAGCAATCCGAATCGTCAGGCGCGTGATTGCGGTTCGTTCCGGCTGAGCCGTGCGGCCTGACGTCATCTAGCGCGGGATTTCCGTGTTAAGATCGCCGTTTCCAACAATATACAATGGTTTCTTTGGTAAGCTATCGATCGGCACTTTGTAAAGTAAAATCGGTTCAAGGGCACTTTTTATTATTTTATCCTGACGTACCCTCAGGTAATTATTAAAATTATTACGTATACATATATTTTACTGTTGCTTCATGGAATACGAATTCGCGTGGAATGTGCCATTGTAATAAAAAAACACAACAATAAAATACAAATATTCGAAGTCAAGAAATCTTACTGTGAAGTCCGGCATCGTGCCGGAAGTAGAATGCTACATGTTGATGTGCTCAGTCGCGCGAATAAGATTTTGGTCGTTGAGAAGAGTCCACTTGAAGTTAATCGGTCAATAAGTCGTAGTTGGTGCCCCGCAATTAATGCATTGAGGAATTTGTTGGAGAAATCGCAGTACCGTTATTTTGAGATGAGAAATGGATTTGTTTATAGAAGGGGATAAAATGACTTATTGTTATATGTGACACACGGAATGAATGCGCAAGTTAAAAGAAAGTGTCACGTTGAGATGAGCCATTTCTGAGTCGACAAAACGTGCGGGACGATTAAATCTACTTATTGGTTTCCGAACATGAATGAAAAGGTGTTCCGTAAAGAATACGTACGGTTTTCGATAGTGCATATAGATCATTATGGGCCAATAGAAAATTTGCGCCTGATGAAACGCTATATCCTCGTTATGATTTACACTTTGACTAAGTTTACGAAATCATATGCGGCGAAAGCCACCCCGACTACAGAAATGATAGGCGCTTCGCAATGGTTCTTCGCTAAGTATAATCGTCTGTTTGAGAATGCGGCGTCGCCAGACGAATCATCGTCGCGGCATTCTCAAGGCGGCCTGAGGGCCGGTTCACACGCGGAACTCTGCGAGCGCGCCTTTATTGCGCTCGGCACGCGGGCGGCGTTCCCGCCGAATTTGTCGGCCATTATCGTCTCAGCAATTAACGAGAACGTACACGGATTTTCGCAATCACGTATTTCTGGTTTATCTCACGCATTGCTGCATTTTGGATCGACTCGTAAAATCACGGACTCTCACACACAAATCCCGGACTAAGTGCCGAGAAATCTCACGGCACATCAACACCGACGACCCAGGCTCTGTACGCGGCGCGAATCGAGCACGTGCATCCGTAAAAGGTACAACTCATTGTAAGGCGAATACAATTAATACAATTGAATATCTCGCTCATTATAATTGATACGCTCACTTCCGTAGAGCACCCTTGGCCACAGCATTTTTTCAATAAAGACTCTGTTAAACGGACATTGTAGACCACGTGGATACATAACCTCTCTACCGGCATTAGATCTACTCACTTTTCCCCCTTTTCCTCTCTCCTTTTATTCCCTCTCACTTCCTTAATGGGAATCGCGAGATTCTCGAACATCGTCCAAAGTTTATCCTATCGGTTCAAAGCACCAACTTCATTTCGTGTGAATTCGACAATTTTCTCAAAGAAAATAATTTCAAGTGCTATGTAGCGTTCCTCGAAGTCGTGTACGACATAAGCGTATAAACGAAAAAGAACAAATCGATCATTAACGAAAGGTGTCATACGTAATCCACCTAATTCATGCGCATGCGATATATCGAGACCCGATTCGAACTTGTGGCGTCGTCGCGATTCGAGAAAACTCGAGACGTCATAGCGACCCAAGTCGAATGCGAGGCGTTGTCTCAACCGTAATATACACGAATATACGGTCACACGTGCAAAGAAAAATCCTGCAGGGCTACCGCAACGTAACGCTAAAGTGTCACTGCCACCGCCCCTCGACGAGGAGAACAAGTGACAATCGCCGAGCGATCTGAACTGCGGCTTGCGAACACGGCCACGTGCTCATTCCTTATGTGAGAGTCGAAGCATGTGTATCTTCAATCATATAAGATAAAATAGAGAGTCAGTTTTATGGACAACGACAAATTCTGGAACTAAAGAGTTTTATTGAGAAAGAACGCGAATCCACGGAATCAATAAAACTGTTGATTGCGATTACGGAATATCAGGTATATTGAAATTGCAACAGCATCACCGAAAGCAAACGGTCAAGTAGAACGCGTAAATCGGGTAGTCAGGCTGTTTGAGTTTTGCAAGGTTCGCCAGGATAGGATAGAAGGGAAAGCGTGGAAAGGTGTGAGAATAACATTTGGTCGTGGAGAGGTTATGAAATCATGTGGCCGACACGCCTTCCTTCAAAATAGTGGGTCGCGGCGATTTTTGACACGCCGTGCAAGCAGCGTGTAGAGCCATCGTCTACCGCACCTTAGGCTCCCTCCATCGCGCCTCGACCGACATCTGGTGAATCCAGCAGTTCGGTGACCGGTTTGTGATGGGACGTGGGAGACAGCGTGAGGTAAGGTGCCGGCTTCCGACGGGCGGTGTCCTTCGCTTTTTGGCTTTCGATCCGTATAGGTGGTGTTACGTCCTCCGTTTTTCGGCACCCTGCGTACACCGGGTATACCGAGGATCGGAAGACAGACGAAGTGACCGGCCCGATAAGAGATTCGACGTGTCAGCGGAGCGGCTCACTGAGACGCCGCACGCGCCTTAATATACTCGGTGTCCTAGATTTGACACTAAACCTACGTGTATTCTTGCGTCCGAATGATTACGGCTCCAAAAGTCTTTGCGTCGCTGGTGACTCGGAATTACACCAACCTATGGGATTTCCTTGCGTCCGACTGGTTACGGCTCCGTGTTGTCGCTTATTGCGTGCGATAATGCTTATGTTTACCCTTATGAGAGTTCCTCGTTGGGGGCCTTCGTCTCGCGCGGGTTACTTAATCTATGGTTTCTATGTCCGAATCTTCGCGAATCTCGGTTACCACGACGGTAGACGGTACGATTTCCGGCTCTAGGGGCTCGAAGTAGACCGTGAACTGGTCTTGCCCTGGAGGTAGTTCGAAAGGATAAGGCTGTTCTGGAGAGATCCAGACCGGTTGCGCGTGTTGTCCGGGGTGCGGGTAGAGGGCGGAATGGAATTCGCGGATTCGCTCGCTGTTTGTCGAGATACCTGCGACCAGTACAAGCGAGCAGTTTCGCGACGTACCCAGTGTTTTACTCCGCCCCGGCGAGTTCCTCTATAATCCTTACGTCGCTGGCGACGTTGGGGTGCTGGGGAACGGGGTGCTCTCTGTTTATGGATTTGAGTGGGAGAATAGTTACCGATTCGAATAGATCACCGGAACTCGGAAGCTCGACGGTGCCGGCGGGGTATTGCCCGCAAGGCGACTCCGGCACAAGCTCTATGGCGGCAGCAAGGACCACTCGATTTATGCGCCCGGTGGTTTCGGTAGCCCAAGTTATCGCGGGCAAGAAAAGGGGTGAAATCCCCCGCCTAATTAGACTCAGAGAACACTCCGATAACAAGGTTTAACGCGGGTGTACGTGTCGCGTCGCGAGGATGGGTGGTACAGTAGGTGATTCACAAGATTGTATACTTGCTGTTTATTAGCTGATCGAACCCTACAATTTGGAGTGGAACTTCGTTGTCGCGACCGGAGAATCGGAGGTCGAGACTAGACGGAGTGTCTCGACCACGCAGGTTACTTATAATTAGTTGAATTTCAAAGGTTCACCACGCTGGTTGCCTAGAATGGTCCGAATTACAAAGTTTGACCACGCAGGTCACTTATAATTAGTTGAATTTCAAAGGATGCACCACGCTGGTTGCCTAGAATGGTCCGAATTACAAAGACTGCTTGATTACACAAACCTGGTGTTGCCTGACGAGATACAGGAACAATGGCACTGATTCTACCGCGTTGATTATTCACTTGGACTTAACTTGATTCTATTGACTCGACTCGACTTAACTTGATTCTATTCGTTACACTTGAAAGATACCGAAGGTAAATACTATGTCGGGTGTTACGCTTCGCACACGCACTTGAATTCTTAATACGTGAACAACGGTGCAGTTCGGAGCACTACACACACTGAAGTGAATTGAGGTAAAACGTTCAACGAGTAAGTCACAAGTAACTGCCGTAGGCAAGAGTGCGCGTACAAGCACTTGTCGTAATCAAAAGAGCGCGTACAAGTTCTCGTCGTAACCAAGAGTGCGCGTACAAGTTACTGTCGTAATCAAGAGTGTCCGAAAAGGGTCTCCTACTGCCCTATATAGACGCCGTGCTCCGCTGAGCGACGTTCGCATGCTGACACTGCATCAGCGTTATATCCTGGGAACGGCGCGACAGGTGCCTTTCCCAGGACTCAATTGTACGTGTCATATCTGAAATGGGGGTCCGTGAGAACCGTGCTACATTCCTAAAGTTAGATTAGAGTAAATCTTAGAACTATTGAGTGAGCGGGAGAATGCGGCGAGAACGATCGATTAGTTATTCTTGAATAATTTAGAAAAGCAAAAATTTGCGGCGGGTGGAGGACGCAGGACGTAACAGTGGCAAACAAATTTTCCGCACGTTTTTTCTTGACTTTGACCGGACCGTCAAAGGCCTCGTTTTAAGCGCTCGTTCCTTTTCATTATTTCTGTTTATTATATAGAGTTTTTACACGTTGTTCGTTAGTCATTTAAGTTTGCACGTTTCGCCTTTCGTAGTTAATTAGTTCTTTATATCCTCGCTTTTCTATACGCTCTCAATTCACTTTTGTCATTAGATTAATTGTATATATCTTTCGCTTACAATGGAGTAGTTTACAACGCTTTCCTTCTCGCTCCTTCTTCACCTCGCTTCCTGAGTTCCGTTTCTTTTGTGTACGGAGATATCCTACCGCGCTCAATTTGCGCCGGGGGATCTCCCCCGTTTCGCAGTTTGCCTGGGACAAGACAATTCTCCACTGCCGCATGTTCGATGTTGTTCTGGTTTGTGACAGACCTCGGGGTTGCACGTTTCTGTCCCCTCGTCGATGGTCTCCTCATCGTCACACACTGTTTGTAAAGTCTGAAAGAATAACAAAATGCATTAGTATTTCCGCTGCACTTGTAACACAAGTGCGAAGAGATTTCTAATCCCGTTTGTTACACATTTTTAGATGCCATCAAGTCCAGATGAGTGGAAACAGGTTTCGCAATAATGTATGGAATTGTGGAATTTTCCAAACTGTCACGGAGCCATAGATGCGAAGCATATAATATTGCAAGCCCCAATTAAGAGCGAAAGCAATTTTTTTAATTATAAGTCGCAATTTAGTGTCACTATGATGGCTTCGGTGGACGCGGACTACAATTTTATGTATGATGACATTGGCTGCCAAGGACGGATTTCGGATGGAGGTGTCTCGAAGAATAGTACTTTGTTTCACAATATGGTGAACAAAATGTTAAATCTACCGGAGCCTGTACTTCTGCCTAGAAGGGAAGTGCTCGTTCCGCACGTATTCTTAGGAGACGCCGCATTTCCTCTGAGGGAGGAATTATTAAAGCCGTTGTTACGTCCTCCGTTTTTCGGCACCCTGCGTACACCGGGTATGCCGGGGATCGGGGGACAGACGAAGTGACCGGCCAGATAAGAGATATGATGTGTCAGCTGACCGGCTCGCTGAGACGTCGCACGCACCTTAATGTACTGGGTGTCCTAGATTTGACACTGAACCTACATGTATTCTCATGTCCGAATGATCACGGCTCTAAAAATGTTCTCGCGTCCGAATGATTACGGCTCTAAAAATGTTCTCGCGTCCGAATGGTTACGGCTCTAAATGTGTTCTTGCGTCCGAATGATTACGGCTCTAAAAGTATTCTTACGTCCGAATAGTTACGGCTCCGTGTAGTCGCTTATTGCGTGCTATAATGCTAACGTTTACCTTGGTGAGGGTTCCTCGTCGGGCCTCCTTCCGCGCGGTTTCCTTAGTCTATTATTTCTATTTCCGAATCTTCGCGAATCTCGGTTATCACTACAGTAGATGGTACGATTTCCGGTTCTAGGGGCTCAAAGTAGACCGTAAACTGGTCTTGCCCGGAGGTAGTTCAAACGGACATCGAGTCCAGACCGACTTTCTTTGGATTCAGGTCGAATCATAAGCCGGATCCCCAGGATTGCCAATGTCATCCAATGATATAGATCCAAATATCTTTACTCCTATCAATGTGACAGGATTCTGCCTCATCGTACCTTTTCCAGGAGGTCCAAATGCACAAGTTTTGGGCGGCAGCATTTGTCCAAACCGACTCTCTTTGGACTCAGGTCAATCCATATGCCGAAGTAACAAAAATTGCCGATAATATCCGAATGATATAGATGCAAATATCTTAACTCCTATCAATTTGTCAGGA
Source organism: Priocnemis perturbator (assembly GCA_963942575.1). Lineage (NCBI taxonomy): Eukaryota > Metazoa > Arthropoda > Insecta > Hymenoptera > Pompilidae > Priocnemis > Priocnemis perturbator. The sequence continues at coordinate 592,715 of CAWWDK010000066.1, forward strand.
TTCTGCCTCATCATACCTTGTCCAGGAGGTTCAAATGGACAAGATTTGGGCGGCAGCATTTGTCCAAAGCGACTCTCTTTGGACTCAGGTCGAATCATATGCCGGAGCATCCAGAATTGCCAATGTCGTCCAATGATATAGATGCAAATATCTTTACTCCTATCAATGTGATAGGATTCTGCCTCATCATACCTTGTCCAGGAGGTCCAAATGTACAAGATTTGTGCGGTAGCACTTGTCCAAAGCGACTCTCTTTGGACTCAGGTCGAATCATATGCCTGAGCATCCAGAATTGCCAATGTCGTCCAATGATATAGGTGCAAATATCTTCACTCCTATTAATTTGACAGGATTCTGGCTCATCGTATCTTGTCCAGGAGGTCCAAGTGTACAAGATTTGTGCGGTGGCACTAGTCCAAAGCGACCCCATTTGGATTCAGGTCGAATCATAAGGCGAAGAATCCGAATTTGCCGATATTGTCCAATGATATAGATGCAAATATCTTCACTCCTATCAATTTTACAGCATTCTGCCTCATCGTATCTTGTCCAGGAGGTTCAAATGTACAAGATTTGTGCGGTAGCACTTGTCCAGACGGACTCTCTTTGGACTCAGGTCGAATCATAAGCCGGATCCCCTGGATTGCCAATGTCATCCAATGATATAGATGCAAATATCTTTACTCCTATCAATGTGACAGGATTCTGCCTCATCGTATATTGTCCAGGAGATTCAAATGTACAAAATTTGTGCGGTAGCACTTGTCCAGACCGAATCTCTTTGGCCCCCGGTCGAATCATATGCCGGAGCATCCAGAGTTGCCAATGTCGTCCAAAGATATAGATGCAAATATCTTCACTCCTGTCAAATTGACAGGATTCTGCCTCAACATACCTTTTCCAGAAGGTCTAAATGCAGAAGTTTTGGGCGGCAGCATTTGTCCAAACCGACTCTCTTTGGACTCAGGTCCAATCATAAGCCGACCATCCAGAATTGCCAAAGTCGTCCAATTATATAGATGCAGATATCTTTACTCCTATCAATGTGATAAGATGCTGCCTCATCATACCTTGTCCAGGAGGTTCAAATGTACAAGATTTGTGCGGTAGCACTTGACAAAAGCGAATCTCTGTGGGCTCAGGTAACGATCCATAAGCCGAAGCATCCAGAATTGCCAATGTCGTCCTAAGATGTAGATGCAAATATCTTCACTCCTGTCAATTTGACAGGATTCTGCCTCATCATACCTCTTCCAGGAGGTCCAAATGCACAAGATTTGGGCGGCAGCATTTGTCCAAACCGACTCCCTTTGGACTCAGGTCGATCCATATGCCGAAGTAACAAAAATTGCCGATGTTATGCGAATGATATAGATCCAAATATCTTCACTCCTATCAATTTGACAGCACTCTGCCTCATCGTATCTGTCAGAGAAATCTATATTACCGACCAACTTCACCTCACTTCACGCTCATCACTCACGCGAGATCTCGAATCGATAACTTGTCCACCTATCAGAGATCAATACAGATCTAATCGATTACTTTCGAGATCTCACGTGACGAGCCGGTGCGCTTCCGGCGCCCGCCTTTTATTCTCACTCACCTCGCGACTCTCACCTCGCAACCATTGTATCGCGCGGACGTCACCTTTTGTACTACCTCACACGGTTCTCAAATAAGACGGTTTCACTTCATCTCTTTTCTCATTCTCACTTCTCGTACGGTGCAACTCAACACGGGTTCACTCAGTGTGTGTAAATAGCTGTTATTTAGTGTCTAAATAAATAGTTTATTGTGTTTCTCATAACTTCACCGCCTGCGCTTACTTGCCACTCACCCGTCCACTATCCACTCGCCCAACATCTAAGCGAGCACTTCATATCTCAACATTCTAGTCCTTCGAGCCGGATAGTGGAATCGGTGGCTATCGCGAATAGTGAGTGAGAGTTAGTGCAGTGCAAAAGACGGTTACGGTTACACTTCAAATCGCCAATCAAGATGGCCGACAAGGGAGACGAAGAGTCATGGGCAGCGAGCCACGAGGTGGTTGAGATCGAAGAGCCCCCTCCCACCACACCGGCCATCACAACACCGGCCATCACACCACCTGCCATAACAACACCGGCAGTCTCACTCGCTCCGCCGAAAGATGGCACAACGGCACACTCCTCGCGAAAAACCGGCACTTCAAAACCGCCCGTCACACGGAGCACATCACCGGCAGCACTCCCAACCGAACTCACAATCATGGCCTGCACTCAAATGAGTCGACTGAACGAGATCGAAACCATCATGGAAATAGATCCTAATAATCTCGTCATCTACGATCTGGACGAAGTCGAATTCATGACTCAACACTTGGAACGGACACACCTCAAATTCGCGGAGCAACACACCCATTTCGAACTCAACTGGCCGGCCCGACACCTCTGTCATCCCTATTTTAACGAGGACTCACACGGCAGGGAGGCCAAAGCATACCGGACGGCGCGGCTCCACCTCATAAAACTAAAAAGGGCACTCACGGTGGCATCTCAAACGGTGACACGAGCAACCACGGATACACGAGCAACCACGGACACACTTCACACACGACTCCCGGACATCACCCTGCCCACATTCAAGGGCGATTATAAGGAATGGCCCTCCTTCTCCGATCTCTTCACTCAACTTGTCACCAACAACCCCAAATTGAGTGACATTGCACGTCTCCACTACCTCCGTGGCTGCTTGGTCCGAGAGCCAGCCTCGATCGTAGCCAACCTTCCTGTTAGCGCCACCTCATTTCAACCAGCGTGGGAGTTGCTGGAGCGAAGATACCGTAACAGGAGGTTGCTGATCGACTCCCAACTCACCCACCTCATGCAACGGAGCACTAGTCAAGGAACGGCAAAGGGTCTCACGGAACTGATCTCACGAACGGCGGAAGCACGGACGGCTCTGCAGTCACTCGAAGTGGCAGATCTCGGTGACTGCATCCTCATTCACCACCTCACCAGGCAGCTCGATCGGGCGACGTATGAACAGTGGGAAACGTCACTGGGGAACTCAACGGAATATCCCACGTTCACGAAACTGGAGGACTTCATACGCGCTCGAGCGCGCGCACTCGAAAGGGTTGAAGGCTCCACATCACAACAGCAGCAACAACCACGGCGCACCTCACACACTACGAGCACGTCAACGCCTGCACGTCAACCACGGCAAGAGCCAACGTCATCCAAATATGTGTGTGATTGCTGCAATGAAGAGCACTTCATGGTGCGGTGTGAAAAGTTCCGCAATCTCGGAGTTACTCAACGCCGGGCAATAGTCGTTGCGAAGCGGCTATGTTTTAACTGTTTGGGACGGCACAGTGTGGCTGCCTGTCGCAACGCCATGAGCTGCGCAAATTGCTCTGGCAGGCACCACACTATGCTGCATGATAATGCCTACCACGGAAATACCTCATCCGCCTCCTCAACACGGCCAAACGGATGTCAGCACGTCAATAGGATGTCGGTGCAGTCGTCAAGCAACTCACCTCACCTCAAGAAACGGAGCACGTCACCAGGGAGATCAAGAATCAGCACGTCACAATGAAGAATTCAGTGCACGTCACAGGAACCGACTCATCGCTGCTCGCCACAGCAATAGCCACGGTGCACTCCACGGTATGCAATCAAATCACTCGTCTGTTAATAGATCCTGGATCAGAGCTCTCTTTTGTCACGGAGAAACTCATCAAGGACCTCATCGTACCACGTCAACACTCGTCAATCTCCATCCTTGGCATTGGTGGAACAAAATCAGCAGAAACAAGAGGCGTGGTGTCACTCAAGCTGCAGTCAATTTACAGCAAGGAAACTGTCACGGTGAGAGCACACATCTTAAAGAATGTGACATCAATACTGCCATCATTCCAGCCCGCAGGGGGGTCCCGCCCTTGGTGGTGGGGCCCTTTGGGGCTTGGCGTACCCACGGACCTGACATACGCTTGTACTGGACCCTTAATCGGCTGCTGGGCTGTGGGTCCACTCGACCGGAGGATAATCGGTAGACGGGGTGGGGGGCCCACCGGTGGTAGTGGTAGGGTAGCGTGTGGGAACGTCCCACCCGCGTTGCCCTTAGCTGCCACCGGTCCCCCACATTTGGGACGGCACCCTGGGTACTAACTGACTATATTATCTAAGGCACCGGGGTTGCAATCGTCGTGGCAGTGGTGAAGCCATAGCTGGCTAGGGCTTGACATCCCGGTGTGGGAGCTGCACTCAATCAGCTCGCCTTACCATGGTTGGCAGAACTATGGGAGAGATTTAGAAAGGCCTCGCCTCCACCAGTAAGATGAGGGGCCAGCAACCCGTATGGACTGGTAGCAATTTATTGCGCGTTGATCGGGCGACATCTCGATCATTTGAATGGGTGTGTGCGGAGTATGACCTTCGTGTCGAGGAATCCGTCGGCCTGCGGGCCCACCCGAACGAGTACAACAGATGCCATCATTCCAGCCTCGGAGTCACTCATGGCCTCACCTCAAGAACCTGCAGCTGGCAGATCCAGACTTAACCACACCACGCAAAATTGATATAGTTTTGGGAGCAAATTTCTATGGTCACATCATTTTGCCTGACGTCATCAAGGGCGATCCATCAATGCCAATAGCGCAGCACTCAATATTTGGATGGCTTATTACAAGCCCAGTGTCATCAGCTCCTGCAGTGTCATCTCATGCTTACCATGTGTCAGTGCAACGTCAAAATTGTGAACTTCAAGAGCTCTTAACCAAATTTTGGACTCAAGAGGAGGTTAGGATGGACAACGTCAACAAACTGACACCTGAGGAGCAAAAGTGCGAGGATCACTTCAATTCAACTCCCTCTCGTTACACATCTGGACGGTATACTGTGCGTATACCATTAAAATCTCCAACATCACTCCTAGGAACTTCATATTCAACGGCACATCAGTGCCTTCAACGCACTTTAAGGAAATTCTCAAGAGATGACACATACAAACAAATGTACACTTCATTCATGAGGGAATATGAAACACTTGGACACCTGCAACCAGTGGCAGGCAACTCACCACGGATAACTCAACAAGGTAAGCCTGATGTTGGCAGTGTTACTAGTGAGATGACCTTGGCACATGAAGCTTCGGCTTCAGGAGGGTTGAGGGTCTCACACGGTGGCACGTCGACTCAGGTTTCACTTCAACCATATTATTTGCCTCACCACGGAGTCCTACGGCCTGACAGCACCACAACAAAACTACGGGTTGTCTTCAATGGCTCAAGTTCCACATCATCTGGGAAATCTCTAAATGACCTCATGTACACAGGTGCAAATCTACTGCTGGACGTCACGGATGTGCTCACTTGGATCAGACATCACCGTCACATATTCGCAACTGACATCACCAAGATGTACAGGCAGATACGGGTACACACGGATGATTGGGATCTGCAGCGAATATTGTGGATTGACGAGAACTTCAATGAAACTTCATACCACCTCACCACGGTTACATACGGAACAAAGGCAGCTCCATTTTTGGCGATAAGAACACTCTTGCAGTTGGCTGAAGACGAGGGCCAACACTATCCACTTGCCTTACCATCAATAACGAAGGGAAGATACGTTGACGACATATTCGGGGGTCCGGATTCAGTGCGTCAACTCAAACGGGTTGCTAAACAATTAACGGGATTGTGCAACGCGGGCGGATTTCCCTTGGCAAAGTGGCACTCAACAAGTCACGATCTCCTCAAGGCAACTTCCTCAAATGAAGCATCGACATCAATATCTCTCGACGACTGCGCGACCAAAATACTCGGATTACGGTGGCACCCTCAAACTGACAACTTCACCTTCTTTCCACAACTTCAAGACCATGCGGGAGCACTTACAAAGAGACACGTCCTATCTGAAGTGGCACAGATATTTGATCCACTCGGCTTCATTTCACCAGTTGTAATCAGAGCAAAGATGCTTCTCCAAGAACTCTGGTTGCACAAACTCAACTGGGATGACCCATTACCGGTCAGAATTTCAACACGATGGTTGGCTATCAGAGAAGACTTCAAATGCTTGGCCAAGCTCTCAATACCACGGTGGTTCCACACTTACACGAACTCTACGGTTGAAATTCACGGTTTCTCTGATGCATCTCAACTCGCAATGTCAGCGGCAGTGTACATTGTGATAACTTCACCGTCCACAGGCGCCAAGGCTCCACTCGTCACATCAAAAACTAAAGTAGCTCCAATCAAGACACTCACTATCCCGAGATTAGAACTCTCTGCAGCGCTGCTACTTTCAAAACTCGTGAAGCACGTCACAGCCACTCTACAATACAAGATTACCGATACTCATATGTGGACTGATTCACAAGTCACCCTCACATGGATCAAGACTCACCCCTCACGGTGGAAGGATTTCGTACGGAATAGAGTGACACAAATTCAAGAACTCACTCCAACTGGTCATTGGAGACATGTACCGGGAACATCAAACCCAGCTGATTGCGCTTCGCGGGGCGTAACCACAAAGGAACTCGAAAGGCATGCCCTATGGTGGACGGGACCACCATGGATAACACAATCACCAGCCTCATGGCCACCTCAACCAACGGAATTGGACGACTCATGTGCACTAGAAGCTCGTCCAGGCATTTCACTTACGGCAGCCGCGCCCAAAATCGACTACCATTGGGACCTCATTTACAAATACTCTTCACTTCACAAACTACTTCGACTCACGGCTATTTGTTTCAGAGCACTTTCAAAATTCAAGGGAACTTCAGACTCATCACTAATCACGTCACTTCAATCTGCTGACATGGAAAGAGCTCGGATTTTTTGGATTAAGTCAACTCAAGCGGCATTTTTCTCACATGAGCTGAGGACGCTTAGCTCACATGGGACATTGCCGAAGAATCACCCATTCAACCGCCTTACTGCATTCCTGGATCACCAAGGAGTCGTACGAGTCGGCGGCCGGCTCAACCTGTCAGCACTCAGCCACGACGAAAAACACCCAGTCATACTACCTCGCCATTCACGACTATCGTCGCTGGTTATAGACGACGCACATCAACGCACTCTCCATGGCGGCACTCAGCTCACTCTGGCAACTGTACGACAATCTTTTTGGATTATTGGAGGCAGGACGCCAGTAAAGTCCCATATCCTTCGGTGCATGCCCTGTGCACGACAGAGAGGGATACAAGCCCAACAACTTACGGGCCAGCTGCCAGAGTCACGCGTCTCACCATCGCGAGCTTTCCACCACACGGGTGTGGAC